>CM065716.1:63338448-63463448 GCA_033310375.1 Conus canariensis | reverse complement strand
CAGAAATTCTATTTTGTTTCACACACACACACACCACACACATACACACACACACACACACACACACACACACACCACACAGAAGCGACGGATGGAGGGAGGGACTGAAAGGGGCCGGGAAGGAGAGAGGGGAAAGGGAGAGAGAGAGAGAGAAGCAGGGATAGAAGGTGTGATCCTCTAGCAGATAGATTGTTTGTGTGTTCCCTAGCAGAATTATAGAGCTGTTTTTATATCAAATTGAATCCCCATCCTCTCTCTTACTAGTGGAAAAGAGGCAACTTTCCCTTACTTGTCATGGAAAGAAATTTTCATTTATTCCCAGGACTGTTAAAAATACTCAAAAATGGCTCTGGTGTAATTTGCCTTAGACTTGTGCATATACAAGAGCTTGAGCCACTAGTGACATACAGTCAGAAATAGGTTCAAACATGAAACAATGTATGAACAATAAACAGACTGACACAAGGCAATTTTACGCACAAACTTTGCCTTTGTGTACAAGATCGAAATAGATAAGATATTTAGGTGTTCTTTTTCTGCAAAGATTCAGTCTAGCCTCACACGACTGGCGTCTTCTCCTTTATCATAAAATACAGCCTAGGGCTTGCTTTTGCCATAGGTTTCTAAGTGTTCAGTCCAGTAGGAGTTTCAAGCCTTTGCTTGTTGAAGGGTGCGCAACAGGCGAGATTCTTGGATCTTTCTCTTGTTTATGATGTTACCATAAAATGGTAGGTAGCGGTGTACATTTAGTCCAAGCACACATGTTAATTAGAGTCACCTATTAAAAAGCATGTAGACAGTCAATGTTCATAGATCACCTGAAGCAGATGTCATGAAGTACTGGAGCAAAGTTATCCTATTGAAACATAAGGTACAAAAATACAAAGAATGTCTTAAAACTTGGAAACTAGATTCCACTTCCTTTTCCTCTGGGACAGCCAGTGGGTCTTGACACGGGATCTCAGACTTTTAGAGACAGAGATTCCCCTCTGTTGCATACACTGGTGCTGAGTTTTACACACAAAGGACTACTTTCAGTTTTGTGGCCTGTGGCGGGTCTGTGAATTTGGGGGGTTCGATCTCCTCTTTTAAAGGGTCAAGTTGACTAACCATCGCGCTCTCTCGAGGTCCGGCTAATTCACAGATTGTCAGAGGAACATGGCTGCCGACTGGTTTTTATTATGGAAGGGGAGTTTAGTCATCTGAAATGAGGCAGAGACGAGGCTTCTCAACACGTGCAGTGTGACGTGGAACAGTAAAAACCACTTTATTGCTGATGCTTGAATTTACGTGGATCGCCATATGCATGACATGTGTGAACTCAAGAAATGCATGAGGTAGTATGGTGACAGCCTGTGTCTCTTTAAAGTGCGTAGGTGGTACAGGAAATATTCTGGCTGGCCACGAGCATGCAGGCACTGTCACATTACTAGGGGAAGAAAAAGAGGAATGACGACAGCCTGCGTTAAAACGACGACAAATCCTTTAAAACGCTGTCGTCAGAGTCGTGTCTTACCATCATGTTGCCATGCAACAAAGCCAGACAGACGGACGCAGGGAAGGGAGTGAGAAGAAAGAGGGTGGGGGTGGGGGAGAAGACCGGCATTATGAAAATATTGTAAAACTGATAACGCTAGGGAAAATGTGTGTGTGTGTGTGTGTGTGTGTGTGAGAGAGAGAGAGAGAGAGAGAGAGAGAGCTGGGAGTGGATGGTGGTAGCTGTCAATATCACATCACGGAGATACTGTGAATGAACTTTACTGAAAGTAAGAGATAAACCCGGAAATGACGTTCTTACTCCTTCCCCCCCCCCCCCCCCCCCCCCCCCCCCCCCCCCCAAGCATGCACGTGTAGTTGTTTGTGAATAGTCATTGTTATCCCAGAGATTGTGATGGGTGAAGCTTGTTTGCTAGACGATTTTTGTTCAGAGTGTGTGTGTGTGTGTGTGTGTGAGTGTGTGAATCGGCAGTTCCGCACTTTATTGTCACTTAACCAACCTGCTGGGGATGGCTGATTTCTGCGGATGTGGTGCTGATTTCTTTTTCTCTTTTTTTTTCCCCAGCAGAATGTAACTTAGACATCAAACAGAGCACCCATGCAATTGAATCTGCCACAAATATTGACCGATTGCAATAATTTAAAAAAATCAGTGTTTGATGAAAGTCGTGTATATTGCCATGTACACGTCACTTGGCGTACAATCTAACTTGATTGTTGTGCCCATGTTCGTGGTCATGAAAGCTGGGTGTAACATTGGTCACATAACATTGTTGATATTCAGCATATTAATCTTTATCAAGAATCTGCTTTTTTTTTTCTCTTTTTTTTTAGATCATTTTAAACCCATCAGAAAAGTCATCAAAAGCAGAGCGTACAATGGACTCTCCTACGAATCACCGAATTACAAACTTCTCTGTAGTGTGAGTGTGTGTACGCTGCTTACATACCCACGCACTGCGATTTCTCACAGGGATCATGTTGAGGACACTGCCCACATTTTCAGAACAGCTCGATAACAACGTAGCTTCGTGCTGAAAATTCGTGCGATTTCAACGGTGTCTGCTTATTGGCAATTTTCGTATTAACCTACAGTCATTTTCGTTCACAGTTACAGCTAGTCCAACCTGCGTTTCTTAACGGTATATCTAGATAGACGTCTTACCGCGAGGCGATGGCATTGAGACTAGCCAAAAACAAAACGAAACAAACCAAGGAGACGGCATAAATTGAAGTGTTGATTGGATTTTTTTTAATTTTTTTTTTAATCTGGTTTCTGAATGTGGATCCAGATTCAATAAGATAGCAATTTTGCACGAGACGCCCCCGTGGGGATACCGGGGGGTCTTTTGTACAAATAGTTCCCCCTCTATCTGGACATTCTGTGCTAGTAATGTCCCCTTTTCCTTTCGCTCTCAGTAACTCCGTCTCCTCCTTTGCTGTACTGTCGTCTACTGTCCTTTCTGTCTACCATATCTTTTATCTGTCTTTTTTTCCACAACCTCTTCCCACAAATTTCTGCACTCAACGAAGTCGGAGTGAACTGACTATACTCTCGAGTATAGTGTGAGTATCCCAACAGTACAGGGTTAAAACGAGTTCACACGCTACCAGATACTGGAACGCCGATGAAGAAGAAGAAGAAAAAGAAGCATGAGACGTATGATAATGGCAACGCCACTGACTGCCGGAACGTCTGAGTTACACAGCTGGTCCACGCCACTACGTACTGATTAGAGCATTTATTTTAGATACAGCCTAAGCTCATTAATCCTGACTTCGATCCACCTGGCTGCCAACTCTGGCATGCAGAACAATCCTGGGATACACTCGCTGAAGTCAGAGATGTGTCTCATGGATACGAGAACTGACAAAGAGACTAGCTGATCATTTCAGCGAGAGATGTGAGAGGCAATGGAGTAACAAAAGACAAAACAAAACAAACAAACAAAACAAAACAAACAAAAAAAAACCAACGGGGGCAAAAGAAAAGAAAAATTCAATTAACAATATGACTGCTTCTTAACGATCTTTCGTGCTGTTGAAGGGTCAGTATTTTGATAATTTCATGTCCCAATCAGAGAACGTTATTACTTTTTGTGCTTCAGTCACGGGACATCACAACTGTTCGCCAGTTTTCCTTGCACGCGAGAACCCCCCCCCCCCCCCCCCCCCCAAAAAAAAAAAAAAACAAACAAAAAAAAAACCACCACAAAAAACAGTCAAGTGAACGCATGCCTTTTCCTAGAACTACTCGCCGCCAGGGTGCGCTATGAAACGCTGACCCTCACCAAGCGAGGGAGAATTCTCGCCACCTTGTCTCCATGAAACGCCTCTCTGGTTTCACACGCCACGAGATTTCGCAAGGATACGTGCTCACTCACCGGACTCGCATCTCTAGTTACAGCTGCACTTAAACCACGACAATGATAGCTTAAGGCTCACCGTACAAACATGTATTGTTGTACCGCAAACGGAAAAAATAAACAAAGTACAGACCAATTTCCGCCTGCGGTTAAAACCCACTTTGAAACCAAACATGTATTAGTCTGCGCCCCCCACCCTCACCCGTTCTCTCCTCCCCCCTCCGTCAACACACACACACACACACACACACACACACACCTCGCCCTTCTCCCCCATCCCACCCCTCTCTTTCCTTCCATGTGTGTGCCGTGGGCATGCGACCGCGGGACGCTGTCCCATGGTAAAGCCGTGTGTTGCCATTGTACGGCCGCCGCCACATGTTTTTCTTTTTTATTCTGTTTATGTGAGTAGGTCTTTGGGATTAACAATCAAAGATGAATTATGGCCATATCAGAAACGAAGGTGATAGAATACGGCGAATCAGGCACCCCGACTTAAAAAACCACAACGAGACAAAAGGTGAAATACAAACCGGAAGTGTAAACAATCTGATCTCTATTTCGGCTTTTTACCGAAAAAAATCAATTTTTATCTCCAGTACGAACAAAATAAAAGTTGTCTCCTAGGGCTACGGGAAAGGAAAGCCCTGGCTAACGATGTTCAGCCATTATCTGTTCTCCCCCCCCCCCCCCCCCCCCCCCCCCCCCCCCCCCCCCCCCCCCCCCCCCCCCCCCCCCCCCACCACACCACATACACACAAAACAAAGCAGCGTCATCTGATTGGTAAACAAAACGGTCTGGATTAGCACTGGCGTCATCCAAATTTTGCTCTGGTCAACGATGTCCTCCTTGCCGTGGTAACTTTTGCCGCGAAATGTGCTTAACGCAGGTTGCACAAAGGACCTGGAGATAGTCTGATCCGAAAGACTCACGTAGTAGTTGTACTTTCAATTTATCGTCTTTTCATGTTAAAAAAAAAAAAAAATCATGTGATATTAGACGAAAGACTGATGTGGGGTGGGGGGCACACTCGTGCGTGCACTTGTACTCGCACGTGTGTGTGTGTGTGTGTGTGTGTGTGTGTGTGCGCGCGCGCGCGCGCGCGCGTGTATGTATTTGTGGAGTCCGCGTTGTAGTGACAATTATGACTGATCGGAACCACATTGTTTTGACACGCTCCATTGTTTTGACGTCAACACCACGTGATGCTTGCAGTTCTTATTTTCCCTGCCACTTCATATGTCACGTGACCAAAAGACACGGCTTCATTTGACGCGTCATAACGCACATGTCGGAGCGTAAAATTTGTGTTACTAGCTCGCTATCTCGATCACAATTGCGTCTGTTAAGTTTACATGCTGAATTTTTGGCAACAGAAACCACCGTAAATTGTAGATGTTTCTCTTTAAAACGGAGAGTTACCCACCTGTACTGTCTTTTATTCTAATACACGTCTAGCCTCAACATGATTTCATTTCACACCCGAAGCTATGTCCAAACAACGAAGGAATCGAGTCCAAACAACGTGGTACACACATCACAAAATGTGCCCTTATAATGTGTGCACAATCAAAGACAAACAATGACAGTGTAATGGCATGTGTTGTAGTTATTGAGTGCATGTTAGTGTACTCTTTGCATACACTTTTAGAACGATTTTCGCCACTCTCTGACTACAATTTGATCGTATTCTCTTCAGCTACTGACTGGCCGACTACTGACTGATACTGCCCGTGGCCACGTACTGTCACGATAACGATGGTTCGAACAACCGTTCACAACAACGAAGTCTAAACACACAGGTGTGTGCGCGCGCGTGCACGTGCATGTGTATCATGTGTGTATCTCAGTGTGTGAGTGTGTGTGTGTGTGTGTGTGTGTGTGTGTGTGTGTGTGTGTGTGAACGCTTGTGCGTGCATTAGTGAATGCATGTGCGCACGTTGTGTGTGTGTGTGTGTGTGTGTGTGTGTGTGTGTGTGCTCGCGCGCCACAGTTAAAGTTATAAGAGAATCAGTGGTAGGAAACTGGAGTTTGGAATTGGAGGAATCTAGAAAGGAAGGAGAAAGGACGGTTTGGATGCAGGAGTGGAGAGAGAGAGGGGAGCGGGGGGGGGGGGGGGGGGGGGGGGGTGGGGTTGATAGCCCGTTTTTTCTGAGGAGAATGAGACGACTACCGGCAGAGAATCTTTTCTTTCCCAGGCTCGTAAAAAGACTTATAAATCATCCCAACATCCCGTGTGATTTAAGCCGGACTATGCCACATACATGATGTTCACAACAAGGACCGCGCGCGCGCACACACACACACACACACACACACACAGAGAATGTTGCTTATAGCCCAACAAAGGGCCGTACACACACACACACACACACACACACACACACACACACACGTACGGGTCCATCTCTCTCCCTCCCTCTCTCTCTCTCTCTCTCTGCCACAAGGAACAGACTTTGAGCCAGTCCAAATACAACGACTAGACCACCACACTTGCATGTCACTAAATAACGAACAAGTAGTATACTATACCTCATTGATCTAAGATTTCCGTTTATTTCATTGTCACGTAACATATCGTTTATACACTGAACACACCGAAGAAAGGTATGAGGTACGAGTATTCATTCAATTCGATCGGGGGGGAGGGGGGGGGGGGGGGGGTTTGCCATTGTATTTGACAGTCAGCAAAGAAAAAGTTCTAAAACCGGTCAAAGGGGAAAAACAGCTGTTACAATAAAAGAAATAGAGGGAATCGGCAAGATGCGTATGCTCCCTTTGCTGTGGTAGCCGGCAACAAACGTCACGTGACTTACGAATTTGTCTTCTTTCTACTAAAGTTTCGTCAGAATTTGTAAGCTAAGACAGTAAATCGGTCTTTGAATGTGACAGAAAGAATCAATAAGGGGGGTAAGTTTGAGCTAGTGCTGTGGTCACCAACTTTCAGTCGAATTTGGAGGAAAAAAACCAATGTCACATGACATCTCACCCGCATGTAGAAAGCACATTTGAAAAATTAATCATGTTAAAACAAAAATGAACTCTACAAAGTATTATCATATAGTTGAATCATACTCAGGCGTTTCTTAATTACCGTCTCTTGCAATTGTTGACGAAAATTGAACAGCACTGAAAAATGCCCGTCCAATAGAACGACAGCAAATTCTACTTCCGCCTGCTTGGATTCCCGCGAAAGTAGAACAACAGAGGGACCGCAGACTTGCCTGTAATGACGGTAAGTATTGTACTCCTTTGATTCTGATGGTTGTGATAAACTGTACAGTGTCAGTATGTCAGGATCTACTCGTGTTGGTTGTATGTTTCTTTTAAAACAATAACTGCAAAGCCATTTCATGAAATCAAGCTTTGAAGACTTGAGTTCAAGTTGCACGGTGACGATCGACTCGACTGAGCGACATGTTTGCCATTGCGCGCTCAATACGCAAACCTATGGTTAGCTGTTCCGCCGTTTTCTGCGTCAGTTTGGCATTGTTTTATGTCGTCTTAAATTAGTTAAACGGATAGGCGAAATATCTTGTTGATGTTTCTTTCCGATTTTAGTATTTTGTTGTTTACTCAAATTGTGACAAAAGTAAATCAAAGGTAAGTGTTTCATGTAAATTGAAAAAGGAATGCCTCAATCGTGGTCGAGCGACCAAATTTAAATTCGTTTGCCGGTTTGATGGCCTCTGTTTAGTACTGTTTGGATCAGTACAGAGAGAGAATTTTGATGTTGTTACCATTTTGTGGCATTGCTATTTTGAGTTCGCGGATTTTTTTATGGTTTGGTGACTTTTTCCCTCATTTTTTGTTTTCGTCCTACAGTGCGAGCCATTGATGCAGATTTTAGATAGTGGTCAGACAGGTCAAATAGCGTAAAATATACAAAAGCCATATAAATTTACACTGTTACAGAGGATATGCCTGTGGTATAGTTACAAAAAGATGTGTTTGGCCTCTGTTAATTTATCAGGTAATGATAATTATTTCCTTAAGATTAGGGGGTCAGACTTTATGTGAAAAACTTGTTTCCAACTTTTCAGGGAGTAACAAAATTATTTAAAGGGGTCACACTTTATAAGTGCTTGTAAATGTACTGAAAGGACACACTCACACACACACACGCACACACACGCGCGCGCATACACACACACACACACACACACACACACACACAGAGTGCATTCTGACTGGCTCACACACATGAAATATACACAGAAAAAGAATAAGAAATGGACCCGTATAGTGTCCTCAATCAACAGGCTGATTATTCTGAATTGAGGTGCTTATATCAAAGTTAGTAAAACACCCCTGATTATCATAAACATTACATACGTAGATTCATGTTCCAATGTTAGCAATGTGTTAACTAAAGGGAATAAATGTGACCACCAGCACTATCAGGATTTTCACAGTGAAACTTGATATTGGAATGTCCTCTGCAATTATCATCACAGAATGTTGACAGTATGAGTCATTTCCATCATTGCTGAAGTGAAACATTTTATTATTTAAACATATTCCAATCACCTTGCAATGATAATTGGAAGAGACGAGGGATGAATGTTCGTGGAATGTTTAACGGAACTGTGTTGGTAGGCCACTCTTGAACTGTACTCTACACGTTCGTATGTCCATAAATAGAGCCATTTTAATTATCCGAACCGGTCGTATTGCATAGATCACTCTTTTTTTTTTTGTCCCATACCCTGGATTATCGCCCGAAAGCCACAGAACTGTCGATTTTGATTCTGAAAAGCCTAATTTCATTTGGTTTTCCGTGTTGTTTGCGCTTGGCCGAATCAAGTGGTCTAATCATACACCATGCTTTCTTCTTCTTCTGCATACGCAGACTGATACTCTTGCGGACACTCCCTGTATAGACAGGCAAGTATTAAACCCATCTGCCCAACAAAGGGAGTGGAGTTTTGTGTGTATGACCGTTTTTTTTTTTTATCCCGCCATTAAGGTAACCATACTCAAACTTCAGGGAAGGTGCTTGTTATGTGTAACATGTCATCCATACTAACGGCCAAATTGGCCTACGGAACCTCGATTTATAGTCTCATTCGAAGGACTGTATTGGAAATGGAGTCAGAACCAATATTAACTCTGAGGGGAAAGTCCCCCTGTACCGAAACGGCTCGGCGGAGATTCGAACCCACAACCCCAGGATTACGAGTCCGGCACTCTACCACTGAGCTATCCTGGCCCCACCATGTGTAATTTGATGACTTTTGTTAATTTCTAAGAAGAGAAGAGTTCTCAAGTAGAATCTGTTAATCGATTTAGAGCATTTTAAAACATTGAGGCAAGTTATGTTTGTAATGTGGGGATCGGACGTAATTGCTTTCATGTGACGCACAGCTTAGAGTTAGAATGCCTACGTACAGGGGAAAATTATTGCGTCTGGTTAAATTTTGGCACATTTTAGTGGCGCACTTGACCGAATTCCAGCACGTTGGTTGGGAATTTCATGCATCATTTGAACATAAGAATTATCACTTATTTGTTAAAGTTTTTTTGTAGATGTGTTATGAAATGATGAATGTTGTGAAGTGTTAAACTACACTGCTGGGGACTTGTTGGTCTTTGGTATTCATTCATATATGCCAAAGTTAAAAGTAAAACTTTGATCAAACTCGTCCACATGCTACTCTGTGAAACTCCTCTCTGTGTATGTATAACTGTGTGTATGTATATGATTAAGATGCTGGAAAATTTTCAGGGATTTCATCACCCACAAAGGTAAATTTCAGGATAGAAGGGATGGATGGGATGGTCACAATTTGTTTCAGGATCAGTGGGAAGGCCCCAGTTCATTTTCAGGATTTGGGACTCTTTCCCACTTGTACCCCTGTTGTTGGCCAACAGTAATTGTACAGTTTGCATTGTACATTCAGTTCTGATGGCATGTGTGCAACTAAAGTAAGAGAATGAATATTCTCTGTTAAATACCAAATATTCGAGAGAAGTACACGATCCAGCTGTGTGACAAGTATTGAAGATTAGCTCCTCTCTTAGCCAGTAAAGCAGGTTTTATTTTTTACTTGCTTCAGACAGTCCCTGCTGTTGAACTCAAGAGTACTCGTAATCTCCCACTTGTGCATGTTTAAGAGTAACTTTATGTGCCAGATAAATGGTAACAGTATTATTTATTTGTCCTGGGCAATCAGACTAGCCTTGGCTTATTGCTTGCTGATGCACATGTACCTTTGTGTCTCGTGAAAATTATTTGTAAAGTGCTGCTCAGAAGCACAAGTGTGATTACTCATTTGAGTACAGGATCGGTGAGGGATTTTATTGACACAGGAACTGGCAAATCACTTATTTGCTTATAGTGAGAGAAATGAGAGGCAAGATGAACAAAGGAACGAGCGTTAGACACCTTTTTAACACAATATGGCTGTTGGAGCCGTACCCTGGCTAAAGACTCCAGGGATCATCTGAACAGCTGAAGCACTTGAACACTATGGTACAAATGCATCAGCTAGGGATGAGAACATTACGCGTGTGACCATTTTTGATTCCCCTGCCACGTGAGCAGCCACACTCCAAGGGATTTTGGAGACTGATATATAGTGATAATGTTATGCTAGGAGCATGTCATGACTGAAGACAATCCCTGCATAACTATGCAGAGCATAACAACATTTTGATGCAGCCTTGGTGTTCTAGCCTAGATGTCAGTTGGTCTGACACAGCCTTAAGCATAGGTGATGTTGGAGTTTTAATATTCTGTTTCTATCAGCTGTTCATTTTTCATAAGTCATAGAACTTTACTACTGCTGGTGAGTTTGTCTCCCAAGCAAGAGAGCTCCAAGATACTCGAGCGATCCCTGTCCAGTGTCTTGCCATGCTTGCTGTGATGTGCTATTATCCTCAGCCTGTCACTAAATTCGTAAGAATTTCTAGCATCTTGCTTGTGTGAAAGGTGTCTCTGTCACTTAAGCCTTGGCAGGTAATGTTGAAATATGTTTATGTGATAACTTGCGTGTAGACTTGAAAGTGGAAGTTCAGCCAAAAAAAAAAAAAAAATTTAAATCTGTCCACAGAATAGAAGCCATGAATTTGAGGAGGGGGGTGTGTGGGGGCTAAAACTTGAATCAGAATTTACAGGGTTTTCCTTTTTTTGTTTTGTTAGAGCAGGAAAATGGCGGGAGGAAGTGACGAGTCGCCGCTGGACCTGAAGAGTGTGCTGGCTATTTTAGAGTCGGATGCATCTCCTGATGAGCAGGTACTTGATGCCTACAACAAGCTGTCCCATCACATCAGCAAAGAGTTGAGTCTCTTTGAGCGAGATCTTGTGGACAGGGCCACCGGCTGGTGGCTGTGGCTAAGAAGCATGTGACCTCTGATGGAGAGCTGAAAAACTCCATCACACCTAAAGCCTTGAATGTGATGGGCTATTGTGTCAACACCAAGGACATTGTGAGGTAAGATAATATTTTGGTGTAATTTTGTAAAGAAAAGTATTGAGCTTAACTTACATACAAAAAATGTGTGTGCATGGTTAACTTTATAGTGTATGAGTGATATGGTTGTTTACCATATTAAAGTGTTACTTTTTTAGCTGTGACACTGACAATGGTTTCATTCGGTTATAAATACATAACTCCTGATTTTCATAGTTCTGTATAGACTTTTTTGATGTTTGGTTTCATTTGATAACTATTGCCTTTACAGTTCTTAATTAAACTTTGTAAAGGCCTGCTGAGTGATGAAACTTTCTAGCACTGATGTCAGTGATATAATGCATATCAGCACACACACACACCAAACAATGGAATTCATTCTTTTCAAGTAGCGAACCAGGCAAGCTCAGAAAATGATTGTAGCCAGATTTCTCCATGCTTTTGTAGCGAAAAAAGACAAGTCACATAGAGTGACTTTGCTTACCTAGAACTACTGTAGAAGGGAGCAGACAGTGTTTCATGCTCTATAGCAAACCTGCTCAGATTGCCCTCTGGCCGTCGTGCCTTAAGAGTCAGATTGGGAGAGAAGTTCTTTTAGGGAGGGGAAAGGGGCAGTGTAGTGGTGGAATGAAACAAAAATTATCATTGCCATCGGGGTTAATGCACAGAAAATATTGCTAGCCTGATCAGTTTTCTGATAGCATGTGGCTACCAGGCGAACGCTTATAGTTCCATCACTCCTGCACACACACACACACGTATGTGCACACATGTACACGTGCGCACACACGTACACACACACATACACACACACACACACACACACACACACACACACACACACACACACACACACACACACACTGCATTCAGTCATTCCCATGTGTACAAAACACTTGCATGTTTTATTACACCATATGCGATAATGTCCTTGGATCAGAGGGTGAATGCATAGAATACATGGATGTGTGTATCTGTAAAGGAGAAATGGGAGGAGAAAGTCATAGGATCATTTTAGCCATGCATGGTTCATTTTTACGATAAGCACGATTCACTTTGTTGAGAAATATTTAAACATACTTAATAGTATTGGATGCTGGATTTGTTTTGATGCACATATCAAGCATGTTAAAGATTTCAGTATTTATTTTAATTCGTGCTGTCAGATATGTTTTTATTGAAATGATGATCTATGTTCTTTTTCATGGTAATTACGATAGTGGAGAAAATGTGAACATGATTAAAACGGAGATTATCCTTTGCTGTGGCTAACTCTGCCAAAAAATGTGAATTTCGTAGTTTTTAAAAGTCACTCATTCCTGAAATCCTTATTTTGATGGGAAAATCCTCAGTTTTGTAAGTTTTATTAACAAGTACCGAGTTTTCTAGGAAGAAAGGCTGTGCTGTTGAGCACAGCAGAATTGATGGTGTAAGAGTGTGCCAGCAAATACATGTTGTCAGCAAATACATGTTGTCAGCAAATACATGTTGTCAGCAAATACATGTTGTCAGGGCTTCTAATGAAACGCACTTTGTGTGTCAGTTTTAACGTTACAGTTGAATAAAGACGTAGTGATTTCAGTTCCTGTGCATCTTCATGATGGAACTGTTGTAAGACAGTTTGAAAATATTTTTTTTAATCATGTTAAGTGAGAAATATGCTGATGTCATAGACAGTTTGGATGTCCATGAGTAAGAGTGTCGTTCCCAGATCAGAAATGTTGAAAGATAGTTACACTGAAAGTGGAAGCAAGGTGGTATGCCAAAAAGATGTGAAAAGGGGATCATCGTGACTGATTTTTAAAGCTGAAGGTACCAAGGTGGTAGAAGGTACATTTCCTCTTTGGGCCGTATTTCAGTTTGAACAGGAAAAAGCATTTGATTAATAGCAACATAGCTCTGGATTTTGACTCAGAAAGTTTGCACTGTTGGATTATCATCATGACAATAATTTCATTGTTAAACACATGTGAATGAAGAGATTAAGATGGGTGTACCAGTAACTGAGGATCACCAAGACAGTCAGTGTGTCATAAATGATCACAGACCTGGAAGCATGGTGTGTGTGTCTGTGTGTGTGCGTGTGTCTGTGTAAGTATATCAGACAACCTTTCTTTGGTGTACTGGCAATGGCCTCTTCTTGTGTTTTGATGTTCAGTCTCTTGTCTGCTGCGGAAATGGGTGAATTGGTGTCGTTGTGGATCAAGGTTATTGCCGAGACCAAAGAAAAGTTCAGCTGCACCTATGCTTTCTGGTGCGTGGCAAACCAGAGGTTTCCAGCCAACATCATGAATGCAGAGGTTTGTTTTGTTCACAGAGAGTGACTTCTTTAAAGTCTGCATTTAAGGGTTTGTTTCCTTAGCACAGAAACTTAGTGTAGGTATGTAGATGTCCCTGCTATCTCTGTAACTATTATACTCTGTGAAGTGTACTCATCATTGTGCCATGAATTGCCGTTATTTACTCATATTGTCATGTCCAGTTTGTAAGCCACTGCCTGTATACAAGCTCTGGTTGGCCCAACTTGGGGGTAAACTCTGTACATAGACACCCAGCACTAAAAACAAGAACAACAATGAACCAGATCATGGCTGTATGATGTATATTATGATGTCTCTCTTTTATTTATTTTGTGTGTGTGTGTGTGCTGACTTTTTGTGTGTAGTGCATATTGATCTAGCTTATTGCAGGGATTAACCCGTAGAGTGCCTTTAAGCCGTCAGCTGACGCCGCATTAAAAATGCTTTCCCAGTGCCTATGGGCCGTCCACTGACGTCATGCATTTTTCTTGAATTTTCATTCGTTACTATTTCTATCAACGGACTTAAATAGAGTGTGCGTAGTAAGCCTTATATGTCTGTAGTATTAAAATGATATGTAAATGACCACACGTGAGGGGAAAGCCCATTTATTCTCATCACTGACTGGATGACCAGCCAGCACTTCGTCTCGCTTGCAAAGATGGCGGCGCAACCTTCGACAAGCACAGCGACCAAATCAACGTATTTACACAGCTGAGCAGGCTCTGCTAATGATTTTTGACAAAGACAATAATCTTTTATTCAACGACTCACTCGAGCATGAAGGTGAGATGATGATAGTGGTGGAATTGCCAACCGTATTCGTCAGTTATTGTGTCGGGCTGTGTGACCTCAATGTGTGTTCAGCTGACTGGTTTGCCAGCGTCGAACGAGCTCGCCTAGTGTGTACTCTGCACTGCGTGCCAGTGGTCAGTGACGTGGTAGTCAGCGTGAGAGGGGAGCGCGGCCTGCTCGCGGCGCGGCACAGGGCAGAGGGAAAGGTAGGGGAAGAGGAGCAGTGAAAGAGAGGGTTGAAGTCCAGCAAGGGGGCGTGGTGGGGAGAGGGGGGCGTGGTCGTGGACTGACCTGTCTGCATAGAGTGTGAGCGTCTTGATAGACTTCTAAACTGTTTTACTTTCATTTACAGGTGTAGTGTGACAATACAAACTTTATTTTCAACTTTTTTGCTTTGTGTTCTTGTTTGGATGTGAAGGTGTAGTGGTAAATACATATGCTTTTGATCGTGCAAAAAAATCTATCCAAATCTAATTGTCTAAATACTTTTTTATTATCAAAATTAAAACAAAAGAAGCCCAGATTCAAAATCTTCATTCAATTTCCTTCAAAAATCATATATATTTCATTGTTATATCTTTTGTAGTTTCTGAGCTAGAATTTTTTGTTAATTATTACCCCCAAATCATTAGATTTCCCTGGCACTGGGAAAGCCTTTGTTTGTAACATTTTCAAGCAGTTCAAGCAGCGAACGGGTTAAAGTCTTCCAGATTAAAGTGAAAATACAAAACAGGCAAATTGTGTTTTGATCTCAGGATTAGCGATATTGTAAATGAAAATCTCCTGGATAGGCACGATTTTGTTGGGGGACTGTCAGGCTTGACACTAAACTCTGAGGACCAAAAATTACCGGTGGTGATGTCAGTCTTTTGGAACAAAAAGCTGAGAGCCAATCCATCATCAATTTTGCACTCTTTTCACCGACTGCTTCGAAGACAGAATCATTTTTTAGTCCTGAGCTTCATCTTATTCTCTTTTTACTTCTCTTTCCTTGGCGTTCAGAATAAACCGCTATATTGTTTGATAGTTTCATCTGTTCATCGGGTGATGCATTGGTGGTATGCCCTGAAAGAAACGCATTTGGATATATCACAGATTCAAGTGGACCTCAGTTTGGTAACTGTAAGCTTTCGATGCCTGTGGGTAGGCAGGTGTTCATGGCTAGAAAGAATGGAGTGGTTGGTTGTGTGCAATCCAAAGGAACACATACTTATGTGGAGTGGTGGCACCAGTGGTAGTAGATGGTATATATGTGGTTGCATGGCATGTGTTCAGTATGGTGTGGTGGAAGGAAGGGGTGTGGATGGGGTGGGTGGGGAGGGTAGCAGTTGTGGTATGTCTGTACATTGGTTTTCTAATATTTTTATGTAACAGCTTTCTATTTTTACTTCCAAATTTTTTCATTGCCAGTATTATCATTTTTATTACCATTATTTTCATTAGCATTTTCATCCCAAGTTTCTTCAGTTTTGTTTGTTAACAGTAAACACACAAGGACATGTATGCTGTCAAAGGCGTATTCAAATAATTGAGAATTTTATGATGATAAGAAAGATGTTCGAAAGTTGTGTCAAGATAGTGTCGTGTTTCATAACAATCTTCATAATCTCTACAACGACCACATATTAATTTCAAGATTACCAGGATGGTGACAGTCCAGTTTCAGAAATTGGGACTCTTCCTCCATGTGCACCCTGATATTTTGTTGTGTTGGTGTGCAGTTCTCTTCCCTGTTGAACGCTTTCAGCAGAGCAGCGATGTCATGGTGGGGCACCTCAAAGATGGTGGAACAAGCTGCCATGCATTGCATCCAGAGGTCAGTGCAGAAGTGGGCCGGGGCACTGGGGTAGGGAAGAGCCATTGTGTTGATTGATTTACAGTTGTTCTTTTTCAGGCTTGATTGATTTACAGTTGTTTTTTTTCAGGCTTGATTGATTTACAGTTGTTCTTTTTCAGGCTCAGTAAATTTATTGGAATAGATATCAGACTTGGCTACTGCCCAAGAAAAATCACTTTTCTTACCAGACATGAGAATTTAGGTTTTTTGAAAGGTGTTCAGGGGATACACATGAATCTGCTGAAAAAAGATGCAGTTATACGTGATATATGCAAGTAAGATGAAGATCGTTTGGGACCATCTGTCATATTGGCAGTATCCATATTTATGCCAAGGGCACTGTCCAGCTTGAAATATGAAAAGGCAGTGTTGTCATGTACCCATGGGCACACTACTTTGAAAGTTTTTTTTTTTCCACACTTCATGCAGAAGAGTACACGGGGTACATGTGGATATTGCTGTCATGTGGGTGGAGTTGGACATTAAACCTGTTAGTAGGTAACTAAAAAAGACTTGGGTTTTGGCTGTCAGTTAAATTTACAATCCATTCTGATCTGATTTGTGGACATTCCTGCATGCTGATCCGTGCAAAATTTTCAGGATTTTTCAGTTTACTGAGGTCTCATGTCTGGTTACTGAAAAAAGTGAAAATTGTGACTGTTTAACCTGTAGAGTGCCTTTAAGCCGTCAGCTGACGCCGCATTAACAATGCTTTCCCAGTGCCTATGGGCCGTCCACTGACGTCATGCATTTTTCTTGAATTTTCATTCGTTACTATTTCTATCAACGGACTTAAATAGAGTGTGCGTAGTAAGCCTTATATGTCTGTAGTATTAAAATGATATGTAAATGACCACACGTGAGGGGAAAGCCCATTTATTCTCATCACTGACTGGATGACCAGCCAGCACTTCGTCTCGCTTGCAAAGATGGCGGCGCAACCTTCGACAAGCACAGCGACCAAATCAACGTATTTACACAGCTGAGCAGGCTCTGCTAATGATTTTTGACAAAGACAATAATCTTTTATTCAACGACTCACTCGAGCATGAAGGTGAGATGATGATAGTGATGGAATTGCCAACCGTATTCGTCAGTTATTGTGTCGGGCTGTGTGACCTCAATGTGTGTTCAGCTGACTGGTTTGCCAGCGTCGAACGAGCTCGCCTAGTGTGTACTCTGCACTGCGTGCCAGTGGTCAGTGACGTGGTAGTCAGCGTGAGAGGGGAGCGCGGCCTGCTCGCGGCGCGGCACAGGGCAGAGGGAAAGGTAGGGGAAGAGGAGCAGTGAAAGAGAGGGTTGAAGTCCAGCAAGGGGGCGTGGTGGGGAGAGGGGGGCGTGGTCGTGGACTGACCTGTCTGCATAGAGTGTGAGCGTCTTGATAGACTTCTAAACTGTTTTACTTTCATTTACAGGTGTAGTGTGACAATACAAACTTTATTTTCAACTTTTTTGCTTTGTGTTCTTGTTTGGATGTGAAGATGTAGTGGTAAATACATATGCTTTTGATCGTGCAAAAAAATCTATCCAAATCTAATTGTCTAAATACTTTTTTATTATCAAAATTAAAACAAAAGAAGCCCAGATTCAAAATCTTCATTCAATTTCCTTCAAAAATCATATATATTTCATTGTTATATCTTTTGTAGTTTCTGAGCTAGAATTTTTTGTTAATTATTACCCCCAAATCATTAGATTTCCCTGGCACTGGGAAAGCCTTTGTTTGTAACATTTTCAAGCAGCTTCAAGCAGCGAACGGGTTAAAATGTTAAGACTGTGGATGGTGTGTTACTGGAGGCAGTGCGTGTGGGTGAGAATGAAAATTAGTGGGTGCACTTTTTTTTTTCATAGGAAGATAACTGACGGCAGATAGGAAGTTATAACTCGGACACTGTGCGCATGCATGAAAGTGCATAAAGGGCTGTATAATAAACTGAAGTGAGCAGAGAGAATTTGCTGAAGTGATAGCTAATTGTAACAGGCAAACTAGAAGTGTGCGACTGATGAAGAAGATGGAGAGCTAGTCAAGTTTTGAATCCAAACATACAAACCAATGTGCCCAGTCCTTCAAAAAATTAACAGTCATCATAGGCATATCTGTTGCTATGAATAGCAGGATTTGAATTGCTGTGTTACAGGTTGTCATATGGTACTATGTGTTTGTTTGTTACGTTTTTTGTTGTTGTTGTTTTTTTTCTAGCGCCTCCCATTGACATGACTCCCTTCACCCTCACACCTTCATGATGTGGTGATAGCCCAGAATGTGCCGTGTGTGTTACGCTTGCCTACACTGAATCTGAAAATGAATTCTTCTTTGGTTCTTTTTGATTCAGCTAACAGCATGCAGACTCACTTGTATGGTGTGATTGCAGATTGGGTGAACAGTGCGCAAAAGACATGATATCCCAGTGCGCCAAGTGGGGGCCCCTTACATGAGACTGCTGGTGTCCCAGTCTCCTCAGATACGTGAGCAAGCTTACAACAAAGTTCTGAAGTGGTCTGGAATGTTTGCCGCCAACAGGGAACTTATCCGCACAGGCATGTCGACTCTGACAAAGGTAAGCTGGTGCTTGCTGTCAGTATTGTGTGTGTGGGTGGGGGATGGGTTGCATTGTTCTTGTACTGGAGTCCTTGTAAGATTTGCGTCAAAAATGTGTTCAAAAAAAAAAAAAAAAGGGACATGTTCATAGAAATACTGTGACCGAGTCTGGTGACTTAGAATTTACATTTGGCGTCAAATTTTTACAGTTTGTGTTGTTCAGTATAAAGTAGAACGCTTAAGAGTTGAGACATCTTTTATACTCGTACCACTATTTTCTCCCTTCTCTGTCTTCTGTTCTGCATCAGCATATCTAATACCTTATTTATTTCCTCATACATAAAACTTTTTTTTTTTTTTTTTGCTCTAACCTGGCTGGAAGCCTGCGAGGCAAAGTCACATGTTCAAACTCATGGAAAAGGTAGCTGTTCTGTTAAAATGGGTCAACCATTGTCACTTGTCATTTCTTGATCTTGCCTTCTCCCTCTTCTTTTATCCCCTATTGTTGCTTCTTACTGGGGTTGTTCAGTCATCTGCTGGTATACATTTGTGTAATGTAGACAAAACAAGAACAGTCAAATCAATAAAAGTTGTGTGTGTGTGTGTTAATTATTGATACGGTAACATTGAGAACAATAATGTTAAAGGCAATGAAAACAAAGATTTATGAAAAAATGCTGTCACTTTGATTACCCACTCTCCTGATCAGTATCTATTGGCAAGACCAACCTAAAATCTGCCTTTTAAAATCATTATATATAAAGAAGATACATAAGGAGAATGTATGTGAAGCTTCATTTGGTTTTTGTTTTGTTTTTACCTTGTAGCAAATTGTACCTGTCCTGAACACAATGTTTACTGGTGGCCTGGAATTGTTCACACTGAAAACCTGCACCCTTCTGATGCAGATCTTCAAGCAGGTAAGAAACATGTGTACAGCATGTTACCTCTACCTTGGAGGTTATGGTTTTGCTAGTGTCTGCTGGTTTGTCTGTCTGTCGGCAAGATTCAGAACTGCCAGGTGCTGTGCTATTGGTTTTGCATACTACAGTGTTAACAGTGCTTCATAACTACTCTTTGTCACACCAAATAGCAGAAAATAAGAAAAACAAACAAACCATGCTTTACAGACTTAGCCGTGACATTAAAGGAACAGAGACAACCTAGACTTTTTCAGCAAAAAGTGACCAAAGTCAGTACAGGGAGGTAGAAAAAGCTGGAAAGAAAATAACTAAAAATGACTGTGAGCCTGCCGCCGTCTCAATCAGTCGTTACCACGCAATAACCAGTGAGATCTCTGTCATTTTAGTCCGCTACCATGTCTTGCGTGAAATAAGTGTGTCCGAAAGTGGTGTTGAGCCTGACTTGTGGTATCACATGTGAGTGCTATGTGCTAAATTTGGAATGCTACACTTAAAACATCAAAATGCTTCACATTATGCATTTAAGATCATTGCAGCTCTGACAATCATGCAGAATATGTGGAGATATTTTTAGCGATACTTGGAGGAAAGATTGAATGTGACCCAAGAACTAATCCATTGGATTTTTATATGAACCCGATATTGTTTTTCCACATCAGATGACATTTGTTTAACATCAGGCTAATTGGTTGTGCATGCCAACTTTTTGGTAAGATTTTTAAAGATGGGTTAGCGATATCATTCAGTTAGTTAGCTATAAATTTAGCTAGATACCAGCAATTTCCACAGAAGTATAGGTAAGAGAATGAGGACTTGATGAGATATAACCCAGTTTTGATGTATCTGTCCTAGTTCGGGAGATACATACTGGGTACAGAATGTTTTGGGGTAGGGTTCGAGTGTGAAGTAGACATGACTTAAGTTGAGGGCTGCTTTAAGTTGAGTGCCTTCACAGTCCCCGCCCTTTTTTTTTTTGTCTCTCTGAGCTTTCAGTTTGTAGAAATAGTTACGATCATTTTTCTGCCACATACACCCAGTGCAACAGTGATGTATATATTCAACTTAGGTTATAGACCCTAAAAAATGATTTTTTTAAAAAAATGCCATGTTTTTAACAGATAATAGCTCTGCTGCTTCAGGCCTGAAAAATGTTCCTATCTATGACCATTTCATTTGCCCATTTTGTGACACCTGTTTTGTTTTTGCTGTGTCCTACAGGAGCTTCAGAACATTGGTCTTCTGAACAGTTTGCTGTCCATACTAGAACGGGCATTCCGTTGCCATTCCCCAGAGGTCCGTTGCCTAGCTTTCGAGTCATGGAGCAAGTTGATCGATATTCTGAATGCTAAAGGTGAGGGAAAAATGATATCTTTATGCACTGTTAAGTGTTCTGTAAGTGAAGTGGCCCATTCTGTCTTCAGGAATTGGCCCAAGTGTTACACAGAAATTTGTAGTGACGAGAAATGCATATGTGTTATACAAGGGGAGGAATGTAAAAACTGAATGTGTACCTTTTCTTTAAAATTATGTGTCATTTTTTTAATGATTTACTGTGCAGGCATCCTGCAAAAGGCCAAGTTTGTGGAGCTGATCATGAGAGTGTTCAAGACTCGCAATGCCAACACAGAGGAGGTGGCGGTGAGCAAGCTGAACACATGGTGGCAGTATGTACTGCTCATGGGTCCTTCCATCTGGACACAGTTTGAGCAGGTAGGCTGCTGGAGAGAGAGAGCTGTATGCTTTATTTCACATTTTATTAAATGTTCTTGATACTGTCCATTCTTGAGAGAAAAGACCCAAGATTAGTCTTTGGATGCTTGATGGAAATGGGGGGGGGGGGGATATAAAGAGTGGGAATTTTAAGGACAAATTTTCATGTCTGTAAGGATCAGTTAAAAATTAGGGGGGGGGGGGGGGGGGGGGTGAACCTGAAACTACTATTGCTGAAAATCTTTTTGTTTCTGATTTAGAAAAATGAGAAAGAAAGAAAGAACAAAAAAAAACCTCTGAAAGTATTCCCTAAAATGTTTCATCTTAAATGAAGTGCGTAGGAGGGTCTTGAAAAAAAAAAACTTTGCATAATGCCTGATTTTGCAGGATACATGCATGAGATATAGTCAGTGTTATACGTATGCTTGTGGAGGTAGTGTTGGGGCTGAAGGTGAAATGGTTGAAGACCGTCTGCAAGGAGATAGATACATTATACAGTATAAACCGACCATATTGAAGATCTAAAATCATTAATTGTTTGTCCTCTTTCTCTTTTGTCCACCCTTTCTTTCTTTTTGTGTGTGTTTTGTTTAACGATTTGAGCATGTTCAGAATGCTTCATCTCTGCAAGACAGATCTCTGCCATGTTCGTTTGCATTACAAGTTGTGCAAGACTTCCGAGCAAGTGGTGTGTAAGTGAGGTATACACTTGTTGAGTCTGGTGTCTTTTTTTTTTCTTTCCTAGATCGTGAAACCACTTCTGCAGTTCTGCCTTGGCAATACCAGGCTGGGGGTGGACTCGGGATCACACATGCTCAGAGGTACGAGACTTCTTTTTATTTTTAGAAAACAAAGTTGTCACAGCATATTTCTGAAAGCATGAAGTCGGGTTCAAATTTTCCTTATGTCTCTCAGTCCCTTATGCCGTTTTGTTGTAGAGGGTTTATTCTCTGAAGGCCATCTGTGTCAGCGTCTCTGTAGAATTTCTTTTGATCTTAACCATTGTATTGTACTTCAGCTGGGAAATAACAGTTTGACATGGGTAAGACGGCTTCTGCGAAATCTTGCGACTTCGACACAGCTGTCACACGCAAATAGGTGCTGTTCTCGTTTCGAGGCCTGATATGAAAATATGATGGTATGCTGACTCTTAACTATGTGCTAATATGAAATATCATGCGTGTTTGACCACAGCCGTCCATGACCCCTGTGGAGATGGTGCCCAAGTGCAGGTCTCCTCCAGCGTGCCTGGTTCTCCAGTGTTGCTGCCAGTGTTCGCCCAAACTCAGCAGCGGGGTTTGGTGATTCTGACTTACGTACTGCAAGATGCTGATCATCCTGCTGAGGCTTCTCTACAACTGGGTCAGTCAGAGATGGGGATCTGGTCATGTTGCTGCCAAAGATTGTCATTTGTTGTTGTGTCATGTGTTGGACTATTTAGATTCACACACATATGCACATGAACACATGTGCACATGCACGCACGCTTATACACACACACACAAACTCGCACAACACAAGCTTGATGTGTTTGATGTTTTAGATACAAGATCAGAGTGAGTTTAGTATTGTCATCTCAGGTTTGTTACAAAGTCTGTGTACAAAATGCTTGATAAAAGCTGTGTAGCCAAAGCTTACTTCCTCGTATTTAGGTGAACGGCCAAGTTTGACAGTATTGCTCTCAGACCTCTGACTTTTTTGGACCAGTGTTGTCAGAAAGTTGTATCCTCACACCTAAGATTCGTCGTCTGCTGGCTTGCATTTCTTCATCCAAGGATGGATTGTGGCTGGATAAGTGGCAGCGTGATAAAACAGCACCATATCCTCAATTCTCTCACGTCTGTGATATGACTGATCTTACAATATATATTTCTTAAAAGAAAAAGATTTTTTTTTTTTTTTTTAAAGAGTTTTTAAAACTTTTTACAGAATGAACCTGGTTTTTGAAGTGTTGGTTTTGGCTCTGTTAGTTTCCAAAATTTTTGTGCTCTGAACTGTGAAAGTTAAGAAAGCACAGTTGTAAAATGTTCCATCGGTAAAATTTGAAATAATTCTGACAATGTCTTGTATTTAAACACCTTTTTTTTTCTTTTTAGTAGAGGACAGGTAATGCAGGGGTGTAATTCTGGACTTGAATGTGCTTCCCTTTTACCAGGTCGTCCATTGGCAAGACAGGGTTGAGAAAAAAGCCATTCATAGGTTGCTTGATAGGTTTTAAAAAGATTTTGTTAAGAAAAATATGTGCTTACAA
Organism: Conus canariensis; assembly: GCA_033310375.1. Lineage (NCBI taxonomy): Eukaryota > Metazoa > Mollusca > Gastropoda > Neogastropoda > Conidae > Conus > Conus canariensis. Next base: position 63,439,814 of record CM065716.1, on the reverse strand, counting down.
GGGGATGTATGCCGGTGATTCTTACTCTGTTCAGCAGAGGAACATGAATTTAATCTCTCCTCCATCTTTATATCTACACTATTCTTGGTCCTGGTAAAATATTTACAAAGTAGAATTGATCATGTCTTGTATCAGAATTGCAGTAAAATTTGTCCTGCATCAAATTTATATTGAGGAATCAATAAGTGTGCCTTTGAATGGGTATTTTTGCTCTGATCAAGTGAAAATGAAAGTTACTAAGACTTCTTTGATTGCCTCTTTTTTGCCTCTTTTTTCTCTTCTTTTTTGTTGTTGTTAGTGCCACTTCTGGTATTTATATGCTTTTGTGTTTTGTTCATGATTTCAGAACCGCTGAACATTGACAACAGCATGCCTTTGAATGTTTGTATCAAGAATGCCAAGTTTCTCATATCTGCCATGGTTGAATTGTCAAAGCTGTTTGGGGCCACAATGGTAAGCAGTTCCGTTAATGCTTGTCCAGTGTTGCATTTTACTTAATTAAGCATTTGTTTACTTTCAAAGATAGGTTAGTAAGTTGTGCAGAAATCACAGTAGATGTTTGGTTATACATCTTGCAGCTTTTGTGGTTTTCTTTTGTGTTCAGTTTCAGATGTGAAATACTTTTTCTGCAGAATTTGATTCAGAGTTTCTTTTTATGTTCTGTTTTTTTTTTTTTTTCACATTTGTGTGAGTTCACAGACAGAAATTGTACCCATTAGCAGTCTCAGCAGTGCTCTACATGTACTACATTATTTGCAACAGAATCTTTTTACATTCAAAGCTAGTTGGGACTTGAGCCTTGATCGGTCATGTTTTTTTGTGTGTTTGTTTTGTTTTGGTATGAGTGTGTGTTTGTTTTTGCTTTATCTGCTGTTTTGTATAATGTTGAATTGTGTCACATTCCAACGAGTCTTCTTGTTTCTGGAAAATGGTATGCTCTGATTTTTTGCATATTTTTTTTGTGTGCTTTTCAAATTTTCACACTTAAGAACCGTCATAAATGAATAGTTGAATCTATGTTAAAATAATTCCAGGTTTTGATTACCCCTGTTGAAAGTGTATAGTGTATGCTGGAGTGTATTCATCTTGGTTGCAGAATTGCACGTGGAGTATGTGTGGCAACGCATGACCTCTTTCATCCTACGAGCTGTAGAAGAAGACCGAGATGAGAGCAGTTCAGCTGTGTCGTCTTTCCTCTCTCAGTTCCAAACACTGATATCAAGCAAGGAGATGCCTAGTAAAATGACCATGGTAAGTTAGGTGTTTAGTGAGATGAAACCTTTGTTTTGTGTGTGTGCCAGTACATTCTATATTGAAATGTGTGGGTTTTGATTTTTAGTCGAAATTGAACGATGAGTATGAGAAGAAAGAAAGATATTTTTTAACAAGGAGCAGGGTTAACCAGCCACCATTGCCCAGTGATTAACTCTCCTACTGCTGTCGGCGGTAGACCCGCGACATCTTGCTATACACGAGAACCGTGGGCGGGCATAGCCGCCGAATGCCTGCGGCCATTCCGGTGTCTCCCTTCCATCCTTCTTTTTGCGACTTAGGCTATCCTACATCACACTTTCCGTTAATACACGCATGCGCAGTCAATTCCAGATGGATGCGCTTTGCAAATGGCGGTTTGTTTTGGTTTGAACCGAAGAAAAAGTCGTATTATTGAGCAGTTTTTGCAATGGACACGAACGAAAACTTCTGGCAAGAGCTGCTACAAGATGGAGCAGTGATGACAGGGTTTTACTGCTGAAGAAATTGTTGAAAGTGAACTTCACATCAAAAAAGATCGTGAAGTGGCAGAACTTTGAAGCTTATGTTGATTATGGGGATCTTTTGAGTGATTCTGAGGAACAAGATGCAAGCGATCCATCTGTGTGTGCCTATGATTTTGATCATTGGCTGAGAGATTTTAAAATAGACAACATAAGAAAAACTCATATCCAATTTATTTTCATTTTGTCTTTATTCATCCATTTCTGCGCATGAACACAAAATTTCATGCAATTCATGCATAAATCTATTTTTTATGATTTTTTTTTTTAATGAGAGTATGTGAAAATTTTCACAAACTTTAAACAATTACTTGGTTTCCAACAGTAAGTAAGCAGCAGAAAGCCTTGGTAGTAGGAGAGTTAACATCTCAGTCTTGCTTTGGGGGAGGGGGTCAGGCTTGAGTCTCATCAGAGGCATTGAGTCATGGGATTTTTTAGACTAGGTTTTACTTGCATTGAGTATCCTACAGATGCCATGGGAAGACTGGGATCACATAATTCGAATTTCGTTCGTTTAATGGATGGATCTCTGAGTGTGTTTCTCAGATTTCCTGTTTCTCAAATTTCCTGACTGATTCTGGAGATTTCCATCTTTGAGGCCTCCTTAATTCTAAAACATGATGGGAAGAAGCATAGAGTTTCCATAGCTTCATCTTTATCATCATTGTCAATCCAAAAGAAAACAAATGATATTCTGTGGATTTTCATGCCATACTTTAATTGTATTGTCGTCTTTAATTTCCTTTCCAGTCTGCGTTCTTTGCGCATTTTTGTCAAAGTTGGTATCAGCAAGCTCAGGAGCATTGTAATGGGATGGACATTATGGTGCCCACTGGAGGAAGACGCTTTAATCAGGCTAGCCCAGTGACTAAACAATTATTGTTGTCACAGGAGGGGCTTGCTAGGTGGTGCCCTGTATATGTTGGAACCGAAAAGGCGCTTGAGAACGCCACTGAAGCAGTGGCACCTGTGCAGAGTTCCCTTAGGTGGGGTGGCTCATTACGCCCTAATATTCATTGCTTCCGGAGGACTGTGGTATTTGGTTAGCAGTGAGACAGTCCGGGGTGGTGTAGCGGTGTGTTGGGATCCGGATTGAGCAGCATGGGAATTAATGCCACTAGTGGATCATGAAAGATGAGGTGGCTGACCCATACCTCGTCCCCACATGCACCACAACTTGTCCCCACCCCTCAGATAATGGGATTGATCTGGAAACCTTTTCATTCGCCTTTGGCTGTTTTGAAACAATAAAGAGGAGGGTTTTTTTTGTTTTGTTTGGTTGTTGTTGTTTTTTAACATGGGTAAGTATCTTCTGAGTTAGAAACAGAATTTTTAAGTTTTCACTGAGAAGGAGCGGAATGGAAAGGTACATCTAGTTCAAAGGTGAAAATGTTTTGGAAAAATGGAGGAGGGAGTCTTAATTGCAGACTTTTTGTCATAAAATTACAGAGTAGTAGGAGTCAGGACTGATAGTGAGTGATTATATTTTAAAGATTAGAAAATGGACCATAGTTCATTGTTTGAAAAAAAAAGTGTACATTTTTAACAATAGTTTCAGTTCAGTTTCCATTTACATGCATATATTACTTCCACCATGGTGCATTCCATGGGATGCACCACTCGCTGTAAAACATGTTCTTATGAGGTGTTTGGGGGACCTGCATGAGTCTGACATGAATTCTTCACAACAGACTCCATGAAGATATTGTTCAGAGATGTTCCACCTGGTATGCTCATGAGTTCCTGAAAGAAGCAAACATTTCTTCATCTAAGACTTTTTTTGAGAAAAACTTTAACAGATTTAAAACTGTTTCTTCTGTCGTTAATTTTTATTGGTTGCGTCAGATCTTCAGTCCTGTTGCCAACATGAATCCCACAATTTTCTGAAGGTCTTGATGGCTGCCCCAAAGCTGCATCAGCAGCTCTGCACCCTCTGGCCAGGTTTGACACTATAAATCATTAAGGGCTGGACAGTGTTGGAGGTGTTGTAGTCTTGAGATGACGTTTGTGTGGGCAACCTTGATTCAGCTGAGGTGGCTCAGCAGTCGGCAGTGATTGGTTCTCAGTCTGAAGAGGATTGTTTGCTGGAATCACTGGAGCTGATAGATTGGATCTGTGCTCCATACTGCTGCCTGTCTAGGAGAGAGTGTAACCTTTCTTGTTCCTGGTAATCCACAGTGGTATGGAATCTGTTGGAGTACAATGGTGGATCGTCTTGAAAGATCATGAAGGGCTTTTTTGATGTTTTTCAGCTGCTGTTCGCTTCTGTAGCTTTGAATTCCATTAAAATCAGTTTCTGCATGTTTTTAAAACGTTTTACTGACGTGGGGGTGTATGTCTGCTAAGAGAATGACTGACATGATGACAGTTGTGATGTGGCCATGTTTGGTCAGCTAGGCAATAAAGAAAATGAATGAATGAATTTCAGTCTTCAGCTCATTTCAGTCCAGTGTCCATTTAGATGCCGTTTTCTTTCAGTCTCCAGTTTGACATGTGTGATCTAAATCCATGCGTGGTATTCTTTTTCAGAAACTGTTCCGTTTGGTCTGCTCCTTACCAGCTGACGTTTTATCATCGCCCTCTCTTGTTGAAGGATCTCTGTTCAAGGTGGGTAAAACAGTTTTGTTGGTTCATTGGTCATGAATCGCTAGAAATCACTAATCTGAAAACAGTAAGTCTTTGGAAAGGTTACTATGACAGCCAGTTTGTCCCTGTGAGAAGTAGTATCAGATCAAGGAATGTTGTTTTGGAATCGCTTTAAATCATATGACTTGATTGGTTATATATCTGTCTTGACAGTTTGAATCAAATCTGTTTTTCAGTGCCGCGCCCACTCTTTGTGTGAACTGTTGCTGTCTTCTGCCCTAACTGAATTTGGAGAGGAAGAAAGGTAAGTTACATTAATTGTGCTCTGGGTTGGTTTATAAATGTTTGTGTGTTTTTGTAGGGATGGGGGAGAGGAACTGGGATAGGGGAATTGGACAAAAGATGGAAGAATTCTCTAGGGTACAGAAAACCACAAACCTGGTTATGCATATGTTTAGCTGATTCTACACATTGTCATAGTATGCTGAATATTGTGAACAGGAAAGAGATTTGTGAATAAAAAGTGTTCTTGAATGGTAATCGCACCAGTGAAATGTAACCACAGTGTTTCAATGTTCCAGTGTGAATCCTTCCTCCAGTAAGTGATGACTCTTGGCATGTGAGATCTTTTCTATAGTCTGCTTCTTTGACAACATGCTGAAACTTAAGAACAATATAGTCTTCTGGCCCTGAAATTTGAAGAAGAAGAAAACTGAGAGAGCAGGGATTTCTTCAGAGTATGCTATGAATCGGGTATTAAAGAATCATCTGTTGGAAAAACCTATGCTCCCTGTAGTTATTGTAAGATTACATTGCTTGTTTTGGCCAGTTCTGCATCATCCCTTCATCATTGTTCACTTCCCTCTCATCTTAGAATACACACACTTTTTTTTTTTAATTACACTTTTGGCAATGGTAAGTATACTAGCCAAACAGGGAGTATAATACAAACTCCCCATTTTTTTGTGTGTGGAAAAGTTCAAAAATAGCATTTTAATGAAACCAAGTCTGCAGACATTTTGTGTACATCACACTAGAACAGTTCATTGTAGTCTGTGATGGGAACATGTTTGTGGGAACTGTCTAGGATGGTGTGGTGTATGTGGGGCGAGTTTGTGAAGGTGTTTTTGAGAGGGCTTTGGGACATTTAACAGATCGATGATTGTACAGCATGCTGTCCATGATACATTGTGTTTCATGGTAGACACGACTATACAGTCATTGACTAAGCTCTCTATTGGATAGATCGATGATTGTACAGCATGCTGTCCATGATACATTGTGTTTCATGGTAGACATGACTATACAGTCATTGACTAAGCTCTCTATTGGATAGATCGATGATTGTACAGCATGCTGTCCATGATACATTGTGTTTCATGGTAGACATGACTATACAGTCATTGACTAAGCTGTCTGTTGGATAGATCGATGATTGTACAGCATGCTGTCCATGATACATTGTGTTTCATGGTAGACATGACTATACAGTCATTGACTAAGCTGTCTGTTGGATAGATCGATGATTGTACAGCATGCTGTCCATGATACATTGTGTTTCATGGTAGACATGACTATACAGTCATTGACTAAGCTGTCTATTGGATAGATCGATGATTGTACAGCATGCTGTCCATGATACATTGTGTTTCATGGTAGACATGACTGTACAGTCATTGACTAAGCTCTCTATTGGATAGATCGATGATTGTACAGCATGCTGTCCATGATACATTGCGTTTCATGGTAGACATGACTGTACAGTCATTGACTAAGCTGTCTGTTGGATTGTTGTTGTAATCTGTAAAAGCAGTGGTTTACAGTCTGTGTATACATTCCATATTGTACTGTGTACTCCGAGACACACTTGTTGGATGTCGAACATGTGTGCAGAATACACAAATATAAAACAAAAAATACTGGAAGAGGGGGTGGTGCGTGGGGGCAGGGCAGCTGCCATAGCACGGTGGTTAGCTTTGTGGACTGGAAGGCCATGAGAGTCTCATCGGATGTATTTTATTGTCAGGGATTGTTTTTGCCTTTGCTGGTTCTACCCACAGTTGAGTAAGCCATAGGCTCAGCTGGGTAGACTGGAACCACACAGCTAAGTTTTATCCACTTGATGGATGTGTCTCTGACAGTGTTTGCTTTTGGCAGACAGGTCCTTCCAGGTCCGTGTGGGGACAACATTGTCAGAAATTCATGAGCAGGAACTGGGTGTTCCACAGGGTAGTATCCTTTCCCCAGCCCTGTTTAGTATAAAAATAAATGAGATTGTAAATTCTGTCAACCAAGGTTCAGACTGCTCTCTTTTTGTTGATGATTTTGCCCTTTATGCATCTGGGAAGACATTCGCTGGTGTACAGCGCCAGCTCCAGTTGTGTGTTTATAAAGTCCAACAGTGGGCAGTCGAAAATGGGTTCAAGTTTTCATCGGTTAAAACAGAGTGCATCCACTTTAACAATTTCAGACAACTTTTCCCGCCACCGGAAATTTTCATAGATAAGGCTAAAATTCCTGCTGTCACAGAAGCCAAATTTCTGGGTGTTACCTTTGACCAAAAATTGAATTTTAAAGCCCATATTCAGAAGTTGAAAACATCGTGCCTCAAAGCCATGAATATCCTCCGTGTAGTGGCTCATACGGATTGGGGTGCAGACAAACGCACGCTTCTCCATCTTTACAGGGCGTTAGTTCGATCCAAGTTGGACTACGGCAGCATCATTTACGGCGCCGCTAGAGCCTCGTATCTAAAAGTCCTAGACCCAGTTCACCATCAGGGTCTTCGCCTCTGCCTTGGCGCTTTTCGTACTACACCTGTTCGTAGCCTATATGCTGAGGCAGGAGAGTGTTCCCTCTCTCATAGAAGAGTAAAATTAGCTTTGAATTACTACACACAGCTTTTTTCAGAACCAAACAACCCTGCCTACGACTGTGTTATGAATCCTCATTTCCAAGAGAAATATGAAAGAAGTCCATCCAGTATTTCCCCTTTCGGTATTCGCATCCTTCCTTTTCTGGAGGAGGCGGATATTGATGTTGGGGTCATCTCTGACGTTTCCAAGTTTCCTCAACAACCTCCTTGGACGTTTTCGTCGCCAGAAATTAGGTTTGATTTAACTGTGCAGCGCAAACAGAACACGAGTTCCTTAATTTATAAACAATTATTTTTAGACATGTGTTCTAACCTTAAAGAACATGTTGTTATTTTTACTGATGGTTCAAAGTCCGATGTTGGTGTAGGGTCCTCCGCATATGTTCCAGCTTCGGGAGAAAAACTGTCCAAACACATTCCCTCTGAAAGCACTATTTACACTGCAGAACTTACTGCACTACTTTTGGCTTTGGAGTTGATCAGGCAGTCCCAGTCTAGGAAATTCTTTATTTGCACAGATTCTCTTTCGGCTTTAGAGGCTATAGGAGCAAGAAACATAAAACATCCGGCTCTTATCAAGTTTTTTACCATGTTTTCTTCATTAGTTTCAAGGGGTTTTGAGATTTTGTTGGCCTGGGTGCCAGGTCATGTGGGGATCAGAGGCAACGAAGAGGTGGATCGGCTTTCTAAAGAGGCTGTCCGTCTTCGTCCTTCTAAACTGCTTGTACCATCTTCAGATTTAAAAGGCAAAATAGCTTCGTATGTCAATTCTTTATGGGAGGAGGAGTGGAGCCTCCAAGAAAACAATAAGCTTCATCAAATACGTCCAGATTTAAAGGAACATCTTCCCATGGCTGCTGGCGGTCGAAAGGGAGAAACAGTATTGTGTAGATTGAGGACGGGTCATGCCTATTTTACTCATTCGTTTTTATTGAAGGGAGAAGACCCGCCTTTCTGTGTTGCCTGTGATAGTCAGATATCTGTCCAACATATTCTTTTAGACTGCTGGGATATATATGACATGGACCAAATGGAATATCCATGTGTCTGTGGAAAGCGTTTCGCTACCACCCGTGGCATGAAGATCCACAGAACAAAGATGGGATGTGTAAAGACTCATCTGAATGAGCAGCAGCGCACTGCATCAGCAGATAAGACGTCGGAAGACCAAGGCCAGGATTTAAACCACAGTGCCAAGGACATCCACGCTGTTGGTTCGGTTGAGGAATTTGCACAGGCCCTCGATGCCAGGCGCCTGAAACTCAACCTGCCACGAGCAAACGAAACTGAAGATTGGGAGAAACTGGATGCAAAAATCGTCCAAAGACTCGATGCACTGATAGGGAAAAGCACCCTGGAACACAAACTAGCCACATATGGGGACATTGTGTATGCCACATGTAGAGACGCCTATGGAGCAAAACTACCCAAAGAGAAAACACCTCCAAAGAAATCCAGACGCCAAGAAAAGATGGACAAGATCAGGGTCCAAAAGAAAAACCTCAAGATGCAAATGAAGACCGCACTGCCAGCTGAAAAACAAGGCTTGGAAAAACTGTGGAAAGACCTGAAAGAAAAACACAGTGCCCTCAGCAAAGCGGAATCTGCGAGGAAGAGGAAGAGCAAAAAGAAGAAGACACAAGAGCGCTTCTTCAGAGACCCCTTCCAGTTTGCCAGAACACTGTTTGAGCAGCCAAAATCTGGGACCCTAAGTGTGGACAAAGGAGTTCTTGAGCAGCATCTGAGGAAAACATACTCTGACCCACAGAGCAAAGCACCACTCGACATTCAAGGTCTGGTGTGGCCAACCAACCCTGAGGAACAGTTCAATGGCAAGCCTCCAACGTTGGCGGAAATCAAGAAGGTGGTCGACAAAGCCAGAGCCAAATCATCACCAGGGCCAAACGGAATACCTTACCAGCTTTACAAGAAATGTCCCAAGGTGCTGGAGTGGCTCCACAGGCTGCTGCGATCGGCTTGGAGAAACCAGAAGATCGGCGGCCAGTGGATGACGGCAGATGGTGTGTACATCCCCAAAGAGCAAAACTCAAGTGACATTAGCCAGTTCAGGCCAATATCACTACTGAACGTCGAAGGGAAAATCTTCTTCTCTGTCATGGCAGCAAGGCTGACCAAGTACCTGATGGAAAACAAGTACTTGGATGTGTCAGTCCAGAAAGGTGGCATCCCAGGCGTGGCGGGCTGTGTAGAACACGCCACAATGATCTGGGACGCAATCCAAAAAGCAAAAACAGAAAAGAGAGACCTGGACGTAGTGTGGCTTGATCTGGCAAACGCATATGGATCTGTGCCCCATGAGATGATACAGTTGGCTCTTGAGATGTACCATGTGCCAAAGAACATCCGCGACATGCTCAAGAAGTACTTCAATGGCTTCTCAATGCGGTTCTCTACCAAGGAGTACACAACAGACTGGATCAACTTGGAAGTGGGTATTGCGATGGGCTGTGCAATTTCCCCAATACTGTTCGTGCTGGCAATGGAACTCATCTTGAAAGCAGCAACAAACAACGCGAGACAAACAGACCTTGGCGATGGATACAAGATGCCTCCTCTCAAGGCCTTCATGGATGACACTACAGTGATTTCATCCAGAGAAGACGAGACACGTCATGTGCTGGAGAGGCTGGACGACATAGTTGCCTCATCCAGAATGAAGTTCAAGCCAAAGAAATCACGGAGTCTCTCACTGAGGAAAGGAAAAGTGGCCGGATCTGTGGTCTTCAGTGTTGCCAACCAGGCCATTCCAACAGTCACAGAAGAACCAGTCAAGAGCCTTGGAAGATGGTATGATGATACGCTGAAAGACACACAAAGAGCAAAAGAAACCAAGCAGATGGCGGAGGAAGGCTTGGAGACCATTGACCAGTGTGGGCTCCCTGGCAAATACAAGGTCTGGTGTCTGCAGTTCATGCTGATACCAAAGCTGCTATGGCCTCTGATGATATACGACATCTGCACCAGCATAGTGGAGGCAATGGAAGCCAAAATCAACAAGTTCACAAGGAAATGGCTTGGTGTCCCACCCTGTCTGACTGACATAGCGCTGTACTGTCGCCAAGCAAAGCTGAAACTACCCCTGAAATCCATCCTGGAGGAATACAAAGCAGGGAAGATCAGACTTCAAAGCATGCTGGAGGACTCAGGAGACAAGGTGGTAGAAGCAATTAAGCCCCAGCTGAAGACAGGCAGAAAATGGAAAGTTAAAGAGGCGATGGATTCTGCAAAAGAAAGTCTCAAGATCAGAGAAATAACAGGACACACACAGACCAACAGACAGGGACTGGGGGTGACCAAAACTGAATGGTGGTCAAAGGCCAAAGGAAAAGCCAAAAGAGACATGATGATTCAGGAGATGAGAAAAGAAGAAGACCAAAAAAGACTCCAAAAAGCAGTCCAGCAGAGCCAGCAAGGGCAATGGACAACGTGGGAGAATGCACTCCAAAGAAGTCTCACTTGGAATGACATTTGGCACATGGCCCCTCTCAGGATCAGCTTCATTCTCAGATCTGCATATGACCTTCTGCCCTCAAATGCAAACCTGGTGAAGTGGGGGAAAACAGACGATCCTGCATGCCCCCTCTGCCATGAAAAACAAACAGTGGAGCATGTCCTAAGCTCATGTAAAGTAGCCCTGGCTCAAGGAAGGTACACATGGAGGCACAACCAAGTGCTCAAAGAAATTGTACAAGTAGTCTGGGCTAGTACCAACACCACAAAAGGGAAAATCAGGACTCCAAAAGCACCCGCAACATTCTTCACGGCAGGAGGCAGCAAATCATGGCCAAGAACAACAGTGCCACTCGAAACATGCAGGCAGAGTCTGCTGGACGGGGCAGATGACTGGGAGTGCACTGCAGACCTCCCAGAATGGAAGAGTCACCCAGAGATCATCAGCAAGAGTGGCATGAGACCAGACATAGTAGTCCACTCTAAGTCAACCAAGCAGCTGATCATGATCGAGCTCACGGTGCCATATGAGAACAGAATGGAGGCAGCTCAAATCTACAAGACTGAAAAGTATGCTGATCTGGCAAACAGCCTGAGGAGAGAAGGCTATCAGGTCAAAGTCCTCACTGCAGAAATTGGAGCTAGGGGGTTTGTAGGAACGTCTGCATACAGCCTCATGAAACAGCTCTCAGTTGCAGGGAAGGAAAAAACCAGAGCCCTGAAAGCAATGGCAGAAGCGGCAGAGAGGTGTTCAAGCTGGATCTGGTCAAGGAGGAACAAAAGTGAACTTCATAAGGCTTAATTTCCCTACAAATATCAGGTGTCCCTGTGGCTCAGTGGTTAAAGCGCGAGTCATTAAGTGGAAAATGAGCATGTCCAGAGGGTCATGGGTTCGAATCCCAGCCATGGCTCGTCCCAAGATGGGAAAAAAAAGGGGCAGCAGAGGGACATCCGGAGTCATGAACCGGGTGTGGCCCAACCCCCCTAGAGTGTCAGGAGATAAGGGCCGAAACACTTGCTTGAAGGGGGCTTCTCTTCTGAGGACTCTCTGCTGCCACGCTCTCCACGAGTTTCTTTCTACATTAGAAGGAAACATTACGCTGCAGATAATATGAAGATTCTTTTCCGTGATGTTCCCCCTGACAATATTTTTAACTTCCTAAAAGAAGTGAATTTATTTCATCGTGTGTGAATTTGGTGTTGTTAGATTTTCTATACCCAGTATTGATTTTTGCAGATTACGGTTAGTGATTTCAATGTGTTGGTTTTTAATCCTAGGATGGGTTCTTTTAATCTTTTTTTAATGGGTTGGGTAAGGTTTTGCTTTTAATCCTTTTTTAACATATATACGTGGTAGTTTGAAACGTGGTGACAGTCCTGAGATAACCTCTGCTGTTGACGGGACTATAATTTTAATCTTAATCTTAATCTCTGACAGTGTTTGAGGAAATTTTCTGATCAGCACTGCAGGTGTTCGTATCTCCTGGTCTGTTTGATGCCAGGATGTACCAGGAAGTGTAGTGTACAGCCCTATTATGTAGTTTTATGTCAGATTGGAACTCCATAGCTTGGTATTCAGTATCCAGGCTGGTGGTGATTCATGTCAAAGCTACATGTATTGGCAAGCTCATGGAAGTGTATTGGAAGGAATGTTGTTGCACTCACTGGAAGAGTACTCTCAGTCACCTAGTTCCACAACTAAACAATTACTGAGATAGTACAGAGCGTAGAAGGTGGTTTCTGTGCATGTTCCATCAAAACAGCCACCACCAAAGTGACTCGGTAGCAATGAGTGGTTTTTTCTGGTGAGTTTCCTCATGAAGGCCTGATATTGATTGCTGCTTAGGGAGACAGTGGTGTTGGGCCTGTGATGGGACAGATTGGGACAGGCTGTGTATGGGGAAACCAGAATAAACAGGGTGGGAACAACGCTGGGGAAATTGTGTTGGAAAGAAAGGCGAGACAAGCTCATGTGAAATGGGCAGGGAATTTCAGTGACACAGTAAAGAACTGACACAGTACTGTTGTAGGGAGTTAGGGAAAAAAACGAAAATGAAATCTGGCCGTAGGAAAAGATGTAGGCGATGGCTTGCTGCCTAAAGTAATGCTCTCTGTGTGTGCGTTGGTTGCAGTTTTGTGACGCTGTTCATATCCCTGGTGAGGTGTGGCACCAAACACCCCAGCAGTACTCTGCCTTTCCTGGAGAACGTGGGAAAGCTGCTGGACAGTCAGGCTCCTGCCATGGACAATGCGGAGGTCTTGTGGCGGCTGTGGAGCTTTGTGGCCAACCAGCTGCAGGAGTACATGTCGTCGGTCAGTGCCTTTACTAGTTTATTTACCAACTGGGAATCTGTTCTAATTTGTAGAGGATTGTGTGTGTGTGTGTGTTGACCGGATGGATGCCATTTGAGAAGTGTGGGATATTGCACAACACTACACTTTTCTTGCCCTATACTGGGGGAAAAAGTAGAAAGTGTTGATGCAAATTGGCATCAAATAAAAGAAATTTTCTCCTTTTTTTTTGTTTTGTTTTTTCAATACAGCCCACATCTGATATTTGGTTTTTAGTTTTAATTGTGGTAGATGAGGATAGAATTGTTTAAACCCTTCAGTACCACAATCTAAAGAGCAAACTCTCTCTAGATTTCAATTTATTTGAAAGTTTTCTTTTCCAAAGTGAGTGTTCAGTGGAAGTTCAGTGACAGGCTAGTGATGATGCTAACCACTTCATGTTGTGTCATTGTCAAATATTTGCCTAAAGCAGGTGTGTATGATGATGAGTCATAGGGCTGAGTGACGAGTAAGAAACTGGTGCCTGTGTGAAGAGTTCAGAAACACCATATGCGGTGGTGCTTGAATGTGTTGCATGAAGTCAGCAGAAATGCCTCTTGCTATTACACAGTGTGTCGTGGAAACAATTTGCTATTTTTGTTTTACAGTTTAATTATACACGCTTTATATCCAGTATATATATGTTTTATAATTATTCATGTTTTTTGTCACGACTACCGGATTTAAACAGGTCACTCAGCTAGGAATAGCACTTACTTGGAGCTTTCAACAGACCTCCGTCCGTCTTCTTCAGCGGTGGTGTGGCTACTGGGTGAACTGGCATTCAGTGCACACAACCACGGGTCGAACCCTGGTCATGTGACTGAACAATGAGGGTGTACACCGATGGCAAGGTGTGTCTGCCCCGGTTCCGGTTGAGTGTGGGGTTGTTGGCGGCAATATGGATAGCCTCCTTCACCCCACGCTGAAACCATCTGTTGTCACAGCCGAGAACGCTGATGTTTCATAAACGAACTGATGTTGCTGGGCGTGTAGGTGGGCGCCTACTGGTGATGATTTCCCTTTTGTGTTCTGTCAAGCGTTTTCGAAGGTTTCTCTCAGTTTCCCCGACATAGTTCTCTTCACAGTCACGACAGTCTATTTGGTAAATCACTCCAGACTTGTCCAGTTTGTCAGTTTTGTCCTTGGGGGTGACCAGCTGGCTGCGGATGGTGTTGATAGGTTTAGGATGTACAGAGACGCCGGTTTTTCTGATCTTCCTGCTCAAGGCTTCAGTCACACCGCGGACGTAGGGGATGGTGACATGTCCTTTACACCGGTTTGGTCTATTTTGGTGGTAGGATGCGGTGTGATCTTCTTGCTAGCCGGGATGTTCCACGCCCACTTCTCATAACCTGATATGGTGAGGACCAGTTTGAGGTGTTCCATTTCCTGGTCTTTGGCATCCTGAGTAGAGCAGATGGTATTGGCCCGATGGGTGAGGGTGCGTATCACTCCAAGTTTGTGTTCCATTGGCTGGTGGCTTTCGAACTGTAGGTACTGGTCGGTGTGGGTAGGTTTGCGGTACACATTGAAGGAGAGGCTGTCCTCTGTCCGTGTAATGAGTGTGTCTAGCATGGCAATCGAGTTGTTCTCCTCCACCTCATGAGTGAATTTGATTGCAGGGTGTTGACTGTTCAGATGGTTAGTGAAGTCTTCCACCAGCTCCCTCTTGAGGATGGTCATGGTATCGTCCACATAGCGGCCCCAATAGCGTGGAGGAGAATGGTAAGACACCAGGGCCTTCTCCTCGAAGTCCTCCATGAAGAGGTTGGCTACAATGGGACTGACTGGAGAGCCCATGGCCGCTCCTGCGGTCTGCTGGTAGAAGGTGTTTTTTTTTTTTTTTTGCTGTCCCAACGTCTGTGCCACCTCAGAGGCAGTGCACCCACGCCGCTCATCCCGACACCAAGTCCACAGCCACAGCCCAGTCGGTCCCGCCGCAGCCCCGGCACTGGCAGTCCACAGGGAGCACTCGGTGTCAAGAGGCAACCCACCGGAGGAGACACTGCACTGCTGCCGAGTCACGTCGGTGGTGTTCAGTGGCGCCTGTTCTGATCTAACATATGAAGGATACCACCTACTAAGCCCCCTACTGACGACAATAATTGCTTAGTCGCGGAGCTGGCGTGAGTGAGCTCTCCCTCCGGAGGGCGCCACCACGTCCGTCCGACGACAGTCCCCATGGACTTGCCGATACCGGTGACCCCGACGGAACCACAGATGTGGAGAGGACATCGAAACTGAGGTCACCATTAGAGCAGGGCATGAAGGGCCGCAGAATTTGAGGCTTTTTTTGTATGCTGATTGATGAGGATGAGGATGATTAAGATGATGCTACGGATTTCCATTTCGGCCTGAGACTACATGACAGGGCTGTACTCTACGCTTCCTTTCATTATATATATCCCGGCATCAACCAGGCCCGAGAGATACAGGCACCTGCAGTGTTGGTCAGGAAATTTGAGCAACACTCAGAAACGCATCCATTAAGTGGATGAAACTCGACTGTGTGGTCCCAGTCTTCCCAACTGAGTCCGCAGCAAACTCAACTCTGGATAGGAGCCGGTCGGGGCAGAAAAACCCACATGACTCTGATGGGATTTGAACCCATGACCTCCCAGCCGGGAGTCTGCGATGCCAACCACTTCGCCATGGCGGCTGGTCTTGCTGGTAGAAGTTACCTTGGAACGTGAAGTAAGTGGTGTTGAGACAGCAAGCCAGGAGTTCACAGATGCTGTCCACGGAAAGCGTAGTACGCTGGGGCAGAGTGTTGTCAGCCTGGAGTCTTGCTTTGATGATGTGGATGCTTTCTTCGACGGGGACACTGGTGAACAATGCTGAAACATCATATGATACCAGGCACTCGTCAGGAGAAAGAGTGTTTTTTGTGGGTTTTTTTAACATATATATATAAGTATACAAGAGGGGCCTGTTGTCAAATGGCTAGAGTGTTTGCCTGAGGAGTTGATGGTCTTGAGTGTGAATCACATGTATGTTTGGATTTTTTCTGGCTTGAAAACCCCCTTTGTCCACCCAGCAATAAAATGGGTACCTGATTCAGTTCAGGGAATGTTAAAGGTTGCTGAAGGAGAGAAAATGGCTCCGTTTTCCATCATGCCACGCTTTAGTTCACTGCCCCAACAGCCAGTAAGCCTATGAGAACTTTAACATTTTCTTTTTTTGTGTGTTAAATTTTAGAAATAAGAGTGACTAATTGCACTGGCAAGTCAGTGTTTTCAGGGCTTATACATGTGTGACTGGTACAAACCAGCACAGAACTTCTGTCCCTTCTTAACAGTGCGAATGACATATAGAGAGCGTGCCCGTTTGCTGTCACCATCCCAGTCTGACTTACTGGCGACATTTGCTTTCTTCAGTCAAGCGTCCCATTTGTATCTCGTCTCTGTTTTTAATTAAAATATTTGTATCAGTTTATTTTTTTCCATTGCAGTATCAAACAAAGATTAAGGTGAAAATATGAAACAGTAGTGTAAGGGCTTCGTATTTTTAGGTAGTTGATGGTTTGGCCCAACTTGTCAAAAACTCTTGGTTGATGGTTGCAGCACGATTCACCATGATTGTTAAGATGTGGGGAGCCACAGTCTTATTAGAAACACTATCCGTGCCTGCCGTGCCATTCTCATTTTCTTTACCAAGTATGATAATCAGTTCGGTGATCATGTCGAGCTAGAACTTTAGTATTATTGCTGTAATTTTTTCGTCAAAGTAGAGAAATTGTTCCAAAAAAGGTGGACTTTTTTCCTGACACTATAAGCTGTGTGTATCGTTCTCGAGGTGGCTGTATGAGTGTATCCTCACATCTGCCTGTACCTGTCCTGGGTTTCCCCACCAAATTTCATTATACAGGTGCCAGAGACAAGAGCAGGGTGGAAAAGCATTGCTCACACGCTCAGTGAATTAGGGTGGCTGTAGTCCTTTGGAAACGTCAAACAATTACCAAAACTGCTGTGTGCAGCTTAAACCAGTGTGAAAGGATGGACCAAATTGTTAGTATCAAACATGGCACAGGTGAAATCTGTTGTGTTCCTGGTTGAAGTGGCATGAATGAGGCAAGATGGTTCATGCTGATATTGCTTGCAGACAAATCAGGTTGACCAGGATGATGACCTGTGGCCCAACTTTGGCTGCCTCTACACAGCTCTGCTGCTTCCAGTCAGTCATTTACTGGGGTCCAAACTGTCGCAGGTATGCAACATATATTGGCAGTCAAGCATTTATGATGGGAATATGTCAGATTTGTGTTTCTTTTTTATTTTTAATTTTTTTTAAACTCATATTGACAGATTATTTTCTATTAAAAAAAAAAAAAAAAAAAAGCCCTCAATTTTACATATTGTTCAATGAAAAAAAAATTTGGCTTACCTCTACCACTTGCATGTAAGGAAAGGTAAGGTAATGTTGCTTATAGCCCAGCCGACCGCAAAGGGCCATGTCAGGGTTGTCAACATCTTTGATGAACAAAATATATCAGTAATGAAAAGGATCCAACAAACAAAAACATTTGAGGCTAGAAATGATCAATATTATTTATTTAGATGGTCATGGGAAATGCACTTTGAAGACATTTAACAACATAAGAAAATGTATCGTTCCAAGTATAATATTTTGACTAAGTTATGACTTGCTTCCCAGCTTGCTGAAAGTTATTTGACATAGTCCCTAATCCTGGGCTGTAAATTGAATGCATGCGCACACCCTCACACACACGCACACATACATAGCGCTCACGAACACACAGCATTCACATGCAGAAATTCCAGGTATCACATAACCATTTGATTGTGATGTAGTGTTGTTCATTCTTCAGATGGCACACAAGACGGCCATGAAGACGCTGACTGAGCTGTATCTCACCTTTGCTCGCCTGGCAGCCATGGTTACCACTGCTGAGGCCAATGTGGTGGTGGAAGAGCTCTCACTGAGGATTCTGAGCAAAGTTTCTGCAGAGAGTTATGAAAAAGTGAGCAGATGTTGATGCTTTGAAGTTTCCTTCTCCAAACTGTTTTATTGAGAGATGTATTACTTTGCTGAGCTTGTATTTTATTCACATATGTACATGCTGGTAATTTCAGGTTTCAAAACACAAAAAAATGAATATAGCTAAAGTTCAGCAAAGACATGCAAAGGATTTATCAAAATGGAAATTTCAGTGTTCCTTGCTCCTGGCCTGAATGAATTTATGAGAACACTGTATGCTAACAACTCATCCTGACAGTGGTACATCAGATAGATATAGATATCGAGTAATACCATTTGTTTGTTAGTTGTTCGTGGAACATAAGCTTTGTTTGTTAAGAATTGGTAATATGTTTTGTTTGTTTTTCTGGTATTCTCAGCCAATGTGACAGTTTTCCTGATAATTTGCTGATTCGTGTGCAGGACCCTCAGACCCTAGAAGATCTGATGGAGTTGTGTCAGACCATGGTGGGTACCATCGACTTCAGCTCCCTGACAACATCGAATCCCTTCATGAAGGCCATGGGCACCGCACCATCGGCTAAGCCCCGCACCTTGCCCAAACCTCTGGGCAACCTTCACTCTTATGTGTCGCTGCTGGCTCAGCTGATGACCTGGATGCTGGGTGACGTCCACAGTGAGGGAGGCAAGCCTGCTGCAGTGAAGCAGGTAGGTTGATTGGGGGGGGGGGGGGGGGAGGTTGTATCTGTATTCTTGTCAATCCTGATAGGGCTTTCATGATTGATTGGACTGTCGGCTGGATTTTGTGATGCTCTGCCGATCGTTTTTTTTTCTTTTTTTTTTTTTGTCTCCTTGCCATAGGATCTGAATTTCCAGATATTCACCAGCACTTCACTGACATCACTGTAAAAAAATGTTTGATTTCAGTGACTTTTCTCGGATGCTTACTCAGTTGTTGTAAAGCACAAGTTTCAGTCTGTTTAGCTTAATAAAAGATGGACTTTATCATTGATATGAGTGTATTTTGATTGGTATTAAATGGTTATAGTTTGTGACAGAAATAAAAGAATGGACCGAGTGTTCAGATTTGTGTGTGTGTGTATGTGATGGTCACCGGTCTGTCTTTCATGATACATAGCAGTGTTTAGGATGAAAATGTTGGTCATCATCTCTGGCTTGCTCTCTCTCTCTCTCTCTCTCTCTCTCTCTCTCTCTCTCTCTCTCTCTCTCTCTCTCTGTCCCTGGGAAGATGAGTCTGTCTCTCTGGGAAGATGGGTAAGATATGATTTTATCAGTCTGTAACTTAAATTTTTTATAACCTATTGTCTCTACTGCCTTCATTCTTCCATCTGGTTGAAATGGATTCGTTTTCTCTATTGACATGTTGAATCCACATCTTTGATATTGTCTTGGTTGCATTCTGATTCATTTATAGTTGTGAAAAAGGAGCCGTGCAGTTCATTACAATATGTTTAATTTCAAGCAGCTGATAACATGGTTAAGGGAGAGAAGTCAAAAACTTGCCCTCGCTATTGAGAAAGAGTATGTGCTTTAAAACTAATATCTCAGAATTCGCCATTTTTAAATGGAACTTAACATCTGTGCTACCAGGAAAGAGCTTATTCATGGAAAGATCCAATGGAGAAGATACAGAGTATGGATTTTAAAAGTTTTATAAGATGAACATCGAGCATGATATGCACTTTGTGACACTGAATATGGGCAGTGATTCGTCAGAGAAGCAAGAGGACAAGCAGGAAAAGACTCCACATTCAGCCACTGAATGAAGTAAAGAAGAGTTAAAGCTGATGTGGTTCATGAAGAAACTGAATACACATAGAGACACACACACACACACACACACACACACACACACACACACACACACACACACACACACACACACACAACACACACACACACACACACAAGCACACACACACACACACACACACACACACACACACACGGGGTACACATACCCATGGGGTATACACACACACACACACACAGTTTCTTCACAATTAGCTCTGTAAATCTGGTTTAAGTTTTACCAACAATCAGTCTGTGATTCCTGAGAGGGTTTACATAGAGTAAACATGTGTCATTGTCACGACGAGTGTTGCCAGTCTGCTGGGAAAGGGGAACTTTTCTTTATGTGGAATATTACACTGCTGCATTTGTGATTAAAGTGTTCTTTTGTCATGTGAAGAATGGAAGATGAAAGTGTTGTCAAGGCTGTCATTTAATACCATGTTGCAGACAGGGGAAGACAGTGTGCAGATTAGCCGATGCTGTGTTAAACTCGTCGACATTTTGACTGCCTTGGTGACCAAGGTCAAGGTGCCCAGTCTCATCAGTCACATGATGGAGATACTGACCTCTCCCCTGGCTTCACTGTTCACAGCTGTTCCAAAGAAACTGTCCTCCAAAGTCTGCACTTCAGCAGCCATGCAGAAGGTACATCATTTTGTCCCTTGTAATCAGTACTTCAGCATTTTTATGGTGATCTATAAACCAATGAGACTATAAACCGAGGTTCCATGTGTGAATGCACACATAACATCTGGCGCACACGTAAAATCCCATCACCAACTTTCAGAAGAGAAAACCAGTTTGGCCGTTAGTATGGATGACACGTTACACATAGCATGCACCCTGCATGAGAAAAGGAAAGAATGAAGGAAGTATGGAAATCTAGTGAACAGTATTGACTGGATGACACAGGAAATGACTGAATGAAGCACCAGCTGGCAGCTCTTCAGTTGGCACTACCCAGGTAGGCCGCCCGTTGTGTAAATGAGTGTGGATTGTAAAGTACTTAGAGCTTGGCCTCTAGCCGAGGATAGGTGCTCTATAAGTATTCATGATAGTATTAATAATTTTGAAGAGAAATAAGAGAGGGGGGTAATATTCGCACACACAGAGTAAGAATCGGAGAAAGGAATCTGTTGAGTTATTGTAAAGATTTAAAATGGTGTAGGATGGGTTACCCAACATGAAAAGTAGCAAGCATGACCAAAGTGGCTTATGGAAGTAGGTGGTTTCTTTCAGTAATGGGACTCCTGAAGCAAGTCTCACCTTGATTGTTTCCTGTGTACTGCTTTGACTCGCATATAACTAGCCTTCATTTGGGCTGTAGGAGAAAAAAGGGGAGGATGATATTTCAGATGTCGGCTGGTGTTGAAAGAATGCCTCTGAAAGAGCATGGAAAACAAAGCAAGAATTTAAACAAGTGAAACAAATGAAATTGTACTTGCATTTATTGTATATGCTTGATGGGAGTGATGATGGTGACCTTCAGAAGACTGCCAGCAATGTAGGGGTCCAGAATAGCTCGGTTGGTAAAGCACCGGACATGTAATCTTGGTGATCCTGGGGTTGCAAGTTCGAATCTCGGCAAAGCTGTTTCAGTACAGGGGGATTTTTCCCTCGGAGTTAACATTGGATTAGACTCCATTTCCCAAATAGTCCTTTGAATGAGAATATAAACAGAGGTTCCGTGTATGAACGCACACATAACATCTTGCACACATGTAAAATCCCATCACAAACTTTCAGAAGAGAAGGCCGGTTTGGCCGTTGGTATGGATGACACGTTAAACATAGCATGCACTGGCTTTACCCAGGAAGGCAGCCCGTTGTGTAAGCTAGAATATGGATTGCAAAGCGCTTAGAGCTTGATCTCTGGCCAGGGATAGGCGTTATACAAGTACTCTCTTTTTAAAAAAAAAAAACAAGAAAAAAAAAACACCCATCTGTAATGGACTTCAAAATTTTGTTTTAGGAATTGTCATTCAAAGACCAAAATTAACTGAAATTTAAGGGAGGAAAGGGATCATAGAAATTTATACGTCCATTGTTAGAACTTCTGGAAAAGAAGATAAAGGTAACCCTTAACCAAATTTAGGATATATTAAGCCCTCTTTCAAGCTTGAGATTGAAGAGAACTGGTTAGCGGAGAGTCAGGATTGTGCTGACTTGTTACTATACCTGTGTGGGTTTTTTTTTTTTTTAATCTCTGATAGTTGATCAGTTTGGGATGGCAAGGTGAAAAGTCCAAACTATGCATGTGTGTGTACAGCTGGATCGTCTTTGGCATGAGTTGTGCCGGATGCTGCAGACTGACTTCAAAGGTCAGTATGACAGTGACCTGCTTCACCAGATGGCGCCTCTGCTGCATGCTACCTTCCTTCATTCTCGCCGTGCTATCAAGAACCAGACTGTGGAGTTGTGGAACGCCACATTTGGGGCAGGCTCCGCCCCTCTCACCTATCCCATCAACCTCCAGTGAGTCTGGTCACCTGGTGTGCATTTTATTTAATAGCTTTATGAACATTCATGTCCTGGTGGAGAGGATGGAAGAGGGTGGGGGATATAAACTGCTTCCCAGCCTGTTGGAAACTATGTGCAACTAATTTCCCCTTTTCTGTTACGTTGAAGTGTTGTCCACTGTCTATCTCAGACGCGTCTTTTTTTTCAAAGTTATTGGTTGTAATTCATGTCTCTGTAACAGAATACAATGTACAAAAGGATTGTGTTCCCTCTGCCTGACTTTTTTTTCTTTTTCAGCTAACCATCTGCTCATGTAAGACACAGATGAGATTTAAATACGAGATTTAAATACATGAATTAGAATGAAAAAAGCTTTTCCACTTAATTAAGTCTGTTTTTGAGGGAACTGACATAGTCGCTGTTGTTGTTGTTTTATAATTAGCTATTGATTTGAGGAGACTGAATTATTCCCTTTGAATTGTATTTAGTAATTTGAGAAGATCGAATTAATCCTAATGGTATGTATTTAGCTACAATTTAAAGGAGGCTGTGCTGTCCCCAGTGATTTGCATTTCGCTTTTGCTTTCAGGAGACGGAATGGTTCGATCAGCTAATGCTATGTGGAGACGAAGTTGTTCTTATGATTTGTGCTTGGCTATTGCTGTGTGGAGACATATTCAGCTAATGCTTTGTGGAGACAGAAGATATTCTTATGATTTGTACTTGGCTATTGCTATGTGGAGACATGATTTGTATTTAGCTGTAGCTTTGAGTTGATTGTTATTCCTTATTGTTTGAAGCTCTTGCTTTGAGGAAGTATCGTTATTCCCTGTAGTTTGTCTTGAGCTGTTGCTTTAAAGAGAGAGTATCTTTTTCAGCCTATGCTCTACAGTACTCTTGGTCATCTTAGTTGAAACATTGAAAAGATAATGTGTGGTGGATTGTGTGCTAGGAGCGTTCTGGTCAAGATGCGTGAGAAGACCCAGCTGTCGCTGCCTGGTTGGATTGCCATGGATGTGGCTGTCATCGATGAGACCCCCTTAAGTCAGATGAGCCAGGTAGGCCATTATCGGTGTGTAGACATTTCAAATTGTGCTCATGTCTTTATGTCATTCCAAAATGTGGCAGAATGACTGAAAATGAAACTCGATAATGACTGCCATAGTTATTTTCCAGTAAACGTGTTTGTGTATGATGCCCATCAGTGCTTTAAAGTAAAATGATTCGTAACCAGCAGGGTTGTGAGTTTTGACAAAAGAAGGTCACAAACATTACGCCCACAAAGTCACAAAGATTACATCCACATTTGTGTGGGAGTGTTTCATCTTTAGGAAGTGGGTGAGGATTGGATTGAGCAGGAGGAATCTGGATTGTAAGCCCTCGGCCCCTGTTACCCGGATTCTTTCTCTGTTTACCTCTTTGGCTTGAGGATCTCTGTGTCCTTTCCTGGTTTATTGTCAGATTTTGAAAAGTGTCATTCACGCTAGCACTCACGTAAGGCAGACACTGTCAGTCTGGCTGTTGTTAAGTCATGTTACGAATAGGTGGCAGATCCTGCAGATGCTTTGGTTGGTGTATCATTGTAGACATAGTGATGTCCACCTCAGATGGTAGGCTCCTAACAGAGTCGTCTGTTGCACATCAACAGATGGACTCCCAAGCTCCAGAACCATTGTTGCCGGGGATGCCCTCGCCTGTTCACCTACGTGGCAGTTTTCTCAACAAGGACTTGTCGCCAAAGCCTGCCGCCAAGTCCACTACACCAAAGCGAATTGTGCCGGCGTCTGAAAATAGGAGATCAGCATCAAATGCTCGCAAGAGACTGCCTTTGGATTCCATGCCAAAGAAGGTTGGTTGTCATCTTCTTTGTCCACAGGATGATCTGTCTTGCTTGTTTCCCGGCTTTCATGTTGAACATTCTAGTCGGTTTTCATATCCTCAGTCATAGACATCATATAGGGTGTTCTGTTTCTTGCTTTATGGTTACAGTTTTAAAAAAGAAGAAAGAAAGGGAAAAAGACTTACTTGTCTTAATGGTAAAAGCTCTAAACAAGTCGGGTAAGGGGATGGGATTGTATGTGGGAAGCATTGGCTTTGTTGACTTTGAACAAAGAAGAGACCAGGAAACAAGATGAATGCAGTACATATTCTTCAGAAAATTGCAATATGCAGCAGAATTCAAATCTTTGGAGATTTTTTTCCGCTAACCTGCCCAAACAAATTCCTTAATTCCACTTGGCATGGAACACAAGTTATCAGGATCCCGCAATAAATTAGACTTAATGGGGATTATGCATTTCATCTCCAGACTATTTAAGGAGACCATTCTTAAAGGCCATTTGAAGCTCATATGCTGACTTCTTGGCTAGGGAAACTTTACAGAGACATTTTGGTGTGAAATAAAAGAAGAAAGAAAATAAGTCTCAGGTAAAACATGTTCCCACCATCATTTCGAATATTCAGGAATTAGATGGATACATATGAGAAAAAGGACCTTTACTACTGAGAAAAAATTCACAGCATACATGCCTGTCCAAACGCTAGGACACCCTCCCACCTGCATGCTTAGTCAGGAAAAGGGGCAAAAACGGAGTTAGTTCTAACATAGCACAATAGTGTAAATTCATTAAGAGCAATCAGTATGGCTGGCTTATGGAATTGAAACAAAGTTAGCTTCCTGCTGTCCCAGTCATGTTTTTTTTTTTGGATCCGGATGATATAGCGATGTTCCATACCAAGTGGGAAAAGGGTAGTTGTTTGAACAGGTAAGTGCATCATTAAATTACTTGTAGTTGTAAAATTCCTTCTTTTTTTTTCCCCCACCCCAGAATGATGATTCCTTTAAATCATATGATTGGAAAAAAGTAATTAGAAGAACTGGCATTGAAACAGTTTGAATATTGACAAGTGATACCCACTTGATGAAATTGTTTTAAAACCACTGTCATCATATTAATTCTCTCAACAATCAAGCGCTCGACCACCTACACACCCCTATCCCCATCCCTGTCCCCTCTTCCCCCAAAAAAGAAGAAAAAATGATAATTATTATTATTATTATTATGAACATTTATGACGCCTAATCAATTGAATGCCCTAGGCGTTTACAATATCACAACAGACATCAAATCACACAATATATAACAATCATACATGAGAAAAAGGCATCAAAATCCAAAGCAAGGACACAAACTCACAAGCATGCATACACGCAAACACACACTCACACAGACACGAACGCACACAAAGCAGACACTCGCATCACACATTGCAAACGTCGGGTCACAGGGAAGACGAAGTTACCTAGGAAACAGATGAGTTTTGAGAAGGCGCTTGAATGTGGGCAGTGAGGGTGAGTATCTGAGAGAGCGAGGCAATTGATTCCAGGTAGTTGGAGCTTGATAGGCAAAGGAACGTTGACCAAAGGTTTTAGTGCGAACAGTGGGGATACTGTAGATACGAGTGTCACATGAGGAACGTAAAGCTCGAGATGGGGTGTAAAGATGTAACAGGTGGGTGAGATACTCAGGACAGGAAGACTCGATAGATTTGAAGCAGAGAGAGGCAATCTTGTAGGATATTCTTAGCTGAACAGGGAGCCAGTGGAGAGAGCGGAGCAATGGGGTAACATGGTTATATTTAGAAGTGCGGAAGATGAGACGGGCAGCATGATTCTGAACTCTTTGAAGTTTGTTGATGAGATGAGAGGGAGAGCCAGACAAAAGAGCGTTACAGTAATCCAGGCGGGATAGAACAAATGCGCAGACAAGAGCTTTTGTTGTGTTTTCTGAGAGAAGATGGCGAATAGAAGCAATTCGGCGGAGTTCAAGAAAGCAAGTGCGACAGACATTGCTGACATGCTGTTGGAAGGACAGGGTTTGATCAAGAGTTACACCGAGGTTGCGGGCAAAAAAGAAGAGATCTAAAGTTGTCTGACCTATGTGTTTGAAAATATTTTCCACATACATCAATTTTGTACTGTGATTGTAAAACATATTTCGAATTGCATTCATGTTGTCTAATCTTTGACAAAAGCAAAAGACACAGGGATAAACAGGATAATTGATGTTTTCTTTTTCAGGACTTTGTTGTCATCACACAGACGCCTAACAAGCGACGGGTTCTAACAGAACATCAGAAAGAAGTTTTGAAAGAGAAACGGTGATATAACCTCTCTCTCTCTGTCTCTCTGTCTCTCTGTCTCTCTCTCTCTCTCTCCTCTCTCTCTCTCTCTGATCTATATACAGATGCTGCCCAAAACACTCACTCATGGATGGATCATTTTTGTGCTTACATCTGTAAAGAATATTACCAAGTGTTTAGACACACACATACACTTGATCATACAAATACGCATGCACAGACTGACACACTGAAAAAGCACATGGACACACAGTCACAGTACAGACATGCAACACATGCATTCACATTACATACATGTCACACACCACACACACATTCACGCACTCACAGTCACGCACACAATAACTTGCACACATGTATCACCTGTACAAAGTTGTCTGTCTGCATTACTGATGTGTGAATGTCTTTTTGTTTAATTTTTTATGTATTATTATCCTCATATGCTTGCTTTATTCACCTTTTATTCGCTTCATCTATACATGTTTTGTATTTGAATAGTGTTTGTCGCAAAAGCTTTTCACAGGGTTTTTTTGGTGTTTTTTTGCTGTCAACTTCAGTAACAATATCCAAAATGTCATATATTTGAGGTGACAGGCACACACTTTACTCACAGGATTTCACTGTATTTTGTACACGTTTGGTGAAAATTACGATGGATTTCAAGAGACTGAAAAACGGTACATAAAAACAAAGATCTAAAGTTCTTGATCCATTATTGCATCTGCGATGTGTAACCATTCTGTTGTCTCGGCATACTTAAACAAAGTGTAACAATTCACATATGCAATATTGCGTCTGCAGTGTGTAACCATTCTGTCGTCTCGGCGTACTTAAACAAAGTGTAACACTTCACATATGCAACATTGCGTGTGGCTGTGTTGGAATCTTTAACATGCTGATATACTGGAACAATGGTGGGGACAACAGACCCAGAAATTTCAAAGAAAAAATGGCGAGAGCATGAATTTGTGCCAAGCTATGCTAATGAATCGGGTCTGAAAGTAATTTATATTGAGAGAAACTGTTTCCACTATAGTTACTGGAAGATAGGGGCTCAGTGGTAGCTTGGTGATCCTGGGGTTGCAAATTGAATCTCACGCTGTTTGCACAGGGGAGTTAACATTGGTTAAGACTCCGTTTCCCATACAGTCCTTCGAATGGGACTGTAAACCGAGGTTTTTATGTGTAAATGCATGCATAACATCTTGCACACAGGTAAAATCCCATCACCAACTTCTGGAAGAGAAGGCCAGTCTGGCCATTGGTATGGATGACACATTACACATAGCATGCACCCTGCATGAAAAATGGAAAGAATGAAGGAAGTAAGGAAATTGAGTGGACGATACTGACTGGATGACACGGGAAACGACTGGACGAAGTGCCAACTGGCAGCTCTTCAGTCGGCACTACCCAGGTAGGCCGCCCGTTGTGTAAATTAGTGTGGATTGTAAAGCGCTTAGAGCTTGGCCTCAAGCCGAGGATAAGCACTGCGTAAGTATTCAGGATAATGATAATAATAATAATAGCAGGTATCCTTCTGCCCCCTGCTCTGTGATGGTAGGTGAAAGCAAATCCCTTCCCCCTGCTTTTACAGAAATTTGGAAGATAACCCACCCCCACCCCTCCTCCTCTTACACTCATTAGAAGACATGTACACAAAGTTTGTGGATAATACGCCCATTTTAGTTGAAAAGCAACAAGAGCTGTTTTAGGGTAAGCAGGTGTGGGTGGGTGAAGGAAGGGGGACTAGAGGGAAGGCACGGAGGTCCCAGGGATGTTTTACAGGGATAACCATAGTTCAGACCGATCCAGTTTCACCTGTGTGACCAGCAGACTGTCGCATTGCTTTTTTTTTTCCCCCAGAGCCTTGCCAGCAATGTACAACAACCTGGAAGCATCCCAGGACATATCCCTGATGGCGCATTTCTCCTCGGATGCTACTCAGCAGGAGTAAGTCATTTACATTTGCTTCTTTTAAAAACCAAGTCCAGCTGATCGAGTTTTTATTCTTTCAGGCACAGCATGAGTTCCACAGATAAAATGATTGATTGTGTCTATGCTGTTTGTTCTTGCTGTTCAAGTGATAGACCCTATCAAATTGAAGGATGCATATTATTGTTCACAATATAATTTTGTGATATGTATTTGCAGCAGCGTGTTGGACAAGCCGACCATAGATGATGTGATTGTCGTCAACTCCAGTCAGTCGCAAAATGGGCTTGAGCAGGTAAGATCTGTTGTTTACTTTAGTGGTTTCTGTGCATTTTCTGGTAAGTGTGTCGGCTGCCAGGCTTTGTTATACTGCTGACAAAAAGAAGATCTGTTTACTTAGTGGGTTCTTGCATTCTGGTAATGTGTCGGGAGCAGGCTTTTATACTTGACAAAAAATAGTTATTTGAGTTTCACTTGTATTGGTCATATTGTATATCATATTAGTTAAGCCTGAATGAGACAGAGTTTTTTTTCCCAACCATTTGTTTCCAGGAGGTATATGAATATTTGTTCTGGTGAAATTAGAAGTGAACTAGGGACTATTGAAGAGTGAATGGTAAAACAGCAGTTGATGCACTTCAAACACAAAAACCAAACAGTAACTTTGAAATAAGATCATATGCTTTGTGTGTATTTGAAGGTTAAAAGCAGAGCTGGCAGTTGTCTGGAAAAAAACTGAAAGTGTGGAACAAGCAAACGTAAAACAAAATCTTCAACAACAACAAAAAAGATCTAATGTAATCTAATATTGGAGCATCCTTTTTTGGGGATGTTTCCTGTTTGTTCTATGTTCTCTGTGATGTCGTATCTGCTGGGCGATTTAGTGTCCTAAGCAGCATTCCTGTGAAGTTAATGGGCGTGTATTTGTTTCATTGTAGGAGCAAGAGCTACCCTACTTGTTTGTTAAAAAATTTTATGACAAACCTGAAGCTGGCAAGTGCAGTGAAAAGGTCCAGATCAACGGTCTAAATAAGCTCTGAAGGCTCTCGTCACGAAGGCTTGGCTTTAAAAAACCACACACACACACACAAACAAAGAAAAACAACCACCACCTAAGATGGAAATCTGAATGGGTTATTGACGTCAGAAACATGTGGGTGCTTCAACGCATACATGAGAAACGGTCTAGCAAAGGCTTTTCCGTAGTTCACTGCACATTTTGCAGGTTGGAGTTTTTATGTGAGCTTGATGGATGCAGTGACTGATTTTGAACACATCAATCAAAACCCACAAAAAGGTGGAAGGATGAATCCATTAATGGAACAGAAGTGTGGAATGGAAGGATGGATCTGTCCATAGAACAGAAGTGTGAACAGTTAGATTTGGCTTTAATATGAAAATAGATGATGAAATACTGACCTGCCAAAGAAATGCAGCAAACACTTATTTTCATGTTTTTAGTGTAAACTTCCACAGGCTTCCATCATTAGTTTGAAACCTGCATGACATTGTTTTTCTTTGATTTCCTGCCAGTTTGTCTGTGGGTTTAAGAATATGATTTTAGGCTTGTACATGCAGAAGTTTACTCTCTGGTATGCTGTTGAGCAAATATGAGGGTAGACAGGTCTGCTATAATTCAGTGCATCCAGCCTGACAAAATCTATTTCTGTTTTCAGGAACAAATGAATACTGAACAACCATCATCAGATTATGTCAAAAGCCCCATGCCAAGACGAAGCTCAAGACGCTCAAGTGTCCGTTTCCAGGAGGCCAGAAGTTCAAAAGAGTCTCAAGACTTGGAGTTGGTTGTGAAGACGGCATCAGAGAAAAAGCTGGAAGACGCTAGTGTGTCAGAAAGTTTATCACAGGAGAGAAGAAAAGATGGTAAAGGCTCAGAGATGCCTTCAGAGGCTAGGTCAGAGAAAAAGACTGAAGCTGTCGATGAAATGGAAAGCTCTTTACAAGAGAAAAAACAAGATGACCCTGGCTCTGAGATGGCTCCAACTACAATGTCGGACAGTGGTCCAGAAGTGTTACGTGTAGAAGACAGTATGTCACAGGACATGAATGACGATTCTGGGCATGAACACAGTTCTCTAAGCATCCCAACCCCTCAGCCTAATGTGATGGCAGACAGTGCAGAGAAACTTGTGGACACCTCGAGCAGCAAGGAAACCTCGCAGTCTCAGGTATCCCAGTCTTCTCAATCATCTGTTGAAAAGCGGCAAACAAGAAGTGCGGTGAAAAAGAATCCAGCTTATGAGCGAAGTGCGTCTACAGTTTCAGAGAAACCATCGTCCAGGCAGAGTAGGAGCATGAGTAGAACAACTTTGAAGCGAAGAATACGAAGTCAGGAAACGTTAAGATCACCTGAGGTGGCGGTCGTGGAAACCAGAGGTGAAACTAATCTGTACACCTTTTTCAAGAACTTGCTGAAAAGAAATTCACCAAGTGAACAGATGAAAGAAGGGCAGTCCAGCTCCTCTCAAAAAAGAAGTGAAGGTGGAGATGAATGTCAGGTAAAGCATCTTTACCATCAGAAGAATCGCAAAACGAGAGTAGCATTTTGGCAGAAGAGAGTAGGTCACCCCAGGACCCAGTGATAGAAACTACTTCCTCCAATATTACCTCAATTGGGGAAACGCCCACTAAGACTGGTTCTTCCAGAGCCATGTCCATAACAGGTGTGAAGAAAATGAGCACTAGAAGCCAACAGACAGCTAGAGAGCAGCCAGTGTTGCATTCGACAATGGACCATGGAGACCGTGAACATAGCATTTCATCTGTGAATGCAAAGGAGGCAGAGGATTGGCCTGCCCACCGCTCCAGGTTTAAACTGCAGCCACCTGTTGTTTGTGAGGAAGTAGCGTCTCAAGGCTTCCCTGCAGAGGTGGAACATTCTCATTCTGTTGCTGGGGAGTCACAAAGACAGGGGAAAGTAAAAAAGAAGAAGACAGAATCTGAGGGTCAGAAAGAAGGAAATGCCCATTTGGAGAAACACAGTGAACTTGGGTTTTCAGGACTGTTGAAACCAAATGTTGATCAGGACTCTGAACGTGATATGGAAACAGAAACATGTTCAGGGGAGGAAGGTGAGAATGTGCCTGCCTCGACAGAATCGAAAGAACAGGAAAAGGCCGACTCTCAAGCAGGGCCCACTTTGAGTCAGACACCATTAAAAACAGTTGATCATGAAAAGTATGACCCGTTAATGACGCCAACTCTTAGACTGACCCCGCTTCCACGTTGCTTTTCTCGTGTCAGTATTTCAGAAACATTTGATGATAGTCAGAAACAGCTTATAGATGTTAATAATAGTGAAAACATGTCTCGGCGTTCTCAGGAGAAGGACCTTTTGACAGAATCCCCTACTACTTTTGACCCAACAAAAGAGTCGACTCTCAGTGGACCCTCTGAACATACAAGGAAAAGAAAACAGCTATCCCCAAAGAAAATTGCTGACCCCAGTCGTCTGCGACGCACCCAAAGAAAGATTTTTCAGAAAAAGTCGGTTTGTGACTGTTGCAAGACGAAACCTGGGAGCAGAAACAGGCATTCTTCAAGCCCCACAAAGAAAGTACAAAAGAAGCCAGGAAGAGATCTTCCTCCATCACAGAACAATGACTCCCCATGTGAATGTCGGCAGAGTAGACGTCAAACTAGCCAGCGTTCTAGTGATGTTCAGGATTCAGAGAATAACAGTATCAGGAATGAGAACTTGACAGACAGTATCAAAAAGAGAGGGAAAAGTCTGAGTCCACAGGACCTTGGTGAGGTAACACCAGAGATAAAGACCAACTCTACACCACATAGACATAGTACCACAGAAAGAAAGAAGATGGCAGCCAAACAGAAATCGGCACTGAAGTCTCTTGGACCTGCTTTGGAAAATGTGTCTGACTCTGAGAGCAGTCAGTCTGCCTTGCAGTCAGCTTCCAAAGCCAAGAAATGGAAAAAAGATGTATTTGATAGTAAAAAAGAGCAAGAGAAGAATGTAGATACAGAAACATTTTGTGCTGAAGGAACTGAAGTCAGTCCAACCTCAACATGCTTGAAGAGAAGCCATAGTAAATCTGCGTTGAATGACAGCACATCTAAATCCAAAACATCATCAGTGGCAAAAGGAGTACGAAGTCCACCCAAATTACGATTGCGGCGGAAGAAAATTGCACCCAGTGACAAAGTCCAGAATAATGGCAAAGTTCTTGATGGACAAACCAAGGGAAAAACTGAGACGAGTTGTTCTGATCATGATAGTAGTTTTGAAAAAAAAGTTAGGTCGGAGTCAGGAAGGGAACTTCGACTGGCTGTAAAATCCAAGACCAAGCAGAAGTCTGGTGAAAAAGACGAAAAGAAAATGATGCAGAAGAAGAAAGGGCCCCTGCCTCTTGCTCAGGGATTTCCACACAGCACTTTGTCAGCTCAAAGTCTAGTGAGGCGGCGCAGAATTCAGACCAGGAGGTCCAGACAGAAGGCACACTTCAGTCCTGAACTGCAAGCCATGTTGAAAGGTGCATCTGAAGAAGCAGGGGAAGAGGCAGTGATCGAACTCTGTGAAAGTAATCAGAGCAGCAGTCATAAAACAAGTCCGAGCAAACCACAAGGAAGCATTGTGCAAGAGGGTGAGAATGAGAGCAACCCTGAAAAAGGTCAGCCAGAGGATCATAACACCGAGGACAAATCTGAAGAGCATGTTGCACTGGATGTTGAAACCAAGGACAAGCCTTGCAGAAGTCAACCACCGAACAGTCCTGAAGAGATGCAGACTGTTGAGGGCCAAAATTTCCCTGACAAAATTGCCCCGGAAAGAGATGTATTGGAATCTGAGGGTTTCCAGCCTGCCTGCTCACAACGTCAGGGAAATGTGCTTGCTGAGATGGATGTGCCAGATGATCACAGTACAGTTGATGATGATGGTCATCAAACCGAGATGAGAACAGAGCCGTCAGATGATGGTGTCCATGCGGAAGCCAGCTCGAGACCCTTGACCAGCATGACCCTTCCGGCCAAAATTCACATCACCCATTGTGGTGGTGCTGAATACATAGAAGGAGAAGGTTCTGAAGATATATTTAATGACAAGGATCAGAATACACCACCAGTGCCTTTACCTTTTTCACAACCACCTGACAGTGATGATAACATGACCATGAACGAAAACACAGATCCTAACACAATGGTTTCAACTCAGGGTGAGGAATGCTTAGAATCTGACTTTCCTCATAACCAGAGGGGATTAGAAATGGATGAGGATAGTTCAACACCATCAAAGGTGAATGATAGTGTTGAAATGACAGAGGAACAGAGCAGTCCAGGCAAAAGTCATGAAGGTGCATGTCTAGATGAAGATCATGCAGAATTGGTGTGTGAAGGAACAGTCATTCAGGGAGAAACTTCTTGCACTACAATTGTTGATAAAACAAAGGAAAGCTGTTCTGAGGAGAATAGTAAAAAATCTTTGAAACGATCGCTTTCCAAAACTGAGCTGTTCAGCTTGATTGATCAGTCAGATGTAACTGCAGAGGAGATCATCGAGTACCTACAGGACAGAGAAAAGACCAAGAAATCATGTCTCACATTGTCGAGTAAGCATACAGACAGAAACTTAGAATGTGGAGGTGGTGGGGTTGCGCAAGAAAACTCACAAGGACAAATACGGCAACGTTTGTCAAAAGGAAGCTCTGTTGAAGGACTTCAGTCACAAAATATGAGAGATTGCATGACTGACAACAGGAACAGTGATGCAGTGAATTGTGATGACGTTAACTGTTGCACCAGTGAAGACTCTCCACATGGTGGGGATAATTCGCGGAACAGAACTGCTTTGCTTGTTGGGAGTGCAACCTGTGCTGATACATCAAGAAATGTCTCGGTGTGTGCTACTGGTCGTTCAGCTGATGCCTCGTCAGGGTCCGCATCGGATGTGAGTGTAAATCAAAGTCTTTCTAAAAGCTCTCGCATCTCCATTCCACAAAAGTCAAAAGACCCGGATAGTACTGAAAAGGAAAGAGACCAGTTGGTTGAACACAGTTCTGTTGAAGATGACCTACTGTTACTTGATGAAGGTCCACACGAAAGTGCATCCGCTGTGTCCATTGGTCCAGCTGATTGTTCAGAACCCACTTTCAGCTCAGCCAGTGCAAGTGCTCTGCCTTGTTCTTCAGCAGGTACTGCTTCTAGTAGCGGTTCAGAAATAGTGCCTGATGAACTTTCAGTGGCATCAAACCAACTTTCTGTTCAGGATATAAGTTCACCTCATCTTCTGTCGGTGGTTCATGCCATGTGTGGTGACCATTCTGAGACCACCACAAGCTCTTCACATAGAGCATCTCATGTTGCCAACAGTCTTATGCAGGATGTGGAGATCACTGGGGATGCTGCTTTTTCGTTGAAGCCAGCTCAAGCTCCACATCACAACCCTCAGGCAGTTCACAGCGCTCAAGCTCATGCTCTCCTGGTATCCTGAAGATGAAGAAGAGAAAACGGGATGGATCACTTGACTCGTGCACTCCACCATCCAAGAAAGTGAGTTTCATGACTGCACTCTCTGGAATGTTTTAGAATAGAAAGAAAATCTTAAAGTATATGTGTTAGTCTCAGTTGCCAGCAACTGTAACTATATATATGTAAGTGAATAGCTAGTGATGCATGTGGATTGAAAATAAAACCAGCCACCATTGCGACATGTTTAGCATCACAGATTCCTGGCTGGGAAGTTTGAGTTTAATTCCTATGAGACTTATTGATCCAAAGAATTTTTTTTGCCCCAACTGGCTGCTCCCCAGCTTTGAGTTTGCTATGGGATCAAGTGGGAAGACTGGGGCAACACAGTTGAGTTTTATGCACTTAATGGATGCGTCTTTGAGAGTGTTGTTCAAATTTTCTGACAGACTCTGCAGGTGTCTATCTCTCAGGCTTTGTTGACACTGGGATATATTATGAAAGTAAGCATAGAATACAGGCCTGCCATGCAGTCTCAGACCTGAGTTGAAATCTGTAGAGTCATTTTCATCATCCTCATAATCATTGATCAGCGAGATCTAGTCGCAAAGTGAGGTGACTGCAGGCAGAAATCTAACAAATTTTAAATGTAATTAATAGCGCACCGCAAAAAAAACAACGAAATGTAGACAAACGAATCACAAGACAGAACACATGTTTCGACCTCATAGGTCTTCTTCAGGCAAGATACAAAACACTCAGGACAACGAAAATGAACGAGCAATCCTTATCTTCATCCACTTCAGCGCAAGATGGGCGTTGAATCAACGCCCGTCTTGCGCTGAAGTGGATGAAGATAAGTGATTGCTCTTTCATTTTTGTTGTCCTGAGTGTTTTGTATCTTGCCTGTAGAAGACCTAAGAGGTCGAAACGTGTCGTGTTTTGTCTTGTGATTCGTTTGTCTACAGGGGTTTTTTTTGTGGTTTTTTCTTGTGTGGTGCGCTATTATTTCCATTTAAAATATTGATCAGCAGCCAAAAAAAAAAAAAAAAAATCAAAAACCAACCCACCACTCTAGCCTTTCATGCCCTACTCTCATGGTAAACTCTGCTTCAATATTCTTTCCATGCTCATGCCCTTGGTGAGGTTCTGTCAGGGTCACCAGTGTGGGCAAATTCATGGGACCATCATGGAACAGACAGACTATAGTGGCATCCTCAAGAGGGAAAACTCACTCTCGCTGGCAAAAATGTAATAATAATTGTCAGTAGGGGGCTTAGTAGTGGTATCTCGCGTGTGTTCGATGAGAACAGGTGCGACTGAACACCAACAAAATGACTGTAGTAGTGCAGTGTCTCATCCGGTGGGTTGCCTCTTGACATTGCATGCTCTCAGTGGGATTGCTGTGGCAGTACAGGCCAGGCTGTGGACGGACGTTGGGCCAGAGTGAGTGGTGTGGGTGCAGTACTACTGAGGTGGCACAGAAGATGAAACAGAAAAGATGAAGGAAGTGGTTAACAAGTCTGCTTTAGATAAATGAAAGCTGTAAATGGCATCTGATACTTTCCACCAGACTTGACCAAACCATCTTTCCTTTCTTTAATCAATAATTGTCTTTTGGTTACATCTTGATAAAATGTTCAATGATGTTTTAGCTATAAGTAGATGTTGGCATCATTCTGGGAAACTACTCAGTCATTTTACTTTTGTCTTAGATTGAGGTCTTTTTAGTATTTATGTGTACACCGATGACTATGAGATCTTTTTAGTATTTACATATGTATATGTATATACTGATGACTAAGATCTTTTTATGTATGTGTATACACTGATGACTATAAACAAATATTTTGACAGATATGTATGAGGGAAAAAACAGTGAGCAAAGTAAGATATTGAGAGGATTTTATAGGTATTACTTTTCAGATGCCATATTAACATTGTCGATAGTGTATTTATGTTTTGCATGTTTCAGCTTAGACGTGTGTCTTTTGCCAATCCTGTGGAAGTTGGAGCGACGCCAACCTGTGAGGAATGTGCAGGTGTTCCGTCATGTGACGAGTGTAGAGCTGCTGAACCAGAAAGAATTAAAGGAAATTTTTCGGAAGTCTACATGCGTTCTAAGGAGAGAGTAAGTCAAAGGGACATATTAGTGTTACCAACACTATGAGGAGGCTAGTCAAGATGGGGAATTCAAAATTGTCAGCTTTCATTAACATTCCTGGAAATGTGACTGATTTGCATAACTACTAGTAATGTATATTTACGGAAGCAACCGTGAAGGCAAATGTGAAAATAACTTCTCGTGTGCTACCTGAAATGTAAAAAAGAAAGAAAACACCCCCTGAACTTGCTATTGGGATGTATGATAAAACGCCCTTCGTCATGCAGTGTGCAAGCCTATGATGTGTTTGATGCACAGTGCGCCTGCATGCTTTCGAAATGCCACAGGACTTGCCAAAGGCTGTCTCTGTTTGATGTCGCTCTAAACCTGGCCACACTGATCAGAATCGTAAAAGTTTCATTGTTTTGTTATCTGTTTATTTCTCAAGCATTGTTGAAGATAAGAACAGAGGTTTTGTTATCTGTTTACTTCTCAAGCATTGTTGAAGATAAGAACAGAGGCACAAGCATTGTTGAAGATAAGAACAGAGGCAGTTTTAAGTTTATGGTGGATTGTAGCATCGCCATGATGGATGGGGAACATTATTATCAATTCCATGATTGGTCTCATCTCTCTTTTGTCAGTCTCTCATTTTATTGACTCTGCTAGCCCGCAGTCTACCTCTGAGCTGTCCTGTATGTTTGTACAAAACTTCACTGTAATTAGATATTCAACACTTAGGACCATAATATGACAACTGCAAAAAAGCACAAAAAAAATTCCAATTCCCCCCCCCCCCCCCCCCCCCCCAGCTGGCCTAGTGTCTATTCAGAATCTTCCTTCTCTCTCTCTCTCTCTCTCTCTCTCTCTCTCTCTCTCCTCTTAGAATAATTCAGAATTTCAAACTATGATATGACAACTGCAAATGCAAAAATGCAGGCAAATTTCAGCCTCTGATGAGAAGTAAATGCCATCAGTTTGAGTAGCACATGCACACACCAAAAATTCTGAAGGGAATGCTCTGAGTTTGAGATACATGTACACACACCCCGTGAAGATGAGAGAAATCATGGTGTTTGAAATTAGCAATAACATGTTTGTGCAGATGCCCAGGTCATCCCATGAAGCAGTGTTAACATACAGATTTTGTTTCCCTGTTATTGGTTAGATTGTGTTTTGTACGTTTGGAAAACCCCTGTGAAGTACATTTGTGCCATGGTCAGGGTGGGTGCATTTTGCAGCGTACTACTCAATTTACTGTTGTCATAGGCCTGTCTTTTCTTCTATGTGAAATCTTGAAAATGATCAGTCGATAGGCAGAGAATCTGTTACTGAGTATAATGCTTTATCCTTTTCTACAAATATCATTGTTGGTTTCTCTTCAATCATAAAATGGTATCTGAAAGTGGACACATACAAAACATTTATTGCAGCAAAAGCAGAAAAGAGCAAAGGCAGCCAAACGGAAGAAGAGCCAGGAAAGTACTTGGACCCCAAAAGATCCACCCAAACCTAAGACCACTAGAGCTGAAGACTTGGAGAACTTTGGCCTGCCAAAGGAGCTTCGGCGCTATGGCCCCAGGGATTCGGCCGACAGTCAATCACCCAACAGTTATCACAGTACGCAAGAGTCACAGCTGGACTCGGTCAACCCCATTTTCCCTGAGCTGACGAACTGCAAAGACCCATTGCATAACATTTTGCCCATCATCACCATATCATTGTTGTAAGTACAAGGTTTAAACTTCTGGTTTAAAAAAGAAGAAAAAAAAGGAGAAAGACAACAAAAAAAAAAAGAAGGGGGAAAGGAAAGGAGGGAGGGGGGACCTATCAAAACTTGAATTATGTGAAACCTTTTCTTTTATTCATACCTGTCCACCAGGTAAAGGCCATTTCAGTTTGATTTTAACAGCACTACAGCTAGTCAGGTTGTGCCTTTTAAAATTTTGAAATAGAGTGAAGACAAATCCATTGATTGACATTGCCTCAACAGACTTAACGCCTTCGACTTTTCACTTTTGAAATAGAACTTGTCTTTGGTTTCCTTTCTTCCAAATTCAGTGGATGTTGTGTCCTGGGTCCAAGTCTGTAAAGGAGTCTAGTTCTTGATACACTGTATTTTATATTAATGAGGTTTTACATGAATGAGATTGGTGCCAGACAAACTGATTTAAAAAAAAAAAGAAATATCATTATGATTTCAGTGTGAGAGGGCTGCAGAACATGCTGTATGGAAGAGGCATAAAAACTGTGGGCCACTTGGCCTCTCTGACCGAGAAGGAAGTGGAACAAATGCCGTTTACTGCACCTAAGACCAAGACTCTGAGGAATGCCTTGAAGAACCATCACTCGAAACTGATGGGTCAGCAGCCCACCTGTGACACAACATTGCCAGGAATCATGTGGTAAGACCGCTTGACAGCAAGTGTAATGTTAAGCCTTGGTGTAGATTTGTTGTGCAGTAATAATGTGTTTGGCATTGCCTCCATGTGTGTATGCTACCGCTTGTATCCTTCCTCAGATTACAGTGATCCTCTGAGGTGGTTAACTCTTGTCGTGCCTTACTATCCTTCTGATTACAGTGATCCTCTGAGAATAGTGAGATGGTTAACTCTTGTCATGCCTAACTATCCACCTATCCTTATTTCTTCCCCTTGTTCTCAGGTTCCGACACCTTGCATCCCTTTCATTGCTGTTGAGATACATGGAGAAATGCCCGTCATTTGTGTGGCATGCATGCATCATGTTTGATGCATTGTGTGCAAAATAGCACTTCGAAAAGTGTTATGGTTGATGTCATGAATCCACATGATGCTTAAAAATGGCTTTTTTTCTCCTTTTTTTTCTTTGAAATAAATCAAAAAGTTAGTTGCAAGTGCCTTATTGAAGATCAGAACAGAGACAATTTTTCAAATTGTTGGTGGATTGTAGAACTGTAACGAGAGCTGCAGACAATCACAAAGTGAATTTCCTTATTAAACTATTCTCTCTCTCTCTCTCTCTCTCTCTCTCTCTCTCTCTCTCTCTCTCTCTCTCTCACACACACACACACACACATACACACACACACACACACGCAATAGCGTTGTTCAGCAGCTGATCTAGGTGTGTGTGTGTATGGCAGGGGATGGAGGTGTGGTGTATGAAGACAGCACTTCAAGTTAAATCATTAAATGACATCAGCAGAAATGCAAGAAAGCGGCCTGTGCCTGTCGGTCACTTAGTGAACACCTCAAGGCCACAGCTCTTCACAAATTTATTACACAGGAGGTCCATCCGTTAAAAGAAAAGCTTTTCCAACTTGAAATTAAGAAAAGAGATTTTCTTATTTTTTTTGAAGAATGAATACCCATTTTCAGGGCCAGCGGTGTGGGATTTATTTCTGTAACAGTGAACGGGTTAAAAAGATGATCCCAACTAGCCTTGCACGCTGTTCCTTGATGCTTGCTTTTGATGTTGACCTTTCTGGCTTACTTTTGCTTCTGCCTTTGTTGATTGCTTCAGCTGTTACTACTTTCTGCATTTGTCGTCCTGTACTGTTGCTCATCAGTGCTGATTAATGTTCTTTAAGTGGAACTTGTAGCCTTTTCTCCTTGTTTGCTTTGGTATTAAGGGGTGGATTTCAGGAGCAGGGTTTGATTTTGAACCCTTGTCTGTGCTTCTGAGCTCCACCAAAGCTTGCAAAGAGCAGAGCATCAGTCAAAAGCACAGTCATGGATGATTCCCCTTCCCAAGGATCCAATACTTGGTCAGAGGTTGTTACTCGGTATTGTATTCCATAAAGTGCATTTGGTACTGATGATGTCACCATCATGACATAGATTCCAATGACCTCAACCACCCTCATCCCGCAGATACAGGATTAGTGTTTGATTGAAAACATGGACTTTGAAAATTTCGCTCGGGGGGGGGGGGGGGGGGGGGGGGGTTGTATTTGGGAATTGACAGTACTTCATTTAATTTAGCTGGACTAGAGCGTTCTGGAAAATTTTTATTCACAAAAGCAGGAATGAACAGGTGTTTTGCTTTGTTGTTGTTGGTTTTTTTTTTTAATAATCTTCACCAAATGTAGGATATTACATTCCATAAACAGTCTGGTAAGGTCACACATAATTATTTAGGAGATTTTTGACATTCTAAATTGAAATGCCTGTCCTTCACAATGGCCAATGAGCCATTTTCATTTCTTCAAACTGTTCAACCACCAATTACTATTATTGTTGCTTTTTTGGAATTTATGTATTTATATGTAAATTGTAATGTTTCATTATTGTTTGTTTTTATTTTTAAGGTTTATTCTGTTGATGACCAGACTTTTCAAATTCCCCATCCTCACATCCACTTCCTTTTTCTTTTGTTTTAAATCTATTTTAATAGTACTTCACATAATCTGGATTTTAGTTCATATTGAATTTTTCCAATGTTTTGAACTGATTAGGTGTATTTCTACTCCTTGTACTGCACCCTCCTCTTTTGATTGCAAACTGTAACCTCTGAGACTGTTGGTGACAATCTGTAGGAGTGGTTTTCCAACAACGTCTTTTTACAAGAAATCTCCGAAAGAAAGGAAGCATGAAGAATCTGACAACCGACAGGTGGAAAAAGGTCAGTAATGATTACAGTATGTTTAAAAAGGAAGTGCTAGACTTGAGAAGAAAAAAAAAAAAGGTGAAAGAAAAACATCATCATTGCATATCACTGGACATCTGTAATTTCATTTTTTAGCCGAAGCTTTGGACTGCTGTTCTGCAAGTTTCTCTGAAAGTGTGTTTTGCAGTTTGTGGTGGTGATGAATTGTTACTTTTTGCCTGGCTGTTCTGTGTTCAGTTATGTGTGAAGATGTTGTCATCCAAATGCTTGGTTTATTATAGTGATGCATTCATATCCTTCTCTTTTTATGTGTGTTGTGCAGATAAGTATAAGATAGTTGTTTTTTTTTCTGTTTTTAAATGCTTCCAAATGTATCGCCTTCAAGTGGAATTCTGCTGACTCCTGTCATTAGGATCAGGTTATATGTTCTGTAGAAGTAGCGTAAGGGAACGCATCCTTCAGGAGTTGGTTGTGAATTTGTAGTGTGCATCTTTTCCATGTTTTTCTTGTTTGTTTGTTTGCTTGCTTTTTTTTTTTCTTTATTATTGTGATTATTATTGCTATTACTAAGAAGTGCATCCTAAGTATTCGATATCAGGTGTTTATGTGTTTGATATCAGCTGTTTATGTTTTTGTTTTAACAGTGCCCATATTGACCGCTCTGTATCAAGTTTAGATAACAGCTGTACTAGAGCAGAAACTGTTCTTAACCTAAATGAGCTCCAAACTTTTTAAAGGAAAAAATTGATTATAATTATAACACGTACTACATATACTTCATAGATTTATTATCGTTACAACATGCACTATGTTGACATCATAACCTGTGAGGAAAGTAATTATGCATTCTTTATTTATTCAGCTGCTTGCTTTGCAAGGAAAGGTAGGGAAAACATGTCATTGAACTTGGTTTGGTTTTGTTTTGGGTTTTTTTTGTTCGTTTTAAAATAATTACTTGTGTGACTTGGGGGGGGGGGGGGGGGGGGGGGGTTGGTTGGTGAGTATGTGCCTGTGTGCGCACACACTGCCCTTCTTGATAGTTCTGTATCAAGTTTAAGTAACAATATCATCGAGGCTGAAACCACTCATAAACAGAATCAGCTTCAGATATTTACATGAAGAGATTGATTACAGCATGTGCCGCGTGTACTTTTATAATCTGTGGAGAAAGTAATTATCCTTTTTTTTTTTTTTTTTCATACAACTGCTTGCAAGAAAAGATTGCTTGGTGAAAGCATGTCTGAAACATCAGAAGCTCAACTAAATTCGACTCAATCCAGTGCTTTCTAATTGAGTTGTATGCTCAGAATTTCATTTATCATGGGCTCCCAGACTCTTGCTCAAAGAAATTAAACCTACCAGCCTCCTATCCCTAATCCCATCTCATCCCCCTAACCTCCCCCCACCCATTTTCTTCCTCTCAAATTCAGTACAGTGTCCAAGGTCTGGCCCAAAGTTAACAAAACATGCAGTGAAAACAGGAAGACATGGTGTTGATGCAGTAAGTAACATGGGTGTAAACTGAAGTGTCATGTGACTGAACTGTCAAATGGCACATGTTAACATGAGACAGGTTCCACAGTTGACAGCTCTTGCATGCCAAGTTTCAGTGTTTTAATGTTTTCCCCAGAAGAATGAATAAGTGTGCTTGTGACTGTTACATGTAAAGCAGTGGAAAAGACAACGGAGAGCAAGAAGGATCAGAATCGGCGGTCTGAGCAACCTTCTCGATACAGGTAATTTTACAAACACAGTTTGGTCTTTTGTCATGCCAGGGAATTCAGTCAGCCTCCCTTTCACTTCACGTTAATTTTTGTTAATTTCTTGATATTGCCTTTCTGTTTTTCATGTCATCCACTTACTTTTCTGGTTTGTGTGGCCTGCTGCTTCTGTCCTCTTTCTTTAATCACCACACAAATGCGGAACAAGACTGTCAGGTTGAAGCATTCAGCACATGCAGCTTATTCCAGCTTGCAGTATTTGGATGTTTTGTGGCTTGTGTTGTCTTTTAACCACACAAACAGATGGGAGCTAACCTTCAGTTCAATTCCATTGCCTTTCTCCTACTGTCTTTCATTACATGTTTAATCATGTTCACTCAGTCATCATGCCTTGTCAACCAAGAAGGATGCTAGGACAGATAAAAATGGTGATGACTTGCCTGTTGAGTCCAGTCCTACCTCACCTTATACTTCTCCCAAATAAGAGCCAGATTGGGGAAAAAAGAAACTGAGCAACTTAGGATGTTGATTTGCCTGAAGGGGAGTCATAGGGTTGGCCAA
The DNA here is from genome assembly GCA_033310375.1 of Conus canariensis. Taxonomy (NCBI): domain Eukaryota; kingdom Metazoa; phylum Mollusca; class Gastropoda; order Neogastropoda; family Conidae; genus Conus; species Conus canariensis. The sequence goes on along the minus strand of CM065716.1, from coordinate 63,396,065 downwards.
CGCAACCCACCACCAGTGACCATTACAACACATTCATGCTGAGTGGACAGCATAGCCATTTATTTCTATGAATTATTGTTTGCCCAGTCTGGAAGGGAAAAATTCCATTCGGTCATCTTCCCATGGATGCTCTCCTTTGGTTCCTGTTTGGCAAATGGTCACTGAGAACAGAGGAAGCCTAGGGAAAAATGCTTGAAACTGAAAACATTTAAATTGTTAGAAAATGATGAAGACGGGCGCAAATTCTTGCTTTCAGTAAGTATATTGGTCAGCATTTGAGTTGTCACTTCCTGGATGTGCATCCACGACATTCACCATTTCAAACATATCAGTTAACAGATCCTTTCCCACTTTCATCCTCAATTCCTCTCCTTCTACCACTTCCATAGTCCTTTTTAAAAACTGATGAACCTGTTGTTTTAGGTCTGTTCTGAATTTTTTGTCGTTTCTGAATGTCCTGTCTGGTGGTGTAATACTCTGCCATGTCCTCAAGAAGTTCATGAGGGAGAAATCTTTGGCTGTGCAGTGGTTGGTTCATTTGGCCGTTGACTTGGATAACTGGCTCATTCTGGCCGTGATCCTGTGCAGGAATGGTTTGTTCAATGTAATGGTGGTCATCTGTGTGCATAAGTTTGTGGGCATATGACTTTCTCATCCACACAGTATGGGATTTGTTTTCTTTTTTTTTTGTTTTTTTTTTTTTGGATGACTTGCTCATGTAGAAATGCAGAAGCTTTTATTTCATTTTGTTACCTGTATATGGACAAAAAGGATGAAGTTATTTGTTTGTGTTTGTTTCAGAAGAGAACAGAAAAGAAGGATATCCTTCTGCCAGTGATTCTTCGTTTGACCAGTCTTGTTCAGTGTCGTCATGATGCACACAGCCAGAGAGGATGATGACCGCAGAAGACTGCATTCGTTAGTACACAGACTGGGAGGAAGCAGTGGATAGCTTATAACGAACACTTGCTGTCATTTCAGCCAGATTTTTGTCATCGTCACACTTTCAGTCTGACCCCATGCCCAATTGTTAGTAACGGTGTGTTACTTGACTGAACTAAAGCTGAGCAAACAAAGCAGGTTGCTTGTGTTGCCTGTTTTCATTTCTGTGACAAAGAACAGATTCACTTTATTTTTATAAACTTATGAATTAGGCCTTGGAGATTCCTCAATTCTGATTTTATCACAGTTCAGCATTAGAGGGATAAGAAGGAAAAATTGCAGTAACATCAGACCTGGTGCCGCTCACAAATGGACTGCTGAAGATGGGGGACAGTCACTAGTTTTGAATGAATTTCTTGTGTGGCTCCACGGTTTGAAAGCTTGGAAGCTCTTTTCTGTTAGCTTGGCATTTAACATTTATGCTTAGCTGAATATCTGTGCAATTTTTTAATTTAGTGACTTTTAACGTAGTGTGATTTGTAAGCCTCTTTTTTCTTTTAAATACTGATATACATAGTTTTGGATTTATTGTTTAGCATAACCAGTGAAATGTTTGCTCTTGACAACTTTGCTGTTGATGGTGTTATAGAATCATGTTGGAAGAAATGTCATTGGAACCAGCTCATTCAAAATAAAAAGTGACAGTATTACAGTTGAGCTCTCCATGTTTTTGCTGTCGGGTTTGATGAGCAGTTTTATGAGTGAACCTTTTGCTCCTGGGTACTGAATTCGTCATTTGGAAAATACCAAATAAGAAATTTCTTTTTGTGTGGTGTTGGGTTTTCTTTGCTGTTTTGTTTTTGTCTGCAGGGTTGGTTGGTTTTTTTTGTTTTTTTGTTACTTGTGGATGAATGTTTGATATCTTGGAGTAGGGAGAGTGATGATTCAAGAAAAGTATTATGGTAAAATGCTCATAACTTTGAAGGTGTAGAATTTTAGATACTGTTACAAAAGTAATCTCTAACAATGTTATATTTAGTGAAGAAAAATGGAAGTCTTTAAAGAGTGCTAAAAAGAAAAGAAGGCAGAAAAGAGGAAAAGTTGTGGTTATGGCAACATGTTCAAAAGAAATTGAGTTGTTAGTGGAAACTTTTTGTGATCGCAGACAACTTGGATGCTTTTCAGACACATTCAGTTTGTATAGATTTATACACGGTTGTGAGCAGTAGTTTACACTGCCTAACGGTAAAAGACCATTTTTCATTCAAAAAAAGAATTTTTAAAAGAAACAGTATTAGTTCCGGCAGACAGCACCGACAAACAGTATTAGTTATGCCAGATGATACAGACAGATTACAGGACAAAACCCACCGTGTTTTGTCCTGTAATCTATGTGTATCATCATCTGGTGGAACTAATACCATTTCTTTTTCAGATTTGCTTTAATTTCTGCCCACGGTCACCTCGTTTGACTAAAGTTGCCAGAGCTTGCATGAAGATCTATCCGTTCTGGTTTTGATGCCTCGTACAGATCAGATGGTGAGCAATTTGTTTCCTAAAGTGCTTGCAGTTTGGGGGGTTGCTTGCTTTTCATTTTTAATCATTTTACCATCAGGGGAAGAAAAAAAGGAAAACAAATAGGATTGGCAGGGAGAAAAGCAGGATCAAGCAGTACCACATCTACATTTTTTTTCATTAAGGCTAAATGACAAATAAAGGTGAAAGGATACATTAATTGAGGGAAGTCGTTTTCCCGTGGGTGTGGCTTAGCAATGACGTGACTTGGTTAGCTTACTATAACCTTGCAGTCATATCATTTTGGGATACAAACAGCACAAATTGTCATTTGAATCCATTGAGGGAATTTAAAGACATCATTTTAGCCTACCACTTCTGATCATAGGGCAACGTTGAATGAAGAAACAGAATCAGTGTCGCCCACTCCAGTGGCATCTGGAGACTTCTGTACCGTATGTAATGAACACATTAATGGTGGCTGGCATTTTATGGTTCTAGCCTTGGTTTCACCTGCAGGTTAGGCACTTGGGGGGGGGGGGGGGGGGGGACTGTAGCATAACAAACAAACAAAAATTGCATTTTTCACAAATTATTTCGAAGTAATGCAAATATTCACAGAGCTATCACTTTTTGGTGAATTTGGATTTCAGAGAACTGTAACGGAGGGGGAGCGGGAGTATATTTGTGGTTCGCTTAAAAAAAAAAAAAAAAAAAAAAAGGTCTACAAGCTGACACTGACATCAGATCTTGTCCATTCAGGTGGAGGCAAATGATAGTTTTGTCCATTCAGTTGGAGGCAAATGATAGGCTGTGGTGTTGTGCACCAGCACGATGTAAACGTGAAGGAGATGAACAAAAAAAACTTACACGAACAAGTGTTCATGGTTGTGGTTCGACCGAAAAGTGGATGATTTACCAGTCTGCTCAGAATTGTGCGAGAATGGACTTTTTTGAATGCAAGTTAAACAAAAGAAGGAAAAATATGGGAGAGCATGCTTCCCTGACCACATTAGAATTTCAGGGATTTTCGATTTACTTCGGCAGGACTCCTAATATTTGACATTTATGAATGGCAAATTATTGCTATTGTTTGGGGGGGAGAAAAGGATAAAGGATGGTAGAAAGATCTTTGAATGATATAGTGCCAACAATTTGTCTTAATAGGACTTAAGTCATTGGGAGGATCTTTGCACCTTGTATTGTTTTGGCAATATCCACTTTTTTTTTTTCCTGTAAGAAGATGATGCAAAAAGCTTTCTGAATTGTTTAGTTTCTGTCTTGTCAGTAGATGATTTAATAGGAAAAAAGATGATAATTGTCATCTGTTTGTATTTTTGGTGTAATCCTGTAGTCGGTCAGTTTTTTAAAGTAAATTTTATAAGTTGTTTTCTTACTTTATCGTAATAGTCGGTTAGCATTCAGAGTGGACTGAACCATTTCCATGTTTCTTCAGACATGAAGGTTAAGCATGTTTTTTGTTGGAGCCTTCTCTACATCCTTGTTCTCTGTGCATGTATTGTTTTACTCCTTCGTTATTTGGTGGTGATGGGTTATTTTTTGTTTTTGGTGTTTTTTTTTTTCATAAGGGAACAACTTCAGAAATCAGCCAGGTGGTGATGGTGATTTGGTTTTGGTTTTGTTTTTTCATTGCTTTTTTTTGCTAAGCAGGCTTGGGTTGTGGCAATGTACTCCGGAACAGAATAACACAATGCCAAACTGCTACACAGTTTTTAAATGTTGTATTGCGTGTGGACACATAATGCTTTTTTTTGTGTGTGTATTTTGTTAACAACACCTTTCGTGGATCCAGAAGCTAGTCGGTCATTAGGCCGCTGCAGTTGGGGGCTGCAATAGCTCAGTGGTAGAGCGCCAGACTTGTGATCTTGGTGGTCCTGGGATTGCAGGTTCAAATCTCTGCCAGACCGTTTCGGTACAGGAGGATTTTTCCCTTGGGGTTGCAGGCATGGTACATGTTTGCGGAAATCTGCGAAAAGCAAAAAAAAAAAAAAAAAAAAAAAAACCAACCTGCGCCCGACAAGACTGGCCCTTTTAATTTGTTTCAGGTCGTTCGCTTCAGGCTTTCGTCCTGCCAAAAGTAGCTTTGAGTAGGACTACTTCCACGCATGCACTTTCGAGACATTTGCCACTGCTTTCCTCTCTGGGTCGACATGATCGAATTTTAACAAGAGCAAAGAAAAAGAAGGAAAAAATACAAATGCCGAAGCGAAAAGACATAGTTCCGCGAAATTCTCCGACAGAAGATATTGATGCTGATGTGGCAAACAAATGGCGATGGGATTGGCTGAACAGGAGCCACGAAAATGAAACGTTTTCGTCATGCTTGGAAAAGCTGAGTTAATGCACACCACTTACTTAAAGCAATGTAGATATGTACTCATTTTTGCTATGTGATTACTTAGGTTTAAAACTTCCTTTGGGTTGAAGGGTTGACTGATAAAATGATTCTAGGAGAGCTTATTTTATGGCGGAAATTGCTTAGTATGAAGAACTGAAATTAGTTCAAGGAGAGGCTTTTTTACAGGCTAGAATTGCTGAAAAACCTTCAGCTTCAGGGGCATTGCCCCCTGACCCCCCACAAGGGGCTCTGCCCCTTGCCCCGCCAGGGAGCATTACCCCCTGGAGCCCCCCAAAATTTCAGGGAAAAATGATTTTACTCCAGTACCATGCCTGGGTTGACATTAGTTCTGACTTGTACAGTCCTTCGAATGAGACTATAAACCGAGGTTCCGTGTGTGAACGCATGCACAACATCTTGCACACACGTAAAACCCCATCACCAACTTTCGGAAGAGAAGGCCAGTTTGGCCGTTGGTATGGATGACACGTTACACATAGCATGCACCCTGCGTGAGCAATGAAAACAATGAAGGAAGTAAGGAAATGGAGTGAACGATATTGACTGGATGACACGGGAAACGACTGAATGAAACGCCAACTGGCAGCTGTTCAGTCAGTACTACCCAGGTAGGCAGCCTGTTGTGTAAATGAGTGTGGAATGTAAAGGCGCATATAAGTATTCATAATGATGATCATAACTTGCTTAAAGGGGTTCTCGCCCATTTTTACAAATCTATTTTGACCAAATACACGGTTTTGGTATGTGGTCGTTTTGCGAAACCCAGCCCCGAATCAGCCGCCTGTGCTCTCAACTTGCAGTGAGAACAGCATTTCTTGCGGACTGGGAAAGCAAGAGGCTGAAACAGGAACGAGAGCCTCGATTTCGATAAAAGGGGGGTTTCCTGATTGATGACGTAGAAAAGCCAAGTCGCTCTTCGTGTTCGGCAGAAGTGAGATGGGGCGAATATGTGCTGTGTCTGGTTGCGGAATTTCATCAGGAAATAAGCAAAGAGTAAGCATTCATGATTTTTCAGGTGCCTCCAGCCAGTTTAGGCGATTGTGGATAAATTTTGTCACCACAACGAGGAAAGATTTTGTTCTTCGGGACAGTTGTCATGGCATTTGCGGTCGTCACTTCGAAGAGCACAGTTTCCAAGACCAACACACCTGGGAGGTAAAGGTGGAAGCTGGAATTAGGGTCCGAAGACAGCTGAAAGAGGATGCTGTGCCAACTATTACAACAGAAAAATGTATTAAAGCACTCTCTGTTCATTCGCCAGCTGCAAGTGCAAGCCTCAAACGCAACAGTGACACCGATTGTGTCAGGAGCAAGAGAGCCAAACTCAGAGACGTAAAGAAGGTAGGGTTTGTGGAATGGATGGTTGATCTTTTTGTGTTTCATTTCATTCTCAGTTTATGGTTGGTTGTAAAGATAGTTGTTGGTTTTTGTTGAGTGTTGGCATCAAACTGAAACATACATTGTTACTGTCATAGTGGCAGTCAGTCAGTCACACTGCCTGCTGCCACTGAAACTGTTGCATGTTTGTGATTGATTTTTTTTCCACTGCTGTTACTGTTTCCAACAAAACTGAAGTTACGATTCTTATTAACAAGAAAGTGTCCATGTCTACAAAAAACAACTTGTTGGACTCCAGTGAATAATAGTTTGGGTTTTTATTTTTCAGGACATTGCTGAACATCAGGCACCCCTGCAAGTTCAAGTTTCTGCCCAACAACCATATGCTTTAGTAAGTGAATTATTTATCAGTATTTGGACACAGGATGGTGACTTAGTGTGCATTTTAAGATATATGCAGGTGTAGTATGTCTGTATGCTATAAACTGCCCTGGTGAGTAAGAGAATAATGAGCTTAGATCTGATGTACGGCACGTCACGCATCAGTTTTTAAAATAACGGCCAGAATCTTTGACTGCAATATATTGTAAAAGACCCCTCAGATTCTAATTGTCATTGTGGAACTTCAGAATTTAAGTGGAGGGAGTGAGATTGAAAATGAGGAATGTAAAAAAAAAAAAAAAGGGGGGGGGGGGGGGGGGGGGGGGACTGAAAGTGAACAGCAATTGAAAAGATTTCTACAGCCGGGAAGAGAATTAGTGTGATGACGCAGTAGCTGACAAACTCCTGTTCAAAGGAAAAGGCATTATCTGATAGATCTAAACAACTGAAGGAAAATGTGGTTTATCACACAATCATTTTAAAGTTATTTACATACTACGGTAATGTGTGTCTGTGTGAACAGATGTATGTATGTGCATGTGTATATCATGTGCTATCTGTGTCGTGCGTATGTGTGTACATATACATAAAATGGTCAACCTGTAAAAAAAATGTCAAACTACCTGGAAAGAAACACAAGCGTCTGATGGCGAGGGAGGTGGTACTGTACAAGGAGCTTTAGGTTCAAACTGGTACGGCTGAACTCCATACACTTCAGTGAAAATTTCATGTTCGATGTCCTCTTCGTTGGAACTTGACTCGTAGCTGGGAGCATCCGCCATTATCGCCGGAAAATAGTTGAGTTTTACGTCCTCATAGCAAAAGCTTTTAGGGACGTCTTTCATTCACGGTAGTCATGGCATTTATACGTCACTTGCGGAATCCCCGACTCTCGTCTCTTTCCGTACTGTGCTCGGCAATCTCCGTGACGAGTCACGATTTGGCTACTTGCACGACCCGAAACACGGACAGAAGTGAGTTCCAGAAGAAAAGTAACACATACATCGAAACACGCTCGATCATACTTTTGAACAACCCAGACATGCTATTTATGGGTGAGGATCCCTTTAACCTGTTGAGTGCATATTAGCCATTAGGTGACAGTGCACTTGAGTGCTTCCCCAGTGCATTTTTTTTATTATGCCATCCACTGATGGCACGCAATTTTGCCGATTTTTCGTTCATCCGAGTTTGATTCAGTAGGCGCAAAGAGACGTACAACAGTGAACTTAAATTTGCTCTCAGTATCCCTATTCATGCCTCAAACACAAAGACATATAGAGAAGCTGGAATTTTGCCCCTTGATGATTATCGTGAACTAGCTGCATCAAAATTTGTCATAAAATCGAGTGCTGGTGATAATTACATTCAAGAAGATTTAAAAATTAGATCGGACACTGACTTTCCAAAAAGGGCAATTACAATTAAATCGCAAGAAACAATAGCTACATATACTTCTGATTTGATTAATTGTTCAAAAATTAATATTAAAGAAGTGGTTAAAAAACCATCTTCATCTATTCCATCATGGGAGATATTAAAACCTATTCTTGATACTGGTTATTCTGATATCAAAAAAAGGGTAAATATTAACATCACAAATTTAGCAAAATCACATGTATACGAAAGATATCAAAATCATTTTCAGGTGTTTACTGATGGTTCTGTTTTAGATGATGGAAATGTTGGTGCAGCATTTGTTATTCCTTCCCTTAAAACTCAAAGATCGTTCTTTGTGGATAGCAATTTACCTATATTCACAGCCAAATTAGTAGCTATAATGATGGCAATGGAATTTCTAACAGATCTTCCAATTAACATCGCTCAGATAGTTTTCTTTGTCGATTCAAAATCAGTCCTACTTGCCCTTGACTCCTCCAATATATCGACACGACCCGACCTTGTGTTCGAAATTAAGTATCTTTTATGTCTAAAGGCATTATTATAGAATTTTGCTGGATTCCTTCGCATACTGGTATACTTGGAAATGAATTGGCTGATAGGGCTGCGAAAAAAGGTGCTAAAAAAGCAGGGTCATTTTCTGAGTTGAAAATAAAATCGTCAGTAGTGGAATGTTATTGTACCCTTGAATCGACTGCACGGAAGAGAGCTCAAACAAATGTTGATACGTCTACCGAGATTTCATCCAACCAATGGGAAGCTTTTCCAATAGACTTTGTATTAAGAAAAATGCCTGATCTTCCAGTTTATTATTCCAGACAGATATCTTCCCTTATAATTCGATTAAAACTAAATGCTTTGAAAACAAAGTTTAGTAAGAATACTAACTGTATTTGTGGTAAAGAGATAACACTGAACCACATTTTGTTCAATTGTCACAAGTTGACTACTTTCTTACCAACATCATTACGATCCAATGATTTTTCTGAAAAAAAACTTGCAAGATCTACTTTCGAATCATTCTCTGCTGATCGAAATTGCTGAATACTTAATACATAGTCCGATTGGGGTTTTTATTTAGATAGTTTTGAGCTAACTCATTTTGTTTAAGATAGTGAAGGATTTTTGTTTTCTTGCTGTATGTTTTTTTTTTCCACTAATTGTTGTATTTAAGATTATTGATCTGTTTATTGTTCAGTTTAGACACATATACAGAAATATGCAAGTACACACTCAAATACAAAGGCCTACATTCATGCTTACACAACACATAGGCTTATTCATTTAATCATTCGGTCAGTCAGTCACTGTCTTCTTTCATTCACGTCTAAAATCACTCAAAGTGAACAGACGTTAAACAGAAGTACGAACGAACAGTGAACTTGACGTGCCTGCTTTGTAAAAAAATATGTAATTGAGAATACGTTGGGCGGAAGACGCCTTTATTCTTGATAATGATATGATAACTGGACCATGTGGAAAAGGGGTTTGCCTCATTTGCCTCGAAGAGCCTCCGCTTGGCCAGGGGAGGGGTGGCTGGAGAGAGGGAGGGGGAGAACGCTTCAGAGGAGGGCATTCATGGGCCCAAGACAGACGGAACCCCTCCTCGAGAACCGCTACTATCCATGGATTGAGGCCCATATGTCTCCACAGGTGGGCATGCCGGGATAAGCTGCCCGCCAGAGGGGCTGGGGTGGAGGGGAGGGGGCGAGTGGGAAGGATAGAGAGGTAGCGGTCTGAGTTCTCCCTGCTCCAGCTCCTCCGTAGGTGAGTCCTCCAGTCACCTCCGGGGCCGTCCCTGAAGGCCAAAACGAAAATTCTGTCGGGGAAGTTTCGTCTTCGGCTGAGAGGGGGGTTTAGAGCGCTTGGCAGGCCGTGCAGTGCGGGATGGGGCCTGCTTGGGATAGGGTTGGGGTCTGGCAAGGTGAGTGGAGGAATGAAAGGAGGGTCTGGGAGGGTGAGGCTGACGAGGGGGTGCCCTGGCCGCATATGAGGCTGCTTGTTTACGCTCTTCAGCTGAATGAGCGATAAAGCAGCCGAATAGTCACCGAAGAGCGACTGCTGCTGATACGGAATGCACTGGAAGGCCACCTTAAGCTCCGGGGAGAGATTAGCCTGTGACAATATGGCATCTCTGCAGGCCAATAAGCAGTTGTAGTGGCTCCTGGCTGCGCTGTCCGCCACAGCCGATAGGTGATGCGAGATCCTGTTGACCAGGAGTCGCATCATGGGATCGCTGAACAACCATAATTCAGTCTGAGTGTGTCTCAGATCCCTGAACGTCTGAGGGCACGGAGACCAAGTCATCCTCCTCCGGCCAGATCTCCTCCACACGCTGCTTGAGAATGTCAAAAAAAGACATGGCCAGCAGTAGTGTGTTGGATCCCCAATCTGGCTATGCAGTCCCACTCCACCAGGTTCTTGATAGAGATCGTGGTGGAATTGGGAGGGGCCAGATAGGGGATCAACCGGCAGTCGGCCGGGGAAATAGCAATTTCCCTGGTCACTGGGTTGTCCTTGGAGAACAAGTAGGAGATGTGGGCCTTCCGGGGGTCCCTGATGAACGTGCCTACAGGGGCTGCATCCGGGGCTGAGAGGGATTCATTCCCTGGAGGAGGGACGACCTGCGCACCCCTAGATAGGGTTGCCGGACACTCCCAAATGGATGACAGAATCTGAGGGGCGACAAATCTGGGCCGGTGTGGCCGGAGCGTATTTGGACACCGAAAAGAACTTGTCCGAGGGTGGAGCCTCCCTCATGACAAGATCCGGGCGCTACTGCTCAATGGCAGACAAGTCACATGATGAGGAGAAGGAGTCCTCTACCTCATCCTCAGTATCGGGAACATCGGGTTCCCGAAGAGGTTGCAACGAACCATCTAGAGGAGGCAAGGGCAGGGGTGCGTGAGGGTCCCGCCCTAGCTTGGAAGTAGGAGGATGTGAGGGCGGGTCCCTGGTGGCGCTATGATCGGCGGCGGACTAAGGGAGGGAAGTCCATCCTGCCGATTGGACAGCGCCTGAGAGGGAGGAGGACCGAGGTCGAACCAGTGCAAGGAGGCTGGATGCCACATGCGACCATGGAGCTGATGTTGTTGGTCCGATCTAAGCCACTGGTCCCTCTGAAGGGCACAAGGAGAAAAATGGGCTGTGGCGTCCCTGGGCAGAATTTCCATGGGGGCCAGGGTAACCTGAGACACCGGGGGGGGAGGTTGCGAGAGAGCGTGGCCTGTCGCGCACACACACACACGCACACCCAGAGAGTGCACTGCCGTGTACACCTCCCTGGTGGGATCCGTATGGGCCCCCTGTGTGTTAGGGGGAGCGGTGGAGGGCACAGCAACCGAGCCCCCTATCCGCCTATGTACGGATTGGAGTGGCTGCAGTAACATGGTCACCACCTGGTCCGGATCGGGCAGGTTACCCCTGATCCCGCTGGTAGATCCTCCCCCCGGAGGAACGGAACCGTGGATGTTGCCCAAGTAGGGAGTGGAATAAGTCCACTTCCCAACGTCCTGTACCCCTAGGGGAAATGTCGACTGCCGGGGGTCTGAGCGACACAGGTCCGCGCGGTGGCGGTAGCTGCGGCTGAGACCCGGAGTTATGGCCAGTTTGATCCCAGGGACTGGGCATAAGTCCACCGCCGGAGGAAGGACGCTCCTCGTGCACCAGTGGTGGCTGCACTTGTGCACGGTGGGGGAGAGTGTCATGAGCCTGCGTGCTATTAGTGGGGGGAGAGCTAATTGCACCAGTCTCATAAAGGCGAGTGAGACGGGTGGTCATTCCGTAGGCATCCCGTCACCCATGCCGGTCTGCGCCTCGGTAAAAGTCCCCAGGGACCGAAGGTCACGTGACGCAGCATGATAGGGAGAGATGACGGGATGGCCAAGCATCAAAAATTCGCGCCGGTCACCCGCGTCTTTGTGCGTCTCACCATACGTTGGAAGGGAAGAAGGCAAGCCAGCCGGTAAAGTGGGGGGAGAAGGCGAATTCGGGTACGAATTCTTAAAGCAGGCTTTCCCTTTAAGGGGAGCCTTGCCTTTAGACTTACAGGGAATATTGAAGGAAAGGCATTTCGAAATGGTGGCAGCTTGCCTTCTGGCCTTTGGACGCAGTGATCGTGCATCCACCGGTCGGTTAGAGGAGGTATCAAAATGATGGTCGTGCGTCCCCTCCATGGAACCCCCCTCTACACCGGCTGTACGTTCTTCCATAGAAAGAACGGTTTGTTATGAGGAATCGGCATGCAGGTCCTCCGGGGCAAAGAGCGACTTGTGGAAAGAAATGTTGCTCAACCCGTCGTTGCCCTTCACCATTTTGGGCTATGGTGGCAGAACAAACACGGAGCACACGACCACAAAGTGGAGACAAGCTGGTGGATCGAGAGATCGGAAAGAAAACTCGATCGACCTTGCAATAATGATAAATAAGGGTAAATAATAAGTTTGCAAGGGGAAACCTCCACTTCTTTACTTGTTCTGTTGTGGCTTACGCTAAACCCTGGGTACTATTGTCACGTGAGGCTTACAGCTGGCGTTTCTTTAATTTATTTTGACGGTCTATTGCATGAGGGCTCATGTGAGTTTTCGGTTTTCATTTTTGTTGTGGCCGTCGGGGACAGCCCAAGAGGTGTCTGGAGGACCCTCCTACGGGGGAGCCGGAGCAGGGAGAACTCGGTCCACTACAACCCTGCCCCTCGGCCCTCTGGCAGGCAGCCCACCCCTACATGCCCACCAGTGGAGACGTATGGACCTCAACCCATGGATAGTAGCGGTCCTAGAGGAGGGGTTCCTTCGGCCTTGGGCCCACGAACGCCCTCCTCTGATGCGTTCTCCCCTCCCTCTCCCAGCCATACCTCCTGGGCCCGGTGTCAATCTCCTGGCTGGGTATGGGATTCGTCACACCCTCCATGATGGTCTCCCCGACTCCAGAGAGGTCGTCCCATACACACCTCTGCCAGACCACTTACCTCCCTCCTAGGGATGATGGAGTCCCTCGTCCCTTGTTCCCCTAGGCAGGGTCCCCAAGCACCAACTTCTAGGGAGTTCCGTCGTTGATGGTCTCGAACCGCCAACTGCGGGGATCACTCCACTCCACTGGGCCCTTGGTTCCAATGGGCCACGGACGAGTGGCTCGACCCTTCCACCCTACCCCCGGGGTTCCCATCTACCTCCCAACCCTACCTCTGGAACTCTACACAGACGCTTCCAACTCGGGCAGACGCCCACTTGGAGACCCTTCATGCCCCCGGAGTGTGGGGTTCAGAGACAGCTTGCCCCCACATCAACGTCCTGGAATTGGAAGCAGTCAGGCTTGCCCTCCTCCACTTCCAACCCCAGGTCTCTCACCGACTTGTTTTCCGGTTCTCGGACAACACTGCAGTGGCAGGGTATATCAACAGGGGGGAGGGGGGGGGGGGGGGGTTGCTCCCTCAGTCTCTCTCTCTCTCAGATCAGAGGCCCTCCTCCACTGGTGTCACTTTAACGCGGGGAATACCTCTCCGCGTGAGGCACATAGTGGAACCCTCAATATCTCAGCGTACTCCCTCAGTCGGTCCAAGGCCCTCCTCCACACAGAATGGACCCTCAGCAGGCTACCCTCCTCTCGATAAAACATTGGGTCAGGCCCATGATCAACCTCTTTGCTCCTCCCTGGTCAGGCCGCATAGCATACGCCTTCCCTCTACTCCTGATCCCCCACAAGGTAATCAAGATAAAGAAAGACGGACACTAAAATTATGTATAATATGAATGAGAGCTTAATTCTTTGGCCGTAAAGAAAGACAGACACTATGTTACTAAAATTATGTATAATATGAATGAGAGCTTAATTCTTTGGCCGTCTTAAAGGGTTTTTTTTTCTTTTCTCAGATTAAAACAGATAACAGGGTTAATAAAAGAGAATCTTATTGGCATCCAATGGTGTCCATTTTAGAATATCTCATTGCTGTCGAAAATCTTGATGGATAGAATGCTTAATCTACAAATCATGGACAAAGATGGAGAAGGCAGTTTTGTTTAAACATGTTATTTCAGTTGAAGTATAAAACTATTATTTTTTAAATGCAAACAACAACGTGACGGACATGATTTGATCACTTAAAGGTACAGATACTTTCTCACAAGAGTCTGACACTATCCAAAATGCTGTACTACTTCCGCACTATCTAACATATATCGACAAAAAATGTGTGGTTACTACACCAAAACAGAAAGCAATGAATGAAATGGAGTCATTGCAACAGCTTGTAAAGATGAATTATAGGAGTGGCTACTCGTGACACTCAAAAACTGGGGGGAGTACAAGCCTGAAAAATATAATGAGCAACCGGTCCAGTCTTCACCCCATCCGAGCCTTGGCCAGCATGGAAAACCAGCAGAGAATGCATCTTCGCTGGCAAGATTCGGGTTTATAGTGAACTTTATGTTTTTCAGTTATGTGCTGGAATGTCCAACAAATTGATGTTGGGCCCTCAATAGGAGAAAAATCAGGAAACAATTCAGGCAGAAGAAAGCTGCAATCTGTCACTTTCCTTCAACTAGCTGTCCTGCCAACTCGTGTGAGATATCCGCCAATTGTCTGTTATAAAGGCTAGGATATAAAAAAAATATGAGTTCTGTGCAGTAAATATGCAGGCTAGAAAGTATCTGCTTCTTAGCAGTGTCCGTGTTCAAACCATGGTGTGCTGAGATAGGACAGATTATCACTTCTGTGCAGTGTGTACAGATGCCTTAGCAGACATACTGACTTAAGCTGCCCTAACTGTCTAGCCCAAAACTTGTGAAAGTAACAGAGAATTTTTTGTTTTGATGGCAACGGTAATGTTGCTTATAGGCCAGCTGACTGCAAAGAGCCATATCAGGGCTGTCAACACGTTGAAAATAACTCGTTAAAAAAATAAAAATTAAAAAAAAAACCATTTACACAACTCTAAAACGTACCTTCCAAAAACACACCAGAAATTTTGTTAAAAATCTTTCCTCTGTAAAATTTTACATCAGATGAAAAGCGTCAGTCGCCAGGAATTCAAAGATCACATCAGGTGGGACATCTCTGAACAAGGTTTTTATGGAAAAGTCTGCTGTAAAGTGTTTCTGTCTCACATCATGCAAGCCCAACACTCTAGAAGGATACGTTTCACTGTGAGTGGTACATGTCATGGAATGCACCACAGAGCTTTTTCACCTTTTAAAAATAATGGGTGTAAAAGGAGTGGCCTGTATGCAAACGACATAAAACCGTTTCTTCTTTACGTTTGCTTCGGGAACATGATAAAAACTCTTATAGGTGTGAACAGATTTTAAATAGTTTGTTATCCATCCTCAAGTCCCATTCCTCTTGCCAGAGATTTTTGACACAAGCCTGGGTTTGGGGTTTCAGATCAGTGTGAGGGATAGACAATCTGCTCAACTCTTTCTTTGTGGCACTCTTGGCAAGTTAACCATTTTGTTGCCTCGAATGCCCACATGGCTGGGAACCCAAGCAAAAACTATGTTATATCCATCTGATTTCAGAGAGGTGTACAGTTCGAATAACTTCAGCAGTTCAGAGTGCTTGAGGATCTTTATTGCCCTTATAGTTGAGGCAAGTTATGATTTCATTTTCCCTGTTCTTCACATTCCATCAGACATAGGGTAAAAGTGACACACCCAACATGGGCATGCTATGGGATATGTTCACATTGTGTCCATATTCAAGTATGTACCCATCGTCAACACAGCGCAGGCCTCCAAGGGTGGTACAGGACTGCTCTAAAGGCAGGTGAAGACAGTGCTTCTCTGGGTCCTCCCCAGCACCTTCGGGTGTTTCTTTTTCTTCTATGCTGTGGATTGAAACGGGAAGACAAGAACCACCTCCCATTGGATGCGTCTTTGAAAGGGTTGCATTATTTCTTGACCAACATTGAGTGGGTGCTAGCTACTGTGCCGGAATGGCTGACACCGGTGATGGTGGTTTTTTTTGTTTTGTTTTTATTTACCCCTTCTATATATATATATATATATATATATATATTTTTTTTTTTTTCCAGTTTGCCTCCCCCCCCCTTACCATTATTATCAATCCACCATTATCACAACCGTCACAAAGATATCACACCACCCCACTAAACTAGACACACAACCCTATCGTATCACACAACCCCCCCCCCTTACCAACACGGAACCCCCCCCCCCCCCCCCCCTTTTTCCTCTCCCATAATCCCCCTTGTCATTTCCGCCTAGCGGCTATTCTCCCCACCACATGGACTAACAACAGATGAGTCATTTTTGTTCTTTGTTTGTACTGTCTTAAATATTAAATGTGATTTATTTTTTCGCCTGAAGAAGACCCAAGAGGTTGAAATGCATCGTGTCTTGTCATGTGCTTTATTTGTCAATGTCATTGGCGGTAACTAACACCCTCTCTTTCTAAATTTTGTTTTGTTTGTTTTTTTTTAGTTGTCCCAACTTCTGTGCCACCTCAGTGACAGTGCACCCTCGCCGCTCATTCCGACACCCCGTCCATAGCCTGGTCGTTCCCGTAACAGCCTCACACCAGCAATCCATAGCAGTCAATGTCAAGTCGTCGAGAGGCAACCCACTGGAGGAGACACTGCACTGCTACCGAGTCTCTTCGGTGGTGTTCAGTGGCGCCCGTTCTGATCCAATATACACAGGACACTACCTACTAAACCACCTACTGACGACAACAATTGCTTAGTCGCGGAGCCGGCATGAGTGAGCTCTCCCTCCGGAGGGCGCCACCACGTCCATCCAACGACGGCCCCCATGGACTTGCCGATACAGGTGACCCTGACGGAACCAAACCAAAGCCAAAGACGTGCAGAGGACATCAAAACTGAGGTCACCATGAGAGCAGGGCATGAAGGGCCACAGATTTTAGACTTTTGTTTTTTTTTAAATGCTGAGAATGAGGATGATGAAGATAATGCAACGGATTTCAATCTCGGTCTGAGACTGCATGACAGGGCTGTACTCTACGCTTCCTTTCATAATATATCCCGGCATCGACCAGGCCCGAGAGATACAGACACCTGCAGTGTTGGTCAGGAAATTTGAGCAACACTCTCAGGGACGCATCCATTAAGTGGATGAAACTCGACTGTGTGGTTCCAGTCTTCCCAACTGAGCCCGTAGCAAAAATCGGGGCAGAAAATTCCCATATGACTCGGATGGGAATCGAACCCGCAACCTCCCAGCCGGGAGTCCACGACACTAACCACTTCGCACGGCAGCTGGTTATTATGATGATGTTTTTTTTAATCTGAGGAGCAACTAATTTTCAAAGAAAGGTTTAAATCAGATGACAGTTCCACTATTTGTTTTAATTCCAATCTTTCAGTGCAATCTGTTTTCGCTCCTCTGTGCTGAAGGTACAAATTGCTCCACTTCCTTCAGGTCATCTTTACACATAACGCACATTTGAAAGTGGATGCTCGACACATAGTGTGACAGGGGAACAACTGTTACAATGCTGTTTTTGACAAAAAAAAGCGTTGTCTCGGGTCTAGAGGAGATGGAGAAATTGTGAAATCGATGGCGATGGGAATGACCAATGGAAAAGGATACAAACAGCGAAACTTTGGCCTGTGGCTACAGAAGGTGAACATACCAAGGATGGTTTTCTGTTCTGTTTGAAGACTTTCAGACTTCATCCGATTTCAAATGGTGACGGCAAATTTTACAGTGTATGGAAGATTAAAAGGTCTAAAGGTATGTGTCAATTAAATTTCAAACAATCAGTGATCTTTGATTTTCTTCAGGAAATAGCATTTCAGTTGTGTTCAGTGTATTTATTCATAAACTTTTACTTTGATTTCAGGCCTAACTTTCAACTTTACATTCAACAAGAGCCTTTCATTTGCCTTCTATATAATGCATTTTTCTTTCAGCGTCAGGGGGGCAACATCCCCTCGACTCCTTTACCTCACCAGGGTCTGGCCATCTCCTGGACCTGCCCCCCCCCCCCCCCCCCCCACCTTTTTTTCAGTTTTACAAACCTACTGGTAGTACCCATGGCATTGTGGATGCCTGCATCTGTTGTGGCTTGTGCCGATGAGAATGCTGGGGGCTCTTTCAATGCAGATAGCTGCCACACCTTGTGGAAGTACTGTGCTAGCAACTCGTCCTCTTTCCCTTCACTTTCTTGGACTCGCTGGCCATTCCTTCATTCCCGAGCTTTTTCTTTCTTTACCTTCGTCTACTCTTTCTCTGCCTTGTGCACCATTCTTTTGTCTTTGTTCTGGAAACCTGTATGAACTTTTTATTTCTCTGATAGCAGTTTATGACATGCCAGATGTTTGTTTTTGTCATCTGTCAGTAGGTGGTCAAACTCAACACTTCTCATTCTGCAGAGTGTATTTGCCCATATGACCTTTATATATTTTTTGTGGCACTGAAAATTTTTTTTTTTTTTTAATCTGCGGGTGTAAAACCAAGGGTAAAGCCTGGCTCTCTTACACCGGCCTGAAATTATAAGTCTTAACCCTTTTGCTGATAGTCGCGACACAAGTCGCACCATTACGTCATGGTCGCCACTGGTGGTTGCGACATTAGTCGTGCTGTAGGGTGAGCCTTGCGAGCCTAGTTTCACCAACACACACAGATACGAAACTATAGCTCAGTGAGAAACTAATTTGAATAAATGACTGAAAGAGCCCAAGAACATGGATTTTCAGCATTTTAGCTTGCTTTATGGTTCGTAGCAGCTTGTAATGCATAGGGTGACTCCACTCGTCTGGCAAAACAAAAATGGCGGCGCCCAAAGGAGAATGTGATAGAATTAGGAACTTGTTAGATGTTTTTGCTGAATTTCTTGTGGAAAAAGCAAGTGAAGAAGAAGTATTGACATTTTTAATGAACTGTGCATGATGGGTGATAGTTTTGATTTAGATCAAGCACCATGTAATCTTGATTTTGAGATTGACACAGACAATGACTGGATGAGTGCCTAAGGATGACTGAAATCTCGAAGATGCCATTCAGTGGGGAAGAAAAACTCAGTGTAGCGCTTCCAGATGATCCTAAACCTTTCAAACGTAAACGAGGACAGTGTGGTCTAACTATTACATTTGTTGATAGTAACCATTTCTGTGGGGGTTTTGTGTTATCAGCACATGATTTCAATGGGAAAACAGAACTGTACCTTATTCATTCTGACCTGGATTACCTGCATGGAAGACGGGTATAATCCACATGGACTTTCCTTTGAAAAAGGCTGCAAGTTATTTCTGGATACTGTGCAACATCATTGACTGGATTATTTGTGAAAAAGCTCTTGAGAATGACAAGCAGGATGTGCCACCTGTTTTCACCTGTTATTTTCACATTCTAGACAGGTAAGCCACCTAATCAAACACTCACAAGCACAAAAGTTCTGTTTTATATATTATTTTTCATTCAATTGCTAACAATTTTTATTCTGCATGTCAAGTTCAAATGCTAACCATTGAAAAGTTATGCACATTATACAAATGTGACTATTTTTTTCAAACATTCCTTCTGTTAATTCACCAGACAACGGACTTAATAGTATGTTGTTGAATAACCAGAGTAAGGGTCAAGATGTGAGTAGTTAAGCTATGATGTCGAACAGTATTTAGCTGTTTCTTAATCAGGATTTGGTGTTGTTTTTTTTATAGTCCAACTCTTTTTATGACGCAAATTTTCTCTTGCAAGATTCCAACAACCCTGATAACACCCTGTGTGGTCAGCTGGGCTATAATGAATGAAAACAATTCTTACATCCATGAAATCTTACTCTGGTGCATGGCCTCGGGCGTTGTAACAAATTGATAGTTTGGTTTATAGTTCTACAGATGGTATGTGATGAGCAGCCCAGGTAATGAACAATAAGTTCTTGTGACTGTTTCATTAACAAGTTGGGTGGATGTTAAGTGGGAAAGTTTCACATGGGCACATTGTATCGCTCAAGTCCGTTGATGCTGCTAGGTACGTCATGACGTGTGGCAACTGATGGTGGTATGGCTCTTGGAAATGTGTCCATTTTTTGTAACTGATGGATACATGTCTCAAGTTTAATCTGTATTACTCCGATTTGAGCAAGGGTCACAGGGATACATATTCTGCAAAGATATGTTAAGCATACACAAAATGGATGATATGACATGGAGCAGGTTAATATATTCGGGTTGTTATTAGAATCTGAATTTCTTTAAACAGAAAATTATTACAATTTAAATTCTGTTATGTCAGTACTGCCTATAAAGTCATTCTGTACAGTCGTCAATCTTTTATGTCAGTACTGCCTATAAAGTCATTTTGTACAGTCGTCAGTCTTTTATGTCGGTACTGCTTATATTGTCATTCTGTACAGTCATCATTGTTGCCTGTTGAGTATCACCTTTCCACTCCTGTTGATCAAATTTAAAGGTGTCATGAAAGGTTGTGCTTGTGGATATAATTCTACTCCTGTGGATGGAATTATGATATGGGAGGGAGGGGGTACTTTTTCCAAGATTTTTTTTTTTTTTTTTTTTTTTTTTTTTTTTGCATTGAGAGAAAAATTAGCTTTGTACACAGAAAAGATGAACAATAACATGAAATGGGGAACAAGCGCATGTTTATGGAAAACACCAGAAAAACAAAATCGAAGGCTTCTTTTTTTCTCACTGCAATTTCAATATTCCTTTGTCTATAGCCTCAAAGAAGCTCTTTTGAAGTAAAGCGTCTGACCCCATGCCTCTTCCACCTCATGGGATCATGGCCATATTGAAATTCATCAGGGTTTAGCTTTAAGCACAGTGATCATTCTATTTGACAGATAATGCTTCTGATATTTTCTTGCCATAAATCCCTCCTTTAATGCAAGAAATGAATTATACTGAGAAATTGATTACACATAGTGATCATCAGAGAAAAAATGGAATTGAAGAAAACCACCAGTAAAAGATGCAGAGAGTTTTTTTTTCTATCCCCCCCCAATCCAGAATGGAAATGAGGCCCTTTTGAATGTTTTTTTTAACAGCCACTGTTGCATTTTTTTTAGAAGTAACATTTCATCAATAAATAAAAGTAAAACAATAAAAGTTTGCATACAAAACTTGGTAAAAACAAAAAAAAAATACAGAAAAAAAAGGTGCTGAACATTTTTCGACCTGTGTGGTTCAAGAGTGCCTGGACGGTGTCGGTGACTGATGCATAACTGAGTATATTTATAGATAATGATGTGTGGTTTTATTTGTATGCTTGTAATACTAGTTGAATCATGAAAAGTTTTGGTACCATTTTAAGTGTGCATGCGTCATTGAAAACTGTATGTTAAGATAGATGGGGAAACTCATCATGAAACATTGTGCAAAACTGAAATGTTTACTTGTCCCATTGTTATCCCATGCTTTCACCATTATTTTCTAAATAAATGGATGCATTTGCAAACTACCCAAGTTCTTTTTCTGTTGTGCCGTTAGCTTTGTTGTTAAGTGGTTTCAAAAGTTGTTTTTTTGTTTTAGTACACTTCACATGTAAATGTAGGTTAATCGGTGTTAACACTCTGGCACCTGAATTCCAATGAACATTCAAAAAGAAAAGTCTTTGAAACTGCATACAATATACTGCAGGATCTGTCCAGAGTTTGGACAGATAGACTCATCTCTTACATTGCGGAAATTAGTGAGAGCTGAAGGCAAGGTATCAAGATGACCTGTCTCCCATGCATTACTCGTGTGCCTACCATTGGTTCATGAAAGTCTGCAGAAAAAAGGCTTTCACATAGTCAATGCATTCACAACATGCGCTAATTACCTGACTGCTGTTCACATCCCAGCAATTATTTCACATTCATTCATTTTCTTCTTTTTTTTTTAACACAAAAGCAACAAGCAATTATAAAATCAATTGACTGAGTGCATCACTGTAATTTTATGTGTATGTACATCTACATGCACAGACACGTAAAAAAAATGTTTCACCCTATTCTCGGCAAAACCTAAAATACATGTAATCTCTTTTTCTTCTCTAACTAATAACTGACCAGAGTTGCTTCTCATTATTAAATCCCATTCTGCATATTTCTACTTTTCCATAAAAAAATGCCCCTTTCTCTCATTTCTACTGTAAACATTACAACAAATCTATTAGCAACACCTGATCAGATTTAAGTAGTCCAAGCTGCATGTCTCCCGTATGATCAAGTTAACCTCATGCCCTGTCCCAAACATCGATGAAATACAACCACAAGGCATCCAAGCAGCAGGTCTGATACACCCCAATTTCAAAATGACACACAGTGCAGTGTGAAGCTCAAGCTCTGATTCTTTTTCGATGAACTTGTATATCTTCTTTACCCCTGTCATCCTCTGAACCACTTTGCTGAACCAATTCTGACACATGTAATGCCACATTTCTTCTTCTGCCCAACATGGAGAGGCAGGAAATTCCACATGTGCCTTTTGCAGAAATTCCCAGTGCCAGATGGGTCTCTTTGTTCAGACTATGATGGGGTCACAAAGGTCATTGCTAGTGCATGCAAACTTACTCTTTCCAATGGCCAGAACCCTGACCTAAATGTTTAGGGCAGCTGCATCCCTTTGACCGAAGACGAGAGAACAGGAGATTGTTTTTATAGTTGTGATCGAACAGCGCTATGGCTCATCCAGGGATTATGGCAGCGTTGCCGCATCCAGGGAACAGCTCATCATGAGCTTGACTGAGTTGCCATAACTACTGCACGGTGTGTCACGAAAAAGTTAAGTGTTTGTGTACTGCACACATCTATAGATGATGCAATAATCTGCATGATACATTGTGTGAATTACAAGAAACATGAGATATATAAAGTTCATCTCCAACGCACTAGAAGCCTTAATGAAAAACAGCTCCAAAGCTAACACTTTTGCTGTGAAATAAAGTGTGTAACCTCTTTCACTTTGACATTCTGGTTGATTTTTCAGAAATGAAAATCTATCAAGTTACTTTTGATGAAACAGTTTCAACAAAAGGTTGGATGTTCCCTGCTGTTTAGAAAACCCTGAGATCTGCCTCCTTGTGCATGCAGTCAAAAAAATCATGTCCGCAATCATTCAATAATATACCACACTCAGCACATCTCTCCATTCAAATTGTTTACATCTACAGACAGACTCTTGTCAACTGTCGTCTTCCTGAGTCTTCTGATTGCTTGAGGCTTGGGAACCTCTTGGACACTCCAACCAATCAGATGATCGGTCCACCACCTCTGACAAAGTTTTACACTGATCCCTAGGACACTGGACCATTGTCTGAGAGCTGCCCTCTGCCGACAGAGGCTGGCTGCTTGTTCCATCAGCCTCAGTCTGGCACTGCCCTACGCCTCCCTCTGCTGACTGCACTGGTTTGGTGAACTTGGCTTGCACAAAGATACGAGGAACACACAGGCCCTCTTTCTTGTTGACAGTGTCTCTGTAGACGTACTGAATCTGGTCTGTTTTGTAGCCTGCATGTTCTGCTGCCTCCTGAAGGATATCTGCAACAAAACATTGACATAAAACATACTGCAGATATAAAATCTCCACTCTGTAGGTCCAAGTAAATCAATGTGTTCATTTACTGATCATGATATAGTTGAAAACAACGATGGAGAAGTGCACCAAGAACAAAAGATTGAAATGCAAATTAGACTTCACAATGGGCAGCCACGGTCCATTACAGTGTTTGATACCACACTTCCTGTTGTCAGCATACAGCAGACAAGCAACAGTCTTAATGATGGGGAAAATGAAATAAAAAACCAAGAAAAGGATACAGGTACATGGACTGGGAAGGCAGAATGGAAGAAAATGATGAAA
Organism: Conus canariensis; assembly: GCA_033310375.1. NCBI lineage: Eukaryota > Metazoa > Mollusca > Gastropoda > Neogastropoda > Conidae > Conus > Conus canariensis. The sequence goes on along the minus strand of CM065716.1, from coordinate 63,372,387 downwards.
GCAAAATAAATAAACACTGAAATACAGCAATAGAACTTAGAAAATTTGTACAGCAGAATTTCCATTTGGAAGAGAGAGACTTTTTTTTTTTACAATAAAAGAGTGTTTAGGGGAGAGGAGGGGGGGGGAGGGGATCTGAAACTGCACTACTTTAAAGACAACATACATCAATTCCATAAAAAGATGCAATTTTAAACATTTTTGTTTGAATTTCCCTCAAACCTCCCCGTTTAGTCGGGAAAATGGGCAAAAACTGAGCTAGTTACTCTGGCCGTCCTACCTGGGGTCTGAGGCGAAGTCAGCTCCCTGCTCTGCCAATTTTATTTCTTTCAATCTATTTTAAGATCCTTAACCCGTTCGCTGCTTGAAGCTGCTTGAAAATGTTACAAACAAAGGCTTTCCCAGTGCCAGGGAAATCTAATGATTTGGGGGTAATAATTAACAAAAAATTCTAGCTCAGAAACTACAAAAGATATAACAATGAAATATATATGATTTTTGAAGGAAATTGAATGAAGATTTTGAATCTGGGCTTCTTTTGTTTTAATTTTGATAATAAAAAAGTATTTAGACAATTAGATTTGGATAGATTTTTTTGCACGATCAAAAGCATATGTATTTACCACTACATCTTCACATCCAAACAAAAACACAAAGCAAAAAAGTTGAAAATAAAGTTTGTATTGTCACACTACACCTGTAAATGAAAGTAAAACAGTTTAGAAGTCTATCAAGACGCTCACACTCTATGCAGACAGGTCAGTCCACGACCACGCCCCCTCTCCCCACCACGCCCCCTTGCTGGACTTCAACCCTCTCTTTCACTGCTCCTCTTCCCCTACCTTTCCCTCTGCCCCGTGCCGCGCCGCGAGCAGGCCGCGCTCCCCTCTCACGCTGACTACCACGTCACTGACCACTGGCACGCAGTGCAGAGTACACACTAGGCGAGCTCGTTCGACGCTGGCAAACCAGTCAGCTGAACACACATTGAGGTCACACAGCCCGACACAATAACTGACGAATACGGTTGGCAATTCCATCACTATCATCATCTCACCTTCATGCTCGAGTGAGTCGTTGAATAAAAGATTATTGTCTTTGTCAAAAATCATTAGCAGAGCCTGCTCAGCTGTGTAAATACGTTGATTTGGTCGCTGCGCTTGTCGAAGGTTGCGCCGCCATCTTTGCAAGCGAGACGAAGTGCTGGCTGGTCATCCAGTCAGTGATGAGAATAAATGGACTTTCCCCTCACGTGTGGTCATTTACATATCATTTTAATACTACAGACATATAAGGCTTACTACGCACACTCTATTTAAGTCCGTTGATAGAAATAGTAACGAATGAAAATTCAAGAAAAATGCATGACGTCAGTGGACGGCCCATAGGCACTGGGAAAGCATTTTTAATGCGGCGTCAGCTGACGGCTTAAAGGCACTCTACGGGTTAAACTGCGGCTAAAATATGCTATTTACAGAGGTGCCAACCCTTACGGTTTCGCCGTATTTTCTTACCGCAGATTTAATATCTTACGTTCTTACGGTCACTTAATTTATCTTACGGTGACAAAAGTGACCAGATCGTCCGCTCGTGAAACTAACGTAAGGCCAAGCTCGCGTTCTCTCCTCGGCGCTCTCTCACATAGCGCAAGGCTAAACGCTTAGTTCTCTCTCCACTGCACCCAACGATAGGCCTATCGTGCTCGATTTCTAGGTCAAAGCAGGTTTCTCTCTCCATCCCACTGCGCTATTTTTGAAACTGCATGGACCCACAATGGCTCAGTGGTAAGAACGATGGCCACAGTAACCAATCAAACGCGCTCTCTCATTTTCTCTGTCCAATTGGAAACGACAATGAGTAGGCCTAGCACCACGCTTTCTCTGTGGTAGGAAACATGGCATCGAACGGAGAACCGCCAAAAAAGAAAGCAAAAACAGGAGCATATTCCCAGAAGTTTCGTGAGACCTACACGCAGAAGTATCCTTGTGTTGTGGCCTCCCAAGTTTCATCTCAACATGCACACTGTGTTCCTTGTGAGTTGGATTTTAAGATTTCTCATGGAGGACTCGATGACGTAAAGCGACATTGTGTATCTGTTTGACACATCAAGAAAAGTGGAGCGCTCAGCAAATCTACGAAGCTGACCGGTTTTTTTTCGTCATCCAAGTCTGAAGCAGAAACATCTTCACAGCAGGCTGTCACGCGCACAGAGACTCTGTTCACTCACTTTCTAGTTGAGCATAACATACCGCTCAGTGCGTCGGATCATGCTGGTCCCCTGTTTCGTAAAATGTTCCCTGATAGCAAAATAGCGAAAGAGTATGGATGCGCACGGACGAAGACAACACAAATTGTCAAAGCATGCAGCAAGGCAAAGGTAAATGAACTAGCTGACCACGTGAGATCGGGACCTTTCGTACTCGGCACAGACGGAAGTCAGGAGGGAGGGGATAAATGTTATCCTATCGTTGTTCGTTGCCTCAACAAACACAATCAGATCACAACAGAACTGCTGTGTTATCCTACATGCTCCGAGTCCAGCACAGGAGAAAACATTTTCAAACTTTTGGATACGGAACTGAGCTCACTAGATATCAAGCGGGAAAACTGCATGGCCTTGGTCAGTGACAATGCTTATGTAATGACTGGAGACAAGAAAGGGGTCATTTCTTTCGTCCGGAAGAAACAACAGAATGTGTACTTAGCGGGCTGTGTGTGCCACCTACTCAGCCTGGCCTTGAAGAGGGGGATAAAGGCAGGAATGAAGTTCGACCTCGACGACACCATGCGCCAGTTGTACTGGTATGTGTCCAAGAGCAGTGGATGACAGCAGCGCCTGACACAGCTCCAGGAGAAGTGCGGAGTGCCCAAACATCAGCTGATTGCGCATGTCCCGACAAGGTGGCTCTCACTTGGTGCCGCCTTGTCGAGGGCTTTGGAACAATGGGAACCCATTAGCTTGTTTCTGAAAGAGGAGTGCAACCTGAAGAAATGTGCAAGTCAGAGCTCCCCAGCCATACTGTCTACTTTGAAAGACTTCTTCAGACGGAGAACTACAAAACTGTATGTTCTGTTCGCTTTAACAGTCATTCAAATGTTCGACAAAGTGAACAAGCAGCTTCAAACAGACCATGCAAGAATTCATCTCATCAAGAGAGACATTGAGCAGCTGTTCCGCAGATTGCTTGTTTGTTTTGTGAAGCCCTCTGCAGTGAGTCATGGACCTGTGATGGCAGTTGATTTCACTTCCAGTTACAACATCAAAGCTGAAGACCAGCTCTTCATGGCAGTGAGGCCAGGGCACATCTGGAGGCAGGAATCGACCAGAAGGAAAAAGATATATTCTACAAGAATGTGAAATCTCTGTACAAAGCCATTTGTACTTACATTGTAGATAAGATCAACCCCTCCAACAACATCCTCTGGCAGCATGCTGAAGTGGCAGACGTAAAGAACAGGGACGTTGCCAGAATCTCGTCCTTGAATTTCTTCCTGGGCAAATTTCCTTGTTTGCTGCAGGATGGTCTCACCCGAGACACTGTGCACACGGAATTCCTTGACTATCAAGCAGAAGCTTCCATTCCTCCTGAAGTAATTCTGCAAGAAAATGCTGAGGAACAATGGCAGAGTATCTCCAAGATGACAGACCACAATGGGAGCAGCAAGTACAGCAACCTGGCCAGAGTCATGCAGGGAATTCTGCTCATCCCTATATCAAACTGTGCTTGTGAACGAATCTTCTCCCTGGTCAGAAAAAACAAAACAGACTTTAGGGGTACGATGAGCACGGACACCCTGGGAGCCCTCATGGTGCTGAAAGCTGGCAGTGCAGGACCATGCTTCGGGGACACCATTGTCAGAAGGATTGTTGCGGACATGCAAGTCGGCGACAATGAAGTCCCTCTGATCCCATCCACAGCCTCTTCACACTGTACTATATGTAAGTATTGGTAAGTCTCCCCATTTGTTTCGTTTTGCTATAGTTTTCTGTCCATATATTTCATTAGTCTTGTCGAGCAGATAGCCATAGGACAAGTTTCTTCCTGTATCTTACTGATGAATTCAAAATCTTACTGACAGATTTTTAGAATTGTACTGTCAAGTCTTGAAGGGGGTTGGCACCTCTGTATTTAGTCTGTTACATATATTCATGATGAAAAAAAAATGTATCCTTTAAAAGGGAAATAATAAAAATGAAGGCTGATATAAATGTACTTGATCAAAACAATATGACAATTTAAAAAACAGCAAAGCAGTTAAGCATGAAAAACATGGGAGAGCTAGTATGGCAGGTTCACTCACCTAGAAAAGGGGAAGGATGATAATTCAAGTTTCATGCACAAAAAAAAAATTTGGACATCTAAGAGAGGTCACTCTGGAGGAGTTGGGAATTGAGCCATACAAGGATAAAGACTTATCTCTCTTTTTCTTCTTTGGGGTTGAGGAAGAGGGAAGCATCTAAACTGTCTAGGGCATTATTTATGCAAAGTGGAAGTATGACATTTATTCTGATAAGTAAGTAGGAGGAAAAAGCACTATTTTATAAAACTAACTAAAACACTAGAAAGAAATTCCAACCTCCCTGGAAGTGCTGCCCTTTAACCACTTTATACAGGTGTTATTTTTCCAGGCCCATGTGGTTACTCACCAAGAGAGAAATAGTATGCACGAGTGCCATCCTGACGCACATAGAAGCGTTCTGCCAGTTTGTGACCCGGAGCAAAACGCAACATGGCATAGTCGTGAAGTCCATAATCTCTGAACAGCAGCACACCCCCAGGCTTCAAAGTCTGAAATTGCACATGGTCCACCATTCACAATTCAGCCTCCGAACAGAATGCTACCTGTTTCCTTTCATCCCTCCAAGAGTAACAGCCAAGACAAGAAGGCATAGCCTGCATGAAACCTGCACACTGCATATTGTCAGCAGAACTTGCATGTTTTGATACAAGATTCTCTGGGTTTTTTTTCTTTTCCATAGTACACACGAATAGCAGGACTACTGAATACAACATTCAGATCAACATATAAACAAGTACAACACACTTCTGGTGGAGGTGGGGAGTGGGAGAGGAGAGAAAGTCTTGCATTTGCTTATATGTATGTATGTGCATGTGTGTGAGTGTATGAGTTTCTGTTTGTGGAGCCGCACATAATACTGTGTGTTCATGAACGATGCTAAACGCAAAAACAAGTAAAAGTCAGTGCTGTGTGTTGCTGACATATTATTCAGAGAAAAGGAAAAGTAGTTCAGGGATCAAAACCACTTACAGTCCTGCAGGACATTGCTCACTCCTCATAAGCAGGACACAACTTACAGGTCACCTACCACACACTGCTTACAGGTCACCTACCACACACTGCTTACAGGTCACCTACCACACACTGCTTACAGGTCACCTACCACACACAGCTTACAGGTCACCTACCACACACTCTTACAGGTCACCTACCACACTGCTTACAGTTCACCTACCACACACTACTTACAGGTCACCTACCACACACAGCTTACGGGTCACCTGCCACACACTGCTTACAGGTCACCTACCACATGCTGCTTACAGGTCACCTACCACACACAGCTTACAGGTCACCTACCACACACTGCTTACAGGTCACCTACCACACACTGCTTACAGGTCATCTACCACACACTACTCACAGGTCACCTACTACACACTGCTTACAGGTCACATGCCACACAGCTTACAGGTCAGTACCACACACAGCTTACAGGTCCACCTACCACACACAGCTTACAGGTCACTTACCACACACTGCTTACAGGTCACCTGCCACACACTATTTACAGGTCACCTACCACACACTGCTTACAGGTCATCTACCACACACTACTTACAGGTCACCTACCACAACTGCTTACAGGTCACCTACCACACACTACTTACACGTCACCTACCACATACTGCTAACAGGTCGCCTACCACACACTGCTTACAGGTCACCTACCACACACTACTTACAGGTCACCTACCACACACTGCTTCACAGGTCATCTACCACACACTACTTACAGGTCACCTACCACCACACTGCTTACAGGTCATCTACCACACACTACTTACAGGTCACATGCCACACACTGCTTACAGGCCACCTACCACACACTGCTTAACAGGTCACCTACCACACACTGCTTACAGGTCACTACCACACACTGCTCACAGGTCACCTACCACACACTGCTTACAGGTCACCTACCACACACTGCTTACAGGTCACCTACCACACCTGCTTACAGGTCACCTACCACCTAACAGTCTCTACAGGTCACCTTACATCACCACACACTGCTTACAGGTCACCTACCACACACTGCTTACAGGTCAACCTACCACACACGCTTACAGGTCACCTACAACACTGCTTACAGGTCACCTACCAACACTGCTTACAGGTCACCTACCACACACTGCTTACAGGTCACCTACCACACACTGTTACAGGATCATTACGTACCACCACAACATGCTTAAGGTCACCTACCACACACTGCTTACAGGTCACCTCACCTCACAGACTGCTCTACAAGTTCACCTACCACACACTGCTTACAGGTCACCTACCACACACTGCTTACAGGTCACCTACCACACATGCTTACAGGTCACCTACCCACACACTACTCTACAAGGTCACCTACACACACTGCTTACAGGTACATCTACACACACACTACTTACAGGTCACCATACCACATACTGCTTTACAGGTCACCTACCACACCACTACTTACAGTCACCTACCACACATACTGCTAACAGGTCACCTACCACACACTGCTTACAGGTCACCTACCACACACTACTTACACAGGTCACCTACCACACACTGCTCACAGGTCACTACCACACACTGCTTACAGGTCACCTACCACACACTGCTTACAGGTCACCTACCACACTACATCACTTACATAGGTCACCATGCCACACTCTGTTACAGGTCACCTACCACACACTGCTTAACAGGTCATCTACCACACAACTGCTTACAGGTCACCTACCACACACTGCTTACAGGTCACCTACCACACACACTGCTTACAGGTCACCTATACCACACACTGCTTACAGGTCACCTACCACCACACACTGCTACAGGTCACCTACCACACACTGCTCACAGGTCACCTACCACACACTGTTACAGGTCACCTACCACACACTGCTTACAGGTCACCTACCAAAACTAGCTACAGGTCACTACCAACTCTACAGTACCCACACACTGCTTACAGGCTCATCTACCACACACTGCTTACAGGTCACCTACCACACATACGCTTACAGGTCACCTACCACACATGCTTACAGGTCACCTACCCACACACTGCTACAGGTCATACCACACTACTGCTACAGGTCATCCACCTGCTTTTACAGGTCACCTACCACACACTGCTTACAGGTCACCTACCACACACTAGCTTACAGGTTTCCACCTACCAGCACTACACACACTGCTTACAGGTCACCTACCACACCGTACAGTCACCTACCACACACTGCTTAAGGTCACTACCACACACTATTAAGGTCACCTACCACACCTGCTTACAGGTCACCTACCACACACTGCTTACAGGTCACCTCCACACACTGCTTACAGGTCACCTACCAACACTGCTACAGTCACCTCCACACACTGCTCACAGGTCACCTACCACACACTGCTTACAGGTCACCTACCCACACACTGTTTACAGGTCACCTACCACACACTGCTTACAGGTGCCTCACACTACCACAACACTGCTTACAGGTCACCTCCACACACTGTCTACACAGGTCACCTACATCCACACACTGCTTACAGGTCACCTACCACACACTGCTTACAGGTCATCCTTACCAACCACACTGCTTACAGGTCACCTACCACATCAACTCACTTACAGGTCACACTACCACACCACATGCTCACAGGGTCACCTACCACACACTGCTTACAGGTCACCTACCACACACTGCTTACAGGTCACCTACCACACACTGCTTACAGGTCACCTACCACACACTGTTTACAGGTCACCTACCACACACTGCTTACAGGTCGCCTACCACACACTGCTTACAGGTCGCCTACCACACACTGCTTATAGGTCACCTACCACACACTGCTTACAGTTAACCTACTACACACTGCTTACAGGTCGCCTACCACACACTGCTTACAGGCCATCTACCACACACTGTTTACAGGTCACCTACCACACACTGCTTACAGGTCACCTACCACACACTGTTTACAGGTCACCTACCACACACTGTTTACAAGTCGCCTACCACACACTGCTTACAGGTCGCCTACCACACACTGCTTATATCATATGTCACCTACCACACACTGCTTACAGGTCACCTACCACACACTGCTTACAGGTCGCCTACCACACATTGCTTACAGGTCACCTACCTCACACTACTTACAGGTCACCTACCACACCTGCTAACAGGTCACCTACCACACACTGCTTACAGGTCATCTGCCACACACTGTTTAAAAGTCACCTACCACACACTGCTTACAGGTCACCTACCAGACACTGCTTCAGGTCACCAACCACACACTGCTTACAGGTCACCTACCACACACTGCTCACAGGTCACCTACCACACACTGCTTACAGGTCACCTACCACACACTGTTTACAGGTCCCTACCACACACTGCTTACAGGTCACCTACCACACACTGTTTACAGGTCACCTACCACACACTGCTTACAGGTAATCTACCAAACACTGCTTACAGGTCATCTACCAAACACTGTTTACAGGTCATCTACCACACACTACTTAGGTATTCCAATGCAGGCCCCTTGCCTGGCGAACTGCGCTGCAGGAGCGAAATTTTCCGTGTTTTCAACTTGTGCAAACCACATAAAAATGGCTCGATTTAGACAATAAAAATAACACCAATCAATTTACCAGTCTTTTTTCTTTCGTTTTGGATAGGTTTTATCATTTAAGAGAACATAATAAGTTTATTATCAACCTTGTAAAGAAGTACTTCTCCGCGGTCGGGAGGCATGCCGTCGCGACTTTCAGAACACAAGTTTTTACACCCGCCTTCTTCCCCCGACGAGGGGAGCGCGGCGTGCACAAATAGCTCAATGAAACTCATACAGAGTTGTAGAGGAGACTTCAAGCTTCATTTTCGTATGCAGTAAGGGTATAGAAAAAATTTAGTTAAGTTCCTTAAAATTATGTTTTAAAACTTCAAATTACCTAAAATCCGTAAATATGAACGAAATCTGTTCAAAAATATATCAAAATATAGCTCATATTCCGCACTTTCCAATAAATGGGGTCAAACAAATACGAAACAGTGCGCAGCGCTCCCCCGGCGGTTCCCCGGATACTACTATTCGAAGACTAGAAGCATGTCAACAATGGCGGACGAGTCAGAGTATCTGTGTCATCGCTTACAAATCCAACACTATTTTCACCGAATTTTCAACATGCGGCGCTAGAAACAACACAGAAAGGTAAGTTGATATATTTACTAAATTCTATAAGTTATATTTTGTGTACTTAGACGCGATTGTATTAAAAATCTTTTTTTAAAAACGTGACCTGTGACAGCCTTTTTTTGAATCGACACTTCAACTTCACGATCGACTTTATTTATCTTCAGCTACGTGGAAGGATTTTTAACATTGTAATCGAGTAATCGAAACATCAATTTGAAAAACCTGTGTCATAAAAATATGATTTACATTGTAGTTCTTCAGTATTTCTTATGAAAAGGTCACGTGACCTGGACCAAGTTAGGGTCCTGAACGAACGTGTCGTCTGCTCGAACACAAGGCCGCGATGATCGCAGCCGCGACGGAGTCACTGAATGCATTGCTTTGACAAACTCTGCAGATTCTCTTGCGCAGCGTGCATGCATGTACACACACACACACACACACACACACACACACACACACACACACACACAAAGAGGTTCATCTCACACTGTAAACGTCACAAGAATACAAAGACCTTGCACAACAAAAAAAAGTTTGCTGCTGATTTCAGTTTGTTTACTAAAATAAATTTGCAAACACTAACAGTGATTTATTTTAATGTAGTAAGAATTGCCCAAGCACATGGTTATCTTCTCATTTTTATGTCCCTGACATATTTTCTGCTGTTGTTCATAATATTTAGTAATCTTACCCATTAAAATTGCAACATAATTCATTAATTGTACTTACCTCCTTCTTGTTAGTAAACACAATGGTTACACATGTGTGTATGCATGTGCGTGTGTGTGTGTGTGTGTGGGGGGGGGGGGGGGGGGGGGGGGGTACTGTGCACATGCATGCATGCGTGTGCTGTATAGTGTATGTGGTGTGTGTGTGTGTGTGTGCTCTGTGTGTGTGCTGTATCTGGTGTGCGCATGTGTGAGTGTAATGTGTGTGTGTGTGTGTACTTTGTGTGTGTGGTGTGCTGTGTGTGTGTGTGTGTATGTGTGTGTGTGTGTGTGTGTGTGTGTGTGTGTGTGTGTGTGTTGCAGAGGACAACCAGTACAAAGAATGAAGTGCTGCTTCTTGGTGTTTGGTAAAGGAAGAAGACCCCCCCCCCCCCACCCACCCCCCCCCTCCCCCCCCCCCCCCCCCCCCCCCCCCCCCAACATATCCAGCTGCACAAACAGACTGTTACTGCAGCTTGACAGACTTCGAATTGAAGATGGGAAGTCTGTAACTTTTGACACTGTGGCAGAATGGTTTCTTCAGCTTTTCCCTGACACCAGCTTCCCAATTAACAGGTTGAAAGGGGTGATCCAGCGCTGTACACTCAAGGCTGAGAAGTAGCCAGCTAAAGAACTTTCAGCAATGCTAAATGAAGATGTTGATTTGGATAATATTGATGATGTTCTGACTTCAGTTGGCATCAATTGGAAAACTCGGAAAAAGCCTGAGCTTTTGAAGATTCCATGTGACACCAAAGTGACAAATGCTGTTGTCGCTTTAGAAACTTTGAGGAACAAAGAGGGGTGGAGTTCAAGCTTTGTTGTTGACTGGCTGCAAAGACTGAACAAGACAGCAATGGGACAGAAAGACAGTCACAAAAATTATATCTGACTACAAAACTATCTGTCGGAAAAAAACAAAAGATCCAGAGAAGTTCAGCTGCTTCATGGAAACCATACATTATTATATACTTTTAATGACTGTGAACTATATTATTGTGACTGAAAACTGTTAAAATATATTTTTGATGGCCGAAAAGCTGTTAAATGTATTCTTTCTCTTCTTTATAAGACCATATGTTATTGTTGCATAATTAAAATTATGTATGAAATATCTCGCAAAATGTGTTATATATGTGTTTTATAAGCTTTTTAAAATCATTTTGGTATAAAAACAACATTGTACAACATACAGATACAAATTAATGAACATGTAAAGACAAGCGTAATTTACGTAAAAAGTGACCCTTTTGCGCAAATTGCATATTTAACCAACTTCAGCATTACAGTGTTGACTATTTATTTGGAGAAGACAGAAGGAAAAAATTGGGCATTATCTATAAGTGCATGAGAGTAGCCAGGAACAATTTGGGCTCATTTGAGAACATAGAAATGGATTTACGGTACCTCGAAGTTGGGGTCCGAAGCAAATGCCACTTTCGCAAAATTTTCTAAGTCCAAAATTTCTTTAAAAAATCATAACTTCGTCAAATATTATCAGAAGAACATAAGTTTTATATCAGTGTGTTCAGAAAATTGAGCTCTTTTAAATGAAACTACTTTTAAACAACTCTAGGCTGTTTCAAAAATCACCTTGGAATACCTACTACTTACAGGTCACCTACCACACACTGCTCACAGGTCACCTACCACACACCGTTTACAGGTCACCTACCACACACTGCTTACAGGTCGCCTACCACACACTGCTTACAGGTCGCCTACCACACACTGCTTACAGGTCACCTACCACACACTGTTTACAGGTCACCTACCACACACTGCTTACAGGTCATCTACCAAAACACTGCTTACAGGTCATCTACCAAACACTGTTTACAGGTCATCTACCAAACACTGTTTACAGGTCATCTACCACACACTACTTACAGGTCACCTACCACACACTACTTACAGGTCACCTACCACATTGCTTACAGGTCGCCTGCCAGATGCTCCTAACAGGTCGCCTGCCAGACGTTGCTAACAGGTCGCCTGCCAGACATTGCTTACCGGTTGCCTGCCAGACGCTGCTTACAGGTCACCTACCACACACTGCTCACAGGTCACCTACCAGACATTGCTTACAGGTCACCTGCCAGACGCTGCTAACAGGTCACCTACCAGATATTGCTTACAGGTCACCTGCCAGATGCTGCTAACAAGTCACCTACCACACACTGCTTACAGCTCACCTACCATACACTGCTTACAGATCACCTACCTGACACTGCTTACACGTCACCTACCACACATTGCTTAAGGTCACCTACCTGACACTGCTTACAGGTCACCTACCACACACTGCTTACAGGTCACCTACCACACACTGCTTACAGGTCACCTACCACACACTGCCTACAGGTCACCTACCAGATATTGCTTACAGGTCACCTGCCAGACGTTGTTAAAGTCACCTACCACACACTGCTTACAGCTCACCTACCATACATTGCTTACAGCTCACCTACAACACACTGCTTACAGACACTGCTCACAAGTCACATACCAGACACTGCTTACAGGTTACCTGCTAGACGCTGCTAATAGGACACCAGACACTGCTTTCTCTTGTTATTTTCTTTCATAAAGATAACTGCTATTATGTTTATAGCTGGTAGCACCCCTTCAGTACGGGCTATGGCCTTTATCTGAATAAACCTTCGTATTCACATTCGTACAAACACACACACACACACACACACACACTCACACACACGCATGCACACACATATGCCTGCACAGCATGTGCACACACACATGCACACACATCCTCTAGTTCGCACTCAACCAAAAGATATATTCAGGCAGTGCTTGACCTCTCTAACTGCGGGCAAGCTGACATTCGTGGTTTCCTATGAGGCAGCACCAGCCAGTTGAACAATTTTCTTATAGTGCGCAGTGATTGTGGTGCCCAGAAGTGGCCAGTGACGTACATGAGCAAAGGGGACTCTCACGAAGATGAATAGAGGGAAAGTGAGGTGAGATACTTATCCTTTCCCATCTACATCTTTGGCCCCCTACACCTACCACACATTGATCACACTCACCTGCAGGACATTGCTAAGTGCTGTCACCATCTTGTCCGGGTGAATGGCTGACAACACGAAGATCATGGTGGCCATGTCCACGCTGCTTTCAGGCACATTGCTCGACAGGCTGCAGGTGATGTCGGCATGGAACACACAGCAACGGTTCTCGTCATAGCTGGGGTGGTCCTGTTGAACAGTCATCAATGTATCCCTGAATTAGGTCGTTGCTAAAGAAAAATACAAAAAGAAAAACTCACGGCTGCATTTCAAAATAAAAGATTGAAGATAAATCTGTGTAGGCTCATTTAACTGGGTGTGTATTACACATAAAGCATTTTTCCTTCTCCTCTGGCGGATGTGTTTAGTGAGAATGTTTGTGTGGCAAGAATATGTGTAGGGATGTTAGAACAAGCCTTAGCAGGTTGATGGAAGTTTGGATGAACAAGGGTTCCATTGAGAGTGAGAGAGAGAGAGAGAGAGAGAGAGAGAGAAAGATAGAGAGAATGTGTGTGTGTGTGTGTGTGTGTGTGTGTGTGTGTGTGTGTGTGGTCACTCTTCCTTCTTCACATTTTTTTTTCTCACTGTCAAACCTTCAGCTTGTAACTTTTTAGCAATCGCATCATGGTCTACTTCCTTTTGTGTAAATTCTAAAAATAGTGTTCTTTCATTGAAGCCAAACCAGTCATATAGACGATCACTCACTGATGAACGCACAACACATGGGACTGACCCGAGTTTATGTACAATTGTGAACAGGTGGCTTGTACATTCAGCTCGCAACTTCAATTTTTTCATCCCACCTCCCACTTACTCCCTGCTTCTTCCTAACTCATCCCCATAAATCATTTTCATAGTAAATAAGGATTGTTCATCGACATTTGTTTTTATTTATGACACGTTTATTTCTGTTGTTTGTTTGTTGTTGTCCAGCCTGAAGAAGGCTAAATGGGCAAGGCTTGCTGTTTAATGTTTGTTGAGTTCATTTGATGGCTCAGTGCTTCTGATTCTGATTTTTTGTGTTCTGATCTGCACGTACAGTCACTATAGTTTGAAATGGTCGAAGAGTAATACATGGAATGCTGCTTTAAAGTTTTTGAGTTCATTGATGCTCAGCTCTATTTTGATTTTTTGTGTTCTGATCAGCACGTACAGTCACATAGTTTGAAGGTCAAAAGGCTATAAACATAGGAACACTATAGTACACTGAACATTATTATTATATATTATATTGGGTATTTATATAGCGCCTATCCTGAGTCACAGACCAAGCTCTAAGCGCTTTGCAATAAACACACTACCTCACTCACTCACTCAACGGGCTGCCTACCCAGGTAGAGCCGGCCGAAGAGCAGCCTACTGGCGCTCATTCAGTCGTTTCCCTTACCATTCAAATATCAGTCACTTATTTTCATTTATCTCATTTATTCCTCCAGTTTCTCACATAGGATGCATGCGATGTTTATACGTGTCCTCCACCTCCACCGGTACACGATGGCACACGACAACAGTGACGATTTTTGTGGCTTGGTAAGAAATACCAGGCGGCTATCTTTACTTTACATCAATTTTGCCAGGGCAGCGGGGAACCCCCTGCTCTTTTCGATTTTCAACTGCCGTGGGTTCTTTAACTGTGCAGGGGGCCAGGAAGGCACACAGGTCTGACTCGCTTATAGTCCTCATCCAATGGACTTGACGTTCAGTTTGATTTGTCATTCAAACTGGGAAAGAAAGGGCGAGAAAGGCAGGGCTTGAACCCATGCACTTCTCACACGCTGGATTGGCAGGTGAACGTCTTAACCACTCTGCCACCTTCCTTCCTATTACATACCATTACATAACAAATCAATGAACAGGGTTTAATTTCTATCCATGCTCTAGTATTTCAAACATGATCTTGGAAGAAGAGTGTGAAAAATTAAAATTCATACAGCCTTTCGCAAGACTTAGGTTGTCAAGGAACGCAAACTTCTTTCCCAGAGAGCTCATTTCCTTTTCCACTGTTCCTCTCCTCTCCCTTCTCCCCTCCACCCAATCAAGTAATATCAGCTGGTCACCCTGACAAACTGGACCGCTCGCTTGGAGAAATCACAGGCGTAGATGAAGAGTGACTTGCTCTCATCCTCTTCCAGCAGTGGAAACATGAAGTTGCCCACTCCGCAACCCACCTCAAACAGGACTCTTCTCTTGCCAACATCCTGAGACAGAGAAAGCATGGGGCCATTGCTGTGAGTTACATACATAAGACATGCCAGGAAAATTCACCACTATGTGCGATTTGCTGCAAATTATGAATCAGATTAAACATGAATGCCATGCCAAAGGACACTAAAATGGACTATTTGGTCTTCATCACCATCATCATGTAAACATTCCTGCAGATTGTGTATAACAATGCATAAAAAATGCACAGAATAAAGTTCCCTCACTTTCCATCATGCAACTTTCTTTTTTCCAATTTCAAATCCAAATAGACTAAATTTATTACGTTTAACTTTTCTATAACCAAACACTTTACTACGACTCCAAACCTCTTATCTAGCTTATACATTGTATGTATGCTTTCAATGAGATGTGCACATAGAACCCAAGGAAGACAAAATATTGAGCACTGACAATTAAACTCATGTTTTCAACGAGTCATAATGACAATCTTAAATTTTAAGCCTCTTGACTTAATATGCTGATAATGCATATTTTCAATGCATAAGTGACCTTTGTTATCTGCTAAGGGGAAAAAAAGTTGTGACCACACTGTCTGACAGAAACAGACTTCTGGGATTAGCTTTTCATCTTGACAGGCACATCTGTGATCACTGAATAAGTAGCACAGAGAAAGCAGCCCTATTTAAGGTAAGTACATTTTAGAGTGCTGCTTTTAGGCAGAAAAGGAACAAGTCAAGAAGAGGGAGGGAGGTGGGGGGTAGAGTTGGGCTGGAAGTGGCAGTGAGTAGAGGTGGGTTGATATTACAGGTGCTAAGGAAATAAGTGGTTAATGAGTACAAAAGTGAGAAACTGCTATGTATGCATATTTGTGTGGTTTTGTGTGCGTATGTGTATGTGTGTACATTTTTTTTCATGCCATGTTTTGTGGTGTGTGTGTGTGTGTTTAATTATCAAACTTTTTCACAACATAAATCCCATACTGTTGTTACATAATATGCAGGCTTGCTTTAAACAAAACATTGTCAATGTCTCAAGTACACATTTAACATTTAATGATTCTAAATCTGCTGTTGAAAGAACTTAACACAAGCAAGATCCTTTACGCTCACATAGACCTCTCACATGCATCAAAAGAGACAGAGAGATCAAGACAGAGGAGTAACATCAGAAAACATGAAATTAAATTCTTAGTTTCATAACAACTACTACAAAGAGCACAGGAAAGAAAAATCCCACCTTAATCTAGCATGCATCTCACCTCTTCATTTGCCACCAGTTCTTCAAACTCTCGCTTTGTCCAGTGCCTGTCTTTGAAAAACTTGGTTGTGTTTCTTTTGTAGAACAAGTCCCAGTTCTTTTCTGCTTCTTTCTCCAGCTTGTTCCGTTTGAACTCAGCCACCAGAGTTTGGTCTTTCTGAAGACGTTCCATCTCCTCAGGAGTCAGTGTCCGTGCTGCACTGCAACCTTTGTCTGGTACTGCACCTCCTGCCGCTGCCATGGCTGCAGTTGTAAGATTTCCACATCCAAAATTGTCAAAAATGTTCAAATTTCATTAGAGATGTACATGTTGCTTTTGGTGCATGGAACCCTGCAACATAGAATACTGCCATTCTGTATGATTTTTGTTTAAATCTGACTATAAAAATCAAAATAAAAAATTCCTAAATCCTAATAAACATTTCATAATCCAAACTCACAGATTCATAAAAAATTGAAACAGAAGTTTGCTTATGTAGAGTATGGAACATTACATTGGAATGATGAATAAACTAGTTTTATTCACAACATAAAAATGAGCAAACAAATCAGATAGCTAATAGATTTACTTTGATTATACAAGACCAACTGAAGCGTGACTGGATCCTGTTGATGTTCAAATAGTTGAAATACCCCACTCCTGAAGTCAAGACATGGTCAAATGCCAACAGTTATCTGATCACAGCTCTCTATGACCTTGCACACAAAGAGCAGATAGTTCTAACAGTTTTTAGGGTATGGCCGCATCTCTTGACAGTCATTTGATGTACTTACTTACTTACTCCTCTTCATCCCGCAACCCGAGACATAAGGCGCCAACAAGCTCCCTCCAGCCCGCTCTATCCTGGGCAAGCCAGCTCAGTTCATTCCAAGTCTTGCCTGCCTCTCTCATCTCCTCCTCCACTGTCCTCCTCCAGGTGCCGAGTGGTCTGCCTCACTTCCTCTTCCCCGGTGGTGCCCATCTCAACGCAGTATGAGGGAGTCTGGTCTTGCCCATCCGAAGGATGTGTCCCAGCCACCTCCACCACCGCTGTTTCACCTCGGCCACAATGTTGTTTATGCTGGTGCGCCTTGACACTTCCCTGTTAGTGACACGCTGCTGCCAGTGAAGTTTCAGGATTCGGCAAAGACACCTTCCTTCGAAGCCTCTGAGCCTACTCTCAATCTTCTTGTTGGTTCTCCATGTCTCTGAGGCATATATAGGAGTACTGAGCGTACGTTGGACCTGTAGATCTTCAACTTTGTTTTGGTTTGCAGGACAGTTGACTTCCAGATGTTTTTCAACCTGCTGAATGACCGGGCTGCTAGTCCTATCCTGGTTGAGATCTCCTTCTCTATGTTGCTGTCGGCCGAGATACAGCTGCTGAGGTACTTGAAGTGTTCCACCTCCTCTAGAGCTGAGCCTCGCACACTGGTCTTCTCTGCGCTCTTTGTCTTCACCTTCATGATCTTGGTCTTGTCGGGGTGAATCTTGAGTCCCACTCTGCTGGCTATTAGATCCACTCTTGATGTTTTTTGCTGGATGTCTTTCTGGGCGTGCGACAGCAGTGCAATATCATCGGCGAAGTCGCAGTCTTCAAGCCTGGCTGTCAGTCCCCATACAAGCCCTCTCGCCCTATCGCTGGTGGCCTTCCTCATCACCCAGTCAATGACGACAAGGAAAATTGTCGGCGAGATCACGCAGCCTTGCCTGACCCCGGTCTGCACATGGAACCACTCGCTCTGCTGTCCATCATGTCACACACAGCACTGGTTGTCTGTGTACATGTCCTGTAGGATGTTGGGCGAGACAAGGGAAGGGCTGAAAGGTGGTCACCCCACAGCAGGAGTGCAACTCAAGCTTTTCCTTCAATTAAGGCATTTATAGAGCACAAAATAATGGGAATACCATGGTCTTCAACTCACTTCTGTTTACATTTCTTATTGTTTGGTCAGGTTTTTGGTTATTATGAGCTACTCTCACAGCAGAGGAATCAAACAGAAATTCAGCTTTTGCTCTGGCATGAAGGAATACTAAAACAGCAACAACTCTCTGGCACTCAAGGGTTAAGCTGCAGATTCTTTACAATCATTGGCTTTTTTTCATAATGAAAATAAATCATCACTTTTGATGAAAGGGCCAGCATTGCTTTTTCGCTTCACAAATCAGTATGGTTGTGTGCAAAAGTCATCATGTAAACTTCTGCTTTATTTGTTTTTGTTGTTTTTATATGCTTACTGTCGCAAACAACAGACAACAAATAACGCCCATTGAGTCACTGAATACTGACAACTCTACAATGTTAACAGGATGAGACCATGGCAGTGGGCGTGTGCCGATGCCAGTTGACTGCCAGTGTCAGTCTCTAGACAACTACTAGCTTTAAATTTACTAATTTGTATTACTTCGTTTTTATGGTTGTTTGAAGGCTAGAATGTGGCTAGAGTGAATTGCTAGAATGTGGCTCGAGTGTGTGGCTAGAATAATATGTGGCAAGAATTCTGTAGCTAGAATAAATGTAGAAATAGATACAGAGGAACCTTACACTCGAAGTTTGCCTATTTTACTAGTATATAACACAAACCTAACATATGGTGGGGAGCTGGTCTGCAAACATCAATCTTTAACTTTGGACCAGAAGCATACACGTCTTTCTCTGCATTGCGTCCATGTGCATTACAGTGTGCTTTGTGAGGCTTATCTCCCTTTCAAAAACAAATGGTCCCGATCCAGAGATACACAATAAGCCCAAACTTCAGCTGTATCCTCTCTTTTACATTCAAAGCTACATGTAACAATTATCAGAAGAGGAATTTTCCACCAAAAAAAGCGCATAGCCCAGCTCTTGGGACACACTGTTTTGTTTCTTTTGTTTTTATGTGTATGTTGAGCTCAACATGATCAATATATATATGAGAAGAAAAAGAAACACCCGAAGGTGCTGGGGAGGACTCAGAGAAGCACTGTCTTCACCCGCCCTTTGAGCAGTCCTGTACCACCCTTGGAGGCCTGCGCTGTGTTGACGATGGGTACAGGCACGCGCAGGACACTCCATTAAGATATCAAGGGACATAACTGCTCCTGAACAGAGGTAACTCAGACTACAGGATGCAACTCATAACAGCCTTAAAATAGTATCCCTATGGGTGTACCAGCCCGTATTTCATGACTGCAGAGCCCACCGGCAAAGACACCACCCTCCAGCTGCCGAGCACACCCCACAGACCCAACCACCCCTGCCCACGGACAGATGAAGACAGTGCCACTCCAGACACAACCAAAGAAAAAACAACAACCACGTTGATGATTTTCCGATAAAGGTGCCTATTTATCTGAAATAACGAGGACAGCTGCAGCCAACAAAAGAGACAGGCAAGGAAAGCCTGTGCCAGCAATCAAGGGCAGGTCTCCCACATTGCCTTCCAAGCTGTCACCGCACATTCCATGCAAACATCGGTTTGATCAGCCACCTGTGTGTGTGTGTGTGTGTGTGTGTGTGTGTGGTGTGTGTGTGTGTGTGTGTGTGTGTGTGTGCGCGCGCGTGCGTGCGTGTGTGTGTGTGTGTGTGTGCATACGTGCGTGCGTGTGCGTGTGTGTGTGTGTATGGTCTTTCATCTTGTTGAGAAACTCATCTGCACAAATCCAGATAGATTGAATGAGAGTGCTTAACCGACTCCCTCTACCATATTCTAACTAGAGGAGCTTAATAGATTCATCTAGGGTTCCCTTAGATCTCCGGATAACTTCAACTATATCACTATGATTTATATGACTGTGACATTTCCAGTGGAAACCAAGAGGGAGGGATGAGCGGTATATGCTTTGGTGATGATGATGGTGTGTCGGGGATGAATGGTAGATCTGAATATAGTGTGGCTTCAGGCAAATCTGGCTTCTTTTAGTAGACAGATAACCCTATTTAATCACTTGCGTCTAGTCAGGCGCGTCCAGCTTTTACTTGAATAATGCTTCGATGGTCATCACCCTCATTAAGGCTGAGAATAGTTTGGTTCAAATCAGGCAAGTCTCGCTTTCAATCTGACAAGCCTTACATAGCTATCGCCTTCATAAAGGCTCAGAATAATCTGGTTTCAATTCGGATTGGTCTGAAATCTGAAAACTCTTTAAAACACACACACACACACACACACACACACACACACACACACACACACACACACACACACACACACACACACACACACTCCAGTTTGTTTGTTTGTTTTTTTGATTGGGGTGTGGATGGGGGTTGTGAGGATCATGTGATGGATGCATCAGTTGTCTGGGAGTAGTAGTTTGGAGGAAACCCTTATATTTTGCAATATATGTTTATGTGTCGACAATATTTTAGAATCTCTCTCTCTCTCTCTCTCTCTCTCTCTCTCTCTCTCTCTCTCTCTCTCTCTCTCTCTCTCATTTTTTTTCTGTCCCATCTTCTGTGCCACCTCAGTGGCAGTGCATCCACGCTGCTCATTCCGACACCCCGTCCACAGCCACAGCCCCCGGTCAGCCCCGTCGCATCCCCGGCACCGGCAATCCACAGGGAGCAGTCAATGTCAAGTCGTCAAGAGGCAGCCCACCGGAGGAGATACTGCACTGCTGCTAACTCATTTCAATGGTGTTCAGTGGCGCCTGTTCTGATCCAACATATGCAGGACATCACCTACTAAGCCCCCTACTGACGACAATAATTGCTTAATCAGACCAGAATGGAAATTCGTAGCATCATCTTCATCATCCTCAATCTCATCGATCAGCATGAAAAAAAAAGTCTCAAATTCTGAGACTGCAAAATTTTGATTTTGTGCCGAACATGAGAAAATAAGTGTTTTCTCGTTCTTCGTTTTCAGTGTGCTAAATGTTACTTGTTTTTGCCTGAAGAAGACCCAAGAGGTCAAAATGCTTTGTGTTTT
This sequence comes from Conus canariensis, assembly GCA_033310375.1. Taxonomy (NCBI): domain Eukaryota; kingdom Metazoa; phylum Mollusca; class Gastropoda; order Neogastropoda; family Conidae; genus Conus; species Conus canariensis. The sequence goes on along the minus strand of CM065716.1, from coordinate 63,350,831 downwards.
GTCCTGTAATCTGTTTGTCTGTGTCCTTGGCGGTAACTAACTCGCTCTCTCTCTTAATCAAGCAATTATTGTCGTCAGTAGAGGGCTCAGTATGAGATGAACCCGCTCTCTTTCTAAAGTCTGCTTCATTTTCCGCCCTCAGTCACTCCGTTTTGAAACTAATTGTTTAGTCGCGGAGATGGCGTGAGTGAGCTCTCCCTCCGGAGGGCGCCACCACGTCCGGCCAACGACAGCCCCCCATGGATTCGCCGATATCGGTGATCCCGACGGTATCAAACCAAGGTCACAGACGTGAAGAGGACATCAAAATTGAGGTCACCATGAGAGCAGGGTATGAAGGGCCACAGAATTTGAGACCTTTTTTTCATGCTGATCGATGAGAATGAGGATGATGAAGATGATGCTACGAATTTCCATTCCGGTCTGAGACAGCTTGACAGGGCTGTACTCTACGTTTCCTTTCATGATATATCCCAGCGTCAACCAGACCCGAGAGATACAAATATCTGCAGTGTTGGTCAAGAAATTTGAGCAACAATGTCAGAGACGCATCCATTAAGTGGGTGAAAATCGACTGTGTGGTCCCAGTCTTCCCAACTGAGCCCGTGGCAAACTCAGCTCTGGGCAGGAGCTGGTTAGGGCACAAAAATCCCACATGACTGATGGAATCGAACCCACGACCTCCCAGCCGTGAGTCTGCGACGCTAACGCCTGGTCTCTCTTTCCATTTCGTTCCCCTCTCTCTTTCATTTTCTAATGCTGTTCACTGTTTCTGGACTGTCCTCACCTTTCTACTTACGTCTGTGCCTTGCATTCCTGCTGCAGACAGCAGTTTAACGAGTACTGTCTTGTGCAATTTCTTATAAATTTGTGATGTCCGAAGAATTTAACATCTGGCCGAAAATCCACTTGTCTATTTTGTATAGTGTGTTAATTCAATGTTACTTTACCCTGGATTGTGGTTTCATTTGTTTTTGTCTTTTTTTTTTTTTTTTTTTTTTTTTTACCGTGCTCCAGTTTCCCCCTCTTTCATTTTTCTGTCGTCTGCTAGACTTAGAACTTAAATCCCTTCCATCCTTCTCTAGTGTTTCAAGTTCTTGAAAGTATACGCAGACTTCTTATTTCAGTCCTTTACAGAATTACAAATCAACACAAATCCTTCAGAAACGTCATCTGGAACTCATTGATAAGTGTGATCGCAATCCAGGCAATCAGCTGTTCGAACCACGCCCCCTCTCCTTGATACCTAATATAGTTTTGACCTTAATTTCTAGACACAAAAGCCCTCTCTGGATTTACATAAACAAATGGCCTTCTTTAAAATACAGTCCTCAAAGATTTCCATAACTTTCCGTGGAAGATTTAATATTCATACTTTACCGTTGTCTTCATCACACTATCTCTTCTCCTCCCCAGCTTTTGATGGGAAAAAAGCAATGTAACAGAGAATTATAGTGTTTTTGCCCTCATTTGTAAGTCTAGTCTCGGATCTGAACAACCCGAAGCTCACGTCACATTTCAGGCTTTATAGCTCACATATGACCGTATCTTTGTGCAAGGTGGCATTCACAAAATAGTCCCATTCCTTTAATTTTAGTCTGTCCGGTTGGAGCCTATCATGCATCTTGATAGGCGTATGAAAGAAAGAAAGGGATTCAACTTTCAGACACACTACAAAAAAATCTTAGAACAATCTTATTGTGTCTGTCTACAAACAGTCGATTCAGTATCTTTCTCCTTTGATCTTAATCTCTCTGCTTGGAACCACCTAGCATTCATCTGGATGGGCATATGAAAAAAAAAAAGAAAAAAAGAAGAATCAACTTCCAGACACAATATAACAATTCGCGGAACAATGTGTCTGTCTATAAACAATCGAATCAGTGTCATTGTACGCTATTTCAATCTTATAAAAGCGAAAATAGAACATTCAAATTAAAGCTGGTCAGCATGTGGCACATGAAAAGCTGACACTTATTTCAAGCATAATCAAGAAAACTTATTTTAGGTTCTGTTGCTATGGCCTTGTAAACAAAGATGGCATCTCCTTCCACTTTCTCAGTCACATCTTGGCTGAATATCTTCCTTCTTCAAGGCTGGCAGCTGTAAACTGATGCCGGTTACTCAGTGAATGACCTGCTTGTTTTCGAGTCTTCTCATATTAGTCGCTGGGCGACGCTCATATGACCAAATCATCCGTGACTTGTGACTTGCAATCATGCAAATACACTGTTATGATTGCTGGTGTTTCACTTTACTTTTTTTTTTTTTTTGGACGTACAGTAATGACGTGACAGTGAAACAGCTGTTCCCGTCGGTCATGCCAATGTAGGACATTCAAAACACTCCCCCCCAACCTCCACCCATTGAAAACATTATCGTAGTGTTTTAAACCTGCGCTCAGAATGTTTCCGTTGTTTTCCCCAACATTACACTACGTACATTCAGAACACTAACTACATTCCAGACACAAACCCTTCATTTATCTTTCTGTCTGGCCACGTCAGCCGGCAGTGTATAGGCTCTGGGATGGACATCAAAACAAGTCTGGAGAAAGGAGTGTTTCCAAAATTCTGAGCCGCTCTCAAAGACTACTGTGGATGACGATACCCTCATCACAACTGCTGATGACAGCATGATACTGCAAGCTCTCAGACTGACAACAGCACCCTGGAGACTGTACCACGTGCAGAAGCTGAGGCTGTCTTTAGTCAAAACTGTGTTAGACAGAGAACAGAGCAATATTCTGGGACTACTATCGTTAACTTATCGAATTTTTGTTACAGATAAATTGCCTTTTCCGGTCACTAAACATGGAACTGACGGGCACTCAAGCGAATCATTGACAGATGAAAGAAATTGTTGTACAGGTTCTGCTGACATACCATGAAGACTTTTTCAAATATGTTGGTTCTGGTGTGAAACTACATAACAGAGCAAAATCAAACAAGTCACAACCAGGGAAGAATATGGGTCACAGACACAGAAACTGCCATGGCTGCCACTGTCCTCTAAACTGTATTTGTCTGTAAGGGGTATTGTCGGGACCATTGAAAATGGCTACCCTGAAGCAAAAGTTTGAAACTGCATTTGTGAAAAAAAAGTGATGAGGTAATTCTTGTTTTTCTTCAATCTCGGTGCTCACTTTTGAGCATGCAAAAGCTTGTGGAGCGCAAGCCCGTTCTTTCAGAGTCACTTTTTTCCAAGTGAATGATTTGAACAGATGAACGAATTATTCATTCTAGTGTCTTTAGATTCAGTTCCAAAGATATGTAAAACATTACATATGTTCCAAAAGAGGTAAAGCGTTGCACCCTTTATAAGTCCTACAAATGTGTGCAAAAGGACACGTCAATTAAAAGTTTGACTGCCTTCTCTCCAAGCTCAGTCGTTGATTCCACAATATAACAGTAGCAGAGAAGTAAACTTCCTGTCAAAAAGTCATTTCAGATAGACTTAATGAAACAACTAAATGGAATCATGTAGGCCTACTACTGTCTTGACTCTAAACCTATATGCTATTTTCCCAAATTGTTTTTATTGCTTTCTGGTTTTCATGAATAAATATATTGTTAACTATCCAAGCTTCGTGGTCGATTCAAACTTATAATTGTTTCTGGAATTCTTGACCTTCAACTTTAATTCACTGACAATGAACGAGGGGGATGTAGACCTTACGGGACAGAAATCTCTCTCTCTCTCTCTCTCTCTCTCTCTCTCTCTCTCTCTCTCTCTCTCTCAATTCAGTACGGTCGGACATGTGTCATGTGTGCATTCACGCACAAAGACTACGGACTGTTCAGAGTTAAAACTATTTCAAACAAAACAAGCACTGCCACCATGATGCACCATGCACACACCGGCTCTGCATACAGTCAGAACCAATGGGAAAGGGAAAGCCAAATGTGCGACTGGTGAGCCGCTGCTTCCTTCATCGCAGCAAAAAGAAATCGTACACCACCTACTCCCTATGCCTTGTCGGCGAAGAGCCCAAATTATCACCTGGATGTTTCTTGCCGACAGACACAGCACCCCCCTTCAAACTAGACCCAGGCAGTTTTTTTTGTTCGTTCATGATCGCTCCCCTAACCCCCTCCCCCTTCACCCCCTCCCCCTTCACCCCCCCCCCCTCCTACCTCCCTTCCCCAATAACATTAAGTATGTGCCAGCGGTGCGTTGACAGGTGTGTGTGTGTGTGTGTGGTGTGTGTGTGTGTGTGTGTGTGTGTGTGTGTGTGTGTGTGTGTGTGTGTGTGTGTGTGTGTGTGTGTGTGAGGAGAGGAGAGAAGAAGAAGAAGAAGAAGAAGAAGAAGAAGAAGAAGAAGAGAGAGAGAGAGAGAGAGAGAGAGAGAGAGAGAGAGAGAGAGAGAGAGAGAGAGAGATGCACATGCCCGCGTTAACACGCAGATGCACAGATACATGAACTGCATGTGAACGCAGAGGCATGCATTAACTCGCACGCGCGCGCGCGCGCGCGCGGGCAACACACACACACACACACACACACACACACACACACACACACACACACACACACATACACACACGCCAGGGCACAACTCAACTGTAAGGGGGAGGGGACCGCTTCAACATCACCGGTAGCCCACCTCGACTGATGCAGGCCGAAGAAAATGCATCCTCCTCCGATCTGGAAGTAGAGCGGGTTGCACGTGCTTTCCCTTGCACTCCCCACCGGCTGCTTCTTCTGCGGTGTGGTGTGAGCGGTACAGGAGGTGGTGCTCTGCCTTGCTTCCCGCTTTCTGCTTTCTTGGGGCGGAGGAAGAGACTTACAAACCTGTCTCTCCAGTTTCTGGTTCTGTTTTCCCCCCCTCGGGCTGTGGAAGCAAGCTGCAAGATAGTGGACGGAAGAAGGGGGCCCTTAACACCCCAGCTGGAGGGGTGAAGTGGAAGAGCAAAGGATGCCCCCCTTCTTCTCCTCCTCACCTCCTGTCACTCTCACACAGGTGGAGTCAGAGACTGTCCACGCCAGGTGGTCCGGCACGGGACGGGGGCTGGTCCTTCTCAGTGTTGTTGAACTGGCACTGATGTTGCGATGATGGGGGAGAGATCAACATCATCAGCAACACGGTCGTCGTCATCGTCGTCGTTGCCGTCGTCGTTTGGTTTCGTTTTTCTTCTTTTGGTGAGCGCCATCCACTGAGTTTTGGGGAGAGTTCATTTAGAGTCCTGATCTGCATCCATTCTTGCACTTCGTTCCTGGACAGAAGCTGTGCGAGAGTAAGTATGAGTCTTTATGTAAGGAGTAGTGGTGGTAGCAGTAGTAGTAGAAGTAGTAATAGTAGTAGTACTAGTAGCTGTTGTTGTTGAAGGAGTAGTAGTAGCTGTCGATGATGCTGTTGTTCCTGTTGTTGTCGTCGTCGTTGTTGCTGTTGTTGTTATTGAATGAAAAAAAAAGAAAGAATGAAAAGAAAAGAAAAGAAAAAGCAAGAAAAAAGTACAAGAATACCTAAGTTCATTTAAACTATTAGAACGCCATGCAACATGCAACACACACACACACACACACACACACACACACACACACACACACACACACACACACACACACAGTGCACACACACACATATATGTAGAGGTGTGTGTGTGTGTGTGTGTGTGTGTGTGTGTGTGTGTGTGTGTGTGTGTGTGTGTGTGTCTGTCTGTGTGCGCGCGCGCGCGTGTGTGTGTGTATGTGTGTGTGTGTCTGTGTGCGTGAGCGAGCGCGCGTGCGTGCGTGGGTGTGTGTGTGTGTCTGTGTGTCTGTGTGTCTGTGTCTGTGCATATGTGGCCCTGTCGCTGATAAACCACGAAGACAGATAACTGTGTTCCCTTATCTCCCTCAGCGCCGTTCTGTCACTTTCTGATATGTCTAGCTCTGTGTCCTGCATGCCTCCTTTCCTCGCACATCAGGCTTGCATAACCGGCATGGAGTGCCTCAGAGAGTTAGCTTTACGGTGGGATGATATTACTCCCTCCTTTTCAGATTTAGAACAGTTTTCAGAAACGGATGTGACTGCTCTGCAGGAACTGCAAATTCTCTTAGTTTGATTGGAAGTGCGTTGAAATGTTAAAAGTAGGCTATTTGTCGGAGATTTGTGTACTTCCGTGCATACCACAAAAAATACATTGTTGTATACCAGAAGAGAGAGAGAGAGAGAGAGAGAGAGAGAGAGAGAGAGAGAGAGAGAGAGCATAGCATAGCATAGCATTGTTTATTTATTTATACATATGTGTACATGGAACTTGCTTCAATGGTTCTTCATCTTGTTCTTCATGCTGAGAGCATTTTTGACAGCGAAGAAAATAACAACAACAACAACAAAAGCACCGGACAAGTGATTGGCGATTTCATTTTGTGATCCGAAGGAGGCGGGGAGTTATATTCAAGGGGTCAAGGTCATCGCTGTCAAAGGCGACCTGTTTACCGCCAGTGCCTTTTTTTTTTTTTTAACAGTTCTTTTATTTTATTGCTTTTCTTTCTTTATTTGCTCATTTCTATTGTTGTCAGAGACTGTTTCACTGATGCTGATGACAGTTGTTCCCGTCTGTTTCTTGAACTTTGATGGCACGCATGCTAATCAGGAAAGGGTCATTACCAACATCTCTTGATTAGGATCTTTTTGGAGTGTAGGTCAACTTCAAACAAACATTCTGAGTCGAAAAGAGTGTATGGTTTGATTGTTTTATCGGCTACAGTCATGTCACAAATCTGTCCTAACAATTCAAATGGTTTTCAATTTTGGTTCGAGCATCTGTTTATACTGTACAATCGATGGAAGTGTTTGGTCTATGTTCAACGTGCTCAGGTCATGTTTCGTTTGTTTTCAACGATTTTAAATAATCTTTTGTCTTTTTTTCACTGGGTTCTCTCTCTCTCTCTCTCTCTCTCTCTCTCTCTCTCTCTCTCTCTCTCTCTCTCTCTCTCTCTCTTTCTCTCTCTCTCTCCCACTGTATGTGTGTGTGTGTGTGTGTGTGTGTGTGTGTGTGTGTGTGTGTGGTGTGTGTGTGTGTAATTTCATTCAGTTCATTTCATGTTTGGTCTGTTTTCACTCACTTCATTTGGTCCTTTTTCATCGCGATATTAACAGCTGTAAGAAAAAAAAAAGTTTATATATGAAATTCAAGGGCAAAGACAGGGTAATGGTCCACAAAGGCTGAAAAAAAAACAGTAGATAACAGTAGAGAAAGAAACTTAAATTAAAAAGGAAGGCAGACCGGAGTCAAAGAGAGTGGTCAAAAAGAGGAAATCATAGCAAGAACCTCCAGAAGGCAGAGGATACAGTGCTTATGCAGGGGAGCCATGTGTAGTTAAAGAACCCCCGGGGTGCCCACGGGGAGACACACACACACACACACACACACACACACACACACACACACACACACACACACACACATGAAAGATGAGTCAAACGTGACAACCTAGTATCTGCTTCAGATTTAATCCAGTTAAAAGCCGCCTCATCTTTGATGCAAACGAGATAAATGTTGACCCTCGAGCCGAAGGTCAGTCAAGAAATTTGTTCTACCAGTCCCCCATCCCCCTCCTCTGACCTCTCTCTCTCTCTCTCTCTCTCTCTCTCTCTCTCTCTCTCTCTCTCTCTCTCTGCCCCATAAAGTCCTCTAATTGGCCGATGGGTAAAATAAATCGTCTTTCTCAGTATCACTCGCCCAGAGAGCCTCCTGTTTGCCTCCCCCCCCCCTCCCCACCCCCACTTCCTCCAACTCCTCCATACCCTTTTCACCTTCTACTCCACTTCATCTTCACCTGTCGACTCACGGCGCTGAATGCGGTGAGTATGTGCTGAGCTTGGCAGTTTTCACCCAGAAGAACAAGAACTTTGGCACTAGCAGCACAATAAAGTGCTGCTGCTCTCAACACAGCTCAAAATAGACAGCAGCCCTCCTGCCAGGCATTTCGTGCCGTTTCTTACCTGCCTGACTGACTGACAGGGGAGGTTACTCACTCTCTTACAGCAGACATGTGTTGCCCAACAGACATACACATTGAAAGTTGGCGGTGTTGCTTCGTGGGATGAGAGGAGGGACGTGCAGCCTACAAACAAACAAATAAACAAACACAGATGCCTGTTTTAGATCGAATTTGTGCCTTCCCCGGCTAAAACCTGTAAACACCTAAAGAATGAGTTATGTTGCTGCACTGGGCTGATGGTGTTTGCTCCAGAGAGTTTCAGCAAGGTTGATGAACAAAAATCCTGATATGAAGTTTGTGGAAAGAATCATTCGTTGCAGCTTTAAACAAGCACTTGCTCAGGTGGTCAGAAGAATCATTGCAGATTGAATGTACAGTTCCATCATCATGGAAGGGTCAGTTGCAAAAGAAACCCCCTATCTTCTTGTACAAGAGGTTCTTTCCGTCAAAATTTAGTTTGGTAGCAGAAGATACACATGCTCTTTGAATGCAAAGCCAGGTAACATGTAATGCCATCAGATTTAAACAGGTTTGATATTCGACAGAAAGAGGTTTTTGTGCCAGGTTTTTTTGTTGTTGTTTGTTTGTTTTTGTTTTTCAGAAGGCATACCTGCTCTTTGAAAGCAAAGCCAGGTAACATGCAATGCCATCAGATTTAAACAGGTTTGATATTCGACAGAAAGAAGCTTTTGTGCGAGAGGAGGGGGCAAGAGGAGCGGGGAAGGGGGGGGGGGGGGGGGGGGGGGGGAGGAAGAGGAGCAGGCCTACGAGTAGATATCTGCGTTGCCCAATGCGTTTCGAAACAAGTGCTTCTTGTTAGGCGCAATGAGAGACTGACAGCGGGGTGGAAGTGGAGAAAGACAGGGAGAAATGAGTGGGGTGGGGAGGAGGAATCAGTCGGGAGTGGGAGGAAACGACAAAGAGGCCCTATACAAAGTTTTCAGACTTTTTTTTATTGGTTAAATGATAATTCAAAAATGGATCATCATTGTATGGCTTCCAAGTTTACGGCCGAAATGCTGTTTGTGATGCCGCCAGCAGTCGTGCATGCGTGCGTGCATGTGTGTGTGTGTGTGTGTTGGGTGGGTAGGGGGGGCAAGCGGACGTGTGTGTGTGTGTGTGTGTGTGTGCGCGCGCGCGCGCGCGTTTTTCCCCCTCCTTTCAGACTGACATTAATCTAGTCACTCATTTTCTGCAGGTTTTTTTTTTTTTTTTTTTTAAATGTTCTTTGAATCATAGAACACTTGTTTTTGTTTTTTTTGTTTTTTTAAATAAAGACCGAAGTATTCGTTGTTTACATCCAAAAATACTTCTGGAATTCAAGTGAAGATAAACCGATTGTAAGCTATCTTCGATTATGCGTTCCGTCGTTTTTGTTTGTTAGTTGTTTTTTTGGGTTGTTTTTTTTAAGTGCTCTGTGTGTGTGTGTGTGTGTGTGTGTGTGTGTGTGTGTGTGTGTGTGTGTGTGTGTGTGTGTGTGTGTGTGTGTGTGTTCGGTGCTCACACTGTGCCAAACTTCGGCCTCCGTTCTTCCCGTTCGCCGTCACCCTCAAAGTCCTGTCTCTGAAATTACTCAGAATTTGGCTGTCCTCTGAAACTCCTCTAGGCCCCACCACAGCTTCTCGCGCATCGGTCGTCGCCCCCATCTGTCACGTTCTGTCCCTCAGATTAGCATGGATTGAGCATTCCTCAAACAGATACTGCTCCACTTGCCTGCAACGGCAGTTAGGGGGAGGGGGAAACATCAGTTTGTGGTGCTTATAGCATACATGTTCTGTGCGAAACCTGAAGACGGTGACCTCTGATCAGGCGACTGTAAAGCATTCCTTTCCGTCCTATGTCTCCTGATCTCCTTGATCGAGGTCTTCTGCCTCTGAGGGGCAACAGGTATCTCTTGCTGTTCATCAGCTGCTGCAAGTTTCACAGGCGGGGGTCTGCAAATGCATTTCCCATACCGCAGGTAGGAAGGTATCGACAGCAACATCATCCCGTCTGCACGGACTTGAATCCACTTGCCCTCCGACTCCTTCAGACTGTCCAGCAGGGCTTACATGACCGACGGGGCATCTGTGAAGATGACCACCAGTCAGCAGTCAATGTAGAGGTGACCATCAGGTCCACTGCTGCTGACAGAGCCTCAGCGTCTGCCTTGAAACTGAAGCAGAGTTGGCTGGTTTGTGTCACAGAGTTGGCTGGTTTGTGTCACAGACATGGCTGGTTTGTGTCACAGATTTCTTTTGTTTGTGTCACAGAGTTCGCTGGTTTGTGTCAGAGAGTTTCCTTGTTTGTGTCACAGAGTTCCCTTGTTTGTGTCACAGCGTTCCTTTGTGTCACAGAGTTCGCTGGTTTGTGTCACAAAGTTCCCTTGTTTGTGTCACAGAGTTCCCTTGTTTGTGTCACAGCGTTCCCTTGTTTGTGTCACAGCGTTCCTGTGTTTGTGTCACGGAGTTCGCTGGTTTGTGTCACAAAGTTCCATTGTTTGTGTCACAGCGTTCCCTTGTTTGTGTCACAGCGTTCCTTTGTTTGTGTCACAGAGTTCGCTGGTTTGTGTCACGGCATTCCCTTGTTTGCGTCACAGCGTTCCCTTGTTTGTGTCACAGGGTTCCCTTGTTTGTGTCACAGCGTTCCCTTGTTTGTGTCACAGCGTTCCCTTGTTTGTGTCACAGAGTTCGCTGGTTTGTGTCACGGCGTTCCCTTGTTTGTGTCACAGAGTTCCCTTGTTTGTGTCACGGCGTTCCCTTGTTTGTGTCACAGCGTTCCCTTGTTTGTGTCACAGAGTTCGCTGGTTTGCGTCACAGAGTTTCCTTGTTTGTGTCACAGAGTTCCCTTGTTTGTGTCACAGCGTTCCCTTGTTTGTGTCACATAGTTCCCTTGTTTGTGTCACAGCGTTCCCTTGTTTGTGTCACAGAGTTCGCTGGTTTGTGTCACAAAGTTCCATTGTTTGTGTCACAGAGTTCCCTTGTTTGTGTCACGGCGTTCCCTTGTTTGAGTCACAGCGTTCCCTTGTTTGTGTCACAGAGTTCGCTGGTTTGTGTCACAAAGTTCCCTTGTTTGTGTCACGGCGTTCCCTTTTTTGTGTCACAGCGTTCCCTTGTTTGCGTCACAGCGTTCCCTTGTTTGTGTCACAGCGTTCCCTTGTTTGTGTCACAGAGTTCGCTGGTTTGTGTCACAAAGTTCCCTTGTTTGTGTCACAGCGTTCCCTTGTTTGTGTCGCAGAGTTCCCTTGTTTGTGTCACAGAGTTCGCTGGTTTGTGTCACAGAGTTCGCTGGTTTGCGTCACAGAGTTTCCTTGTTTGTGTCACAGAGTTCCTTTGTTTGTGTCACAGCGTTCCCTTGTTAGTGTCACAGAGTTCCCTTGTTTGTGTCACAAAGTTCCCTTGTTTGTGTCGCAGAGTTCCCTTGTTTGTGTCACAGAGTTCGCTGGTTTGTGTCACAGAGTTTCCTGGTTTGTGTCACAGAGTTCTCTTGTTTGTGTCACAAAGTTCCCTTGTTTGTGTCACAGCGTTCCCTTGTTTGTGTCACAGAGTTCCCTTGTTTGTGTCACAGCGTTCCCTTGTTTGTGTCGCAGAGTTCCCTTGTTTGTGTCACAGAGTTCGCTGGTTTGTGTCACAGAGTTAGCTGGTTTGTGTCACATCCGGAACGCTAGCACAGACTCCGTTGACTTCTGCATTGACGACAGATTCGTCTGTGTACCAGTGGATCCAGCGTCTGGGAAGGTGTCTTCAACCACTGCTTGTGTTAGCGCTTTCTTCACACAGCTGTTCTAGTCTCTCTGCAGCAGCTGGAAAACTGTGGAATTGATTGCAGATTAGCCTAAGCGGGGCATCCTAAGGTCATGATAGGGCAGGTGTTGTTGGCACGACTGCGGCTGGGAATTGGCCATCGTTCTGTGTCCTCAGTCTTCTGCTATTAAGACGACACTACACTTGTGAAGGTTCTCCCGCTTTTATTTCATGAGGGTGTTGAGGTAAACTGCGGAGCTTTCCTGCGTGGACCATTACCTTTAATCTTCAATCTTCAGTTTGGAAGGTCAGCCGTCATTGTTGACTATTATTGACCTGTGTGTGCAGCGGCGTAACATGAAAATAAAATAGGTCTATTAGGGGCAACAAAAAGATAGCAGAGGATCTAAAGTAGCCTCAGTACCCCAACCGCATACCCCTGAGTTCAGATCCGGGGCAGCGTGTTGCGGCAGGCAAGAAAAAAAAAAAAAAAAAGGGGGGGGGGGGGGGACCCAACTACCCAACTAGCCTAACCTGGTATCTGGAGAGGCTTATCCAGTAATCGTAGCGACCCCCAGGTCGAGACCTGGACCGGCCCAACCCTATCCTTCATTTATCGCGAGGCTAGTTGGGGAAGGGTCTAAGCTGGGATTTTGTTGAGCTCCCTCTTGAATGATACTAAGGAGGGAGCCTCTGCCGCTGTTGCAGGCAGGGAGTTCCAGGCGAGAA
>CM065716.1:63305948-63333448 GCA_033310375.1 Conus canariensis | reverse complement strand
CACACACACACCACACACACACACACACACACACACACACACACACAAAACGGCCGCCAAAAGCTTGATCACCTTCGTGTGGAAAATCAAAAGAAAATGGTTATAGAAAGGAACCTTCTTCTTCTCCTTCTTCTTCTTTCTTCAGCGTTCCAGTATCTGGTAGTGTGTAAACTCGTTTTACCCTGTTGGGATACTCACACTATACTCGAGAGTATAGTCGGTTCACTCCAACTTCGTTGAGTGCAGAAATGTGTGGGAAGAGGTTGTGGAAAAAAGACAGATAAAAGATATGGTAGACAGAAAGGACAGTAGACGACAGTACAGCAAAGGAGGAGACAGAGTTACTGAGAGCGAAAGGAAAAGGGGACGTTACTAGCACAGAATGTCCAGAAGGTGGGGGAACTATTTGTACAAAAGAAGTAAAAAGGAACCAATGAAATGTCTGATTTCCCTTTAAAAAAAACACAAAAACAAACAAACCAAACCAAAATACGACAGAAAGTAAAGTTCCAACTCTTGACCGTTTTACCAACTGTTTGGTGTCCTAGTTTGCTGCTTGGTGATGTCACTAATTTTGAAATATTTTGAGTTTTTACCAAAAGATTTGTGGAACTCTGACCACCTGGCGTTGTGTCCTCCGCTTACAGTGCTCTCCTCTGTCGATCGATTTCATCTTCAACGAGGAAGAAAAACAAACAAACGAAATGGCGACAGCAAACAAACAAGCAAAAAAGGGAAGGATTTTAACCATCACGTGACATCTTGTGTAAAGGTTGTATGAATGCCCGGGAGGAACACAATCTCTCTCTCTCTCTCTCTCTCTCTCTCTCTCTCCTCTCTCTCTCTCTCTCTCTCCTCTCTCTCCCCCCCCCCCCAAACATCCGTTTGGGGCTGGGAGAAACACCCAGAGTATGCTTCGAACAGTGGATGTGAATCAGAAGAAAAGATGGAAATCTCACTCCACCCAGACATACCACACACACACACGCGCGCGCGCGCGTTCTCTCTCTCAAACACACACACACACACACACACACACACACACACACACACACACACACACACACACACACAAAACACGCGTGCGCGCGCGCACACACACACGACAACACACACACACACACACACACACACACACACACACACACACACACACACACACACACACACAACACACACACACACACACACACACACACACACACACACACACAACACAACACAACACAACACAACACAACACACACACACACACACACACACACACACACACACACACACCCCACGACCTCAGAGAGTGGAGTTACAGGTCGTCTTATTTTCGTGGAAAGTGCAGGAAAGTCAACAGATCGGTTTGCTCCCGAAAGGTTGCAGCAGGTTATACCACGTAACAAGAAATGGCATGGTGCCATGAAGCGCAAGCAAGCGCGTGCACATACATACATACTAACACACACAGTGTGCATGTACCGGATGCTCATGTACCCTTGCACACAAACGTACCCACTTGGGGCTGGAGCTCTTCATGCGGAAAGGGAAGGAATTGAGGCAAGAAAGTGGGAAGGAGGGGAGGTGCTAAGTTATCGTTTTTAAAAGTATGCATTGAAAAAAAAAAGTCAAAATTCAAAGGAATTCTCAACAAAGTTTGTTGCCAACAGTAACACTTAACCCAGTAAGAGAACATAGTGACTGGGAGAAACTCAACGTGAAATTATTCAGAAAGTTTTCCGCCTGTAGGTTAGGTTGATGTGTCTTCTTTTATGCAGTTGAATGTTAGTTAATATAGCCAACTGCAGTGTAGTCGACTTAAGTCGTAAGACAGGAGCTCCGAGATAACTTTGGGTAGTCAACTTTGCAAACACCTGTTGACACACACACTCACGCACAGACACACACACACCACACATACACTTTTTTTTTTTTTTTTTTCCAAACGTGGCTGGGAAGTTGATTCCGTTATCCCGATGCAAGCCTGTTTGCTTTAGCCATTTTAGTTTGACATCCCTACCTCACTCCCTCTCTTGATTTTTTTTGATAATGTTCTTTTGAACTCTCTTTCTCTCTGTCTCTCTCTCTGTCTTATCTGAATGGCGTTCTGTTTGGATGAGATGTCTTGTCTTTCAGCCAAACATCACAGAGGAGAAGAAAAATGGTGTGTGTGTGGGGGGGGGGGGGGGGGGGGGGGGGGGGGGGGGGGAGAAGGAAGGAAGAAGAACTAAGGAAGATTTAAAAGTGTTGTGTGTTGAGTTGTAATGCAACATCGGACCGGGTCGGATTTTCAAGCCATGAATGGTGCGAGCGTATGTTCTCATGAGTACAGGGGTCTGTGGGGGTATGTGAGTTGTGTGTGTGTGTGTGTGTGTGTGTGTGTGGGTGTTTGTGTGTGTGTGTGTGAGCGCGCGGCGCGTATCTGTGTGTGTGTGTGTGTGTGTGTGTGTACATGTGCGCCTATATCTTTTGTGGTGTGTGTGTGTGCGCGCGCACGCGCGCGCGCGCGTGTGTGTGTGTGTGCGCGCGCGCGCGCGCGCGCGTGTGTGTGTGTGTGCGTGTGTTGCAGGATGGCGACATTCCCATGCCTTGGTTCTTCCATTCCTCTTGTGCTGTTAGCTGCGCTGGCCT
Source organism: Conus canariensis (assembly GCA_033310375.1). Taxonomy (NCBI): domain Eukaryota; kingdom Metazoa; phylum Mollusca; class Gastropoda; order Neogastropoda; family Conidae; genus Conus; species Conus canariensis. Next base: position 63,330,829 of record CM065716.1, on the reverse strand, counting down.
TCGTAGGCCTGTGTCAGGTGACCTTCGCCTGGCGCGTGCTGCTCGTGCCGCTGCCAGACACCAGTCAGTGTCGCCAGGTGGTCAGCGTTGGCCGAGAACTGAAGGCCAGAGGCCACCAGGTATGACTCAAAGGGAGAAAACAAGGTCAAGTATGACATTAAACTTTGAGCATGCTATTATATCAATTAAAACGTGCACGCGCGAGCACACAGACGTGCGCGCGCGCGCGCACACACACACACATACACAGAGAAAAGAACCGTTGTCACACACACAAACACACAAAAGAAGTACTGTTGTCTCTCTCTCTCTCTCTCTCTCTCTCTTCACACACACACACACACGTGTGTGTGTGTGTGTGTGTGTGTGTGTTGTGTGTGTGTTTAAACTGTGATATATAGTGTATATACAGTGTATAACATATGCCTCTTTTCTCTCCTTTTCAGTGTACACTATGCCTATCCCCTCAATGCAGTGACCAAAGCTGCGTTTCATGCGTTTGCTGAATTGAGGATATCTACTAGGCCTAATTTCAGTCTTTACAAAATGCAGTCAATACGAACACAGTGTTAAGCAGACTACTCTTTTTGTCCATTTCGGGCACACCGTGTACGAGAACAGAACATCCTGAATAACGAATTACTGGGTTTATAAAATGGTCAGAAAACAACAGTGCTATCAGCAGTCTACTGATCACATAACTGACCTACCTTACACCCTTTTTGAGCCCTTATTCATAGTCTGGTCAGTTACTTTCAGGTGTATGTCCACACCCACTAATGGTTACGCGGCAGACTTGGATAACCATCCTAGAATAATTTTTGGGGAAGGGGTCTGCCTTACACTAGGCCATATTACCTGAACCACAACACACTAAGCCAGGTAGTAAAAAGCGGTTGATATGATGAGTAGCATGCAGGATGACTCAAACTCCCACCTGACAGAGAACTTGGAGCTCAAACCGACAGACCCAACACAGCATTGGCTTACGTGTATTCTGGGTTAACGTCCACGCCCACCGACAGGTGATAGGGCAGGAGGAGATAAACATCTCAGAACAGTGAAGCGCAGGCCAAAGAAGCAGAGAGGGAAAGGAACAGTAACTTGCCCTTCGTTTCCCCCACTATTCGCCTTTGTCAGACTTTGTTCGCTCGAGCGGGTAACTAACCTCTTCTGGGCAAAGAAACTGTTCAGTTAGCCGGATTGCCCTTTCATGTTACCATGTATACCAGGTTCTTCGTGTGTACTGTTCAGTAAGGGCGACCTACTGCACGCAGCACAGGCTTTGCCCGTGAGCCATGCACCGTGTGTGTGTGTGTGTGTGTGTGTGTGTGTTGTGTGTGTGTGTGTGCGAGCGTGCGCGCGCGCGTGCGCGCCTCAAACTTAATGATTTGACGCTAGCACCTGTGAAGTGTGATGGATGAACAGCCTGCTCGTGATCAGGAGGCAGACACTGAGCCACTAAAACCAACAGGTAGTTGGACAGAGCCAATAAAAACCAACAGGTAATGGTGGATACCTTCAATATTAGCAATGGACAGAGCCAATAAAACAAACAGGTAGTGTTGGATACCTTCAGTATGAGCAATGGACGTCCAACTAGTGTAAGATGAAGGTATTATACCTGTGCCCTCTACCCCCCCCCCTCCCCCCCCACTCCTTGTTTCAAAGATTTCCCTGTAAATCGGTTATCTCCGCCAGGGAGGTGTCACCCAATCTGTTGATTTGTTAATCTACTGGCAAGGCTCAGAATCCAGGGTCTACTGAATCTCTTTTCACCAGAAGGAGGAATGTGGTCCGGGGACGAACATATCAAGTTTTCGTGAGAATTTGGATCAAACGGCAGACCCAGGACCTATCAGCAATCCTTACTAACCATTAGTTCCTCAACAGAGAAGCCAGTCTCTGTGCATATTCATAAGATTATCATAAACTTTATAGCAAATATGAACACGCTGAAGTTACTGTGATGAACTGTAATATATTTTCATTGAGTGGTAAAGCTTTCTGATGTCTAGACGTCGACCATTCGAGTTTTCGCACAGTCTTCAAAAACAGTTTTTTCAGCCTGTACACAACTACTATTTCTCCGGGTGGTAAATTTTCTACGTGGGAACCAACTCAAAGGGCGGATCTAAGATTTGTTCATCAGTGGGAAAAGACTGCGTTCTCCATAATGCCTTTCTGGTTTATTGTATTATTTATCTATGTAGCTGCCTTTTTTTTCATGGCAAGTTTTTCTCGTCCCCTTATGTTGCTTTTTGTTGGCTGTCTTTCAAAGCCGTTACATCGTTCCCTCTGGTACTGCCTGTGGTGGTGAAAATCACTGCTATAATGCCCCTGAGCCCAATGGCCGTTTGGGCAGTATATTGTTAGAGGTTCACCATACCTACACCACTGCATAATGGAAAGCGGTGCCATACACTCTCCTTCACCTGCTTTAATTAACCTTCCATGAAGTGAATCAGGTACCCATTTACAGTGAAAACAATCCTACGGGTGGTTCAAATTCACAACCGTCAGCTCCGCAGCCGAACACTATAGCCGTTAGACTGTGGGCTCCTCCGCTCTGGCGAGCATACCAGAAATGAACGTGCTTGGTATTTCTCTGCTTGGGTCTACTGATGAGTTCTACCGACTTAAACAGGTGCCACGAATGATTCTGATGTCGAGACTTTGCTAGGTTATTGTCATATTGCTGGGAGAAATTGTGTAGCCTGCATTTGTGTTCTCTATCTATATGTAAATCTCTCGAAATAAACAGGACGTGGAGCAAACATCAAAGTCCAACCCAGTTCAAATACAACTTTAAAACGCTGTCTTTTAAAGTTGGGTATTTTGCAACTGGGAGGGACTTCCATTACATATATGTGTATGTATGTAAATATATACATATATATATATATATATATACAACTCAACTACAGCATTTTATCTCCATACATCCAACCTCCTTCTCTAGAAATCTTGCTTGGCCATTGTCTTGATTATAGATGAATCGTCTGCTTACCAAGTGTTGTCCCCCCACTACTAATTTGTTCAGAATTCATCATCTACCGCCTATTCACACTAGCAATCAGTATCACTACTTTTTGATCGCTGAACATTGTAATAGTTATGTAAATGATTGAGCTAAAAAAAAAAAAATGCTGTAACAAATAAATGTATGCGGGAATGAATGTGCCATGGATGGAAATAATGAAGAGATACAGAGTGTTTCATTCAATTCAGTAAGTAAATCGACCATTTACTGGGCTGTTCCAACAGGTGATCCTTTTCGTGCCGGACTATTTCCGAGCCAGGCGGTGTGTAGAGCCCTCCTTACCAAGCAATGCAGAGATCGAGATTCGACCCTTTGACACCAGCGAGGAGGAAGCTGACGTGATCGAGGACAAGCTTGAGAAGCTGGGTGAAGAGGAGATGAGGGGAGGCACAGGACTTCTTGGGGAGTCTAGCAAAGCTAAAGACATCATGCTTGACGTCTGCAGCAGCTACATGGAGGCCCGAGACGATCTGGACCAGCTGCGACGTGAGGGGAGAATAGACCTGGTGGTGGTGGACGGTACCCCGATCGGGCATTGCCTGACGCTGCTGCCTGCCTACCTGGGATCTCCCTTCGTGGTGGTGTCCAACTTCGTGGACCCTTACGACAGCAGCATACCTCTGCCCACCAGCTTCTATCCCGCCCCACTTTCGGCTCTGCCAGGAAACATGGCTTTCTTCCAACGTCTGTCCAACTTCATCAGCTACACCACCTATGCTAGTGGGGGCAGTTGGTGGGGCGGTTTCCATCAAGGTAACAGTCTTGGTGAGAGAGTCAGCCGCCTGGACTACAACAAACTAATCAAGAAGGCTTTGCTGTATCTGGAGAACTCGGACTACATCATTGACTACCCCAAAGCCACGTTCCCTAACTTCCTGCAGGTGGGCGGACTGACGGCTTCATTTGCCAGACCTCTGCCAGGTCCCTTGGCTAAGTTCTTCGAGTCAGGCGCCGACACAGGTGTCATTGTGGTGTCGCTGGGTCCTAACATCTTCACACCCAACAAAAACCTGGAAGACAAACTATTGGCTGCCTTCCGCAAGCTGGACTCTCGCGTGCTCCTGCGACTGAACGCATCCAGAAGTATAAACAGACTGAAGAATGTGCAGACGGTGAGCTGGTTCCCCCAGAATGATGCGCTGGCTCATCCCAACACCCGGCTGTTTGTTTCCCATTGTGGCAAGAACAGCTTTTTCGAAGCCCTTTTCCATGGAGTGCCGCTGCTGTGTTGTCACTTTGCTGGCTCTGACGTCCTGGGCACAGCAGCACGGGTGGCCGAGTATGGGGTGGGACTGTCTCTGGACCTGCTGACTGCCAGTGCTGACTCACTAGCTGGTGCCATCACCACCTTGCTGACCGAGAAAGCCTACACGAGACGCATCAAAGCTGCCTCCAAACTCTTCCACAGTCGTCCACAAACTCCTGCTGGACGGGCGGCCACTGCCATTGAACATGTACTCAAGTATGGCGGAGGCTATCTCAGGCCACGATCCATCGACATGACCTTCTTCCAGTATGCAGGCCTTGACATTGCCTTAGTATTGTTTACCGTTGTCTTGGGTGTGATAGCCCTTGTTTCTCTTGTCATATTCAAATACCTGTTGCCTGTCCTGGACAACATGGCAATCTTGCACAAGAAGAAAGCAAACGAAGATTCTGTGACTGAGAATGCCGAGTCTCCTGCCAAGAAGGCTGTGCATCAGGAAGAGGAAATCCACCAACAACCGTCCATAGTCATGTACATTTTCTTAGGACTTATCATCCTGTTTTATATTTTCGTTTGAAGGCAAACTATTTGCAAACTCCTGCATGTCCTTCCATGTACCAATTCATCCCATGTTCTGTCCATTTCACCTCGCATCCGAAGTACAGTTCCTATGCCACTTCCGTGTTGGTTACAAACTTTCTGTTCCTCAGAGGCAGCTTTCAGTGCTTTTATTTCTATAGTGTAGATAAGACAAGTTGGGTGCACTTTTTTTTTTCGTTTGATTACAATGGGTGACATGTTTTCCATGCTTGAGTGAAAGTATGTATACTTTTCAAGAAGCTTGTGTATTAAAGAATAATAGCTGATTTTAATGACACAATGTTGTCTTTTTGTAGGTTTGCATGCAAGGCAAATGAACAATACATAATCCAGCTGTGTACAACAAATTTCCTTTTCCAATCATAAACAAACTGTTCCATATGGGAATAAAACACATGAGAATATATCAAAACAACTTACAAAAAATACAATAAATAAAATAAATAAAAGAACAAGAAGAAGAAGAAGTAGTAGATGATGAAGGTACTGATGAATACACCACTTCACAATTGGGTAAATGCTGTCGAACATTTTCAATGCTGTAAATGTTAGTTAAGAAATGTTTTCATTTGTCCCACTTGAACAACTTATTGCATTTGGGGATATTGGATCGAAAAATTAAAACTGCACCAGTTTCAGTGCAAGCTTCCACAAAACAGGATACATCACCCAAGTAGTATGCCTGTGATGACTAGGGACGTGCATATTGGAGCTTTCCCCTGGCCTTGATAATGTGAAACTAAAATTTCAAATACCTAAGCTCCATTCCAAATAATTTCTTCAAAATGATAAAAGACTTTTTTTTTACTCACATGTGTGACAGGTTATTTTAAGTTTTTGCTATAGAAGCACATACATGCATGTATGCATATGTTGGGTGCACTTTGTTGGCATTTCCTTAGCAATTACAAGTGTTTATCAGAACCAATCTTTGCAGCCATCCCCTGCACCAAGACTTCACCAAACAGAAAACGCCATAAATCTTCAACAAATCTTTTCAGAATTATGAAATCTGCATTGATAATTACTCTGGAAAAAAATGTTACCTGATATTCTATGCAACTACAGCAATAAACATAATTCAAACTTATGAAGATCAGTTCACTTAAATGCAATTTGTGCCAGGTAGAAGCAGATGTAACTTAATGTCTTGCTAAAAACTGAGCACAGATTTTAAGGTTCATATTCACTATCATGCAGGGGGCCGGAATAGCTCAGTTGGTAGAGCGCCGGACTCGTGATCCTGGGGTTGCGAGTTCGAATTTCGGTACAGGGGGATTTTTCCCTCGGAGTTAACATTGGTTCTGACTCCATTCCCCAAACAGTCCTTCAAATGAGACTATAAACCAAGGTTCTGTGTGTGAACGCATGCACAACATCTTGCACACACGTAAAATTCCATCACCAACTTTTGGATGAGGCCAGTTTGGCTGTTGGTATGGATGACACATTACACATAGCATGCACCTTCCCCTAAGATGGAGTATGGCTGCCTTAATGGCAGGATGAAAAACGGTCATACACACAAAACTCCACTGCCTGTCTATACAGGCAGTGTCTGCAGGAGTATCAGCCTGCGTATGCAGAAAGAAAGAAAGACTATCATGCACATGAACCCTTTCAGGGATATCACCACAGAAAAGTGAGAGAGAGAGAGAGAGAGAGAGAGAGAGAGAGAGAGAGAGAGAGAGAGAGAGAGAGATTCACTGTTAAGGAAAAAAAAATTAAGTGCTATACAACAATTCACTTAAATTTTCCAATCATCATTTTTTGACAACCCCCGATTATGCAGGTTGCCATGACTCATACAATTTAGAAAGGCTTCACTGTGTTTTAACAGTGTTTATTTTCACTTTTTAAAAAAATCTTACGATGTGGGTTATACATTACAAGACCCTTACTTGTCAAACAATCCTCAAAAGATTATATTTTGATAATGCAGGTCACCCATGACCCACACTAAAAGTGCTGGTGTATCCAATTACCACTCTTTAACTATAGATATCCTCAAGGTGGATAAAGGTAGGTTGTACTGATTTCACCATTTATTCTGCTTACTGTATCGCAGTTATATTGTTGTACAAAATCATTAAATAAATTTTTTAATAGACAGGCATGGTACTGGAGGAAAATCATTTTTCCCTGAAAATTTTTGGGGGTCCAGGGGGCAATGCCCCCTGGCGGGGTCAAGGGGCTCTGCTCCTTGTGGGGGTTAGGGGGCAACGCCCCCTGAAGCTGAAGGTTTTTCAGCAATTCTAGCTCCTTGAACTAATTTCAGTTCTTCATACTAAGCAATTTCTGCCATAAAATAAGCTCTCCTAGAATCACTTTATCAGTCATTCCTTCAACCCAAAGGAGGTTTTAAACCCAAGTAATCACATAGCAAAAATGAGTACATATCTACATTGCTTTAGGTGGCATACATTAAATCAAATTGTAAACGTTTTACTTACTATGCCAGTGAAGCACATGCACAGTGTACACACTAGAGACCCCTCATTTTGCACAACTTTGGCCATCATATCCAGCACCACCAACACAGCACAGCACAGCAAAGTAGTGGTCTATTTCATGTCTTGAGTTCCAGTTTTGTTTACTATGTCTGTTCAATTCTTTTATGATCTGTCTCCTCTACATTAGTTACTCCTTTTACTTTTTACATCTATCTGAATACAGTACAAAATGAGTTTAAGTTTTGTGTCTCTTTTAATGTACAAATTTTAAGTTATGTGTCTCTTCCAATATACAATTTTCAGTCCAACCAATGTGAACGAGATGAAGACTACTTCTTTTTGCCTGATTTCTCAGCCATCTGCTTCATGAGCAGAGCCTGCTTTTTGTAATGTCCAAACCTCATTCTCTTTGCCTCCTGTCTGTAATGTTCAATCGCTTTTCTCTTTGAAGCCAGCTGAATGTGTTCCTTCTGGAAAAGTTCAACAAACTTTTTCTTTCTTTCTTCTTTTTCTTTCTCCAAAATGTGATGGCAAGTCCGGAAAAGTTCAAACTTTTTCTTTCTTTCTTCTTTTTCTTTTTCCAAAATGTGATGGTAAGTCTCTCAACTTTTCCAAGCACGACGAAAACGTTTCATTTTCATGGCTCCTGTTCAGCCAATCCCATCGCCATTTGTTCGCCACACCAGCATCAATATCTTCTGTCGGAGAATTTCGCGGAACCATGTCTGTACGCTTTGGCATTTTTATTTTTTCCTTCTTTTTCTTTAATCTTGTTCAAATTCGATCACGTCGACCCAGAGCGGAAAGCAGTGGCGAATGTCACAAAAGCACATGCGTGGAACTAGTCCTGCTCAATGCTACTTCTCGCGAGACGAAGGCTTGACGCGAACGACCTCAAACGAACTAAAAGGGCCGGTCTCGTCGGGCACGGCTCGCTTTTTTTTTTCTTTTCTTTTTGTGGATTTCCGCGAATTCGTGGACATGTACCATGCCTGACAGAAAAAAAAAGGGTTGCTTTAAAGGGCCATTTTAGCAAACAACACTACTAAACACACATCATGTGCTGGTTCCAAGAGTTTAATCCTCTACAATGCTGCCAGCTTACTCCATAAAGTCAGCGTAAGTTGTAACAAGAGGAAAAAGTTGTATGATTTTCGAGAGCAAAGACCAAAAAATGGGTCACCGAGGTGGAAAACCACGGGACATAGTTCTGAAGGATTGGCGGAAACAGTATACACACAGAATGCAAGAAATGGATAAATGATTGGCACAGAATTTACCAGACTATAAAGAAACAATTGACACTGAAAGATCCTCTTGACATCCTCCCACGGGGTAAAGAGAGAAAACTTGTCAGCTTGCTCGAACAAAGGCAGCTAAAAGCCAGCCAGCCAGACACACTGAGCAACATTACACACAGAACAGATTCAAAATTAAAAGGCAGTTAATAACAGTGACTGACAAATTTCCAGAAGGCGTACATACCTGCAACATCCCTACAGGTGAAAACTGAGATAGGGCATGTTCAAACATTTCTTGAGAAATACCGCCAAGTGAAACAGACTGAGTTCATCATTTATGGCTAATTATGCAACTGATGCTGTATGAAAGTATCCAGGTAAGCAGCCATAGTTGTTTTAAGAATTACAGATCTTCATGCAAATTATTCAACAGTAACAGATTTTCAAATGAATTATACCATTTTCTTTATACATAAACTTGCCGCCGAGGGCAAATAACTACAAACTGCACAGTACTCACAGGAAAATCTGAAATGATGACAGGTCCACTTGAAATCAAATAAAACACCGTATGTGAAGACGAGTCCTGTATTTACTTAAATTGTGGTCTGGATCCAAAGCATTTAGAATTCATTCTATTTTTGTCATGCAAACAACATCCGCCTGTTTCCCACCACATTTTGCCCCAAACTTTGCCCTTTAACCTCCTTCTCTATAATCTCTGTGCATGTGTCCATCAACACGAGTTGTAAAAGGCAAACTGCCTCTCATGTTCATTGTTGTCAAGAATCAAAGAAGTGGTAAATTCCAGAAAAAAAACATCATTTTGTTCAAACTCATCATTAAAACATCTCTATCTGTAGAATATTAATCTTCATTTTCTTCTTTTCATTTCTTTTCACATCTTACCTGGAGTTTTGATAAGCCTATCAAAGGCCATATTTGGCCTTTATTTTATGACCAACACCTCCCATGTCATTCAAAAGAAATATGAGACATGCGTCCTCAAAAACACCTCCACATACAACTCCATCAACCAAGTCTGTCGTCTGGTTCAAATGACCATACCACAGGTGCTAAACCAATCACGTTGTGTTGTTTTTTTCACTACACTCCATGCATGCAGGCTGCACAGTTTCTATGACCAGGTGGGCGAAGGCACAAGAAAGTAAACAAGATTTTAAAATCCTTCATTTTTCGAAAGCTTTCATACACCATGTACATTTTTTGTCAACATTCTCTCTTCAAAAGTAAACACATATGAACAGGAATTTGCGCACAGTTCCTAACACCAGGCCAGTATAGAATATGCTGATAATTTGCAGGCAACAATCCGCACAGCACAGACATAAAACAAGAAATCTCTGTTCAAACCAAAAATACTTTATTTCAGAAATGTACGCAAACATAAATCCATGATAAAATGCTGTGAATGACATTAATCACCTGCTGTGAGTGACATTAATCACCTGCAGATTCCTAAATGATAAGCCATGAATTAGAATTATCAGTTAACAGTTACTCTATACCACTGTCAAATCTTTAAATTAAACTATTTCAGTTCCCTATCTCTGTCTCTCTCTCACACACACACATACAAACACACACATGCACACACACACACACACACACACACAAACATTAGCTGACATCAAAGTAACACACCCAGAAAATATGCACTGTCTTCATGCTATAAAATCCAAAGGTCGATTGAAGCCTCCACGTCTGTTCATGTACTGTCTGAAAAAAAAAGAAGAAACACAAAATTTCAATCAAACTAATTTTCAAAAAGGCAATGACGTTTAATTCCATCACATACGTAATTTCTTAGCCATATGTTATCTTCCTCATGATCAAGTAATTTTTATTTAAAGTACTTTAGTGTCTTAACTGCATGTATCATACTGACCATCTAAAAGTGAATAGGAATACACAATAACATGACTTTGGACAGAAAAGACCATACAGGTCAGAAAATGATAAATACACAAAATCTCCTTTTACATGCATGTATACAATTTACAAGAAGAAAGCACTGTGGCATGTTATATCGATATCTATGAAATATCTTTCTTTTTCTCTTTCCCCAGTTTAACCCCTTTCCTACACTAGCACAATGCTCTGTGGACATAACACTGAAAGTACTAAACACTTTAAATTAGCATTGCACATAGATTAATAGATCATCCTTTTAATCTGGACACTGGAAAATCCTTTTAATCTGGGCCACCAAAAACAATTTAAGTTATAACCCTTACATCTGTCTTTTTCTGTGACCCAAACGGACAATGCAAGTTGAAGCAGATCATCCTTTTAATCTGGACACTGGAAAAGTTTGATCCATATACTATCCACATGTTGGATAATGACTTCTTTCGTTTGTCTGTTAACTCATTTAAAAAATTTTTTTTTCAAATACCATTCCCCTGTTTTCATTTTTTTTTAACATGGAGTTATGGAATTATATACCATGGATGTCAACCTTCACAGTAATTCGTTTCTTTTCTGTTTTGTTCAGCCTTCATGAAAATGACACCAAAAAGCAACAGAGTACCCTCAATAGGCAGAACCGTGTACATCAGATCTATTATGCCTTTCTTTTGGCTGTTTTGAAAGTGTTTCTTTTTCACTAGTTTATACTCTTAGTGGACCATTTTCATAAGCAACAAATTTAGGGTGGAAATGGAAAAAAAAATGTGATTTTGCTTTTTTTGCTGCATCTTTTGCCACAATATAGCTAGAAAATTCTATTAACAGCAAAAGGGTAAGGAAATGCTGTAATTAAAAAAACAACAACAGAGCACTGAATTTGGACTTGCACAGAACTGGGGAACTGACTAGGATCAACCACTTTTAAAAGCTGACGATCACACACAGAACACCAGTGCTTTAATTCAATGTCCAGGTTATAAAGAGAGACAGTGGTACATAAGACAACATGAGAACTAAACAAATATAATTCGAGGTCAGACAGCAAGCAGGCACACACACAGTAGGATAATGACAGCTTATAATTAAAACATTTAATTCAAGTATTATGGAACAAATACCTGAGAGAAAAATCTCCTCCACTTAACTTTTTTTTTTAATTAAAAAAGCAAGCCCTCCCAACCTTGCTCAAGACACAAAAATTCACAAGCAAGCACACATGTGTTACCAGAATTTACACCCACAGTCATATGCACACACATTCAACACTCGATGACCTGAAACTGTACAAAGATTGACCCAAAAAAAGCAAATTGACTGAAAGTATTCTGTACCTGTATCGTCTTTTGCGAACAATGTTTGTGGAATACACATCATTCCCTTCCACTTTCTTTCCCTGGAAAAAAAAAATCAATTTAACATGACATTAGGCACAAAAACAACTGTGTCCTAAATCATACCATTTCAATCATTAGGTTTGTCACATTTTCACTCTGTAACATTATTCTCATGAACAAAATATATACAAATTACTTCTGCAAACAGCTGCAAAGTGAAATATATTCACAAACAATTTTTTTTGTCTTCTACCTTTAATCCCAACCTATATAATTTAATTAACAGAAATATTACAAATGAGTTTATCAAGCAGCATTGTAAAATTAAACACACAAAAAAAGTTTTAGACTAGCCTGACATGACAAATTTCCAGTATGGCTGTTTTTTCTTTACTTTGAGTTAACTTAGCACCACTATTCTCATCCCTCGCTTCCTGTACTCTTTCCCTTCCCTATAAATGACCAACACTGAATTTTCTATAAACCTCTGTCACATATGATAGCAAACTTATCAATCAACACAGGTATCTATCATAAATTTCATTGCCTATTGGATTTGAAACAAATCTGAATGATGCAATTTTACCTCACTGATCGAGAAATATAGTATTTCCTATACTGCATGTGTATGTGCGTGTGTGTGTATGTTGTGTGTGTGTGTGTGTGTGTGTGTGTGTGTGTGTGTGTGTGTGTGTGTGTGTGTGTGTGTGTGTGTGTGTGGCGCGCATGTTCTTTAATCTCAGATTTTTTTCAAGTTACTGTACACATTCAAACACACACACTCTCTCTCTTTGCCCTATTTTATACTCGATGCAATTGTCTAAGGATCATATCCCATCTTCTCCCAATCTTAAAGGGTCACTCTCCACACACAATTACCCACCCTGCCTCCCCTTTTCCCCTACCACCCCCCCCCCCCCCCCATCCCCATTCTCACAGATGCTCAGTTTTGCTCTAACATAAACCCACATAGTATCAAACAAAACCTAGCACATAAGCTTACACTATCTGAGTCACACACGAAGCAGCGTAGGATGGACACTAAAACTGATTTAAAATGTGAGTACACATTTCATTCTGACTTATCAATTTAAAAAACAACTGACAGATTATCTGGTACCCTGATCAAATGATCTATGGTGGGCTGAACCATGCCTAAACATTCACACTAACTATATCATACAAAACATCCATTCGTCCAACCAAACCGGAACATCTGCACTGATATCATGTAAAACACCAATTCTTCAATCATGTCTGACTGATGTTTCACCAGCACAAACCTTAGTAGAGTCAAATCCAAGGAACCCCATGACAGACATCATGTCTTTGTCCTCCTCACTCAAACCCTGGAGTTGTGATTCTGAAAAAAAAAAAAGTGTTCATATTCATGCTATCCGGCTCAAACAGAAATGGGCGACCATGAACTGGGGTAGGTGGGCACCAAGGAGAGGAAGAACCAAGAAGTGAAAATAACAAGCCATGACTCTGTTTGTGCGTGCGTGCACGCGTGTGTGCATGCGTGTAAGTGCATTTGTGTGCATGTGTGTGTGTGTGTGCTCACACACACCTGTGTGTGTATACATGTGTATGTGTGAGTAAGTACAGTAATCCAACCAAGAAATACAATAGATGGAAAAAAAAAAAAAAATTGAAGAAAGAGGGAAGGCTGGAGAAGGGTGCTAAGGATGAGGGGGAAACAAATCAGTGGGAGCAGGAAGTGGGGAATGAGGGGAAGAGGTGGGTAAGAGGGAAGAGGGGCTGTGGTTGGTATGAAGGGTCCAGATTAAAAATTTCTGAGTTATCATAGCCCAGCTCACCAAACAGGGCTCTTTCAGGGATATAATCGTATACACAAATTGATGTTCACACACACACACAGCTCTTTCAGCGATATAATCGTACACACAAATTGATGTTCACACACACACACAGCTCTTTCAGGGATATAATCGTACACACAAATTGATGTTCACACACACACACAGCTTTTTCAGCGATATAATCGTACACACAAATTGATGTTCACACACACACACAGCTTTTTCAGCGATATAATCGTATACACAAATTGATGTTCACACACACACACAGCTCTTTCAGGGATGTAATCGCATACACAAATTGATGTTCACACACACACACAGCTCTTTCAGGGATATAATCGTATACACAAACTGATGTTCACACACACACACACAGCTCTTTCAGTGATATAATCGTATACACAAATTGATGTTCACACACACACACACACACAGAGCTTTTTCAGCGATATAATCGTATACACAAATTGATGTTCACACACACACACAGCTCTTTCAGGGATGTAATCGCATACACAAATTGATGTTCACACACACACAGAGCTCTTTCAGGGATATAATCGTATACACAAATTGATGTTCACACACACACACACAGCTCTTTCAGGGATATAATCATATACACAAATTGATGTTCACACACACACAGAGCTCTTTCAGGGATATAATCGTATACACAAATTGATGTTCACACACACACAGAGCTCTTTCAGGAATATAATCGTACACACAAATTGATGTTCACATACACACACAGAGCTCTTTCAGGGATATAATTGTACACACAAATTGATGTTCACACACACACACACAGAGCTCTTTCAGGGATATGATCGTATACACATACACACAAATTGATGTTTACACACACACAGAGCTCCTTCAGGGATATAATCATATACACAAACTGATGTTCACACACACACACACAGATACACACACACTCGCACACAGAGCTATTTATGACACATGTACATTAATTCATTATATGATAACTAATCGACTAACTTCCATCAGACTGTTTTGAAAGTGCTAGCCACTCTACTTGATTCCCCTCCAGTCCTTGCCACCACCCCTTTCCCTCCTTCTCTCCCTAGTTAAACAAAAAAATTTACCAAACAGATACATAAAAATATAAACGTAACTGTGCAAAGAAAAAAGAGCCAAAAAGGCCCATATGAGTATCATGGCAGAATGGACAGCCAGTGTCTACTCTGAATAGTGTTTATAGTATCAATACATACCTGCCAGATTAAAACAAAAACAAAAACAAACAAGTAAACAAATCTGGTTCGCAATAAATTTTAAAAAGAGAAAAAAGCGGAAATACTTTCTAGAACAAAATCATGTAAAAGGACCATGAAGGCAAAACAATGGAACAGTAAAATATAATTGAAGACCAGTCTACAAAATCATTCTAGTTTTCAACATACAAAAGATTTTAAATTGTTATAAAACAACACATTCAAAATACGAGCCTGTTGAAACAGACACACTGTAGGCATGACTACCACACACAGCATCAACCCCCTCCCCCTATGCCTGTCCAGGGATGAATATTCAACGCACATCAGCAAAAGAGAAGATAAACAGGGTATTTTTGTCCTACTAAACCTACAATCTGAATACACACGTACTTACCATCTATTTTAGGCTTTTCTGAAACCTCCTTCTCTGGGATGCCTCTTCCGGAGTCTCTGCACAACATAACAACAATTAGAGATAATGAATAAAATGATAACTCACGGGAAAATGTAAACATAGAAATAATATTTGTGAAAAATCTGAACACTAAAAGTGCCACTCTGGCATGTTTTTTTTCTCATCTCAACCGTTTCAGTACCAATGCACTTAAGACAACAGGAAAGTGCTCTCCCTTGTGCCAGGGGATTTAGGGAATTTCTGATTCGCAGTCTTACACATCTAGCTGCTTCCATTGCTGAACAACAAAAAAATTGTTTCAAAAATTTCTTTTTTGCTGTCTCTTTTTCCAAGTGCCCTCAGTAGCACTGCTTTTCCATGCTGCTCATCCCTTCTGTTCCATCTGCACAGTCACATACAGGGATTTCCTGTATTAGACCCTACACTGTCAAGTCCTCTGGGGTGATCGGAACAAGGTCATCATCAAGCAACCAACCAGAGGAGGCACTGCTCTGCAGCCCAGTCACTTCCGTGGTGTTTAGTGATGCTTATTCTAACCCAACATACACAGGACACCACTTACTAACCCCCCACCCCCACAATACTGCTTAGTCTTGTACCCAGCATGAGTCACCTACTCTGGAGGGGGCCACCACTCTGTCCAACAAAAATCCGCAAAATGCCACTGCCAATGACCTAGACACTAACTCACCATGGTCATGGACTTGGAGAGGAAATAACAACTGGAGTCACCACAACCGCAAGGCATGAAGGGCCACAGAGTTTGAAACTTTTCTTTTAAAGATATCAACATGTATGAGGAGGAGGATGCGATGGTGTTCAGTTCTAACTTTTCTTTTAAAGATATCAACATGTATGAGGATGATGATGATGCTATGGTGTTCAATTCTAATCGAAGATCAGATATATGACATGCTTCCTTTTCGTAATATAATCCTGGCAACAACCAAGATGATGCTTGCAATGTTGGTCACAAATTGATGGTAACCATAGCGCCATGGTGGCTAGTTTGAATGAGAAAAGTTGTATCCTACCTCTGAGTCAATCAAGTCTGTGAACTGCATTCTCTACAGCTTTAACACCTGCAGCATTTGTGAATGGAATATGGCATTCATATTTTCAGCAGCACATGCAATAAACACTGTTATAAGTCTTCAATACATAACTAGTGTCTAATTATTATCCACTGAATCTTTCACTTTTCTTTGGCATGCTAACTGTCCCTAAAATAGGAAACACTAACCATCTGAATGTCCATTAACTTAGGCTGAATGTATGTTTTTGTTTGTTTTATTTAATATTTGTTTACTGGCACAGGTTACTTCAACCCCATCTGTTTATACTTATAGCTCTGGCAGTATTATGCTTAAATACTTTGTTGCTGTTGCTTTGTTTGTTTGTTTGTTTTTTAAACCAAAATTTTAAATGTGACTTCTTCAAGAGCCTTGTCAAATGAAGACCAGTCTGTCAACAACTAATAAATGTGTGCTCTTAATTTCTCTGTGCATTACATACATGCATGTCTGTGTCAGTGCACATCCATGTCTCAGGGAATGTATATGAATGTGTGTGTGGACAAGTGTTAAGGTGTAGGAATATGTGACAATATTACATGCACATGCACCCTGACAGTGTAAGATTTTACCCTTTTAAACATATAGACAAGGAATTGCTGTGTTCAGTTATATTAAATGTCAGCAGAACTACTTGCAAAGAAAGGAGGCAAAACACTTCTTACCTTTCCTTTGATCTTCTTCCACGGGGCGAGGGTGACCTGCACCAAATAAAAGTGCAATTAACATGCAACAACACCTGCACTTTTGAGTTTCCGTTGAATTTTTTTAATATTTATTGTGGAGAAATAAATAGGGGGATAAATACACAATAAACATGAAATGCACATTTTAAGCATGTACTTCACTCACAAGAAAATTCTGGCCTGTTTGCATGACGAATAAAAATCTGACCATGATTTGGAGACAAATGAAAAGTAAAAAGAGGATGGTAAAAATGACTTCAACTAGTTCAAGACACAGAAACTACAAGCACAAGACTGAGAGTACTTGGTGGTAACATTTCTCAAAGAACACAAATAAAGAAACAGATAATCAAATATCAATTAAAAAAAAAAAATCAATAAAAAATCACAATCAATTCAGACACAGTAAAAATAAAACTTAAACAGACAAAAAAACCCCACAAAAAACAACAACAACATTGCAAGGTATGTATCTAACTCGATAAAGAAATACCGCACTTCCATACAACCTGTCCACCTTAGGTGGGTGTTCATTTTCAACATACATGTAGCTGTTACTTGCATGTCATATGTTGCAGCATCTTGGAATGTCACAACAATGTACCAAATCTCTTGAAGCAATCAACAAAACGATGTTAATTAATGCTCTAGACATCAAAAAGGACAAGGTTTTTTACTTCGCCTATCATTTCTACATGATTTTGTACCCTTTTTGATGGTGTCTAGCACACAGTTTTTGAGACCCTGTCTTCCAAGTACCTAAGCTGCTCATGAATAACAATCTTCAACATGGTGAGGTATATCACATAATGAAGCAGTAAATTTTCAAGTGCTGTGTGGTTAAGTTTTTCTTTGCAGCTATGAGCATACTGCAATCTGAAGCCATTTGACAATGTTTGGGATTTCGAGGATTGTTGACAAAAATGAAAGAGGAGGAGCGGAGGGTGGGATGGGGGACTCGAATGTATGTATGTTTCATTTGCCTGTTTATTTTTTGTCCACTCTGTTTTGTGCCCCTGCAAGGGCATTGCCAGAGCTGCCATGGGACTTATGTGACCAGGCCTGAAAACTGATTCACAACATTTTCCAGGCCTTAAAGTAAAAGGAAGACAGGGGGGGAGGGAGAAAGCAACTAGAGGACAACACGGTGTTCTTCATGTTCCAACAAAAATGATATTCCAAGAAAGCTTGGAAGGAGCTATATGTTGTTCCCCAAAAAGTGTGGTATAAATGCTGAGAACACCATGTAGCTTAAGATGCAGACACACATCCATGCCCTGGTCTGCTCACTTCAAGCTGAAAACAGAAGCAATGAAAAAAAAAAAAAAAAGAAAAAAAAAAAGTCATCAGCAAGTATCTTAACACCTACAACCATACTGATCAGACAAACACCTTTTCCCACGCTTGCCTGTGACTGGACAGAGTTATTTGTCTGCACTGATGAATCGGAAAGAGGTGTACCTTTTGATGCATTACATACTAAACAAGAAGGTGCTCAAATAGGACAGAGTTAAACATGGGAAAAACAAGATCAAACCATATTATCTATCCAGAATATCAAGCAATAATGAACTACAATAGATTTTTCCAAGCCAATCCCCACTAATATGATGCTGAGGTCATGCTGAACAGATACACAGAAGAGACAGAAGAAATCCTGAGGACATGTCACACAATGGGTCAAGTTCCTATCACCACCAGCCATTAGCACCAGAATGGAGGCTCTCAGTTCGCTTGTTTGTTTTCAATAAAGAGAATACGCGATTTAGAGACAAAGAAACAGGTCAGGGAGTGTGCTGGGAATCATATTATCCATTCATCGTGAACCCAAATAAGAAAGAAAGTTGACAAGAAACATTCAAAATTTCTTGCAGCGATGCCATTTTCTCAAAAACTGATGTCTGACAGCTGAAAACATGGCATCAGTTTCTTCCCTTCAAAGCTTCTTGTCATGCACAAGATGACACTCTGGACCATCCATGCTGGTACTGTCATGAGACACACCTAAGTGTGACTGTATGGGGTGCTTGAGTGCGCAGAGTAGGAGTAATGCTACTTGAGGGACATGGAGTTCAGACTGAAAAAAAAGTTTCAATATTCTGAACTGCTACCCTATTCATCTTGAATTTAAAATCATTATGATTAAAAAGTCATCAAACACTTCATTCACATCTTTCTGCTATGTAAAAACTGCTTGCTATTTATTTGTTTGAAGGCCTCCGACCATTGTGGTAACCAAAATCGTAATTCCACCTTATGTGCACAACTCAAATCTTTTGATATCAATTAAAAAAATAGAGATTAGGAAATTTGTGTGTCTGTTAAATAACATGACTAATGCATTAAAATAAGCCACAATTTATAAATGTTATGTCAATAGAATGCTATCTAGTCACAGAGAAATGAGATAGAAGATCTGTGTGCGTGTGTGTGAGTGCATGTGATGGGAGAAGGGGGGGGGTGGGGGGGTGAACGAGAGGGTGAGACAATATGGAGATGAGTGGGGTGGGTGGGTGGATAGGGGAGGGTGACAAGGGGTAGGGGTTTCATGGAGAAAAATGTCCTGAGTTGGGTTGGTCACTGTTGTTTTTGACTGACGGTTTGTTCGTTGGTCTGTTTACCTTACTTTATTATTTTTCTTTCTTACATTAACGGCGCTGTATTCACTCAAATAGTGCTGTTTACGTACAACATACAGTGAATACTATGTTATTGGTAGCTCTTTAAAAAAAAATTCTTTTTTAAGTCATCAAACACAGCTGTCTGATAAACATCAAAACCTCAAATATCATATAATGCCACATTAGCTCAAAGTCAAAGGTGACTAAAACACACCTGCGTCTTGACATGGGAGATGGAGACCTCCGACGTGGGGAATGGGATCGAGATCTTCTCCGAACATTAGGTGATCTTGATCTGTACCTTGGAGCTGGTGAACGTGATCGACTTCTTCTGTGCCGGTCTGAGGAAGATAAAAAAAAAAGGATGAAATAAAAGCAGTAATCTTCAAGCCAACAAGAACTAGAGAGACCTACTTTGTTTTCATACAAGATGCTACGGTAATAAAGAAACATACTTTGAAATTTTCTTTCCAGCTGATGCTATTTATAGCCATTCCCACCATGAGGGGCTAATAAGGACTGAACACAAAGCAATGCAGATAAACACTTTATTAAACAAACAAAAAAGAAGGCCATCAAATTTTATTCAAATGAAAATTGCCTGTATGACAGACAGACTCAATACTTTGCATTCCGCCACCTGATGTTTCTTAATCATGATAATGTGAAATTTGTATTACTCACGTCTTCTTTCCCTGGATCGAGATCGTCTACGATCTGCAAACAAACATAATATCATTTGACATCATGATCATTGTATAAATATGACCTTGTTTCACATGAATGACCTGTTATGAAAAGAAAAAAGTTAAACATAATATACATAGTAACTTAAAAACATGTAAATACTTGTGTTTCACTTTTAGATCACAGTGCCAAAATAATCATCATATTATGAAAAATCTGTACAGGGTAATGTTTATAAATGTGTATTCTCTTTAAATGGTCTTATCACATACATAATTGGCTGTGGAGGTATGTGATTTGAACCGAATTTCATCAACTCTATCGGTATCACACTCGCAAGCCTTGAATTGTTTTTCACCACAAGCCACAAAACTGTCAGTCAATGAATCAAGCCACAAACCTGTCAGTCAATGAGTCAAGCCACAAAACTGTCAATGAACTGTTCGTGAGCATAATCACTTGCTCAATGTCACTAGTTTATCCTGGTCTCTTTTGCATCAAATAACTGTGTCCAGTACCCTGAGTATATTCCGTTTGAAAACTTTTAGCTAGTTGCAAAATCACACTCCTCTGAAAGTATCCATGATGGTTGAGAAATACTCTTTCAGTTCAATTTGTACTCTTCAAAACTCTTGTAGGAAATATGACTGACCTTACAGTTGTCTACAAAAAGTATATGAATTTACCTTGCTCTGAGAAAAGTGTATGAATTCATTTGCTCTGCGATAGATCAGAAACACTGAAATACACAATAATATGTAAATGCATGAATCAGAAACAATAGATCAAACAGTTCTTATCCTATCCATCCCAGAAGGTATGCACAGTTGGCAACCTTCAATCCTGTGTCCTGTTACATCGGTCAACAAAGAAGGTTTGCACAGTGTTTATTTCTTCTCTTGTTCTCTCAGCATTTAAAGACACAGTGTTTATTTCTACACTTTTTCATTTTAGTTGCAAAGTGAGATGACTGCAGGCGGAAATCTAAACAAATCTTAAATAAATGTTAGCGAACCGCCCAGAGAAACGTGGACAAACGAGTCACAAGACAAAACACAACCCGTTTCAACCTCTTAGGTCTTCCTCAGGTGAGAAACAAACGAATAAAACAACGAAAATTCACTTAGCTTTGATCGCTTCAGATCGCTTCAGAGTTCAGCGCAAGAAAGAAGGCCTTCTTTCTTGCGCTGAACTCTGAAGCGATCAAAGCTAAGTGAATTTTCATTGTTTTATTCGTTTGTTTCTCATCTGAGGAAGACCTAAGAGGTTGAAACGCGTTGTGTTTTGTCTTGTGACTTGTTTGTCCACGTTTCTCTGGGCGGTTCGCTAACATTTATTTAAGACTTTTTCATTTTGTTTTTGTCTTTCACCATTTTTTAAAACCAAAAGATATGGGGAGTTTGTATTATACTCCCTGTTTGGCTAGTATACTTACCATGTCAGACCATAGCATTTGAGTCTGACATGGTAAAGTATGTGACGCCAAAATGGGGAGTTTGTATTATACTCCCTGTTTGGCTAGTATACTTACCATGTCAGACTCTAATGCTATGGTCTGACATGGTAAAGTATATGACGCCAAAGATAATATTTAATAATCATTAAAACAATGGTTCAACTCACTGTATTTCTCTGCAGGCAGGCGTTCATTGGATCAAGATTGATCAAATCATGCATGAAATTCTATACTTCTTGATTGAGACACCTAAGATTTAAATTATGGTTTGGAAATGTCCTGGTATTGAGACCCTACTTCTCCCTTTGTACCGAGTTTGATTCATTGTCATCATTTATTGCAATCATGGAATAACATGCTAGAGAAGTAATCTAAACAACCGGCTAAAGTTCCTGAAAAACATCTTAAAAAAAAAATTAAAAAAAAATCTTTTCGTCAAAAGGCTATATCAAAATTTCCTCAAAAACTTAAATTAGTATTTTCAGAACACTGAGGCTATTTTCTAATCAGCTAAAGACACTTTAGAGTTTCATCTTAGATGGGAAATTACAAAATTTTCTGTCCTTTAGAACTAGGGGCTCCCTATGTTAACCTCCCTTATATCAGATTCTGTTGGATTCTACCGAATTTCAGTTTCATGACTGGCCTGTTCCCAATACTTTGATTCTTACCAGCTCTTTTGGGTGATCTGCTTCTGCTTCGAGGCATGTCGCACTTCTATTTTGACTTCTCAGTTAACAATCACTTTGACTAGACCACGCAAGAAACTCTGCTTCGAAAAATAGAACAAGAACACTTGTGTTAACTATACGCTGAAGAGTTCCACATACGCGAGTCGCAAAAGGTGGCGAAACAGGAAATGGTCATAAGGCGCACACGCATAAGTCAGATACAAAATATCATGTCATAAGAAATCTCTCTCTCTCTCTCTCTCTCTCTCTCTCTCTCTCTCTCTCTCTCTCTCTCTGTGTGTGTGTGTGTGTGTGTGTGTGCGTGCGTGCGTGCGTGCGTGCGTGTGTGTGTGTGTGTGTGTGTGTGTGTGTGTGTGTGTGTGTGTGTGTGTGTGTGTGTGTGTGTGTGTGCACTGGCAGTAACAGGCACAGGCCTGTATTCATTAAATAATCTCTCTCTCTCTCTCTCTCTCTCTCTCCTCTCTCTCTCTCTCTCTCTCTCAAACCCGCACACAGAGAGATGGAAACACACACGCCTGCAAGCGCGCATGTTTCAAGTTCAGATTATCCCACCATTAAAGCATTTGGCCTTTTCAGTGAAGGCATAATGGGTTAAAAAGAAAATAATAAACTTACAAGACAAGACAAGGCAAAATTCTTTATTTACTGGGATAACAGAGAAGCACTGTACAAACTAAGAAAAGGCAATGAATATAGAAGCATGAAAAACGAGGTTAGAAACTTTTTTTTTTTTTAAATGAGACAGACATACAGACAGACAGGCAGGCAGGCAGACAGACATACAAAGAGAGAGAGAGAGAGAGAGAGAGAGAGAGAGAGAGAGAGAGAGAGAGAGAGAGAGAGGAGAGAGAGAGAGGAGTGCTAAGTTAAGTGAATTGGGTCTGAAGAGACTTGGGTCTGAAAACAACCTGTTCATTTCACGTTGAGATAAAGTAAACCTTACCTTAGTGGTGAGCAAATTTTTGCGTGACATTAGATATCACGCAAAAATTTGCTCAAGGGCTTGAATCCAAACAAAGCATGAGATCCTGATGGTATAAGCCCCAGGATCTTGAGGGATTTGATAGACGATGTATCCACTGCTCGAATGCTTCCCTTTTAATTATCTATCAATGTTGGCTTAGTGTCATGAAGCTGAAAGACTGCTAGTGTCACAATACTCTGCAAGAAAGCAAGCACAGCAGATCCCATACCACCCACCAGGAACAAAGTGTCCCAGTGCTTCAAAGCATAAGTCATGCAGATGTATATTTTGTTTGTTTGTTTTGTGAGTGAGGTCTTCATTCAGATCTATTTAGAAATTGCGGCTGAAATTAGATGCATAATGGTTGTGTTGTTATTATTATCATTGCCATTTCATTTACAAGCCATTTGAACAATATTCTTTCTTTGGTTGGCTTACATGGGTTCACTGTAGTATGAGCTTCTTTCAGAAAAAAAGATTCATCAGGACTGCACAAATTTGGATTTCACATCTTTTAGTGATTTTTAAGCAAACAATAATAGCTCTTTCACAATCTTCTGGGCTTAGACATAAAATTGTTAAAAGTCTTTTTGAGGGTGGGTGGGGGCTGAATGATTTATCTTTCGTGTATTGGTAACGCAGATCACCTGTTGAACACTGTTACTAACAAAAATCTGAAACAGAACAGTTACACAGTGCTATTAAACTTGATAATGATGCAGTGTGTTATGCAGCATTGAGAAGTAAACATAGACAACGAAGTGACAAAGTGAAATATAGAAATAGCAAACAAACTGACACAGTTTAAAAGTATTTTTAGGGGAATGACGGATGAGATTATAAATATGAGAGATAACACCATGCACATTTCTTTTCGTATATCTGATCGAGTCAGTCCGGTTATCATGACAGGTATATAGACAGGAGGCCTAGGCAGAATGATAACGGTGCCTGCTTATATCTATGAATTTCAGTAACTACCAACATTATGAATTTGGGATGGGGCAGAGAAGGGGAGGGGGGGGGGGGTGCAGCAGAACATCTCTATCTTGTGCCCACATTTGGAGTGGGTGGGGTGGGTTCTGAAGCTCCTGTTCATTCCCTTTCTCTTTCACATAGAACTCGTAATCCCAGCAAACCACACTACCCTCCCAACCCCGCATCAGTCATGTTAACAGCCGCTATCAGTTCCTCTGACTTGCCTACCAGTTTAATGAGTATTAGGTCTGCATCCCGATCCAGACAACTACAATTATTTGTAAGGTAGGCGTGTGACCTATTTTACCGGAAATACAGTCCAAATCGTGTTTCATGATCACACTCAAAGTTGTAGGCCTATGCTGCTTTTGTTACGCCTAGATGATGAACCTCTACAGAAACAGTTTATCGCATAGGCCTAGTCCA
>CM065716.1:63283448-63298448 GCA_033310375.1 Conus canariensis | reverse complement strand
GCATGTTCCGAGTGGCACTGTTGTTCTTGGCCATGATTTGCTGCCTCCTGCCGTGAAGAATGTTGCGGGTACTTTTGGAGTCCTGATTTTCCCTTTTGTGGTGTTGGTACTTGTACAATCTCTTTGAGCACTTGGTTGTGCCTCCATGTGTACCTTCCTTGAGCCAGGGCTACTTTACATGAGCTTAGGACATGCTCCACTGTTTGTTTTTCATGGCAGAGGGGGCATGCAGGATCGTCTGTGTTTCCCCACTTCACCAGGTTTGCATTTGAGGGCAGAAGGTCATATGCAGATCTGAGAATGAAGCTGATCCTGAGAGGGGCCATGTGCCAAATGTCATTCCAAGTGAGACTTCTTTGGGGTGCATTCTCCCACGTTGTCCATTGCCCTTGCTGGCTCTGCTGGACTGCTTTTTGGAGTCTTTCCTCATCTTCTGAATCATCATGTCTCTTTTGGCTTTTCCTTTGGCCTTTGACCACCATTCAGTTTTGGTCACCCCCAGTCCTTGTCTGTTGGTCTGTGTGTGTCCTGTTATTTTTATTTTTCTAGGAAGGTAAAAGCCCATACATGTATTATATAACTCTCACCTCCTCCACTTGAACAATCAGCTGATCCTCCAGAGAGAGAGAGAGAGAGAGAGCAAACTCGATTTGATTTTATCTTCAGCATGTTCGTTGTTCCCGGAGGCAGCAAGAAAAAGGGGGAAATAAGGGTTAAATATACCACACCAAAAAGTCGCCTATTCAAAGGTATGTGTAATGTCCCCGCATGGTGAGAGTGAAGAGCACATGCTCTCTAATATAGGCATATTATTCTCTTTTGACCCATTTTCAACAAACGGCCTTCACCTTATGACATAAAGTACTAGACTTTGGAAGGTCGCGTTTACGTATCAAGATGGGTGACAAGTCCGAGGAATGTGAAACTACCGAGGAGAAGTTCGCACCACAGGGTCCCTCTGGAAAGGTCTGTTCTACTTACATATTTCCTTTTGGTGTTGTTTTACACAGTATCAAAGAAACTGGCGGTCATGAAACACCATCTGAGCGCGACCATGGGTGTATAGTTTTCCTGCACTTGAGTTTTTAGGGGGGGCTAGGACTCGCGCACTGAATATCAACATGGTCGATAGACGGACGAGCAACACTAGACAGAGCAAACCGGATAGTGACTGTGCGAAAACAGAAGGTATATCTGTGTATGCGGCGCTTGCCGTGTTGATTGTTAAATGTCACATGCTGGGTTACTTAAATGTGCGATTACCAACAAACCTAGGCTACTGATCAGTGTCGTTCGTGGTGTATTCAGTGTTAGAACACCAAAATAATTGGTATGTTTTGGTGGTTTTATTATTAACAAAATAAAACTTCCTTGTTGTTTTATGGACTGGAGATATGATAATCCCGGCTCGATGTCCGGCAAATCGAAAGTTTGGAGGCCTTTCATTCAAAGATCTACCTACATAACTTCCCATGAAAGAGTTTCTTTTCGTTAAGTCTTAAGGTTAAACTAATTGAAACACGCCAAATATTGTCAGTGGGTACTTTTGTTTCTGTTTGGCATGTGTAGGACATTCAGGCAGTTTTGTAATCATAATTGATGGAAAGGAAATATGATTGAGAGAATGATTTAATGGTGAATGGGTGTCGAAATTGAAAATTAAAGTTTAACTTCCATTACCTAAAGGTGGTAGGGCAGTGTTGGAGGTTCACAGTTTCGAGGGCATGGCATTATGGAATGTAGGGTCCATTCCTCTCCTTCTGCTGCCATAACCTTCCCAAATCTGAATCATGTACCCATGTCCTGAGGGATGGACAGGTTTGACAAGCCATAAAAGTCAGGCTCACTCTGTGTCGAAAGTAGCAACCCCTAGCTTTGAGGTTTGCTTGATTTTCTGTCTGTAATCGCTGAGTGTGTGCCATCCAGTGAAAAAACAACAACAACAAAAAACAAACCCTAGTAACTAGTTTCAACTAAAAGAAAGTATCTGCAAGGCTGTCCATGAAGACAGTGGAAAAGTTGGCTCTTAAGCATGTGTAAATAAATTTTGGGTGATAAGCGAGCACCAAAGAATGTAAAGATCATTTTCATATAGTGTATACATATCAGTTACCAGAAATCAAGTCATATTGTATCGTATCATATTACAGAAATTCATCAGTGTTGGACATCAGATGCTGGACCAGTTTAATCTTGAAAATGACCAAAACAGTTTCAATCAAATCTGTACCAGGTCTGAAATTTTTTTTGCCAAGTCACAACTCAGAAGTCAATATGTGTGATGAATTTGTGTTGAAGTATCAGCTTTTATGGACTTACACTGGTCAAGTCTTCAACCCAGCTTCTTTGCATCTTAATTCTCATTCGGAGTGTTGGCTTAGCACTGTGAAGGTGATTTCCAGTTTCAGTGGGACTAACCCACAATCAGTTACAAAACAATGCAGGAGGGGGAGGGAGGGGGTTAGGGGAGAGGGGGAGGAAAAAGTAGAAAACCAAAGCAGATGGTGGGGCAGTGTAGACTCAGTGTTTGACTGCTGTGGACCGGTCTGACTCTGAA
Source organism: Conus canariensis (assembly GCA_033310375.1). NCBI lineage: Eukaryota > Metazoa > Mollusca > Gastropoda > Neogastropoda > Conidae > Conus > Conus canariensis. The sequence goes on along the minus strand of CM065716.1, from coordinate 63,295,891 downwards.
GTTATAAGATATCACTTTCAAAAACATTCTTTTTTTTTTTTTTTTTGGTAGTATTTCAGTTCTTTATATGAGTATATAAAAAAAACTTTCTTGATTTCAGTTCAGTATAACTTGGCAGCAAATATCCACAGTCAGTATTCTTCTTCTGCTTCTTCTTTAAAAACTAAAGTACCAAAGTAGTGAAAAAGACAGTCTCCCCCCCCCCCCCCCCCCCCCCCTCACCAACATCCTGACTCTGTGACAGTCCTATAGATTTCCAAAATGTTTTACTTCTAGGACATGTGTCTTAAGTATTTGATTTTATCAGATAAAACACTGATACCATATCATATATCGATCATATGATTGACTTGTACACTGTTGTAGGCTTTAACAAGATTACTTATCTTGCTTATGTAGATTTCTCTAAATTTCATGATGATGAAAATGTTAACCAAAATTGCACTCTCATTATTAAAGGTGTCTTGCAGCAATTTCATCTGTTTCCAGATGTTTGTCACATTTGTTTATAAAACTGTTTATATTTTGTTTCTACTGGTACTGTTGAGATTCGTAATGATACTCTGCTGCCTGATTTTGGCTGATTGAGATTGTGCAACTCACTGGAGTTATACCTCAGTGCTGCAGCTTGATCTTGACTGTTTCACAGGGTCTCAAAATCACATAATTATCTAAATGCCACCTGTAAATTTAGAAGCTGCTCAATCATGCAGTCATAACGAGTTGGGGTTTGGATGATGTGTGTTGTGTGTGTGTGTGTGTGTGTGTGTGTGTGTGTGTGTGTGTGTGTGTGTGTGTGTAAGTGGATGTTTTTAGTGGACTGATCCAAAATCAATACACGAAAGTATTCAGTCTGTGTACAGATTAAAAAAAAAAAAAAAAAAGCCTAAATCTCAGAAAATAACAAGCAAACTCTGAACTTGATGTTTTTATCAATCAAACAAACACAGAACAAAGTCCAACATTAGCCATCGTCAACCATGAAACTGAGCAATTCATAATACAGCATAGGTATAAAATGTTTATAAAAACGACATGCTCATTTTCACTATCATAAACATAAGTTCAACTGCTTTGAACTAGTTTCAAAGTTTTAATGGCTTCAGACTCAAGTTTAAACATAAAAACATGTGTTGAAATACTGAACAGCAAAATGAACATATCAAGGAGGAAAGTAAGGAGCCTCAACCTGTTGGCCTTTTTCAGGCAGAACAAGAAGAAAACAACAACAAATAAACAAAATGATTAAATGATGGAGAGAAAAACAAATGCAGGTAAACAAGACTTCAGTCTGTTTTAAAATGACTTGCCAAGAATTTCAAGAGGAGTCAGATGAAGGGAGGAGGGGGTGGGGTGGGGGGGGGGGTGGGGGGGGGAGGAGTTGGGGAAAAGGAAGAGGATTGGCAGTTTGAAAATGAGGTTTTAAATCCTTCGCTGACATCATATGGAACTGTTGAGTTCTGTATTGTGAACAGAACCAAATGTTTAAAGCCTGTTTAGGTTCTTCATTCATTATCATAATTTGAGCCAGCTTGTAGGCTGCACATTTGCTGAGTAAAACATTTTCAGTTGCTGTTCACTCTGCTAGCTGATGTGAGAAGGAATCGATTGAAATGCTGAAAAGGCTGTGGTGTCTTGGGAGACGTTACTGTGATGAAAAAGGGCAACAACAACAACAACAATAACAACAACAACAGAAACACTAGAGAGATTTTCCATGCAGAATTACCGTCTTCACTCCCCTTCTGCCCCTGTCCCTCCCTTCTTACCACATCACACACACATTCACATGCATGCAAACACACAAACACATGCACGCACGCACACACGCACATGCACGCATACCCACATGCACACACACAAACACACCACACCACACCACACCACACACACACACACACACACACACACACACACACACACACACACACACTCCTACCATCCTAGACTCGCACATATCCCAAACGGAAAGGTGTTCCATCGCACAGCTTCTGTGGGAAGTTGTAGTATGCATCAGATGTTTTGTGCTGTCTCCATGCTGTATTGAGACTGAAGATAATGCTGTGCCAGTTAGGATTGTGTCAGAGGTGTTGTGCGAGGTCAGTAGGCCAAGATGGTACAGTGTAAATCTTAAGAGGATGTCTAACACTTTGATAGATTTGATTCAGTTTACATTGTAAAATGTATTGTTCAGTTCCGTGCAGCGTCATCTGACTATTACATCCAACAGTTTTGTTGTTGTTGTTGTTGTCATCATAATGACCATGAAGAATTTTTCAGTTCTGTAAGTAAACTGAAAAATGATGTGCGTGTGTGTAAGAGTGTGCATGGTGGGGGGTAGAAGGAGGGAACAAGGAATTTGTTTTTTGTTTGTTTTTGTCAATGAAAAAGCCATTTCTTATGCAAAAGAAAAAAAAACCCCTGCTTATCAGAGTGCATATGATTGAGGCTATGAGAAAAAAAAATACAAGGCATACAAATGGACAAACAAATCTGAAGCATTTTGAAAGTTTTATATATATGAACAGTTCCAAATATTGAAGACTGGGCAAATTCAGAACTTTTAACAAGCCTTTATGACAGAAAAAAAAAAAAGTTGTAAAATGTCGAGGAGGAAGTAGGCCAATGCAATGGCGAGCCATAGGAGGGAACAGGAAAACGAAGTGGTAAAGATAGTCCAAATAAGAGAGTGAATCACTCAAACTTGTACAGGAAATAGGAGCATGATTAGTCATTTAACCAGATACCTGTCCTGTGGGTGTGTCGGTTGTGCTTATCCACACACTGTTATCCATTCTGGTCTTACATGAGCTGTGAAAAAATTGCATAAGGAACCAGGAAGACAAGCTAATGAAGGGTTAGTAAATATGTTCGTGAAGTAGGATATGCAGCCTCAGAGTAGCCAAACATTTTACTAACAGGTGGAGTGAGGTATACTTTACTGCATCAGAGTAGCCAAACATTTTACTAACAGGTGGAGTGAGGTACACTTTACTGCATCAGAGTAGTCAAACATTTTACTAACAGGTGGAGTGAGGTACACTTTACTGCATCAGAGTAGCCAAACATTTTACTAACAGGTGGCGTGAGGTACACTTTACTGCATCAGAGTAGCCAAACATTTTACTAACAGGTGGAGTGAGGTACACTTTACTGCAACAGAGTAGCCAAACATTTTACTAACAGGTGGAGTGAGGTACACTTTACTGCATCAGAGTAGCCAGACATTTTACTAACAGGTGGAGTGAGGTACACTTTACTGCATCAGAGTAGCCAAACATTTTACTAACAGGTGAAGTGAGGTACCCATTACTGCATCAGAGTAGCCAGACATTTGACTAACACTAGTAACAGGTGGAGTGAGGTACCCATTACTGCATCAGAGTAGCCAGACATTTTACTAACACTAGTAACAGGTGGAGTGAGGTACCCATTACTGCATCAGAGTAGTCAAACATTTTACTAACAGGTGGAGTGAGGTACCCATTACTGCATCAGAGTAGTCAAACATTTTACTAACAGGTGGAGTGAGGTACACTTTACTGCATCAGATTTGGAGAAGGTTGAAAAACTCAGTTTTGTTTAACCTCAAGAAAACTGGTGATGAAAATGGACATGCACTGTGTACCATGTAACACTAAGAATTTTGCAGACTTTACCCTTTGGTAACATCTTTGTGTAGGAAATGGCTGGAAGGATCTCATCATAAATGTCATTCTGCTCAGTTCAGTTAGCACCAACAGCATATGTAGTTTCTGGAAAATACCAGTGTTTATTTTTTGTAATTCATGGACTGACGCACACGGTGACATGGACAATGGTACTTACCAGCCACCTTTGTGCAGTAGTTCAAATTGTTGACTTGTGGACTGGGAGTCTCATAAGAAGGAAATTTTTGTGGCTTTCCTTTTTTTTTTTTTTTTTTGGCCTGGCTGGCTTCTGCCGAATTTAATATGGTGTGTGGTCAAGTTTTGTCCACTGAAGGGAAAGAGCTGGTCAAATTTCCGGATCAACATTGCATGTGTCTGTATGATTACTTGAACTTTGCAGATGCCAAGTTATCTAGCGAGTGTAGAGTACAATCCTGTGACGTAGTCTCAGTCCAGAATGGAATTCATTAGCATCAGTTCACCTTCATTTCTCATCCTTGTTGATCATCATTTGAAAAAAAAAAATGGAGACTCAGATTTATGTCATGTGTAAGAGATGATCTCAGTTTTCCTCTCCACAACCATGCGCATAGCAACTGGATGTTGAACTTATCAGTGTTGGCAAGTTTGTTGGATGAACATGGAGGCACCCATGGGAGAGGGAGGCTCACTCACTCCAGCTCTGCAGCTTTGCAAATATTATTGTCAGTAGGGGACTGGCTGGGTAGTATCCTGCATGATGGATCAGGACAGGCCACCGCTGAACAGCACCAGAGTACAGCAGCAGTGCAGTCTCTGGTAGATTGCTTCTTAACGACTTGTTGTTGTTGTCGTACCCTGGCTAAAAGACTCCAGGGATCATCCAAACAGCCGAAGTACTTGAACACTATGGTACAAATGCATCAGCTGGGGATGAGAACATTATGTGTGTGACCATTTTTGATTATTCCGCCACGTGGGCAGCCACACTCCGACTTCGGGGGATTTTGGAGACTGATAATGATATGCTAGGAGCTTGTCACAACTGAAGACAATCCCCGCATAACTATGCAGAGCATAACAACATTTTGATGTAGCCTTGGTGTTCTAGCCTATGTCAGTTGGCCTGACACAGCCTTAAGCCAAGGCGGGTCTTAACGACTTGATATGGATTGCTCCATGTGGATTGGGATGCTGGGGCTAGGACAGGAAGACCTTAGGTGTATCTGAGTACTGGGGAGAAGAAGGGGAGGCATGGGAATAGTGCCTCTGACAGGGGTCTGATAAAGCCAGAAGGGAAAAAGGTACACATATTGACTCAAGTTTGTAACATGTGTGAGTCAAAAACTGTTGCTGTAGGGATCAAAGATGGTCTTTATAGCCCTTCCCCCCCCCTCCCCCCCACCGATGTAGCCTTTTTGATGTATCATCGTTTGTTGTTGCAGAAAGGCTGAGATAGGTGCCTAATGGTGAGACTTGCTGAGTCATGTGAGAAGTTTGATCAGTGCCCCCCCCCTCCCCATTTGTTCCGCATGTCATATTACAGTGCTGACAAAGAAGCGTATAAAGCACTGGCTGCGTGTTATATGTTTGTGACATGTTTGAACAATTTACTGTCAGTGGATTATGGTTTCACCAGCTGTGTCAGGATACTAGGTCTTTGATCAGTCCCTGAACAAATCGTTCACGCGTCATGACACCATGCTGACAAAGAGGCAGAAAGCAAGTGGTTCCGCATTCCATGTTTCTCACATGCCTGAACACTTTACTATTTGTATAATATGAGAGTAATGCAAAACATGCATCACATGTACACACGCTCTACAAAAGGCAGCATGATCCTGGTTTCTGTCCGTGTTGGAACAATTTATTGTCAGTGGATTATGATGATAAGGCATATACATGCATATACTCTCACACACACACACACACACACATACACACACACACACACACACACACACACACACACACACACACACACACACACACCACACTACACACACAATGGCAAAAGCCTGCACGTTCATATTTCTTCTGACATGTTTTAACGATTTATTGTCAGTAGATTTTGGGAATAACGCTACTACAAGCATCACACACACACACACACACACACACACACACACACACACACACACACACACACACAACACATATATATTTTTCCTTTTGGTAGAAACATGCTCATAAATAACAAGAAATTGTTTTTTTTTTTTCTCTTCATTTCCTGCAGGTTTTTATTTTTTTATTTTTAAATTAATGTACCGAGATAAGCAAATTTTGGTACTTAAGTCCACAGCAGTCTTTTATATTATTTGCATGATGTAACTTTACTTCTAGAAATGCAAACCAAAGGAGGAATGCAGAATTTGTCATGTGTTGATCCTTGATAGTCTTTTTAATTGCAAACGAATGAGAGGAATTCGTTACTCATTCTACCAGCCATATCATTAATAATAGTTGCAACACAGTGTTAGCACAGTGACAAGTGTATTATCACAAAATATTGTCTGATCAGTTTTACACTCTCCACACACACACACACACACACACACACACACACACACACACACACACACACACACACACACACACACACATACACACACACACTACAAGAAAGGAAAAACAAAAAACCAACACTGCTGAAATGGTTGTTGCTAAAACTGTGTAAACTTCCGTTTATAAATTAACAAAGAAAGAGCAAACATATTTTAATGGTATCTGCCGTACATAAGTACTGTTTATATATGTTTATTTAGGGCATTGCTTCTGTTAAACATTGGAGAAGCTCTGTGGTGCATTCTGTGTCATGTACCACTGACAGTGAAACACATTCTCATAGGTTGTTGGAACTTGCATGATGTGAGACATACACACTTTACAGCTTACTCCATGAAAACCTTGTTCAGAGATGCCCAACCTGATGTGATCTTTGAAATTCTGAAAGTGATCAACATTCTTCTTATGATCTAAGATTTTACGGAAGATAGATTTTAAATGAAATTTCCGGCGTGTTTTTAGAAGATGTATTTTGAAGGGTTGTGTGAATGACTTTTTTTTTTTTTTTTTTTTTTAATAATGACTTGTCAGTTGACTTCAATGCAGTGACAGCCCAAATATGGCCCATAGCAGTTGGCTGGGTTATAAGCAACATTACTTACCTTACCAAACATTGAATCAAATTCAGAAAGAATTGTTATCATGAAATTATCACCAGCAAAGATTTTTTTTTAAATCCACATTTTGTGTGACCACAGACCAGTGAGGACAGTAATTCACTGGATGGAGTTGACCTGGCGCACGTCTTGACAACGATGGCATCCATCCGACCACTCCTAGACCCCAGTGAAGATTCTGCCCTGTCTTCTTCGCCCTCCGCCTCCAGCACATCTGCGCTTAGTCCGCCAGACCACACCTACAACACGACGCCTATGGTCTGCGTGCTGTCCCCTTCCGGCATCGTCCATCCTGATTCTGCTGAATCCTCACGCAAACGCTTGCGTGCAAAGGACGAGAAAACCTGCGGGGTGTGTGGGGACAAGGCTCTTGGGTTTAACTTCAATGCCATCACCTGCGAATCTTGTAAAGCGTTTTTCAGGCGCAATGCACACAAACCAAAGGTATGTTTTCAGTTGAAAAATTATAATCTCAACTGGAAAGAAAGTTTGTCGTTCTGTCATGCATTTTTTAGAAATCAATGGACCGTCATTTTCCAATTGGTTTGTACATGAAAATTAAATCTAACCATTCCAGAAATTTTGTTGTTGTTGTTTATATTAATTTGTAATTGTCTGCTGTCAATGATTTAAACACTTTTCTGTCTGTGGATGTTAGTGGTAAGTGTTAGTTTACCTGTCGTCATTATCTTTGTTTCCACTGTGCCACTGCTCCTGGCAATTCTGTTTGCTTCTAGATGTTTTATGGATCGTACACATCTACTATGATTTAGTCCCTTTTGGGACAACACTTTTGATTTGGGAGCACACTTTTTGATTTGTAATTGAAATATATATTTTCATTGTTTTGTTTCTAATTTTGATAATAAAAGAATCTTTTGAATCCATCAGAAATCTTTTCTGTCTTTGCAAAATCAATTTCATCCCTGAAAAATTCAAATTTTCTCTGAAAGAAAGATATCAAGTAATGCACAAAGAAGGTATGTCAGATTGTAAAGTATCCCAGTTTCACTTAATACAGTACATAGTCTTTAGTTCTTACTCAAGCTGCAGCTGCTTTGTTTTCTTTGTAGGATAATCTCTTCATTTTTCATTTCAAACAGCACATTCTTTTGTTTACAACTTAGCTTTACATTTCATATTGCAGAGTCCACCTAGTCACTGTTTTTCTGATTGCTTGTTTCAGCCTGAGTGCCTTTTCCAAGGGAACTGTGTCATTGACGTGCGCACACGCCGCTTCTGTCCTTCCTGTCGCATCTACAAGTGTTTTGCTATTGGCATGAATGCAGATATGATACTTGGTAAGCAGGCTGAGCTTCTTATCTTTTGCTCGATAATTTTGAAATAAAGGGGAAGAACGGACTGGAAGCTCAAGGATTCTTCTCTGTCTATTTGTCTGTCTGCGTGTCTTTCTCTTTCTCTATTTCTGTATGTAAAAGTATTTACAATCTGTATGTTGTATGTTTACAAAACGTGTGCGTAGGTGGATATACCTGTGTGTGGATGTGTGTGTGTGTGCGCATGAGCAGTTGGTTGGCCATTCCTGTCCTGTGAACAGTTGATGAGGTGTCTTATCTTTTCATGTACTCCATACTGCCCAGCGTGTATGCAGGGAGGGAAGGGAAAGATTGGGAGAGTGTTGGTGGATGATAAAAGTTTTACCCATTGAAATTGATCTAATTCAAGATTAGATACCGGGTCATGGCAGCATTGTGAAACAGTCTAAGATAGACAACCCCAAACTCAATGTCTCTGTAATGTGATGCTTTACTGAACCCCTTAATCTGGACCTTGATTTCTTGGATGTTGCTTGGGTGGGATGCCACCAAATCAGTGTGGTCTGGCATCATGTGCTTTCTATATAGTTTATACAAATTTTGTTAACGTACAAACCAGGTGGGGAAGGGCAAGCATAATTGAAGCACATTGTATCCCCAGAATTATGATACATCTCTGACTTTACAATCATCTCAAATATTATGAATAGTCCACCATATCATTTTCTTTGATAAATAAATTTGATGTCAGCTATCTAGAAATAAAGACACAATTTACAAGTTTTAATTTTTTTTTCATATTTTGCAGTGTGTTGTAAGTGAGTCCGATGATTGACAAGAATAAATGAAAAACCAAGTCAAGTGGGTCCATTTTGTAATGTGGCAGAATTACTTATTTACAGTCCAAAGAGCATGTGCTTCATGATTATGTGTTTTCAGATGATGCCGAGAAGAAAGCCAGGATGGAAAGGGTGATAGAAAACCGCAGCAAGAAATTATACAGTCAAGGCAACACCACAATAAAGCAGGCATACTCTCCTGCTGAACAGCAGAGCAGGGAAAGAACTGATCTGTTTCCAACAGCTAGATCAAAACTGTCCGAAGCGGCGAGTCCGGTGGCGGTGACGTCAAGTGTCCCACACACCACAGTGCAGCCCCAGACGGCTGTTCCCTCCAGACTGTATGGGCTGCCACAAACCCAGCAGGGGCGAGCATTCAGACACCCGCCCCGAGAGCTGCTTCCATCAGACCCACAGTTTTATCGTCGTCTGACAGAGGATGAAAAGTGGATTTTGAACGACATTTCAACTGCTTTCCAGGTAGGATGTATATAAAGTTTACTTTGAGAGGGGGAGGGGGGTACTTTTTTTTTTTTTTACCCCTCACATGCAAGTAAGCACAACTTAAACTGCATCAATAATGAATTTGAAAAATGATTTGAATGCTTTATTATGTTGTAATTAGCAAGCATACTGTGCTGGAAATGTGATGCTTTTGAGTCCCTCATTTAACATGGTGTGAATTGAGAAAAAGTTGGATGCGGACAAGTTTTAGACTTATGAGTCACTATTTTAATTTTGTTATGAGTATAGTCGGAGTTTGGCGCTGAGTGATGCTCTACTGTTATAAGTTATCCCTAAATTCATCTGCATTGAGTTGATTTTTGTTTTTTAAACAGTCATTCTTGTTTTCCTTATCAAGTATGTTACCTTGCCAAAAGCTCTTTTACAACATGCTAAGTGCATGCTGTGTACAGAACCTTGACAGGGTGATAATGGGTGGATGTCTGTGGGGCCCGTTTTCCCCTGAAATGTCTGGTGCATACTGAACACTTTCCATAACTCACTGAATTTTGACATGAATGCAGGGATCTTTAACATGCATCCTGATTTTTTGTGCAAGCTTACTCTTATGAAGAGGGTTGATCAGTGAAACTCAGGCTCCTCTCCTCTCTCAGTTATCATTGTAACCACACTGCTGTCTTGACCTTAGAAGCTGGATAGTATCAATGATGATTTAAGTATTTGTGAATTACTGTCAGTGGTGATGGGCCGGAGTTGCAAAGATCAGTTAAAACATCATCGTCATCACCACTCCCGGAGCCTAAGCCTTCAACAACAAGTCTGCAGAGCCCTCTGTCCCTGATCTTCCTGTTCAGTTGTTCTCATTTGTTTGGTTTCTGCTTCGGAGTCCTGATGCCAGATGCTTCTGAGTCAGCCTCTCTTTTGGGTTGCCTTGTGTGTTCCACTTATGGGTCTGTCTGGTGATGTTTGATGAAGGGTTTTTTAAGAGTTCGTCCAGTCAGTCACCATTTCCTTCTCCTGATTTCATCTCCAGCTGGTAAGTGGTATGTTCTTCCAGAGGCTGGTGTTGCTGAGGGTGTCTGGTTAGTGGACTTGGAGGAATTGACTCATAGTTGCTTTATTATTGGCAGATATTTCTATCTCTCTAAACTGCTCTCACCACAAAGTCATGCGCATTGTGCGCATGCACATAAACACATGCACACACACACACACACACACACACACACACACACACACACACACACACACACACACACACACACACGCATACACATACACTCTCTCTCTCTCTGTTACTCAAAGCCATGTCAGATGCTTGAAAACTTGGGCTGCTTCAAACAAGATTTTTTTGTATTTCTTTCTTTACCATGTAATGTAGATGAATGCACACAGACAGCTGTATGTTGTTTGTGTAATTTACTTGTGTACATTTTCATGCTGTGGTTAAATTTGCTTCATTTACTGTTGACTTTTACTTACTTACTTACTTACTTACTTAGTCCTCTTCGTTCCAATCAGAACACAGGGCCTGCACTGCAGATCTCCATCTACTGTTGACTTTTAATGAACTCTGTTTGCAGGCCACCATCGCCACTCTAAACAGCAACGACACTGATCCTGTGCCTCCCAACCCCAACCCAAGCCTCAACGAGCTCATCAACTCCACTGATGAAACTGTACGTCAGCTGATCCGCTTTGTCGGCAAAGTGAGTGACTTCCAGCAGATGCGCAAAGACGACCAGATATCGTGCCTCAAAAACAGCGTGATGCAGTCAGTGTTGTTAAGATCGGCGTGTGTGTACATTCTGGAGAAAGATGTGTTCCTGTGTTCCAAGGGAGAGGTCCCTACCTCCTTCCTGCAGGGTGCTCTGGAGAATCCGGCACTGTACAGTGCCCACGTCAACTTTTGTCGCTCCATCAAGTCCATCATTCTGAACAACTACACCATGTGGGCGCTGGCTCAGGTGCTGGCGCTGTTCAACCCCTGCGGCAACGCCATCCTCGATCGTGAGTACATGTCCTCCCTGCAGGACAAATACATGATCTTGCTGAAGCATTACCTGGAGGCAGAGTTTGCCTACACTTTTGCTCAGGACTACATGGTGGCCTTGCAGGACATGCTGGTGGATCTGAAGGCTCTGGGAGAGGCATACACCACCGTCATCTACAACGTGAACCCCTCGGAGATTGAGCCTCTCCTGCTTGAAGTGTTCAATTTGAAGTAAACTTCTTTTCATCATCCAGCTCACTGTGAAGTATCCAGTTTCCATGGAGGAATGGAGGTGTATTGATTCAACATGTATTCCATTCATTGTGGACAGCTTTGTGAAAGGATGAGAACCCTGAGAAGGTTATACAGGAGGATCAAACGGCACACAGGCTGTGGTATGTCCGTGGAGTTGTTTGTTGGCACAGCTCGGCAGCACAGGTCTAAAACATTCTTGTTCTCGTACTGTTGACAGACTGTTATTTCCATTTTATTTGTACCAATTTCAGGTAATGTTAAGGTTGGAAATAATTGGTAATACTGTATGAGTGTGAATGGATTTAGTCCCACCCAGTTCAGTAATCTTGACAGAACATGAGAACATTAAGAAATCCTGTAGGTGCACAGCTCTACCATTTTTTATCACATTTTTTCCCTCAGCCATGTTTGATGATTTATGAATGAAATGAGAGTCGGTCAGCTATTCTAACTGCGTAAAATAGAACAGAATTGTGATTTTTATGTAGTTAAGAAAATTGAACTAACGTGATTTAACAGTAAAATACTTTGAACACAAATAAGGTATTTAACTTGTTACCTTGAACTGTAGTCAGAATAAACATGAGCAGCAAATTGAATAGATTAATAGAATGATGTACTGGTACATATTCAACATTGCACTTTCAAATTAAACTTTACTTCATTGATTAATTATTGTTGTTGTTGTTGTTTTTTTTAAGTGAGATTTCTGCTGTGACCAGCAGAAATCTCACTTTAAAAAAAGAATATGGATTGCTGAAACTAGCTATAACTCATAACTCACTCATTATGAAATTTGACAG
>CM065716.1:63265948-63278448 GCA_033310375.1 Conus canariensis | reverse complement strand
GTGAGTTCTGGCCCAAAGAGTATCTGGCTATACTCCCCCCCCCACCTCAACTTGATTTGACTGGTTTGTTTTTTGCCTTTCTGTTTACTTTTTGTTTCGCTCTGTTACATCAAGGATTGCGTAAGTGTTAATTTACAAATGGATTGTGCCTTAATAGTGGGACCATTGTATAGTGCATGCTGTTAGTCTGGATCGTTTTTGCGTTTGATTTGCTCGTTCAAAAATGGTTTGAGTGGCAACATGTGTCTGATTATCTGTGCAGACATGGTTTTTTTTCTTCTGAATAACAGCTGAAGTTAAATGATTGTATTGATTTTGCTCAGTGACAGGTGCCTGTGTTCACATCATGTTAAAAAACATAGCAACTAGTCATTACGGACCATGTTGTTTGTTCATATAAAAGAGAAGCAGAGACTTCTCAGACAGCTGCTGTGATCAGCAACAGAGATTTGTGGCTGGGAGATTAGTGAGTTCAGTCTCCATCTGTGGACTAAGGACAGTTGTGAGTTTATTGTAATTATTAGTAGTAGTAGTAGTTGTATGAATATTTATATAGCGCCTATCCTTGGCTAGAGACCAAAACCTCTAAGCGCTTTACAATCCGCAATCTCGTTTACACACTGGGCTGCCTACCTGGGTAGAGCCGACTGAAGAGCTGCCAGCTAGCAGTTAATTCTGTCGTTTCCCATGTTATCCAGTCAAAATCGTTCACTCCATTTCCTTACTTCCTTCATTCTTACCATTTCTCATGCAGGGGGCATGCCATGTGTAATGTGTCATCCATACCAACAGCCAAACTAGCCTTCTTTTCTTAAGTTTTCTTATCTTGACCAGTGTGTACCCAGTGTTGACTGCATTGTTGTTCTCAGATGAGAACAAAAAAATCTGGTTTGTTCAAGTCTTTTGGATTTTCTGATTCACCCTTTGCACGTGACTGACGCCATGATGAGCTATCGAAGGAATTGTAAGATATTGAAGTTGGTCAGTTTCCATTGATGGTGGATTTCTGTAGCATTGTTAATAATCCTCTTCCTTATTTGATTTAAGGGGAAAAAATGGTTAAAGTTCCCATAGCCTATCAGCCATCACACAGACCTGTTAAGCCAAGGGCAGGGCATGACGGATGACAGTGCCTGCCCTCTCCTTCTGCCGCCTTTAACCTTCCCTGAACTGAATCAGGTACCTATGTATTGCTGGGTGGACAGAGACTGTTTTCAAGTTGAAAAAATCTGACCCCACAAGTGGTTCAAACTGTCAGCGTGGCAGGCGAACATGAACCATTTGATTATCGGCCCCACTGTGTCCTTCAGTTAATTAAAAGTGTTAATGAATTAAAAAAACAAAAGCAAATAATCACAAAATTCAGTGACTGTTCTTGACAGCATTCCGAAAATGGAAGAAAAAAAATGCGCTATTATCCACCTAATCTACAAGAAAGAAGGGGATTCTTCCCTTCCTAAAACATTTTATCCTCTTGGTAAAGCATTTTTCAGTACAGTACAAGCTGAAAAACATCAAATGACATGACCAGCCTAATATGTTCTGTTACAGGATGTGACCATTTCTCAGTTGTTGTTGCAGTGCAAAGATGTGCGTGTTTCATTTGACAGAGATTGGAGAGTTTGTTGAGTGATTTTTGCAAGTTTTGTGTCTGCACAGAAAATGAGTTTTTCTCATTCCAGGGACACCCTCTTCTCTTTACCAATTTCAGATGCAGCAGTCATCATGTACCTTCATTCAGTTGGTGAAAATTCATTCCATAGTTTAACTTCATTGAGGAGTGGTGTTCCTGAAGAGAAAGGGGAGGCATGGGGAATTGGTCCTGATTTGTTATCGCATCATATGATCTGTTTCCCTGTTTGATTTCATCAAACAGTGCAAAACAGATGTTTGTTTACAGGTTGTTTGACTAGATTGAAAACTGTTTAGGCGGTATTGTCAAGGAATGGAGGGAGTATTTGTTTAGTTGTTTGTTTTTTTGTTTTTTCTAAATGGTATATGTGTGTGTGTTATGGGAATAAGTGAGCATATGTTGAGAGTATTTGGGCACAGTTATGCAAATGATGTTGAGATACAATTGCAAACAAATATGCTTCACCTGAAGTTCTAGTTAAAGATTGCAGGTTCTGGTAATGAGGGAAAGGGATTATCCTTATTGTGAAAAAAAGTCAACATTCTTCTCTAGAAGTCCACATGGGAAGAACTGTTGGTGTTTTCTCTCCATTCAGTACATTTTTTTTTGGTGCAAGACTGTTTCAAATCCTTTTTTCTTTTATTTAAGTCTTCCATTCTGTCCATGGTTTAAACTTTCTCAATTGTTTTCATTTTAAAATGCAAGCAAATATTAAACTTCCACTGTCCAAATCTGAGTTTCCTATGGTTTCAGTCTTTTTCCAGGTTTTGTAAAATAATAGCGAATGGTACCTTCCACTGTCCTGATACAGTTATTGTGTAAGGTCAGTCCGTTTCCAGGTTTCTCATAGCTAGGTTTTAAGCCTATCTGAAAGTCTGAAAGGACTGTTTTCACTGTGATGTGTGCACAGACAAGTCTGTACTCTATAGTCGAGGCTCTCCGCAGGGCTGGGGCTGACACATTGGCTTTGCGATGAAGCAGTTGTCATTGGTTGGTGGTGCCGTGTATATACATTCACATCATTGGCACAGACCAAGCACCACTGAACTCCACCAAAGTGACTCAGCTTTGGTCCAGTGTCTCATCTGGTGGGCTGCCGTGTGACAACCTGTTATGGACTGCTCCCTGGAATGGGGACAAAAACAAAACAAAACAAAACAAAAACCCATGGGAAGTGGAATGAGTTGTATAACTGGTATGGGAGTACTGACACTGAGGGTGGGTGCATTGAAAATGAGAGCGACAGGTGTTGATGTACTTTAAATGATTGATTTCAAACATACATGCTACAGTATGGGTATTATTTTATCTTGCTGTTAACAGTTGTTTGTGTGTTTGTTTCACCTGATAAAGTCGACTTGAATGTCCATTTATTTGTTCTTTCTGTCGGCTGGTATCAATGAATGTTTACAAATATTGACAGTATTGATAGCAATGAAATATTAGCTCTGTAGCGTAGTGATTTTTTTTTTGTTAATGCAGCCTCTCTATTCCCCCTCCCCCTTTTTTTTCTTTATAGTTCTTTAGTAGTGTGTGTGTGTGTGTGTGTGTGTGTGTGTGTGAGTGTGTGTGTGTGTGTGTGTGTGTGTGTGTGTGTGTGTGTGTGTTTCAACCATTGTATGTACTCCATAGAAAGCTGGCGATAGTGTCACATCATGAAGTGTCAGAACATTTCAGTGATCTTGTTTCTTTTGTGACATATATGTTTGAGATATACAGTCTTAAACTTTCTGTATTCCACAACTATTTAATCTTAAATGGCATTGTAAAAGTTAAGATGCGAGAAACAAATACCCCATATAACCATTCAGCACAGAACTATGCAAATGGACTTCTTCTGGAGGAAGTAAGTCCATTTCTTTTTAACTTGATTTATTCTTAAATCATTAGCCCTTGATCTGGACTGAGCTTAATGGAGACACTGCATAGTACGCCATGCATTAAGGGAACATATATGTTTTGATTATATCGTACACTCTTAAGAAATACAAAATCATCAGCTGGCAGTTTCCATTTACCTATGTACAATTCAGTTTTCCTTTCCCACCTCCACTGTCATCAACTCTTATCTCCATGTTTCTCCTCAACCCATATGTGCTTTTGTTATGTGTATCATTTTTGTTTTGTTTTGTTTTACCTTTGTCATATTCTAAATGTGTTCCTTTCATGTTTCAGCCTGTCAGACTGGTACTGTCAGTTGGTTCAATAACATGTGATGTGTTTCATAATTACTGATGTGCTTGTATTGAGCAGCAATAAGAAACAAACAAAACAGATGTATATACATGAGCAGCTATAAAATCATTTGTAGATCAGTAAAATGAAATCGAACACCAACATTTTGATCACGTGTATTGTTGTTTTCTTTTTCCTGCTATTTCAGACTCTGAAATATGTAGATGGAGACCAGAACTCATAGCATGTTAGTTTGTACACATAGTATGCACACATGCGCTTGTGTGTAGACATATTCCTGCAATGTATACTTACTCCTACCCACCCTCACTTCTAGGCCTGTAAAGACCCTCATGGAGACATATTCTCCATTCTCTTTTCCCACTCCTATACTTTAGTTCATATACACCACCTCCTTTCTTTCCCCCACTCATCAACCAGAACACACACACACACACACATGACTGACACACCAGGGGAGCGATGCATCGGGAAATGAAGTGGCAGTCTTTGTACTGAGGGTCCTTTTGATAAATAGAGAAATTGATTTGTCGATGTTCAGTTAAACCAAGAGCAGAATTCTTCTGAACATAATACTAGGCTCGGAAATGAAAACATGAGTCCCGCCACCCCACCCGTCTCCTTTTCTCTCTCGCATATCGCGCTTACATTTTTTTTTTTTTCCCCTTAAATTCCTGTCACAGTTATGTTCATAAGTTTTTCATGGTTGCATCTATAATCGGGCTGGAACTGGATGTAGACACCACACACACACACACACACACACACACACACACACACACACACACACACAGTGCGGTTATGGCTAGACACATTCATTAGAACTGGAATACTTCGTTCTTCTAGGGGTATGGTCAAGGGACACAACACCAAGGCAGGCCCGTAGTAACCCTGACAGCGTTGGAGTGTGGTGCAAACGCATCGTGGTGTTGCGTGCTCAAATCCTACAACGTTAAACAACGTCCCCATTGGTATTTTGCCAGTTTCCAGTTTCGTTTCAAGAAACTTTAACTCCAGTCAGATGTGGTTTAACAGATGGACCCTAGAAACCACCTTGCAAAATGTGATGGGCGATCCGGCCACTGAACTGGATTGTGTTATGTAGTGAACAGGCAAAAATGGTTCAGTTAAGTTGTTCTTATTGATAATGTCTCTTCATCATAGATTACAGGCTGAATCATACCCACTTATACCTCGGCAATCTGTCAATCGGATATCAGTATCTAGACCTAATGTAGGGCCCCGATTTTAGCAATAGTGGCTTCTATGTCAAATATGTATGGATTATGCACAAAAGTATGGCACCTATTTTGAGAGTTACCACAGCAATCAATATTGACTCATTTATTCGTACATCATCTTCCCAGTTTTTCTTATAAGCTTTCTTCAATATTCCGTCAGCTATCTTCCTGTATGAATGCGAATTGTGGACTTATGGACTGTGAAACAGCTAAGGAAGGCCCAAATAGTGGAGGTGAGATGCTTCATAGAGAACACAGCTTCTCCCATATTGAGCATGTCACAAGAAAACACGTATCTCACATATTGAGCATGTCACAAGAAAACACGTATCTCCCATATTGAGCATGTCACGAGAGAACACGCATCTCCCATACTGAACATGTCACAAGAGAAAACGTATCTCCCATATTGAGCATGTCACGAGAGAACATGTATCTCCCATCTTGAGCATGTCACAAGAATGCACGTATCTCCCATATTGAGCATGCCACAAGAGAATACAGCATCTTCAACATTGAGCATGTCTTAAGAGAACACGTAACTCCATATTTAGCACGTCTCAAACAACAAAATCTACAGAATCACCAGACACCATGTTAGTCATTTTTAAGTCCACAACGAGGAAAGAAAATTGAAGTGGTGTGTTCCCCGAAGATGGAGTATGGCTGCCTTAATGGCGGGATAAAAAACGGTCATACACACAAAACTCCACTGCCTGTCTATACAGGCAGTGTCCGCAGGAGTATCAGCCTGCGTACGCAGAAAGAAAGAAAGAAAAAAAGTGGTGTGGACATGGGACTAAATCAAGCGTATTCTCCCAACATCAAGCAGATTTTCCAAGACTGCCCTGCAAGGACTAGTGCAGGGGAATAGGAGAAATGGTAAATACAGAAGGCGGTGGACAGACGGTGTTGCTGAGTGGACCAGGAAAGAGCTTTGCCACATTTGGGGCCGGAATAGCTCAGTTGGTATAGCGCCGGACTCGTAATCTTGATGATCCTGGGGTTGCGGGTTCGAATTTCTGCCGAGCTGTTTCAGTACAGGTTTTTTTTTCCCCTCGGAGTTAACATTGATTCTGACTCCATTTCCCAAACAGTCCATCGAGTGAGACTATAAACCGAGGTTCCGTGTGTGGACGCATAACATCTTGCACATACGTAAAATCCTATCTCCAACTTTCGGAAGAGAAGGCCAGTTTGGCCGTTGGTATGGATGACACATTACACATAGCATGCACCCTGCGTGAGAAATTGAAAGAAAAGAAGGAAGCAAGGATATTGAGAGAACGATATTGACCGGATGACAAGGGAAACGACTGAATGAAGCGCCGCAGGCAGCTCTGCAGTCGGCACTACCCAGGTAGGCAGCCCGTTGCGTACACGAGAGTGTGGATTGTCAGCGCCTAGAACCTTTGGCAAGGCGCTTTACAAATGCTATGTTATTACTTTAGATATTTGTCCGCGGTTTTCCACAGTTCAGGAACTGGTCCACAACCACCAAAGGACAAACTGTAGGTAGAGATAACTGGCGCAACTTTCATCATTCCAGTGCTCCCAGTGCCTTGGTGGGCTCCGGGACCAGGTGACCGAGCACAGACGTTGCAAACATCAACTGAATTCACCCCATCAGACATTATATAAAAGTGACTGGCGCGTACTACAAACGAAACTGACGAATGTGGAGCACAAATACCGCGTGAACCAACGTCATACCCATTCCCAACACAGATATCGTCCAACTCTACTGGGTCGAATTATCGGCCTTTGGTATTCTTACGGCTTTCTGCCAGTTGAGATATCTCCAGATTGAATAACCTCTCTAATGGTGACTCTGCAGACAAACCGTGGCAATACGATAAAGATCCGCCCGAACGCTTTTGAGAAATGTTGCGGACAGATCACAGACAAACATACAGATAGGACCCCCCCCCCCCACCCCCCTCCCCTCCCAGCACACTGCTTCGCCCTGCTATCAGCTACGCCTTCACACAGGCTATTACCATACACACGGAGAACGTGACAGAGGAGACAGTCCGCTGATCATCGTAGTGTCAACTTCCGTTAGCCGTAACCGTCACGGAGTAAAAACAATGACAGGCAGAAATCTACCGCGCAGTAACATTCAAATAAGGAGGACGTAGCCGAATTGCAGAAACTTCTTATTCCTGCGCGTGCATCTGTCTATACCGTTAACAAAAAGTGTATCCGCTCCATAATAGCCTCCCAACAATAAAGTTAGCGCTAGCACGTGCCCGCTGATAATATGGCCGGGATCAGTTGTTCAGCCTAATCACCAGCAAGATCCTGCCCGTTTTTCTTGCTCCGCATCAGTAGCGAGTGGGCTGAATAAAGTCTTTATCTTCTGGTGTGGTCGAAACTTGGAACTCAAGATAGGAATATTCATGCTTTGAGCATCTCGCTGAATACTTTCACATAGGTCTCCCCCCTCTCTCCCCCCCCCCCCCCCCCCCCCCCCGCCCCCCCCCCTCGCTCCACACTTTAAGGTGAATTGCAAAACAGCACTGATACACCTTGGGACTGCGGTGTGTTCCTGTGAAAAAAATGTTCCCTTTAATTGCCACGATTGGATTATGGACACCTGTCAAGGAGAACCTTCCATGGAAGGCTTTAAGGTCTTTAAATGACAACGGTTTAGTGTGTGATAGGAAAAGAGGATAACTGGTAAGTTAGTATCAAGATCCTTCCTCTAACAGCACAGACCTTGGGGTTGCATGAAGGAGATCGAAGTTATTGGGTAACTATTGACAGGTAACAGAAATCGGCGAGGACAAGTGGGGCTCCTGAAATCAGACCTTTAATAGTTAGTGAAGGGGAGGGGGGGGGGGGGGGGGGGGTGGCGGCAAGTTATCCGCTCGGACTTCGGCGCACAACGTGTGTGGTGTTTCGTGGGCCAGGTCAGCTGAAGATTGTTCAACGAAAGTGGAACAGACTGGAGTCTGTGAACAACAGAAGTCTGTACTTTGTTCAGCTTGTATTGCTGTAAGGTGCTGAGCTGATGCTGTTGTCAGTCTGGGTTCAGTGGTAGGCTACAGACGGAGTGGGTGGCTTTCAAAAGGATAACTACTGGAGAGAGAGAGAGAGAGAGAGAGAGAGAGAGAGAGAGAGAGAGAGACAGACAGACAGATAGAGAGACAGAGAGATGCAAGAAATTGCTGTGGATTTTCAGTGTTCATTGATGAGAGCTGAAACTGAAATTGTTTGTCAGGCCCTTTAGAAAATGGATGGTGGTGTGTGGAAGAACGTAGTTTTAGAGGGGTCGATTGTGGAGGTGAAGATGGCTTATGAGAGGCCCATTGGGGGATGGACATAGCTCTAGAGAGAGTGTGCAAATAGCTATGTAAACTGGACGCCGGAGACTACGAGACACACGCTTCCTACGACACGAGGACATGGAGATAGTGAACGAGAGTGAGCAGAACTGAGAGGGGTTCGACTGAACGTGTTCTAGGGAGCTAGAGTGAGAGAACATTCTCTGACGTAGTGAAAGACGGCGAAGAGCGAACTGAAACAAAGGAAGAGAGAACTGAAAAATGGCTAAGTCTTAAACCCAGAGGTGGGGGAAGAAGAAGGGAACTGAAAAAAAGGCGAAGAAGATGACAAGAAGAAGACCAGCACTTGGAAGAAGAATCCCTAGAAGAGGACCATGGAGATCGCGTCCCGAACCTGGAGCCAGATGACACAAAGCCTCACTATCCATCTCTTGCTGCCTGTCCAAGAGACAACGAGGTATTCGATGGTGACCTGGTCGTGTTACTGCGACAGAAATGTGGGGTGGAATGCAAATGTGTGTGGTGTGTGGTGTGTGTGTGTGTGTGTGTGTGTGTGTGTGTGTGTGTGAACCTGGTCAGGAAGAGGCCTATTTATATCGTTCAACCTGGAATTAGATAATTTTTATCTATGCGTTTCTATCATTTCTCTTTCTTTCTTTTTGTTTTTGTTTTTCATTTGAATAGCTCATGTGAATATGCAGAGTAGAAATTAGATTTCCCGTTCTCAGTTGTGTCAGAGGAGCAGCAAGTGCGTGACACCCTATTGCCAGAGAAAGTAGAGTACTCAGTGGGTGCATGAGCAAGCAAACGTGTGTGCGAGTGCAGAGATATCTTAGGTATGTTAACCCTGACTTTTTCTCCAGCCAGTTCACTTAAGCAGTGCCATCATGACATCCACCAACGTGGACAACACCCACAAAAAGAGGAAGAAGAAATCCCACACGCAGCTCGCCAGCCCTTATCCAATGAGATCGTATTATCATCCTTAACCCATAAAATCCTTTCAATCTTAACCCGTGAAATCTTACAGCTCCAAACGTATAAAATCCTGGATATTATTCCCAATCCATGGAATCTGTTCTAATAATCTTATTTCGCGAAATCCTGCAACTCTTGACCAGTGAAATCCTAATGATGTTAACTTATGAAACCCTTACCATTTTTAAAACCAATGAAATCTTTACTCTCACGCTTAAGCCTGAAATCTCTGGCTATTATTGTAAACCCATTGAATTGTTACTATTACTCTCAACCCATGAAATATCATGACTCTTAAAGTCGTAAAATCCTGTTACTTTTAACCATATTACTTTCAACACACCAAATCTCTATAATTACTCTTTACCTATTAAATCTTTGCTATTAGATTACTTTCAACCATAAACTCCTTTTCATTACTTTAAACCCGTGAAATCTGATTATTCATAATCCATAAGACACTTTAACTCTTAGCCCATGAAATCCTCGCTGTTACCCTTATACTATGAAGTCCTCACAGTAACTCTTAACTCCATGAAATCCTCCCGATTTATAACTCAACCCATGAAATCCTCACCAAATCCTTACTATTATCCTGAACCCGTGAAGTCCTTACATCATCTTTGGATCATACTTTTAACCCATCAAATCTTATTGCTATAAAATAACCAACTCCTATTTGGTCACTTTTAGACCCCATGAAAGTTTTGTTCAGTCCATAAGTGTTAAATGGCGAGTTCGTCCTTAGATTTCGAAACAAAATGATGCTTATCTAATGAAAATTGCATTGGTAATTTGCTGTATAATTGCACGCCCCTAGTTCAGGGTTTTTGCCCTTTGATTTGTGAAAAATGGCACCTCTTTTTTTCTTTAATTAACGTTTCTTGATAAGAAGGTGATTTACGATAGAGTTTAGTGATACAGTTTAATTAAAACGACGAAACAAAGCAATCAACAAGTTAATGAACACTGCAAATAAAAAGAAACAAAAGAGCCATGAAATAAATAATTTTGATAAAATTCCTCGTGCACGAAGAACGGAACGGATGGCGGACTGTACTCGTCAACACCATCTCTCTCATGAACAACTGAATTGAAATAGAACTTAATTACATGCATGGTTCAGATGAAGTTAGTGTTAGCATGATCAGTCCTGGAGGACTACATAAAGGACTGGATTTGCTACAGAGCTTCAGCCCTGTCTCACATAACTCGGTGAAAAAAAGTTTGTGGAGACACGATCTTTGTTCGTGCAAACCTGTATCATAGCACCGCTACCATCAACAGCCATGGGACCAAAAGTGAGAATTTTTAAATCCCATATTTATTTTCTGTTCGCCCAGCATCAAAGTTCTGGGACACCGTGTCACCATGAACCGGAAATGATATGGGTTAGGTCATTCAGATTAGCAGGTGGATAGAGAGATACAGGTCTGACTTTCATAAGGTTAGAAGACAGAATATTGGCCACTTTTACGAGTGGGGGAACAAAGATGGCTAAAAGATGGCTGCACAGCGGATCAGATTCGGCGTGAATGGCGACCTTGGCAGTGTTTGGAACCAAAGTGTTTGAATCTGTCAATTGCACGTCCCAGTGTTTGAATCTGTCAATTGCACGTCCCAGTGTCAACCATTCAAGTCGGTAGGCTGTTTGTCTTTGCCATGATGACACCTTTCATGCAAAGGTGCTAATTTCATCCCATCCGGGTCCAGACGATTTTTTTTTTTTTTTTTTTTTTTTTTTTACACAAAAAAGCGCCGGGGTTTGTTAGGAAAAGCCAGTTCAACAGTTCCTGCCTGGCGCCATGTTATGTCGTTTCTTGGGATTGTCTTGTCGTCATCACCTCGCGGCAAGATATCGGCGATCTAGAAACCCGACTGTGCAGGCCAGAATTCAGAGTTGCGATTGGATTCCAATTTGAATAGACAGGAAATTGTCACGCTTCTCTGACTAAAAACAAACAAACAAACAAACTTTTCAATGAAAAAATTAAGATTTTATCCTTAGACCTGAAGCTCAGAAATTACCTAAATGCCACATGTCAGAAACGATAACATAACCTAGCATGAGTTTTACCAAGAGCATTGTTAGGGCACAAGAATTTAGAAGGGAACCGATCAGCAGACGATAAAAAAAAAAAAAAAAAAAAAAGGTGGGGGGATCATTTATATCTTGTTTGGATATAAGACGTTAAAATCAATATGGGGTGAAGGTGAGTAGGGGGAAGCTTAAGATTCAAACACAATCTGCCTGTATGGTGGAGGGAAGACCAGACATCTGTTTTGAAAAGGCTCATCCTGTGATAGCTGATACAGTCTATCACATGATGAGCCTCTTCAAAACAAAATTTATGTCTGCTTTAATCCCGACGAGAGCAATGACGTAATGACAAATACGTAGTGTTTTCAGCCATAAACTTATCGATAGACAGAACAAGAAATCACGTCGCAAAAGGCGAAAGTACAGTGGTCCTAATTGACGTCTCTTTCAATAACATATAGCCATTTCAGTCCCACTATTAGACCCTTGACGAATAAACAGTATACGTAACCTTTCAACCTTCCCCTGGCTCTTCGAGCAAATGCAACTTGTAACCTCCCGTTATCCATTGACCCAATCGGCATCCAGAAATAGGGATTTTAACTGCCGTTAGATCTGATTTACAATAAGTCGGGGAGCAGCCACTAGGGAGGCAGACAGACTTCAAAACGACTGAAATAAAGTCACTAGAGCAGACAGACAGACAGACAGCGACAACACAACAACGACACACACACACACACACACACACACACACACACACACACACCCACACACACAGATGGTGTTGTAGAGATGGCACCGTGCCTTCCTTTTTGTTTTAGTTCCGGGGCTAGCTAATTAATAAACAAAAAAGAGAAGCGCTGCGCTGCATGCATCTCCCTATTTTTTCCCCTCTCACACTCATGATATTTCGGTGGAACTAGCACCAGTTCTTACTCTCGCTTTAACACTACTATACATACTGTTTATACATTTATAGAGCTTTCCTTGAATCCCATCTTTTGGAGCACAAGCCAATGTAATGATCTTGATACAGAGTCGATTTAAAAAAAAAAATTCAATAAAGACTACATCAAATTTACGATTCTATGAAAATTGTTTCTGTATTAACACTAAGA
>CM065716.1:63248448-63260948 GCA_033310375.1 Conus canariensis | reverse complement strand
ACCATTTTACATTGGTGCAGATCTGGGTTGCGGATCCGGATCAAAGGACAGATCCAAGATCCTTCGCTATTGACGGAGGTCTGCGTTTTCCAGGGCGCCCTTCTAGCTAACAAATGTTTTCACGTAAAGTTTGTATTTTGAAAAAAAAAAAAAAATCGCTGTTAAAAAAAAAATTGTTTATGGTTTGCCATTACACGCAAAATTTCAAACGCTGTTTCTACGAAATACGGATGTTCAGCGACGACTGCCGCCGGTTGTATGGTTGTCAAAAACAGAGCACTGTATTTCTGTCTCTTTCTTCCCTTCCCTCTTCCCACTCCTTCCCAAGACAGTGAAACGGCATGGCACCCGAGACTCCACCAACGGGACACCTCTTGAATAGCGCGTCTGCGACCGTTTATTCATGCCGCCCTTCTGTTGCAAGGGAGATAACTTTTTCAAATCAAAAGAAATTACCTCTCTTTGAAAAAAAATGGATGAAGGCACGCTCTCACGGAACATCATCGTACATGCCTTGATGATAAAAATGAGAATCATGTCCACAGGTGTGTCATGACTGAGACATAGGAAATATGGGGAAATAATAACTGAAACAGATGGAAAAAGTGACCGATCATTTTCAATGAATATTGTAATGAGAAGTTATACTGTAACAGATGGTAAAAGTGACCGAACATTTTCAATGAATATTGCAATGGGAATTTCTAATAGATATTTCATGATGTAGGGAAGGAAGGACACTGGAAGAGGGGGGGGGGGGGGAGTACCTGGGTGCCTGGACTCCCATCCCCTTCCCTCTCTTTTTTCTATTCACCTGTGTGTGTGTGTGTGTGTGTGTGTGTGCGTGCGTGCGTGTGTGTGTGTATGTCTGTGTGTGTGTGTGTGACCGAAGATTAACAATAAACTGGTGTCAATCAGTCAGTGTCTTTTTGTGAACATGCACACCTTTCTCGCCTTCTCGATCACACCCTCGTATTACCTTCCCTCCTCTCCTCTACCCTCAAATGCTCTAATAATAAATTAAAAAAAAAAAATCAGTAATACTGACTAACACAAAACTTGCCGCATTTCGTTGGATTTCAGGTGTTTACAGACACGTAAATTTTGTTGGTATACCTATTCTATTAATGAGCGAAAAGCTCTACACTCAGACGCTGATCATCGTATACCCATGAAGTTCTCATGACGTAAAACCGATGTTACTGGTTTGATCCATGGTGCATTCCACGTCATGCACTACTCACAGTGAAACACATTCTTTTAGAGTGTTGGGACTTGCATGATGGGAGACATGAGCATTTTACAGCAGACCGCATGAAAACGTTGTTCAGAGATGTTCTGCCTGACGTGATCTTTGAATGTCTGAAGAAGATTAACATTTTTCATTTGATCTGAGATTTTACAGAAGAAAGATTTTTAACAAGATTTCAAGTGTATTTTTAGAACGTGTATTTCAAAGGGTTGTGTGAATGGTGTTCTTTTGTTTGTTTGTTTGTTGTTTTTTTTTTATGACTTGCGAGTTGACTTAAACATGGTGACAGCCCTGATATGGCCCTTTGCGGTCGTCTGGGCTGTAAGCAACATTATCTTACCTTACCTTACTGGTTTGACACTTACTGTAGAACTCTTGCTGGCCAAGCTCCTGGCTCCAGTAATGCGCGAGGACCGTCTGCGCTGAACCTGAATATCATGATGCGGAAATGATACTTGGCACCTTAGCAAGTTGACAAGCTGACTTGACAAATGACAAGTTGACTTATTTTACTTACGTTAAAACCACATAGCCCTGTCGACGTTCACACATACCCACAGAAACGTACACACTCAAAACACTCTTCCTATGCCTACACACAGCGAGAAAATTTGACAGAGCTGCACAAACGCACGTGCACACATAGCAACTCTGCCCCCTCTCTCTCTCTCTCTCTCTCTCAGTTATTTTTTCAGTCTCGCTCTTCTTCTGATGATTATTACATGTTCTTAGATCTCTTAAGAAGCAACCCTCTAGACGTTTTATTTTTCACTTACACACACACACACACACACACACACACACACACACACACACACACACACACACAGAGCATCCACAGGAATACACAAGCAAGCACGTATGCACACAAACTTCCTCCTTTTCTAGCCTCATATTACTTTCACAGCAAGAATAAGTTAAAATGAACGAGTATACACACACATGTATGCACAACGTGCACGGAGCACACACACACACACACACACACACACACACCACACACACACACACACACACACACACACACCCACACACTACACTACACTACACTACATTACACTACACAACACTATACTCTAGTTTCACCTGTGACTGGGTCCTCAGGTACCCCAGACAAGGGAGCGAAGCAGCGGGACACGAAGTGGTAGTGTTGGCCCTGCCTGTCCACGTAGCCTTGCTCCGCCGTCCCCCGCGTGGTCACGATCACCACGATGATTCCCGCCAGGCACCTTTCCAGCCGACCGATGTCCGGGCGCAAGTTCTCGAAGTCTGACCTGTTGGACCATCATGAGCTTTTCGTTTTATCCATTCATTTATGTATTTATTTATCTATTTTTCTTTCCCGGTGATTGTTTCGCTTGAGCAAACTGGACAGCGTTCGTTTTTTCTTCTTTTTTTTTTTTTTTTTAATAACTTCAGTGTTGACAGATGAGAATGAGGATGATGAAGATGATGCTACGGATATCCATCCGGGTCTGAGACTGCATGCCAAGGCTATGCTCTCACGCTTACTTTCAAAATATATCCCGGTGTCAACCAGGCCCGAGAAATACAGACACCTGCGGTGTTGGTCAGGAAATTTGAGCAACGCTGTCAGAGACGCATCCATTTAGTGGATGAAACTTGACTGTGTGGTCCCTGTCTTCCCAGCTGAGCCCGTAGCAAACTCAAAACTCTGGGTAGGAGCCGGTCGGGGCAGAAAAATCCAACATGGCTCTGATGGGAATCGAACCCACGACCTCCCAGCCGGGAGTCCGCGACGCTAATCACTTCGCCACGGCGGCTGGTGGATTGCCTTCGACTTCTAGTGAACCATCCCCGGAACGAGTGGTTTCGTTGACAATGCGTACTGTTCTCTTGAATAACGCCGCCTAGTATTATTCAATTACGATGAGTTGTTGGAATCACGTGACAAACATTTGTGCAGTTTGGGGTTTTACACAGCCCGCTGTCCGCGGTCATGTGCAACAGGACTTCACTTAGTCTTGAGTTCGTTGTGAGGTGGCATAGCAGCTAACACCGAAGAAGAGGTGGCAGCTTTCCTTTGAGGGATACTGATGTGAGAGGTCAGTGTCAGCGATCCTTCAAGCCGTATGGGTGACGGCGGGTCTAGCCTGGAGATGTGGGGCGATTGGCGATGGAGCGCTGCCTGACTACGATTACCGTGGCCTGGGATACCATGCTTTGGGGCCGGGCAAGGGGGCACCTCTCCTGGGGTTGGGCAGAAAAATTGCCCTCTCGGCCGTAGTCTGCGTGGACCACAGAATACAATGGACTCGTGCAGCGCTCCAGCGACTTTCTTCCAGCTCCCTCTTTGAGGCGGCCTCAAGCGTCACATGACCATCGCCACCCGACCGCGAAGAAGGTCGCTTGGTGGCCCTGAAGACAGCCTTTTTAGTTGGGAGAAAGAGTCGAAAGACATCGACGCCTATCATCGGCCGACCAACACCTGAATGTGAACTAAAGTTCAGGAGGAACCAGAGCTCAGAGAGCAACAGATGACGGCCCCCACACAGAACTCACCCACCACTGCCAGTGAAAACAGTTGTCACAGAGTATACAGACCTCATTCTGGGAGTATACCCTGTCCTTAAGGGCCTCTGGCCAATAGGGCATAAATCCCACCCTTCAGGTTCAAGTCAAGTTCAGGATTTCTTCTGCCTCTGGGACGTCCTCTCTCCTCCGCTGCACTGTGCAGAATGGTCTTGGACTGGAAGTCTTGGCGAGCTACATTCCTGTGCCATACAAATTGATACGCGCTTGTTAACAGAGAGAAGAGATTTCCGTCTGCCAGCGGGTCTGTTGTTGGCTCGCTGTCAGACACATATATTTGTCGTATGTGTCTTGTCCTTGACGTGGAAACTAAACACGTCTGAAGCATTTGTTCTCGAACGCCCGAGGTTTCAATCGAGATTTGCTGTGAGTATACTGCTCTCGCGTCTACTGAAAAGAGTGGACGTCGCCAGTGATTGCAGGGATACAATGACAGTCACTGTATCCCTGCATTCACTGGCGACGTCCACTCTTTCCATCCTTTTCCTGAATAACATCGGTGTATCATCTGTGCCGCCGGTGAGGTCCAACTTCAATCACAGGAGTGCGGGACGATTCTAGTCAACCAGTCGATCGACCAATACATTCATCAACCAAAATCGTTGCGTAAATGCATTTTTTTCGCTGTTCTTTTTCTTTCTTAAATTTGGTCTTGTGTGCGAGTAAAATGCTCTGCAATGATGACCTGAAAATCACTGATGCAGCTTATTTATGTCCACGATGGCGTAGGCCTGATATATCAAAACCCAATAATACTGGTGTCATGTATGGATCCATACAGGTTATGGAAGCATGCTTCCCCATACACTAAATAGGATTCTAATTGCGCGTGCGCACACAGGCTCACAAATGCATGCGTGCGCGCCCACATATAGACAAACAGACACACATACACACACACACACACACAACACACACACACACACACACACACACACACACACACAGAAAGCTGTCATACACGCACACCAACGCATGAACACAGAGACACATATACTCTTCTACAACAAACATGCACAGAGACAGAGACGTACAGGTAGAAAAATCCAGAGAGAGAGAGAGAGAGAGAGTGAGTGAGAGACAGAGACAGACAGACAGAGAAACAGAGTTAGAGCGAGGAAGAATGTACAAAGACGAGGGTGATGGCAGCGGCTCGCACCTGGTCCATCCATCCTGTAGGCGGAGCAGCAGGTATTTGAGGGAAGGGCACCACCGAGCATCCTGCACTGCCGGCATTTCCCCCAGCGACTGCACGTGCAACACAGCACGTTCAGAGGGATTACGATGGTTCCCTCAGGCAGCTAGTGAAGGGTTTCTCATATTTACAATATATTCCCCCATTTGCTTCATCTTCAATTTTTTTTTTTCCCTAAAAGTTCAAATCTTTGCCAAGCCATTACTATAATGACTGAAGAATTGTTGGCCTGCACTTGTTTTCCTTCACTGCTTGGTTGTTCAGCATTATATATATATATATATATATATATATATATATATATATATATATATATAGAGAGAGAGAGAGAGAGAGAGAGAGAGAGAGAGAGAGAGACGTATACACACACACACACACACACACACACTCACACACACACACATATATATATATATATATATATTTACACAGGCTAGCATGCACGCATGCACGTTCGTACACATGCACTCACATACAACGCACACGCACACCCACAGAAGCAGACACACAAAGTCACATACACAGGCGTGCATATCTGTACATTAGCGCTCGCTCACGTGCACATATATGCACAAACGCGCACGCGTGCGCCCGCACACACAAACACACACAGAGTGGCACATAAAGTCACGCAAGTCCACATATAGAGAACAGAAGTCTACACACACACACACACACACACACACACACACACACACACACACACACACGCACGCACGCACACACACACACACACACACACACACACACACACACACACACACACACACAGGCGCGCTTGCGCACGCACGTATGCACATCCATACACGTGCACTCACATACAACACAACGCACCTACAGAGAAGTAGACACACACAGTCACATACACAGGCATACATATGTATACTCCAGCGTACTTGCTCGCGCGCGCGCCCACACACACACACACACACACACACACACACACACACACACACACACACACACACACACGCACGCACGCACGCGCGCGCACACCACACACACACACCAGAGAGAGAGATAGACGGACAGACAGACAGAGACAGAGACAGACAGACAGACAGAGAGGCAGACAGACAGACAGACAGACAGAGAGGGAAAGCTGACCTTGATGATAGCTTCATACTCTGAAGGATCCTGGAACAAACAATGAAAGCAGAAGTCAAGGTTAGGACAACAGATAGCGACAGTCGATCAGATAACTTCCACGGCAAATGGCACGCTTCTGTACGAATTCTAAAAAGAAACGGTATCAGTTCCGCCAGACGATACAGGCAGATTACAGGACAAAACACAATGCATTTCTACCTCTTGGGTTGTTCTTCAGGCAAAAACAAGTAACATTTAGGACAATGAAAACGAAGAACGAGCATCCACTTATCTTCTTATATTCGGCGCAAAATGGGTGTTGAATAAGCCAACACAGAGAAGCAGACACACATGTTGCAGCCATCATTTAGACTAGCTTCCGTCCATTCCTGCTTACTGCAGTAGTCGCCATAATTCAGACTTTTCCCTTCCATTTCTACTTGATGCAGTAGTCGCCATAATTCAGACTTTTTCCTTCTATTTCTACTTGATGCAGTAGTCGCCGTTATTTACACAGTTTTGCTTCGATTCCTGCATGCTGTTAAAGTCGCCGTAATTCAGACTTCTTGCTTCCATTCCCACATGCAGCAGTGGTCAGTGTCAGACCGTTTTTCTTTCCATTCCACCTTGCTGCAGTAATCACCACCATTCAAACCGTTTTCTTTCCATTCCAGCTTGCTGCAGTAATCACCACCATTCAAACCGTTTTCTTTCCATTCCAGCTTGCTGCAGTAATCACCACCATTCAAATAGTTTTCTTTCCATTCCAGCTTGCTGCAGTAATTACCACCATTCAAATAGTTTTCTTTCCATTCCAGCTTGCTGCAGTAATCACCACCATTCAAATAGTTTTCTTTCCATTCCAGCTTGCTGCAGTAATCACCACCATTCAAATAGTTTTCTTTCCATTCCAGCTTGCTGCAGTAATCCCCACCATTCAAACCGTTTTCTTTCCATTCTAACTTGCTGCAGTAATCATCGCCATTCAGACCGTTTTCTTTCCATTCCAACTTGCTGCAGTAATCATCGCCATTCAGACCGTTTTCTTCCATTCCAACTTACTGCAGCAATCACCGTCATTCAGACCGTTTTCTTTCCATTCCAACTTGCTGCAGTAATCACCACCATTCAGTCCATCTTCTTTCCATTCCTGCTTGCTGCAACAATTACCGTCATTCAGACTGTTTCCTTTCCATTTCTGCTTGCTGCAGTAATCACCACCATTCATACCGTTTTCTTTCCATTCCAACTTGCTGCAATAATCACTGTCATTCGGACCGTTTTTTTTAATTTTTTTCCCATTTCAACTTGCTGCAGTGATCACTACCATGCAGACCGTTTTCTTTCCATTCCAGCTTGCTGCAGCTGTGGCCATCATTCTGACGGTTTTCCATTAATCCCTGTTTAGCACAGTGGGCGCCATCATTCAGACATCATTTTCTTGTCATCCGTTTACTGCAGTAATCATCACCGTAGGACCGTTTTCCTTCCATTCCTGACCGCTGTAGAAGTCGTCATTATTCATCTTTTGCCTGATCATACCGATTGATGGGAACATCACAGCGAAGCCTCTCATTCTTACAAAGCAGCCTTTAAGATTCAAACCTGGTGTTAATGTAGAAATTGTCATGTCACATCTACATGAGCCGAAAGTCGTTTCCTTTCAGTGACAAACAAGCAGAGGAACAGTCCGTCCTGTTGGCAACACAAGAGCTACACAATTTAAATCCAACGCCGTTTCTGGATTTGTCTGTGTCTATTTCAATGATCTGTAAGCAAAGTGATAAACAGCGCTCAGCAACACGTCAGGCCTGGATGTTTTTCTTTTTTTTAAAACTATGTGCAAAAGTCAAATCGGCACGCTACTTCCATCTAGGATGGACAGTATCTTTCAGCCTTGAACACTTTTCTGAAAGAGTTTACAGTCATCATGCGCATAGCTACTAATTGCAACCATTCATCTGAAAACAAAATGTTTTTTCCCCATGGCGTGTGTGTGTGTGTGTGTGTGTGTGTGTGTGTGTGTGTGTGTGTGTGTGTGTGTGTGTGTGAGAGAGAGAGAGAGAGAGAGAGAGAGAGAGAGAGAGAGAGAGTGCGTGTGTGAGTGTGTGTGTGCGCACGCAAGTATAAAACTAAAGATAATCTCTCTCTCTCTCTCTCTCTCTCTCTCTCTCTCTCTCTCTCTCTCTCTCTCTCTCTCTCTCTCACACTTTGTTTCCGCAATTCCCAGAGGAAAGTCCATGGCCAGGTAATCTCCATCTTTCTTGACAATCAGGTCTCCGCTCAGTGTCTCAAATGTTATCTCTGCAGACTCGTTGCCTTCCCCCCAGCATTTACAGAAGAAACAGAACGAAACATCCACAGCTTCAAACACATACAGGTCATCACTGGTGTACACCACGATGCAAACATCTGTCCATTCTGTGCCCTCCCCCCCCCCTCCTCCCAGCATTTACAGAAGAAACAGAACAAAACACCCACAGCTTCAAACACATACAGGTCATCATCACTGGTGTACATCACGATGCAAACATCTGTCCATTATCTTCAAGGGTGGACACGTCAGTGCGTCCGCGGGAATGCCGGGATTGGGGATGTGGCAAGGAGAGGATGGGAAAGGTGGGTGGTGGGTAGGGGTGAGTGTGTGGCGAAGGGTGAAGGATCAAGGGTGGGGGAGGTAGGGGAAAGGGAGGGTGGCGTGGGGAGGGAGGGAAGGGGTTTCTTTCAGATTAAGCTGTATCCCCGATCAGAAATTCTGTGCAGCCTTTCTTTTTCTCTTTAAGTTACTCTCTTTCACTCTTTTTTTTTTTTCATTTGCATATCTAGCTTTTACCCTTGTCCACTAACTTTCTACATTTTCGGACCTTTACGTTTTTGTTCTCTAAAGTCTGCATCCTTTCTTCCCTCCACCTCACCCTCTTGTTGCAATTTATAACATTTCAGTTTTGTTGTTGTTGAAATCTAGCGATAAGGTAAAGCGAGACTCACAAAAATCTGTCCGAAGTGGACAATTGCAGCCCATTCTGCAGTGTCCTTATGCCCATAAGAACTTTTCATATGTGGACTGCGCTTGAGTTTTCGTTTCTTTTCTTCTTCTTCTTTTTGCTAACATTTTCTCCTTTTTTCTCTCTTTTCTCGGCCATCTTGGCACGACCTTGTTCAACTCGCTATGATCTCGTCCATTTCAACACGATCACACCCATCTCACTGTGACTTCACCCTTCTCACTGTGACCTCACCCTTTTCACTGTGACCTCACCCTTTTCACTGTGACCTCACCCTTTTCACTGTGACATCACCCTTTTCACTGTGACCTCACCCTTTTCACTGTGACCTTTCCCGTCTCACCATGATCTCGTCCATGTTACCAAGACATCACCCATCTCACTATGATCTCATCCTACTTACTGTGACTTCATCCATCTTACTACGATCTCACTACAACCTCAGCTGACTTACTATGGCTCCTCCATCTCACTATGATCTGATCAATCCTACTGTGACCTCATCTAGCTAACTATGACCTCATCTATCTTACTATGACCTCGTCCATCTCACTATAGTCTCGCTATGACCTCATCCGTCTCCTTATGACCTCATATGTCTTGCTGTGACCTCAACCCGTTTGACTATGACCTCACCCGTGATCATATCCATCTCATCATAACCTTACCCATGTCAATAAAAACAGTGACTGTGAATTCGTCTATTTTACTATGTCCTGGCCCGTCTAAAGACCTTACACATCTCACTGTGACCTCATCCATCTCACCATGACTTCACCCACATCTTTGACTCACCCATCTCACTATGACCTCATCCATCTCACCATGACTTCACCCACATCTTTGAATCACCCATCTCACGATGACCTCATCCACCTCACTATGACTTCACCAATCTCTATGAATCACCCATCTCACGATGACCTCATCCATCTCACTATGACTTCACCAATCTCTATAAATCACCCATCTCACGATGACCTCATCCATCTCACAATGACTGTACCCATCTCTCTGTAATCACCCATCTCATATGACTCTCATCCATTCACAATGACTTCACCACATTTTCTGTGACTCACCCATCTCACTATGTCTCATCCATTTCACAATGACTTCACCACATTTTTCTATGACTCACCCATCTCACTATGGCTCATCCATTTCACATGACTTCACCACATTCTCTTGACTCACCCATCTCACTATGGACCTCAATCCATTCTCACCAATCTCGTACTTCACCACATCTCCTTCTCATCATGACTCACTCGCCACATCTCACTATGGTCTCATCCATTTCACCATGACTCACCCATCTCTCACTATGTACTCACCTCATCCTCACTTGTCTACTCTCAATGACTTCACCGACTTCTTCTATGACTTCACCATCTCACTTATGACCTCATCCCTTACCATCACATTGACCTCATCCATCCCATCTGACCTAACCCATCTCACCATGGACCTCATCCATCTCACATGACTTCACCATTCTCTCATCACCGTCACCTACCATCCATCTCCTCATGACCTTTCAATCCCTAATGACTCACCCATCTCACCATGACCTCATCCATCCCCACATGTACCTCATTCACATCTCTCGTATGACTATCCATCTCACCATGACTTCACCATCTCTCATTGACCTCACATCTCTACACATGGCCTCATCCATCTCTCATGACCTCACCACATGACCTCACCCATCTTCACATGACCTCATCATCTCTACCATGACCTCACCCATCCCACTATGACCTCATCATCTCTCCATGACCTCACCCATGCTCACCATGACCTCATCCATCTCTCCATGACCTCATCCATCCCATCCGATGACCATCATCCATCTCTCCATGACTGCACACCATCCCCATGACCTCATCCATCATTCTCATGACCTCATCACATTCCACATGGCCTCATCCATGACTCTCCATGACTCACCATGATCCTCATCCATCTTATCATGACCTCACCCATCTCCTCATGACCTCATCATCTCTCCATGACCTCACCCATCTCTCACATGACCTCATCCATCTCTCCATGACCTCACCCATCCCACCATTGACCTCATCCATCTCTCCATGAACCTCACCCATCCACCATACCTCATCCATCTCTCCCATGACCTCACCAATCTCACCATGACCTCATCCATCTCTCCATGACTCCATCCTCATCTCCCATGACCTCACCATCTCTCATGACCTCATCCATCTCCATGACCTCACTCCCACCATGACCTCATCCATCCTCATGACCTCACCCATCCCACCATGACCTCATCCATCTCTCCATGACCTCACCCATCCCACCATGACCTCATCCATCTCTCCATGACCTCACACCATCCACCTTGACCTCATCCATCTCTCCATGACCCCATCACACCCATCCCACCTATGACCTCATCGATCTCTCCATGACCTCACCCATCCCACCATGACCTCATCCATCTCTCCATGACCTCACCCATCCCACCATGACCTCATCCATCTCTCCATGACCTCACCATCCCACCATGACCTCATCCATCTCTCCATGACCTCACTCCACTCCCACCATGACCTCATCCATCTCTCCATGACCTCACCCATCCCACCATGACCTCATCCATCTCTCCATGACCTCACCCATCCCACCATGACCTCATCCATCTCTCCATGACCTCACCCATCCCACCATGACCTCATCCATCTCTCCATGACCTCACCCATCCCACCATGACCTCATCCATCTCTCCATGACCTCACCCATCCCACCATGACCTCATCCATCTCTCCATGACCTCACCCATCCACCATGACCTCATCCATCTCTCCATGACCTCACCCATCCCACCATGACCTCATCCATCTCTCCATGACCTCACCCATCCCACCATGACCTCATCCATCTCTCCATGACCTCACCCATCCCACCATGACCTCATCCATCTCTCCATGACCTCACCCATCCCACCATGACCTCATCCATCTCTCCATGACCTCACCCATCCCACCATGACCTCATCCATCTCTCCATGACCTCACCCATCCCACCATGACCTCATCCATCTCTCCATGACCTCACCCATCCCACCATGACCTCATCCATCTCTCCATGACCTCACCCATCCCACCATGACCTCATCCATCTCTCCATGACCTCACCCATCCCACCATGACCTCATCCCCATCCCCATCCATCATCCCAATATGACCTCACCCATCCCACCATGACCTCATCCATCTCTCCATGACCTCACCCATCCCACCATGACCTCATCCATCTCTCCATGACCTCACCCATCCCACCATGACCTCATCCATCTCTCCATGACCTCACCCATCCCACCATGACCTCATCCATCTCTCCATGACCTCACCCATCCCACCATGACCTCTCATCT
>CM065716.1:63238448-63243448 GCA_033310375.1 Conus canariensis | reverse complement strand
TGCGCGCGCGTGTGTGAGTAAGTTTCTGCGAGAGTATTTGTATTTATCAGTGTGTGTGGTGTGTGTGTGTGTGTGTGTTGTGTGTGTGTGGGGTGTGTGTGTGTAAGCAAGATACCTGGTGATAATTGCTGCTCCTGGTCAGTGTCCATAGATGATTACATTTTGAAGTCTCCAGGGTTCAGCTGACTTAACATCCCAATTTAAAACAAAAAAAAGCCTAACAAGGTTTGCTTGTGAGAAAAATGCGAACACGGTCGGACAGCAAGTAGAAGATATTTAAATCTACTGCATTGTAACACCTTTTTACCTTCTGTCACATCGTCCGTGCCTGTTTAGTAGATTATGTTCACGCTTTCCATCCGATTCAACCATATACAGCAACACTGTGGCCCGTCATGCCCCATCCTCAGCACTGGCAGCCACAGGATGCTAGTCATGAATAAGACATCAGGTCGCCATGGAATAACTCACCGGAGATGACCCTGCGCTGCTGCTGCATTCTCTTCGGCAATATTTATAAGCTTTCCTCGTCAGCCGATATTAGCTCTATTCGTAAAGCGGCCAATCCTGGATTGAGTAGGCTACGTCTTCTTTTTTCTCTTTCTTTTTTTTTTCTTAAACAGAGAATTATGTTTCAGCTCCGGTTTTAAGGGCACTTTTCCTATTTTGCGAGGAATGGTGCAGATTTTTTTTTTTTTTTTTACTTAAATATCTTCCTCGAACTCTTGTTTTAAATCGTGCTCATTTCCTGATGGGCTCAATGGTAAAACAGAGTTGGCAATCTAACTTTGCGAGGTCTCATCCCGCTGACGCTCTCCATGAAAAAAAAAAAGAAAAGAAAAGAAGAAAGAAAAGGGAAAATATGTCGCTCTAATGATACTCAAGTTCCGCGTCAGGTAGGGGACGTTTCCTGCCCTCCTTCACTCGCCCCCACCCATCCCTTGCCCGTCTACAATATCGCTCTGCTGCACCTAGGCGTTAAACCTGACCTCGACTTGCAATGAAACTAAATTCGCTCTACTCACGGTCAAAAGATAGCGAGCAATCCTTTTTTTTTTTTTTTTTTTTTTTTTAAAATCTGCTGTCCCTGATTTCTCATTTGGAGATAGCAAGACACGTTTAAAAAAAAGAAAAGAAAAGAAAAACAAACAAACAAAAAAGAGTCATTCGCATAGCGTTTTCATTACGTTTGAAGGGGAAAAATGGGAGTGGAGGGGTGGAAAGACGGTTTGGGAGGGGTGGGTGGGAGATGGGGATGGAGGCTGCCTTCAACCACAGTAAGCTGCGAGCACGTTTTCATTCTTCTGAGATGGTCTGAAATCTTTCAAAAACAAATTGTGGCTATCTGCAAACCGAAATGATTAGAAACGGACGTGCATGCAATCCTCGATGAAATGCCTGTTAATGACCAAGCATCCACACACACACACACACACACACACATACACGCGCGTGCGCGCACGCACACACACACACATGCACACACACACGCGCGCGCACACACATACATGAAAACACACACTCACATACACGATGTGTGTGTGTGTGTGTGTGTGTGTGTGTGTGTGTGTGTGTGTGTGTGTGTGTGTGTGTGTGTGTGTGTGTGTGTGTGTGTGTGTGTGTGTGTGTGTTTCCGTGTTCATGCATGTGAATTGAGTGCGCGTGCGCATCGTGTGTGTGTGGGCGTGTGTGTGTGTGTGTGGTGGTGTGTGTGTGTGGGGTGTGTGTGTGTGTGTGTGTGTGTTTTGCGGCGTATGTGTGTGTATACGCGAGTGCGCGCGCGCTGTGCGTACATTCGTACATGGATATAAGGGTGGGGGGTGGGGGAAGGTGCACTCACCTCTCTAACAGACACAGACAAAAAAAAAAAAAAAGAGAGAACAGCTCCCACTAAAAACAGTTTATTAAGATCCCAAAACAATAGCTTCAAAGCAGTGTCATTGTAAAAAGACATTTCAAACAAGCAGACTGCTGTAGTGCCACACCTCTTTTCCATGCCGACAATTAGGAAAGGCACGGACTCACTTTCGTTTCAAAACGCTGTCACTAAACAAAGAAAGTAAGCGTACCTGGCCCGGATTACAACACAGAAGTACAACCGTTGGTCCCATGGAAAACAGAAGTCATATATTGCAAAGACTCTCTCTCTCTCTCTCTCTCTCTCCTCTCTCTCTCTCTCTCTCTCTCCTCTCTCTCTCCTCTGCAAGTACGCACATTAATATATAATTATAGGCAGAAGACACACAGATCATGATTCCTTTTTGACCTCACATCCTTCCCCGCCCCCTTCCCTCCCCCATCACTCTTGTTCTAACTGGAATAGGATATAGTCATAGTATGTATAGGCCATGAATCTCAAGGCGATATGTGTAACAACAACGACCAGTAAGTGATATGCAAGGGGGAAGGGGTGGGGAGGGGAAGGGCGAGGGTTCCGGGGGTGGGGGTGGGGTGGGGTGAGGGATAACACGGAAGGTGATAACAATCTGGGACTATCATTAGTGAGACGTCACCAATATATACATCAGTGAAAAGATGGGAAGCAACTTCCCGCGTATTTTATGACAGACCACAAAGAGTCGACTCAGTGCTTTATTACTGCAGCAGAGAAACTAAACTAAACTAAACGTACATATCTACAGTCCTAAATCACTGAGCGATGAAACCATAAAGATGTAGGCACGGGGGGAAATTTATGCATAGAATAACAAGCAGAATCTGGATAACATACTTTTAAACTAATGAATTTCCCCGAAGATGGAGTATGGCTGCCTTAATGGCGGGATAAAAAAAAACACGGTAATACACACAAAACTCCACTGCCTGTCTATACAGGCAGTGTCCGCAGGAGTATCAGCCTGCGTACGCAGAAAGAAAGAAAGAAAAAAGAACTAATGAATAATTTTACAATTCTGATTATGTAATGTTGTGCCGTTGCATGCGGTCTATAACTTTACAACGTTGATAACAGGATGTGGATGTAAATATGGATTGAAGCTTGCATGCAGATTGACTTGTGGCGCAGTTTTTCTCCTTTTTCTTTTTTTTTCTTTTTTTTTTTTTTTTGTCGTCAAAGAATAAGTTAACTTGTGCTGCTGTGGCCATTGGGATTTTTAAATACTTTTTTTCTCTTATTCTCTCACAAATTTCTTTCATCTTTTGCGCGCCGCCTTAGTTCAAGTCGCGCCATTCAAGGAATGATGTTTACGCCAGGCATATTTGTGACCTTTTTTGTTTCTAGTTGCAAAGTGAGACGACTGCAGGCGGAAATCTAAACAAATTTTGAATAAATGTTAGCGAACCGCGCCCCCCCCCCCCCCCCCCTCCCCCCCCCCCAAAAAAAAAAAAAAACCCTGATCAAACGAATCACAAGACAAAACACGACGCGTTTCGACCTCTTAGGTCTTCTTCAGGCAAGATACAAAACAATTAGGCAACAAAAATGAACGAGCAATCACTTATCTTCAATCACTTCATTGCTCGTTCATTTTCGTTCTCCTAATTGTTTTGTATCTTGTCTGAAGAAGACCTAAGAGGTCGAAACGCGTCGTGTTTTGTCTTGTGATTCGTTTGTCCACTTTTTTTTTTTTTTTTTTTTTTGCGGTTCGCTAACATTTATTTAAGACCTTTTTGTTTCGTTTTGTTTTTTGTTTTGTTGCGCCATTTCACTTTTAGAAATATGAAGACAGTGTGGGCGTGGATTTGAGACTAGCGTTTTGACTTAATGTGTAGGTCAGGCATTTGCAAGGTATGATCCTGATACATGCCCTTCACTTCACACTCTTTTCTATTTCTTGACATTCCTTAACTCTGCATCTGTCTGTCTAGTTGTCTATAATTGTATTTGTTTACGTATTGCTTTACTGCCATTATTTAGAAAACTCGACATTTTTGGAAATGAATACCGTGCTCACACGGCACGAAACATTTAACCGTCATTAAGGGAGTTGATCCCACGAATAAAAGAAAACTAAGATGGCGGCTCAACTAGAATGATCAAGTAAACACGCGTTTACAGACTATGTGCATGAATCTTGGGAATTACCTTGAACTCTCTGAGATCTACAGCACATTACGTGTTACCTGGCAGTGACCAGAAAAAAAAAATGTATGCCCATCTTTAGAAATGTTGTGCAACTCGTTTTTTTCGACGTTCACGAACACATCATTATATAGGATTTATGGGCCCTATGAAGGGTGACTCCACGCGGAGAAGGCATCACACAGACAGGCGCCCCATCATCAGACATGCCAGCAGCAGCGACACCGACGCCAGAACCACCCCTGCAAGACACAGGCAAAAAAAACATAAGTCTTTCATCCATGGAGGGACACTGTGCCTGGAATAAAGCCAAATCAAATCCTGTGTTCCCAAACCCCATGTATGGATAATGTGAAAAAGAAAGTCTTGAGAATCTCCTCTAATTACCGAGACAAAAGCAAAATAATTTATATGGATGGGATGAGGGAGCACGTACAGGCAAAGGATTCTTCTGTCATGATGACAATGACTTGTCCTAGTACACTATCCACAAAGAAGCTTAGATCCGGGCACCCTTCTTTCTTTCAGACCTAATTTTCTGAACGTTGTCATATCTCTCAAGGCATATCGATTGATCATGTACAATTGTTTTGACGTTCTATTACTTGTTCAGTGTACACATTGGTTAACAGTGGGAGGACTGCAGTTCCTCTTCTGTAGATCGGAATGGGAATTAAAACAAGTTCTTTGCCAGACGAATATGCGTCAGAAATCCAGT
Source organism: Conus canariensis (assembly GCA_033310375.1). Classification (NCBI taxonomy): domain Eukaryota; kingdom Metazoa; phylum Mollusca; class Gastropoda; order Neogastropoda; family Conidae; genus Conus; species Conus canariensis. The sequence continues at coordinate 63,238,688 of CM065716.1, read as the reverse complement.
GAACCTGGTCCACTCACTGAGGTAAATTGCATTTGAAAAGTGACCCCACTCCTGTGTCCATTTTCATTTCCAAGACAAAAAGTGGTAACGTAAGTTTAGAAAACATAATTAGATCTAATGTTAGTGTCATTTACAACTTGTTACTCAACATGGATGGCCTTAAATTCACAATAAAACAGGAATGTGTTGAAAACTGACGTTTCCTGCCATCTTCTTGATGACCGTGTCTATTGGGTCTCA
>CM065716.1:63218448-63230948 GCA_033310375.1 Conus canariensis | reverse complement strand
ACACAATTTATATTTGTCTCTGGCCTAAAACACCAAACATAGTGCACCTAATCTGTCACCGGCACAAAACATCACACACAAGGTAATCAACACGTCACCAACACAAAACACCACAGACAATATGGTCAATTGTCAACGACACAAAACACATTGCACTGAGCAATCAATCTGTCACCAACACAAAGCAGCACAATTGATCTGTCACCAGCACAAAGCAACACATCACTTATTATTTATCATTATCATTATATATTTGTTTTAAGTTTATTATTTTTTTTTCGTCACTAGTTTGTGAGCATTTGTTATTTGATGTGTTTACATAGTTTGTGAGCATTTATTATTTGATATATTTACACCCGTGGGTCCATTGCAGGGCTGAAAACACCCATGCCTTGTTGGACCGACTTATAACTTGTGGAACGTGAGGAGACGTGGTGTGTAGCACATACTGTCCTGAGGTGGATGGGTGGTCTACTTACTATACAAAAAAGATCTAGCGTTGGCTGCTTAATGGAGCGATGCGCGTCCTTTTTAAACTTTTGTCCAACATAGGGACACTACACAGATGACAGGTGGTTTTCGAATAGTTATTCCATTTTTCCTTCAGTTGCGTAAATGCTATATGGCCCAAGTGATGCTTCGTATAGGTACTGTATCTTTTCAAATTCGGCACTGGCCGTTGAAAAGTGTATGTTCATTGATTTCAGTATGACTGTCCACACTCCCGCCGTTCGCAATGGGAGGCTTTTTTTTGCTGATTTTTGTATTGTATGTTCATTAATTACATTGTTGCTGTCCACACTTTTGATTGTCCTGCTGTTCGCAACGGTGATGTCTTTCTGCTGGCTGTTTACGGTGTGTTCATTAATAAAAGTGTTATTCGCTATACTGTTATTGTCCACTCTTGCCTGTTCATAACTCCTGTTGTCCAATCTTGATCCAAATTTTATGAAAAACCACAGGCCTGTGTCAAATTTGCTTTTTGTTTCTAAAATCCTGGAAAAGGTTGTTTTACATCAACTTCTCAATCATTTGAGCATCTGACTTGCTTGAGTCCTTCCAGTCTGCTTACTAGGCAAATCATTCCACAAAGACAGCTTTACTTTGTGTTGTCAATAATATCCTTTCTGCTTGTGACCGTGGTAACATGTCTTTGCTATCCTTACTCGATCTGTCAGCAGCGTTTGATACGCTGGACCATGACATCTTGCTTAAGAGACTACAAGTCTCTTTTGGACTGTCAGGTTATGTCCTAAAATGGTTTGCATCTTACTTGAGTGACCGATTCCAGTCCGTTGTTGTACTCAATCATGCTTCAAAACCTGTTCCTCTAAAGTATGGAGTACCCCAGGGTTCCGTGTTAGGGCCTGTGCTGTTTACAATGTACATTCAACCTCTCAGTCAGCAGATCAGGCAGTGTGATGTTATGCATCACATGTTTGCTGACGATGCACAGTTGCATCAGTCAGCACAACGCTGTCAGTTTTTCCCAGCTCCTTGCCACTTTTCAGCAGGCAATAGAATCTGTCAAAAAATGGATGACTGTAAACAAGCTGAAAATGAATGATGGGAAAACTGAGGCCATCCCAGTTGGAAAGCCAGGCAGCTCAAAGCAGTCCCGGACAATAGTCCCTTTGTTTTGTCTGGTGTAGAGATCGGTTTTTCCGAGTCTGTGAGGAATCTTGGGGTACATCTGGATCGTGTCCTCTCAATGGAGGACCATATAAAGCTTCTGTAGCTGTGGAGGACCATCTCTCTTGAGCTCCGCGGAATCAGTCATATCCGTCCTTTTCTTACCATCAATGCGACCAAAAATCTCATGTTAGCATTTGTTTTGTCCAGACTGGACTATTGCAATTCTTTGTTTGTTGGTCTTCCAAACACGCTGCTGGACAAATTACCGAGGGCTAAGAATCATGCTGCGCGCATAGTCCTCAGAAAATGCAAATTTGACCATGCAAAGTCTCTCTTAAGGGAGCTGCACTGGCTTCCTGTCCGAGCCCGCATTGAACACAAAATCGCCACCCTTTGTTTTCGTTGCCTCCACGATCTTGACCCCTCCTACCTTTCAAACCTAATTAAACTATACACACCACCAAGATTGCTACGTTCCTCGGACGCCGGTCATTTAAGCATCCCCCATGTTCGGCTGGAGACATATGGCAAACGTTCCTTTTCTTTCGTTGGCCCCACTGTTTTTAATTCTTTACCTCTTTCACTTCGCAACGCACAATCTCTGAACACTTTTAAGTCAGGCTTGAAGACCTTATTCCATGCCTATCTTAATGATGATTAATTTTATGCACAGTACTGTTAACCTGCTGTTGTGTCTTATCCTGAATAGTGTGTGTGCGTGTGTATGTGTGTGTGTGTGTGTGTGTGTGTGTGTGTGTGTGTGTGTGTGTGTGTGTGTGTGTGTGTGTGTGTGCGTGCGTGCGTGCATGCGTGCGTGCGTGTGTGTATGAGTGTGTGTGCATGTGTTAGTGTTTCTTGGGTGTTCGTGTGTGTTGGAGAGAGGGGGGAGAGTGAGGGGGGAGACAACATATGGAAAGAGTGTACGGGATGATTATGTTTCTCTGCATGTATAATTCTATGTTTTTAAATGTATGTTGGTCTAACAATGTCACAATTTATATGCCTTAAACTTATGCGTTTCCTTTCTTCTCTTCATTCTTAAACGTTCGGCTTTTACATTGTAATGGCGCCTGGAGCCTCACGAGGGACAGGCGTCGCTTTTTCTTAAGTGATTATTATTATTATCATTATTATTATTATGTTCGCAACGGACAGCCCATTTGCTTATTTCTTTTTACAATAACTCCTTGCATTTCAATCTTGATAATGTCTTAATAATGTCACAGTTATTACTTTGTCGGCTGCCAGGACATGTTTTTACCTTCTTATCGTTCACAACAGGGAGACTTTTTGGATAATGTTTTTGTTGTCGTAAATCCTTGCACCGTAACGCTTATACTGTCTTTGTGCTGCAGGGACAATATCTATATATTCTTTGTCACCGAGCCGCAATCATTAAATGTACGACCTCATAATGATCATCTGATATCCATCTTGTCTTAATTTGAATGATTTGTGCCTTTTTAATGCTTACACTCTTCCATGTTTTGAACCTTTGCTAAATTAATGTGCTTCACAAAACTATTCTATATATGTTGCATGCTTATGTTTTACAGTGAGTGTATTTTCCATAATACTTGTATTCATGTTCATCATTGCTGTATGTCTGACGTCGGTTCAAGTATGATTTGAGCAAAAAAGAAAGAAGACGAAACAAACAAGCTGGTGTTCATGGTGTCCACTCGCTTTCCCTCTTCTCCTCCCTTTACATCTGTCAACACCACAGACCGAATGGATTCGAAACACACAGCGCATAAAATATCAATGAACACAGGTCTTACTGACCGGACACACAGAACATCAACTCTGCCAATAACCCAGACGTTACTGATGCTGCACGTGCAGCACGTCAACTCTGTCAACAACACATCAACTTTGTCAACACCGCAACACATCAATTCTGTCAACAACACAAACTTTACTGATACATGAAACACAGCCACATCAACTCTGTTAACAACACATCAACTCTGTCAACAATACAGATTTCATTGATACGGAACGTACAGCGGATTTAACTCGTCAACAACAGAAAATTTCACTCATGTAGCACATACAGCAAATCAACTCTGTCAACAACACAGACTTCATTGATATAGAACGCACAGCACATTTACTCGTCAACAACAGAAAATTTAACTCATGTAGCACATACAGCACATCAAATTTGTCAGCAAGACAGAATTTGCTCATACAGAACACACAGCACATCAACTCAGTCAACAACACAAATTTTACTGAAACAGCACATTAAATCAGTCAACAACACACATTTTACTGCTACAGCACATGAACTCTGTAAACAACACAAACTTTACTGAAACGGCACATACAGCACATGAACTCTGTCAACAACACAAACTTTACTGAAACAGCACATCAACTCACTCAACAACACAAACTTTACTGAAACAGCACATACAGCACATCAACTCAGTCAACAACACAAACTTTACTGAAACAGCACACACAGCACATCAACTCAGTCAACAACAGAGATCTTAACGATGCAACACATGCAGCATGTCAACACGACAACAACACAAACTTTAGAAATGTAGCAGCACGTACATCACACACACACACACACACCACACACACACACAGACGCATGCGCGCACACACACACGCGCATACACACGCGCGCGCACACGCACACACACACACACACACACACACACACACACACACGCATATGCGCACACACACACACAACACACACACACACACACACACACACACACACACACACACCACACACACACACACACACACTGCAAGAACACCACTGCAACCGACGCCCTCTCCTTGCACTGACCTTGACATTGACCTTGAAGGGGTTGTAGTGGCCAGCTGTGCTAGCACAACGGCCTGTGTCGGCTTCCGCATCGTCACCCACCGTGAAGGTGTGTGTGTGCCAGTTGTGTGCTTCAGTCTGAAAAAACACCCAGCGTGTACATGTGTGTGTGTGTGTGTGTGTGTGTGTGTGTGTGTGGTGGTGTGTGTGTGTTGGATGTGTGTGTGTGTGTGTGTGTGTGGCGTGCAGTTATGATCTTTTCCTGCCACCCATCGTGTGTGTATGTCTATCTACACATCTATCTACCTATCTATGTATCTCTGTCTGTCTATCTGTCTTGTGTGTGTGTGTGTGTGTGTGTGTGTGTGTGTGTGTGTGTGTGTGTGTGTGTGTGTGTGTGTGTGTGCGTGCGTGTGCCAATTGTGATCTTGAGTCTGAAAACACCCAGCGAGTGTGTATGCGCGCGCGCGCGCGTGTGTGTGTGTGTGTGTATGTGTGTGTGTGTGTGGTGTGTGTGGTGTGTGTGTGTGTGTGTGTGTGTGTGTGTGTGTGTGTGTGTGTGTGCGCCAGTTGTGATCTTGAGTCTGAAAACACCAGCGAGAGAGAGAGAGAGAGAGAGAGAGAGAGAGAGAGAGAGAGAGAGAGAGAGAGAGAGGAGAAGTGTGGTGTGTGTGTGTGTGTGTGTGTGTGTGTGTGTGTGTGTGTGTGTGTGTGTGTTGTGGTGTGTGGGGTGTGTGTGTTTCTACTGTTCAGTCATCCCCACAGTGTACATGAACGTGTGCCAATTATGGTCTTGCGTCTGAAAGATCCCATTCTAAACTCACATGCAGTGAACTTGTGTGCACGCTGAATGTAATTTAGTGTATGAATCACCCATCACTTCTGTCATCGATAGTGTACAAGTGCGTGACAGTCATGGTCTTGTGTCTGAAATGTCTCACTCTAATGTCAATCACCAGAATAGTGTGTGTGTGTGTGTGTGTGTGTGTGTGTGTGTGTGTGTGTGTGTGTGTGTGTGTGTGTGTGTGTGTGCGTGCGCGCGCATGTTCTGTCGAAAATACAACTCCAATGTGTGTCACAGATACACTCCCCCCCCTCCCCTGCCACCTACACACACACACACACACACGCACGCACGCACGCACGCACGCACGCACGCACACGCACGCACGCACGCACGACACACACACACACACACACACACACACACACACACACACACACACACACACACACACACACACACACACACCACTTTATGCAAAGCATTCTCGAAATCAAACAGAAATAAAGCGAAAAATAATTTGTGGAATGGAGACCAGAATGCAATGTGTTCGAAAGAAACCACAGGCAAAATATCAATATCCCAATACACAACCAGGGTACAGAGGGTGTGGGAGAGATGAGGTAGACAGACTAATATGGAGGGAGGGCAATTTTCATTGGAAGAAAATGAGAACAAAAGAATAAAAAAAATAAAACGGAAAGCAAGAGAGGAGAGAGAGAGAGAGAGAGGAGAGAGAGAGAGAGAGAGGGGGAGAGATAGCAGATAGAAAGGCAGATAGACAGGACGGAGACAGAGAGACAGAAGCAGAGGGACATGAAGATAGACAGAGACAGAGAGACAGACAGAGAGGGAGGCGGTCTGTGAAAGTGAGATAGACAAAAACGGAAATCTATGTACACAATGGACAAAAAAGTAAATCTGCGTATACAATAGACACAAACTGAAAGACACTGGGATATTAGGTTGTCAAGGGCAGGAGTCAGGACGACTGGGGGGGGGGTGGGGGGGAGGGGGGGGGGAGCGAGGGCGCAGGTAAGTGGATACAACGACAGACAGACAGAGGGACAGACAGACAGACAAACGGGCAAACAAGCAAGCGGACAGACAGACAGACAGACAGACAAACCAAACCTGTTCGCCGCTGGTTTTGCGAAGATCAATGACAACCGTTGTTGGTGGCATGGCTCCATCCTTATCCACCACGTACTGCATCTGCGGTACACACAACATACAGTGGTACACGCGCACTGTGTCAGCGGTACACACAACATAAAGTGGTACACGTGCACTGTGTCAGCGTAACACACAACATACAGTGGTACACGTGCACCGTGTAAGCGGCACACCTGTCATACCGTGGTATACCTGTAGGCCTACTTTGTCTTCAGAACATCCTGATGACATTGGTACACTCTACCTACAAGGATATATATAGAAAGAAAGAGAAGAGACAGGACAGGAGACAGAGAGAGAGAGAGAGAGAGAGAGAGAGAGAGAGAGAGAGAGACAGAGACAGAGACAGAGAGACAGAGACAGAGACAGAGAGGGAGAAATGCACCCGTCATACAATATGTGTTTACACTGCCACTGTTGTACACACACACTCCTTTGTCAACAGCGCATAACCGCATATAGTGGTTCATGTATATTTTGCCAAGGTACACACAAAGTACAGAGATGCTTTTGTAATTCGTACCAATAAGAAGGTTAAAGGTTGAAAACTCTCATTGTCTAATGGCCGCAGGGCCAGCGACTTGTCAGAAATTCACTATGTCTGGAGCACGGGACGTCAGAGGGCACACAGCCCATCCCCCTTCTTCAGCCGCCTTTAACCTTCACTGAACTGAATCATGTACACATTTTCTGCTGGATGGACAGATACGGTTTTTAAGCTGAAAAAAAAGAAAAAAGAATCAGACCTACGAGTGGTCCGAACTCAAAATTGTCAGTTCCGCAGGCAAACGCTCTACCCATTTGCCTACGTGCCATCCCACGGCTTAATTGTACCATGTGAATTAAAAAAAACAAAAACGAGCCGCTGTGCATGTGTACTGAATTAGCGGAAGACACAACACACTATGGCGTAGATGTTTGCGAGTTTTGTGTTTGCGTTGCGTACACACATAGTAGAACATATGTATTGCGATGCGGTGCAATACAACATACAAAGGTACGTGAGCATGAGTTCAGTGATGCTTGTCTAGTGTGTCTGCAGCACACACTAGTTCGATGGAATATTCTATGGGGCATTATATACAATACAACGCAAGAACGCGCGCGTGCGCGCGTGCACACACAGACACACACAAGCATGTGCGCGCACTCGCACGTGTTGTCACGGCCTCTCTCTCTCTCTGTCTTTCTTTCTTTCTTTATTACACACACACAACACACACACACACACACACACACACACACACACACACTCGGACCACACACACACACACACACACACATCTCTCTCTCTCTCTCTCTCTTTCTCTCTCTCTTTCTCTCTCCCACCATCACCATTACCATCCACCCCTCCGCCTTCCACCCTTACCTCCTCACCACCACCCCAACCTCACCCCCCACCCCTCATGAACTCACCAGCATGATCTTCCCCTCCACCACCCCACTGAACACCGCCTCGGCCTGCAAGAGCTTTCCCCCGGGCCTGGCCTTCGGGGTGACGTCCGCGCAGCCCAGGCTGGATCCCGAGGCGGTCAGCGTGAACCCCCTGCCCAGCACGCTTCGAGGCCCCCACAGGTCCAGCGAGGGGTCCACTTTGGTCAGACTTAACGCCGACCCGCCCGCCAACGGCCCGAATTTGGCCGCCAGGTCCCCTGTGGGAATGGCATCCTTCGTGATGCCTGAGCCGCTGACCTGAAAACCGTGAGAAACCCCACCCATCCATTCATCCATCCTAGACAATGGGTCAGTTTAGTGTTCGGTTGCAATCCACGCTCACAGGGACGGGGAATATACACTACTTAATTGTTCAGCATTATATTGTTTGGTCAATCAGTGGGAGATTGCATCTCTTAGGAGATCCAAGTAAAGGTTGTTCTGCACAATTCTTAGCCACTCACAATGCTTGGGTTATTGAACAGCAGAGCTGACCACTCAGACTGTTCCATATCTTTTGATCTCCCTTGCATCCTTGAATGGATCCTCAAGCATAGGCTCAAAGATTGTCCCTATATTTTATACTGTTTGAATAATGCTTTTAGTTTTTCAGCAACTTTTTTCCTCTCTACACTTTGGTTTTGTTCCACTTACTACCCTTCGCTGGCTGCTTTGAGGGTGCTGTTGGATTCTTTTTTGAACCCTTGGTGGTGAGAACACCACAGAATTATGGACTGTGGTGTGTCTCTATTTGACACCAAGAGCACAAACACAGCTTCCTCACTGTGAGTGTGGCATAGCAGTGGACACCAGGGTAGAGGTGACAGCTCTCCTTTGAGAAGAATACTGATGTGAGAGATCAGCGTCGCCGGGCGGCACAGACAACTTTCCAGCCATATGGGTGACGACGGGTCTAGCCTGTGTCGCCGGGGGACGGCTGCTGGAGAGGTGGGGCGATTGGCGAAGGAGCGCTGCCTGACTGCGACTACCGTGACCTGGAATACTGTGCTGTTTTAAGGGGTGATAAACATGGGGGCACTCCTTACGGGGTTGGGCTGAAAAAATTGCCCTCTCGGCCGCAGTCAGTGAGTGCCCGCCAAGTTTTAGGGACTCGTGCAGCGCTCCAGCGACTTTCGTCCTGCTTCCTCCTTGAGGCGGCCTCACGCGGCACAGGACCATCGCCACCCGAGCATGAAGAAGGCCGCCCGGTGGTTCTGAAGACAGCCTGATGTTTGGGGGACAGCAGGCAACACACACCGACGCCTACCGTCGGTCGACCAAGAACCTGAAACTGAACCAACGTTCAAGACCAACTCCACCAAACTTGAACCAACATTCAAGAAGATGACGACCAGAATTGAGCCAATGTTCAAGAGGAACACGAGCTCTGGGAGACAAATGCGACGACCCGCATTGAAACTACCCACTACTGCCAGGCGACAACAGTTGCCACAAATATGCAGACCTATGTCTGCATGAACCTTGTCCTTAAGGGCCTCAGGCCAATAGGACGTTAATCTCACCCTCAATGCAATGCAGACACAGCCAGCCGTGTCTCTCTGATGAGTTCGATCCAGCGGACGAAAGGCCTAGGAGCAGGCAATACAAATAGATGTGCCTTCGAGATGGATTACGATGGTTCCCTCAGGCAGCTAGTGAAGGGTTTCTCATATTTATAATACATTCCCCTTTTTTTTTTTCTTCTAAAAATTTAAATCTTTGCCAAGTCATTACTATAACGACTAAAGAATTGTTAGCCTGCACTTGTTTTCCCCCACTACTTAATTCAGCATTATATATATATTAATATATATAATATATATATATATATACATACACACACACAGTAGGAAAGAGGGGGGGGGGGGGGGTAGAGAGGGAGAGACAGACAGGGGGAGAGGCAGCCAGACGGACAGACATAAAGAGAAAGTGAGACGGTCGTAGAGAGAGAGGACAAAATACGAAGTACAGACCTGTTACGAAAAGAATTCAAATAAAAGGGGGGAAAATGCAGCAAACAGTGATACTGAAAACATGTTTTTGTCATAATTTCCTACGAGAAAACCGTATGAAATGCACGAGTGTTTAAATAAAAAAAAGGACACAATCACAGCAGCATATGGCGAAACACGCGCCATTGCCGTGTACAATATATACACTAGTAAAAAAACATGGGACGGGGAAGGGACAGGGGCCGGGGGATGAGTGAAGATGGACGGGAAGCCGGGGGAAGTGACGGAAGACGGGAAGGGGAGGAGGAGCAAGAGGGGTGGGGGTGGAGGGTAGCCAGCAGAAACATAATCCAAGAGTATGCACACCTTCCTGACTTTATGGCAAGGGAGCGCGCGAAACATGTTTCCGTTAAAGACTAACTGAATCCAAAATACAAATGAAACAACAGCTGGGGTTTGCCTTCGTTTTGCCTCCAGACGGGAAATTATTTCACATGACGACGCCTTCCTGCCCTTCATGAATTCCTCCACCCTATAACAAATAATAACGAGTTAGACTTATTAACAAACCGTTTAAAGGTCCTACTAAACTGATAGGTAAAACAAGTACGGCTTCTGGACGGAAGCGCCAGCCTGTTTTCCGAGAAAGAAGGAAAGAAAACTTATCCTCACAGCCGTGTACAAGCACATTTAGTAGATTCTTTCAGACGTGTACACACGAGCGAGCAAGTTGTATTGCAGTCCAAAATAACCCTTTCAAACGCGGCAGTAACGCAGCTGAACCAACACAAATCATAATGTTTACAGCAATGCAGCCGAACGTCTCGTACAATAGCCACAGGACATTATAGTAATACTTCAGGACAATCGCACACACATATAGTACGACTGTCATCACAGTTGGCATATTCTTCATTTGCTGTTTGTTACAGATCATAAACTTATCAGCTTGCACGTATAATGCACGTTTAGCGTACGCGTTTACCTTTGCCATTATTATTTACGGCTGGGTTTTTGAGAAGTCAATTAAATTGCTGTCTTGTACGCTGTATAGTGCACATATTACACATTTAGCAAATTTCTCTACCGCAGTCATCGTACTTGCATTCCTGTTGTTCTAGAAGTTAATAAACTTTGTTAATGTCTGTGCATATAAGGTGTACATGTTAAACATATTCATTTTCCATGATCACCGTGATTTCATTGTTATTTACTTCAACAGTTAGTTACCTGTTTATCTTGTTTGCATGCGAGTCAGCGGAAACATTTCTATTACAAATTCTTCAAGTTCTTCTTAAAATCTGAGAAGAAATTAGCGACAATGTCATGAATTTGAAGCCTAGTAAAGGGTGTATACATTCCATGCTTGCAGATCTACAGTAGAACAACACACAACAGGCCGATTTGCGCTTTTGCACCACAACAATGATGCGCAAGTCGTCCGCAACCGCGCTCAGCAAACAGGCACCTCACCTCAAAGGGATTGTAGACGCCTCCCGGGTTGGGACAGAGGGAGGTCTTGATGCTGTACGACACCGTACTGTAAGCCGTCAAATCCTTCAGGCTGAGCTCGATGGTTGTGGGAGCCTGCACCACCCCGACGTTCTGAGTGAAGGTGACGGAGCCGTAGTCCATCCCTGCCCCCCAGTGGCCGGCCCGGGCCACCACGGGGCTGACCATGCGCAGCGTGGCGCAGGCCAGGCTCTGGGACCCGCCCTCGGGCACGTGGATCACCAGGGACTTCCCCACCACGGAGTGCGGGCCCTGCAGAGGCAGATTGACGTCCGTGAAGAACCCGACGTCCGGCTCGTCGTCGGAGCGGACGTTGATGGCTTTGTGCTTGTTGGTCAGGTCGCCCATCTTGCAGCGCAGGGGGGTGGAATGCTGGCACTGGGAGTCGTAGTTCGTGGAGCTGACCTGCTGAGGGTTGCTGATATTGCCCGCCGACATGCATCGAGCGTCGAGGTCATCATCCAGCATGTCTGGGCCGACCTTATTGTCGTGCACGTCCCAGGAGTGATTACTAGTAGCCTCTGTGCTGCCGTCCCCGTAGTCCAGGCGGTAGTAGATGGAGGTGTCCGCCTCGGGGTCTCCGGTGCGTTGCTGCAAAAGCACGTGGCCGATGACAGGGAAGGTGAAGGTCGCCAGCACGGAGGTCAAAGCTGCGGTGTCGTGAATAGTCGAACATACCCATCGCGTGTCGTTGGGCCGGTTGTAGTGAATCAGGATGGATCGGCCCATGACGGAGTTGTAACCGAAGAGAGGCAGGTTGAAGTCCGTGTAGGTCTCTGACTTGGAGTTGGAATCGTCCAGCAGTCCGTATTTCATGCCCAGGTCTCCCACCTGTGGGAATGCAATCAAATCAAATTTGTATTAGTGTTTCCTTGCTTCATGATCATTGCGATTTGATTACACTCTGCAGGTTATCACTTGTTCACAAATCAAACTGAGCGTCGCTTGTAGACGCATTGCATGCATTTCTTGATTAAGAAAATAAAGAAAAGATAAAAGGAAAAAGAAAGAAAACCCACTTGGGTTCTCTGCTCTTATGTTCGTATGTGTGATATTTTCAAAGTGTGTCTTTAATGTAAACTTTCTTATCTTCTTCCTTCAGAAGCTAAGACTGAAGTTGATCTAACATGCAGAATGATAATATTGACCGATTTGTCCATCGGTCTGGGATTTTTTTTTATACACGACAAACCGAAAGCCGTACATTCTA
>CM065716.1:63198448-63215948 GCA_033310375.1 Conus canariensis | reverse complement strand
TTCAGATCCACCTCCGTCTTCCTGCTAGACCCCATGGTCACCCCCACACCGACCACCCCCAGTTTGCCTTGGAGGTCCCCGACAGCGCAGCTGTGGCCGCCAGATCGAAAGGATGAATCATACCGCTGCTCTCTTTGTTCCTTCTCTCTCCCCCCACCCCCCCCCCCCCTCTTCGTCCCACCCCAACCCCTCCCGTCCCCGGCTCCTCTCCCCCCCCCCCCTCTCTGTCTGTCTATCTCTTTCTCCTACCCCTGTCTGTCTGCGTATTTTTCTTTTTTAAATCCAGAATCGCTAGCGCCCCCCCCCCCCCCCCCTCTCTCTCTCTCTCTCTCGATTTCGTCTTGGCTTAAATGACCTGAATATAAATAGCAGATACAGAGAACATATCAAAGCATATCCTTTTTGTAACCAACTTGAGAACGAACTCCACTTTCTACTGAGATGCAATGCTTATATGCCTTTCAATGAAACAATACATACTGAACGACAGACAGTTTCAGAATGTGAACTCTACTTGCAAACGAAAATGTGCGTATTACAAGAGACATTTCTATGTATATCTATTATGCACTGAGAAAAAAGAGAAGAACTCGTATCCCACACAGTATGAATAACTAGTTATCCTCCTCACAAACTAGCATTATTAGTACATCGAAAAATATACTTTTGTTGTCATTTCTCTTTTTTCTCTTTATGTGTACACTGCACCTCACATTGTTATAGGCAGGAGGCCTGAAACATTAAAATTGTGTTCTCTCTCTCTCTCTCTGTGTGTGTGTGTGTGTGTGTGTGTGTGTGTGTGTATGTGTGTGTGTGTGTGTGTGTGTGTGTGTGTGTGTGTGTGTGTGTGTGCCAGGTCACCTTTTCCTCCCCTCTTCCTCCATCCCCGCCCTCCTAAGTCTTGAACACACACACCACACACACACACACACACACACACACACACACACACACACACACACACACATTACACACACATTAGGCCTACACACACATTCGCGCGTGCGCGAACCTGCGCACGCACTCCGGTTTCTCCCCCTCTGCCCGCCAGATGTTTCCATCATCCCAGCCCTATATCCCTTCTCACCTCTGTTTTATGTATTTATTTATCTTTCATTGAACTCTTTGCGACGTCATTCATGTATTGACGGAAGAATTGTTAGCCTGTACTTGTTTTTTCCGCACTACTAAGTTGTTCAGCATAATCTCTCTATAGATAGATAGATAGATAGACAGATAGACAGACAGATATAGAGAGAGATCCAGAGCTGTCTGCATCTCTCTCTCTCTCTCTGTGTGTGTGTGTGTGTGTGTGTGTGTGTGTGTGTGTGTGTGTGTGTGTGTGTGTGTGTGAAGGGAGACTCGGGAAGGCGTAGGGGGTGGGGTGAGTAGGAGGGGGGGGGGGGTGCATGATATTTCAATCTGTCAATACCTGGCGTGGTTATTCCTGTTGCAAGTGCCAGTGGCACTTTTAGGGTTGTAGGGGGAGGCGACATGGGTACAGCCATTTGTGTCTTGGCCCCGCACTATCCGCCACTGCAAGTCACCGGCGCTGCTCTCCGACCCGTCCCAGTACAGGTCAAGGGTCACACGGGTCAAGGACGAGGCGGACGCCTTCAGTTGCCGAAAGGTGATTTGTCCCAGAACCTTTTGCCGGAAGGTGGCGCGGGCCGTGACGTACTCGTCAGCGCTTTCCACGGTGGCACAGGCGACTGGGTCGTTGTTGGTATTGAGAAATACGATGGAGCGACCTGTAAAAAAGAACAGTAGGGTACAGTCACGATGGATTTTTTCCCCCTTTTTTTGCCTTGTTCTTTTTTCTTTTTCTTTCTTTCTTCTTTTTGTAACTGGCGTAGGGGTGAACAGGAGAATTCAAGACCTTATAACCACTGCAACGCACAGAAAACTCAAAGTCACACAAATTCAGCCACAATTCCAATCAACTTCCAGTTTGGCTGATCCCAACAGCTTCACACAAAACTTCAACGACGTTGACTTGATGAGTCCGGATCAGCTTTCAACGCACGGTCTTGCTGATCCTCAGCGCTCCAGACAGATCCTCCATACTCCTGATTCTAACAGTTTCTGACACGGACACCTCTTGCTGCTGATCACAACATCTGCAGACAAACATCCCTTGCTGCTGATCACAACAGCTGCGGACAAACATCCCATGCTGCTGATCACAACAGCTGCAGACAAACATCCCTTGTTGCTGATCACAACATCTGCAGACAAATATCCCTTGCTGCTGATCACAACATCTGCAGACAAACATCCCTTGCTGCTGATCACAACAGCTGCGGACAAACATCCTTTGCTGCTGATCACAACAGCTGCGGACAAACATCCCATGCTGCTGATCACAACAGTTGCAGACAAACATTCCATGCTGCTGATCACAACAGCTGCAGACAAACATTCCATGCTGCTGATCACAACAGCTGCAGACAAACATTCCATGCTGCTGATCACAACAGCTGCAGACAAACATTCCATGCTGCTGATCACAACAGCTGCATCCCATGCCGCTGATCACAACATCTGCAGACAAACATCCCATGCTGCTGATCACAACAGCTGCAGACAAACATCCCATGCCGCTGATCACAACAGCTGCAGACAAACATTCCATGCTGCTGATCACAACAGCTGCAGACAAACATTCCATGCTGCTGATCACAACAACTGCAGACAAACATCCCGTGCAGCTGATCACAACAGCTGCAGACAAACATCCCTTGCTGCTGATCACAACATCTGCAGACAAACATTCCATGCTGCTGATCACAACAGCTGCGGACAAACATTCCAAGCTGCTGATCACAACAGCTGCGGACAAACATCCCTTGCTGCTGATCACAACAGCTGCAGACAAACATCCCATGCTGCTGATCACAACAGCTGCAGACAAACATCCCATGCTGCTGATCACAACAGCTGCAGACAAACATCCCATGCTGCTGATCACAACAGCTACAGACAAACATCCCTTGCTGCTGATCACAACAGCTGCAGACAAACATTCTATGCTGCTGATCACAACAGCTGCAGACAAACATCCCTTGTTGCTGATCACAACAGCTGCAGACAAACATCCCTTGCTGCTGATCACAAGAGCTGCAGACAAACATCCCTTGTTGCTGATCACAACAGCTGCAGACAAACATCCCTTGCTGCTGATCACAACAGCTGCAGACAAACATCCCTTGCTGCTGATCACAACAGCTGCAGACAAACATCCCTTGCTGCTGATCACAACAGCTGCAGACAAACATCCCTTGTTGCTGATCACAACAGCTGCAGACAAACATCCCTTGCTGCTGATCACAACAGCTGCAGACAAACATCCCTTGCTGCTGATCACAACAGCTGCAGACAAACATTCCATGCTGCTGATCACAACAACTGCAGACAAACATCCCTTGCTGCTGATCACAACTGCAGACAAACATCCCATGCTGCTGATCACAAGAGCTGCAGACAAACATCCAATGCTGCTGATCACAACAGCTGCAGACAAACATCCCATGATGCCGATACTAACAGCTGCAGACAAACATCCCATGATGCCGATACTAACAGCTGCAGACAAACATTCCATGCTGCTGTTACTACCAACCGCAGACAACATTCCATGCTGCTGTTCCTGACAACCATATCAATGCTGCTGATATTGACAGCTTTTGAAAAACCCATCAATGCTGTTGTCATGGATAATGTGGTTGATCCGATCAGTTCCATGCAAAATGTCCAAACAAAATTTCTCTGTGCTGTTATCTTGACATTCCAGACTAATCACCCTCTCTGATAACAATGACAATTCCAGACTAACTCTTAATGTGGCTAATGCTGACGTGTACAGACTAACCTTCAATATTACTGATGAGGATGGTTGAAGGCTAAGATTTGATATTACTGATGGGGACAGATACAGGCTAAATTTTAATTCTGACGAATGGATGCTGACTAACATTCATCATTGCTGATGGGAGTGCTTGAAGGCTCGACGTTAGATTTTGCTAATGGGGACAGATACAGACCAACTTACATTTGATATTACTGATACGGACAGTTACAAACTGATCGTGTTGCTCATTGTGATCGTCACATATTGATCTTTAACATTGCTACGAGTGGTATCTATAGACTAACACTTAATACTGCTAATGGTGACAGTCTCAGATTAACTTTTCATACTGCTGATGGTGACACTTTCAGACAAAGTTTTATGACAGTGTCAATTTCAGATTAACATTTGATATTGCTGACAGTGACATTTTCAGACTAAGTTCTAACATTGCTGACAGTGTCAATTTCAGATTAACATTTGATATTGCTGATAGTGACATTTTCAGACCAAGTTTTAACATTGCTGATGGTGTCAATTTTTTTTTCTGAATTGGCTTTGCAAGATTTTTTTTTTTTTTAAATCACATTTTATTTCAAAACAATACAACAAATTACAAATAAGGACTACAAAACGCATACACAAGGTAATGAGACAATTATAACAACAACAAAACATAATAACCATCATAATCATCTTCATCATGATTATAATCATCATCGTCATTATCAACATCATCACCATGTAACTACTGTGATTACCAAAATGATTTTTTTTAACAAAAAGAAAATATAATAACGATCAGCGTCTTCGTCAATTTGTGAGACTGCTACTGTTGTGATGGCAAATAAATAAGAGGAAAGCAAAGAAGGAAAGAAGAGTAAACAGAGATTTGGAGGTGATGGTCGAGCAAGAGAAGGGAGAGGAAGGGTGAGTGGGGACGGAGGCGTGAGTGGGATGGGGGGGGGGGGTGGGCGGGGGAGGGGGGGGTTAGGGGGGAAGGGGATGCTGGGGGGGGATACAACAGGGTAACAGGTGGAAAGAAAGATATACGCTCAGGAAAACACAGGCACAGAGAGAGAGAGAGAGAGAGAGAGAGAGAGAGAGAGAGAGAGAGAGAGAGAGAGAGAGAGAGAGAGAGAAATTGTAGGGGTAAAGGGACGGGGTTAAGGGGAGGGTGGTAGTCAAGATGTCAATGATGCGTTGCACCGTGGGGACAAGAGAGAGAAAACAGAAAATAACTGACAAACTGTACGCCTGATATTAAAACTCAGCGAAGTAAGTTAGGCCTTATGGCAGAGACATTCATATTGTAGATATTCATGCAGCATTCAAGAGTATATAAAAAGCATACTTGGTTAACAAAGTCTTAAAGTTCTATCAATGGTTTATACGGGAGCCATTGATGATCAAAAAGTATTTTTATTTTGTCCCCTTTCATTGCATTACAGTAGCACTCTATTGAGTATCTTTGTTTCAGTAGCCCGATGAAAGCAGTAATGCGTGGTTTGCTCCTTTTCCATTTGCATTTGTAAATATAGAATTTAGCCAATAAAAGTATCAGATCTAACACCTTATCAGTGATAACGCTCTCACTGGTCCCAAATAAAATAAGATTTTCAGAAAAAGTTAGATTAACACACGTTTCACAAGTATTGTTCAGCAGTCTCTCCAGACTGTTCCAAAAAATTTTTGCAGCCTGGCAGTTCCAAAATAAATGTATAATAGTTTCTTCTTCCTCATCACACAAGGCACACAGAGACGAATCAATAATTTTGCGAAGAAATAGATATCTGCCTGTCGGAAGAATTCTAAGTAACAATCTATACTGGAACCATCTTAACTGTGTGTCAGTGGTCAAAATTAGACATTTTCTAAATATGTTTTTCCAAGTCAAGTTTGCGTAGTAGGTGTTCCATTTATTAAGACCTGCAGGACGAATGGGCGAGTCGACAAGAACTGAATATACACATTTATTCCCTTTTAAAATCATTGTCCAATTTTTTTGGATCCTGTAATTTATACCTTGGCGTCAATGTGCATTGGACTTTATTTTGATATGTCTTTACTGCCTCGATAACACCAGCAAACAGTAAATAATTAGTCTACATTGGGAAATTTTCTACAGAAGTTTTCAAATGAGAGGAAAACTCCTTCTTCATTCATCAAATCTCTCACTTGCCATATACCTTCCTCCACCCATTGTTTAACATAAACAATCCTCCTATCTCTTAATATATTAATATTATAATGAATACAATCAGAGACAAAATCATGAATATTACTCGATATACATTTTAAAGATAATTTTTTTAAATGTTTGAGGACATCCCTCCAAAAGGTATTGTTTGTTCTGGTCAGTAATGTATTGACATATTCACCACCCAGCAGTTTAAGTTTGTCCAATCCTGGAACAAAGAAAGAGGCAAATTCCTGAAGATTATTAGGGTTGCCACAGAATATTCTTTTTAACCAGGATATTTTAACAGACGACAAAAATGCGAAAACAGATGGTGTCAATTTTAGATTGACATTTGATATTGCTGATAGTGACATTTTCAGACCAAGTTTTAACATTGCTGATGGTGTCAGTTTCAGATTAACATTTAATATTGCTGACAGTGACATTTTCAGACCTAGTTTGAACATTGCTGATAGTTTGATTTCAGATTAACCTTTTTACATTGCTGACAGTGACAGTTTTAGACAAACATTTTGTTACTGCTGTTTCAGGCTACTTTGTTAATATTGCTAATGGTGACAGTTTCAAACTATTTCTTAATCCTACTGATGGTGACAGTTTGAGACTAACTTTCAATATTGCTAACGGTGACACATTAATTTATAATATTGCTAATGGTGACAGTTTCAAACTATTTCTTAATCCTACTGATGGTGACAGTTTGAGACTAACTTTCAATATTGCTAACGGTGACACATTAATTTATAATATTGCTAATGGTGACAGTTTCAAACTATTTCTTAATCCTACTGATGGTGACAGTCTGAGACTAACTTTCAATATTGCTAACGGTGACAGTTACACATTAATTTATAATATTGCTAATGGTGACAGTTTCAAACTATTTCTTAATCCTACTGATGGTGACAGTTTGAGACTAACTTTCAATATTGCTAACGGTGACACATTAATTTATAATATTGTTAATGGTGACAATTACGCACTTATCTATAATATCGTTAATGGTGACAGATACGCATTAATCTATAACATTGTTAATGGTGATAGGTATGCATTATTCTATAATGTTGTTAATGTGACAGTTACACATTATCCTATAATATTGTTAATGGTGACAGTTACAGACTGAGTTATAAAAATGTCATTGTGACAATTACATGTTAAACACATTAATGCTAATAGAGACAGTGGCAGACCAAATAGTGCCAGCAGTGACAGGCACAGGCAAACATTTAATACTACTATAGTGACCATTACAGACTAACATTCAGAACTGCAAAATAATGGTGACAGATACTGATCAACATCCGATACTTCAAATGGTGACAGTTGTAGACTAACAGTTAATATTTTCTGATGGTGACAATGAGAAATCAACATTTAATTTTGCTATAGGTGACAGTCATGAAGCCATTTCTAATACTACTGTAGAGAAAACTTTTGTGCTGCTGAAGTCGAAAGCGGATGCTCTTCCAAGTCACTGACCGTGCAAGACGCAGACTGACCTTCAATACTGTCGATGCCTGACAGTTCCACACCTGCCACGTTCTGATTCCCGTTGCTCGCGCTGCCACTGACGGAGTTCAAAATCCTACAGGAAAAAAATGTGTAAACGCTCATGTTACATGACACTTTCCGCTTTCACCGCCATTTCACACAATATCATGTTAATGAGATCTCCAAATTAAAGTGAGAATCGTGTAAAAAGTCACTAAAACTCAAACTCAGAATGTCTCCCTCAGAATCATTAAAACAAACGAAGTTGATAATGAACATTTTCACAGTCCATTATTTAGAAAACATGTGTTCTAAGCACTTTACGAGGGAAACTAAAGACAATTATCTCTCAGCCTCCTCAGACCCCCCCCCCCCTCCCCCAACAAAAACAAAGAAAGAAAGAAAGAAAAAGAAAAACTAGCCCCCTCCGGTTATCAAAATATACGCTCAAAGTGATGTAAAGTCTTTTTGATTTTTAGAATGCATGTAAACTGAAATTGCTGAGGTAGGTAATCATAACTATTTTGAAAACTGAATTAACGTGAACCTGTAATCACATATTATAGCGACATAACTTAATTTTGTGTGCACTCGTAATCAGGAGCAATCGTAATCGGCAATGATTTTAATATAGGTCCACAGTTTACATCTAGTACTCAGACAAAACAAAGTGGACGAGCTGTCTGAACTAATGAAATGAAGCAAGAAAAAGTCAGTACCCTTTTATAATACAGCTGGCAAGCTACTGACATACTACCAGTTTTGACTTGATGTTGGCTGACACTAGTCGGTATGTCACGCGTACATAACAACAGGTCTATTCTTTCATATCGTGGAATTTCTGTACAGCGACCACGAATATGTCATGAAATTCTGTTTGTGTAGAGAGAGGCCTGAACGATTAAAATCTTCGTCTGAAAATGACTGAAATTTAACGAAAGCACACTGTTATTTGAGAACTGATGAAAAGAAAGGAACAAAAAATGATTCAAAATTTTATCTTTTTCTTTATCTACGTATTCATTTGTTTACTTCCCTCGCTTATTTGTTTATTTATTTTGTTCATTTGTTTATATATGTTACTAAAGAACCACACTCAGCTTACAAATCTTTGTACAAGGCTTCAATGGTTAGATAGATCAGGAGCTACGGCATTCTGATTTTTACACTGAAGTCAAAATCTTAAACATGTCCACAAGAATCATTAAAACTTCAAGCTGCCAACAATGGCAAAAGGCTCATTTGCAGCTTACACTCACAGGTATTCGCATAGGGTTATTTCTTCTCGAAAGTAGCAAATGTCTGCATTAAAATGATTTTAAAAACAAACAAATGAACAAACAAAACTTAAAGACGAGACAACTTTAAACGACTCTGGCGTCAGTGTTCACAACATTCTCTCTAAATGTCCACACAATGAATGAGTATAAATTACATGAATTTCAGTCTTAACAAAGCCGAAATACTCTCAAATGCTCGTAATAGTGTTGAAACTCTGAATCGTATTTCGTTGTTAAACGAAGATAATAGAATGATTAAAAAACAAAACGAAACAAAACAAAATCCGACTTCTTCGTGTACATGAAACAAACCTTGAAGGTCTTCAGTATATTTCTCAAATGGATAATAGTAATAATAATAATAACAACAACAATCATCATCATAATTAGAAGAACAGCAACGATGATGATGATGATGATGATGACGACGATAATAACTGAAAAGAACCAAATGCCTACTGAGCTCAGAGCGCTTAATAATGTTCAACCACCTCGTCTCCTTTCACTCCCACAAAGCTTATATGAAGATATGCATCTACATATCCACAGTCCATTTCCCAGTTCGTCCCTCCACCCCAACCCCCTTACTCCCAGTTGAACACGAACATACCTGCATACATGTAGGCCTAGGTAGGTGTGCATGCACGCACGTTCACACACACACACACACACACACACACACACACACACACACACACACACACACACACACGTACACACACACACACACCATCATCATCATCATCATCATCATCATCATCATCATCGTCAACAGGCAACCAACATTCTCTCATTATACGGCAGGAGCAGGCCTACAAACAGTATGAAAAACAAAAATACCAACAACTGCATCCTTTCCCGTGAAATCAGTGAAGGCGAAAGAAAGCATATTGAATATAAACGAGTCTTCAACCCGGTTTTCAATAAAAGGGAAAGTCAGACATTAAACAAAAGGAACAACATTGAAAGCAAATGACCACAGGAACACATTTTATGATCAAATTACTCGAGCATGATTTCTAAGGTTGCTCAATGACAATGAAGGTTCTGGAGACAAGATCCTCCCAAGTGACCTTATCTAGTGTTCGGCATCCCTCCGGCCGTTTCACCCGAGTCCAGATAAAGACACGATACGAGAGCGGGCACTTCTGCGGTGTATGGACAAGGAACCCCTTAACTTTTTCTTGCAGTCCATCATTCTCATCTTTCTAAAACGAGCCTTCAAAAACAAATAATTATATCTTAAAAGCGGTGTCTTTTTTACGGAATGCACGTTTTTCTATATTTTTGCTTTCGAAACCTGATTTTGTCTTTCACGTGAGCGTGTATGGGTACGCATGCGCGAGTCTGTGTGTGTGTGTGTGTGTGTGTGTGTGTGTGTGTGTGTGTGTGTGTGTGTGTGTGTGTGCGTGTGTGTATGTGCGTGTGTGCATGTGTGTGTGTGCGCGCGTGCGCGCGCGTGCGTGCGTGCGTGCGTGTGTGCGTGCGCGCGCGCGTGTGTGTGTGTGCGTGTATGTGTGTGTGTGTGTGTGTGTGTGTGTGTGTGTGTGTGTGTGTGCGTGTGTGTGTGCGTGCGCGCGTCTTTGATGCAGATATATGAATGCGAATTTGAATGAAAATTGTCGAGCGCTTTAAAATGTTATTTAATCACCTTCTTCCAATTTCCGTGTGTGTGTGTGTGTGTGTGTGTGTGTGTGTGTGTGTGTGTGTGTGTGTGTGTGCGTGTGTGTATGTGCGTGTGTGCGTGCGTGTGTGTGTGTGTGTGTGGCGTGTGTGTGTGTGTGTGTGTGTGTGTGTGTGTGTGCGCGCGCACGCGCGTGCGTGCGTGCGTGCGTGCGTGTGTGCGTGCGCGCGCGTGTGTGTGTGTGTGCGTGTGTGTGCGTGCGCGCGTCTTTGATGCAGATATATGAACGCGAATTTGAATGAAAATTGTCGAGCGCTTTAAAATGTTATTTAATCACCTTCTTTCAGTTTCCGTGGTGTGTGTGTGTGTGTGTGTGTGTGTGTGTGTGTGTGTGTGTGTATGTGTGTGTGTGTGTGTGTGTGTGTGTGTGTGTGTGTGTGTGTGTACGTGCGATCATGCCCGCGCGCGCGCGTGCTTGTGTCTGTGTGTGTGCGTGCGTGCGTGCGTGCATGTGTGTGTGTCTTTACCGTTAACATTTTCCTGACACGTGTAACACATGCAAGCACAACACAACCAAGCTTTGCAAAACAATAAATATTGACAAGACCTTTTAAAACAAATCCCAGCATGTGGACGTCATCAGCTGGTAACGGCCATACATGTGCCGTTGTCCTTTTCAGCAATAATGTCAATACTAAAAAACTGGCATTTTCTTAAACATTGTGAGCGCTGACAATTGTTGCTTTGTACCCTGATAAAGACATGTCAAATGAAGCTCTATGCAAATATTGTGTGTGTATGTGTGTGTGTGTGTGTGTGTGTGTGTGTGTGTGTGTGTGTGTGTGTGTGTGTGTGTGTGTGAGCAGGGGGGGGGGGGGGGGGGGCTTGGTAACATTTTTTAACGTATTATTATTATTTTATTTTATTTCTTTTACTATATTTTCTACCTAGCAGAGGTGGGGATAAAAATATGTCATTAAATATGGTACTAATACATATTTCGTATAGATCCTGAGACCATTTTGAGTAGATCGTTCCTTTTCAATAAAGCAAGCAAACCTACACTACAGCAGCAAATAAAACAGTCCTTATTGTTTTAAGAATAACAGATCTCAATACAAAAAAATTCAGGAATGCATCACAACTTTTTACATTGCTGTCAAAAATGATAGAAAAACAGGTGTAAATCATGGAAAATCCCGAAATGGATGCATGAACTAAAATGAAGCGTCATGCATATTACGTGAAAATAAGACCTCAAACGTGACGTCAAAATTGTCAATGACACACTGAATAGGCAGTCAGGGAAAGGCGAACGCATACTGAGACCTGTTTGCCCTAAAACTGTTATTGGTGTGCTTTTCAACTAACATGAGAGTATTTCCTACAAAATGTGAGTACATAATATTATCTTTCATTTTTTTGTAAAAGAATTGTGGGGGAGTGGGTCGGCTGTGGTCGGCGCGCGCGGCATTACAGTAGAGGGACGATACCTGATCTTAAACTTAGTACCAAACCGTAAAAAGGTTTCGCACAGTACAAATTACTTTCAAAACTGATCCATCGGCATACTCGGCACAAATTCAGGCTCCATCACCATTTTTGTTTTTTTACCACCTCGATATTTCAGGGCCTAAAGGCCCCGCCTAGTGTTCAACACCATCCAGTCGCGAGTTTGCGCGGGTGAGTCCGCGAGAGTTGTCGATCCTTGGCCACAGCGCACAAACACAACGGTTGTAGCCCGCAAGTTTAACCACGGCTCAAGAACTTTTTTCTTTTTTTTTTTTTTGCTTTCTTTTCTTTTTTTTCGACGCAAGTTCGTCGCAGTGATCGTATCTTCGCCCACGTGTACAAAATGCGGCGAAATTGTATGGGTAAACAGGTCTGTATACTAAAGTGCCAGACTAAACCAGATCACTAGCATAATTTGTTTTTCACCCTCCCCCCCCCCCCCGCCCTCCCCCAACCAAAAAAAAAAAAAAATGGAGAAGGACCGGATTGAAAACTCGGCACGAAGGATCCGAACAGCTGGTGTCTGTTGTGCAATGGATAGAGAGCAGACCTGGTCAAACTCATGGCGTTCCAGACTGTGCTGCTATTGCTAACAACGAGGTGGGGGTAAAATGAGGGAGAAGAGGGGGGGGGGGGGGAGGGAGAGAAATGACTGTTTCGTCCTTATCAGACCCACTGCCTATACAGATAGAACATGTTTTGATTGGCAGAGAGAGAGAGAGAGAGAGAGAGAGAGAGAGAGATGACGTCATCGAACCAAAGACAGCAAAGTGGTCCGTTCTTCTCAAAGTTTCACGTCTATTTGTTATAAGGTGTCACGATAAAACTGCCAGACAGTTGAATGGGAAAATACAGTGAGGGGAAGAAGGGGGAAGTGGAGGGAGGGGAGAGGGGGAAGTAGGGAAGGGGGTGGTGGCAGTGGGGAAGGGCAGTAGAAATAACAAGTCATCAGAATATTCTACGAGGTGAGGTCTTGTGATGTTGTCTGCAACTGCAGTGTGGTGCTGACTGTCATTTACGAATTTTTTTTTTTTTTTTTTTTTTTTTTTGTGCCACCTCAGTGGCATTGCACCCACACCGCTCATTCCGAACCCCCGTCCGCAGCCATGGCCCAGCCCGGCCCGCCGCAGCCCCGTTATCACCAATCCACAGGGAGCAGTCGATGTCAAGTTGTCAAGAGGCAACCCACCGGAGGAGACACTGCACTGTTGCCGAGTCACTTCGGTGGTGTTCAGTAGCGCCTGTTCTGATCCAACATGCGCAAGACACCATCTACTAAGCCCCCTATTGACGACAGTAACTGTCTTGTCGCAGAGCCGGCGTGTGTGAGCTCTCCCTCCGGAGGGCGCCACCACGTCCGTCCAACGACAGCCCCCATGAATTTGCCGATACCGGTGACCCCGACGGATCAAACCAAGGCCACAGACTTGGAGAGGACATTAAAACTGAGGTCATCATGAAAGCAGGGCGTGAAGGGACACAGAATTTGAGATTTTTTTCATGTTGATCGATGAGAATGAGGATGATGAAGATGATGCTGCGGACTTTCATTCCGGTCTGCGACTGCATGACTAGGCTGTTCTCTACGCTTACATATATAATATATCCCGGCGTCAACCAGGCCGAGTTGGTCAGGAAATTTGAGCAACACTCTCAGAGACGAATCCATTTAGTGGATGAAACTCGACGGTGTGGTCCCAGTCTTCCCAACTGAGCACATAGCAAACTCAACTCTGGGTAGGAGCCAGTCGAGACAGAAGAATCCCACATGGCTCTGATGAGAATCGAACCCACGACCTCCCAGCCGGGAGTCCGTGACGCTAACCACTTCGCCGCGGCGGCTGGTTCCTTTATGCATTCTGTGCCTGACGTCAGGGGTGTTACCTGGAACTGGAATACAGTGGAACTGGTCTAACTGGAAGCATGGAAGTGCCAGTGGGACATTTGCTACTTCTTTACTGTGTTCACCACTTCCCATTTTCTTCGCTCGGGATCACCCCTGCAGTGTGACATGATTCCTCTGCAGCTGGTTGCTAATCCTTCTGCAGAAGAACTTGCTGAACTTAAAAAACCTGTTTCCTGCCCCATTTGTCCCGCCTTGCTTTTACCTTTCATGCGTGTGTGTGTGTGTGTGTGTGTGTGTGTGTGTGTGTGTGTGTGTGTGTGTGTGTGTGTGTTCATCACACGTGAGTCAAATGGGCATTGCCTCTCTGGCTGGCTGTATCGTAATCATTACAGACTGATGACCCCGATTACCATTATGCTAATGAAAAACGTGAAAAGACGAAACACTGTACGGACGATCAAAATCACGACAACCGCAGCAGCAAACTTTCATCATCACCATCACGACCATCCTCACCACTGACCTCGGTCCCAGCTGACTGATGTCACAGCGGTCAGTGACGTCATAGTTGAGGCGGAAGGTGCGGAGCTGCCAGGTGGAGGCCTGATCTGCGTTAGGTCCTGCCCTATCGATCGTCACCATCACCTGCTCCCCTGGGTTGGCCTGGGTGAAGGTCACACTGCCCTTGATCCCGCCGACAGAGAGGTCGGCGATCAAGGTCGTCGTGGCCTGGGTCAGAATAGCTGAAAGAAGAGAAAACTTTCGGTTTTTACGATGTGTGATGATGGTGATGATGATGATGATGATGATGATGAAGGTAAGGATCATGATGCTAATGATGATCACGGTAATGATGAAGATATGATGGTCAGGATGATCGGGATGATCATGGTAAGTCTGAAGATATGATTATCATGGTGATGGGGATAGCACTGATGTTGATAAGGTAAAGATGTTGATAATAATGATGATGATGGTGACGGTAATGATGACGTTGGAAGAATCATCGTACTGGTGAGAGTGATGCTGATAATGTGATCGTGGCGGAAGTGGATGAAGTGACAAAATGTCGAAGACAACGTTTAACTTAACAGAAGCGTTAAGGCAACTCCTGCATGATAATCTGGGCACACGTTCACATTCCATAGGAAATTTCCCTTTCGTAAGATGATAATGATGAAGACTATGACAACAAACATAACGACGTCGATGAGGATAATGATGACAATAACAATAACGACATACGGTGGCTGGTCTAATGGAAGAACTGAAATGCCTAATTAAAATTCGAAATTGTCGAAAGTCCACCCCCCCCCCCCCCTCCTCCCCTCCCCGCACAGCTCCAAATACGGGTTACATGATCAAACGCACGCATGCATAAACAGAGAGAAAGAGGGAGAGAGAGAAGGGAGGAAGAGGGGGCCGTCACAAACACAACATACACATACGGAGAGAGAGAGAGAGAAGGAGACAGAGACAGAGAGAGATAGTGGGTGAGAGACAGACAGGGGAGGGAGGGGGAGGGGCAAAAAAGAGAGGGAGAAAGAGAGAGATGGGATAGGGACGGAAGGGGGTGAACAGAGAGAGACATACAGAGGGAGGGTGGGAGGGAGAGAGGGAGACAGAGGGTTACAAAACACCACACAAGCAAGTACACATACACACACGCGCGCATGGGCACACAATCTCTCTCTCTGTCACCCCCCCCCCCCCCCCCCCCCCACACACACACACACACACCAAGATGGAGAGAGAGGGAGTGCGCATAATGGAGAGCGACAACGAGAGAGAGAGCGACAGCGACGGGGGGGGGGGGGGGGGGGGGGGGGGGGGGGGGAAGGGAGAGAGATTGACAGAGAGAGCCAACCAGAGAGCGAGAGAGACAGACAGACAGAGAGGGAGGGAGAAAGAGAGAGACATCTGATTTGGTTTGCTTTGTCCTTTATGTAAAGAATCAAAGGAAACCGATTTACACTTCGTCCTGGCCTGTCCAGCTCTCATGAGTATTGGAGAAAAGTTTAGTAACCCCAAATACTACAGACAGCCATCTTTGTTTACACTGAGCCTACCCTGTTCATCTTCTTCTGCTGAAGTTGTTAAAAAAAATTGTCATTATTTTTGTTTAAATCCTTTAAATATAAAGAAATCTTCACTTCTTGAAAACATTTTTCGAATTATTCATGTTTTGTTCTATAATGTAATTCCATTGTTTACGACTATGGTGCTATGAATGTTCACATATTCCTTCATAAGGGGCCTTGGCCTATTATATGAATGAATCATCTGAATCTGAATCTCTGTCTCACACACGCACACACGCACGCACGCACGCACGCACGCACGCACGCACACACACACACACACACACACGCACGCACGCACGCACACACACGCACGCACGCACGCACACACACGCACGCACGCACGCACGCACACACACCAAGATGGAGAGAGAGGGAGTGTGCATAAAGAAGAGCGACAGCGACAGAAAGAGACGGACAGACAGACGGACAGACAGACAGAGACAGGCATACAGAGAAAGAAACACAGAGACAGTGGGAGAGAGAGACAGACAGACAGACTGACAGAGAGACAGAGGCAAACACAGACGGAGAGGGTCAAAAAGACAGAGACAAATAGAGGCAGAGACAGACGGCATACACATATGCAGCAGTTAGACAATCCGAGCGTACAGGCTGATTGTTTGCACGATAACCATAAACACAGTCGTTTGCCTGTGTAACAACCGGCTATGGTTCAGGGCTCTCCTTGATAATATATAAACAGATGAAAAACGGAGTTGTCACTCATGCACGGGCAGTGACTCGCATATAATGCACTCGGATCTGTGTGTGTGTGTGTGTGTGTGTGTGTGTGTGTGTGTGTGTGTGTGTGTGTGTGTGTGTGTGTGTGTGAATGCCGCGAACATGTGTGTATCCATGCATGGGTATGCATGCACCCTTGTACGTGCGTATGTGCGTGATGCTTTTCCTTTGGCTGCATACTTCTTACAGTGTGGTTCTCTCTCTCTCTCTCTCTCTCTCTCTCTCTCTCTCTCTCTCTCTCTCTCTCTCTCTCTCTCTCTCTCTCTATCAAGGTTGTCGATCACCGTGACTCTTAAGGTTTATCTGTTTGCGGAGATACCAACAATTCGTCATTGGTGGTCGAAACAAGAAAGAAACATCAAAAGAGACTTCTCTTTCACTTTGAACATATTTACTGTCACGCCGATAATTATCAAAAACAGTTCGAGTTCAAAACTTCACCAATGATATATGTTGATAACAGAATTAAACTCTCTCTCTCTCTCTCTCTCTCTCTCTCTCTCTCTCTCTCTCTCTCTCTCTCTCTTCTCTCTCTCCGACTATGTCATACGTCTATTGTTTGTTTGTTGCTGTGTGTTTTTTTTAAAAACTCAGATGGCATTGGCACAATCCTTCAAAAAGGTCACCTGTGCACAGCTTTTACGCACGTCAAACCATTCTTCACAATCATGCTGGACATAGATGCCGGATTTGACGTCGTCTGTTTCTTCTTCTTATTTGTTTTATTTCATTTTTTACGTATGAGAGCCACTCAGGAGATGGGTGGTGTGGGTTGGGGGGGGGGGGGGGGGAGGGGGGGGAGCTTACACACACACACAGAGAAAGAGAGAGAGAGAGAGAGAGAGATTGATTTTGGTTCAGGG
>CM065716.1:63190948-63193448 GCA_033310375.1 Conus canariensis | reverse complement strand
AAATCGCCAGATCAGAACAATGTTTTACTGCTATTGCTGCTGTTGCCCCCCCCCCCCCCCCCCCCCCAAACACACACACACACACACACACACACCACATACACACACACACTCCTCCCCCGATCCGGACACCTCTGCTGAGATTATTTCCTTCTGGGTCTGGTACTGATGCTTTCTGGTGGCTGATGGTGCCAGTGAATGAGGCGCTAGCGCTGACTGAGCGCTCAAAGCAGACGTGCACTTGAAGCGGTAATTCCAGCACCTGCTAGTCACCACCATTACGGCTGTTACACTGCTGCTACTGTTCCTACTACTACTACCACTGCGACTGCTGCCGCTCCTGCTGCCTATGCTGCTACTGCTGCTGCACCACTTCCTCATACTACTACTACAGTTATACGATGGCACAGGTTACCATAACAGGACTGCTGCAGCATTCACTGTAATAGTGACCAGTTCCGAAACACGACCAGTTTCTTCATACATATAAGCCTTGTTTTCCAATAACATGTCTTTAACATTCGTAAATCTGCCTGTCTTGAGCTTCGCCAGAAAAAAAAAAAAAGTTCTTTTCCTGTCCTCAGCTGATGGTACCAAGATTTTGATTCGTGCCTTCGCCCTTTCTAATATAATACTTGTAACGCTGCACTTTCCCAGCTACCTTCTTAACAGACTTCACAGAATCTGAAACAATGCGGTTTGACTGGTCTTCATATCCTTCCAGCAAGAACATGTACACCCACCCTGCCCCCGCTTCTGCATTCTCTGCACTGGCTGCCCATTTTCATAATTCGGACAGGATCAACAATAAACTGTCCATCTTCCTCTGTTTGCTGTCAGTTCTGAATCTGTACCCGACTATCTGTCTGAATTACTGCCCTTCTACACCCTTTCGTCACTTCCGTTTTTCGTCTGATACTCGTCTCCTGCGATAGCCGACATTGAAAACAAAGACAAAAGGCGAAAGATCTTTCACTTTTCAAACTACACGGAACTTATCACCTCTGTCTATCATCCATGATCCTCTGACTACATTCAAGACAGGCTTTAGGGGAAAAAAAAAACAAAACAAAACAAAAAACAAACAAGCAAACAAAAACAAAAGAAAAAACCCTGGTCTTCCGCAATAAGGAGTATACATACTGCTTGCATGATTTTATATGTTGATTGAGCGTGTAGAGGTAGGTTAGTACGGGTTATATGTTATGTGTGTGCCATTTCACTGCACATGTGAAGTTTACACGAATGAATGACAGGATGCGAGTAAGTCATATACTGTAAGTTTGCGAAACGCAAAAAGTAGGTTTTCGAACGTGCGCAAAAAAAGAAAAAAAAAAATCCGATATCATGATAACATGTGAGAGAGTTAATTATGAGGGTTTATTATGCTACATAGTTATTTTACACCACTGATAACACCAGTGTAACTTACGTTAAGTGAAGCCTTCAAAAGTTTAGAAAAAAAAAAGACCTTTCCATATTGCCATATAAACCCAGCGAGGTTTTTACACACACAAAAAAAAAGAAGAAAAAAAACCCGCAACCTCATGTTGCGAGTGTTGTTAAAAAAAAAATTAAAAAAGTAAAATATGACACCTGAATAAAGGACTAAGCAGCCATCATCGCTATACAAATCGCTGAATTCAATAGTGCCTTGCATATCACGCAGGTATGCAAATGACATCCTTTAGATCCTCGTGACTCGCTTCAACAGAAGCACACGTAGATGCGGCTATAGCTTTCAACCCAAGCTGTTAACTCAAAATTAAATTTCACCTGGGGCAATTTCCACATTGCATGGAAACGACTTCAAACACACACGCGCACGCGCGCGCGCGCACACACGTACCACCACCGCCACCGCCACCATCACCACCACACCATACACACACACACACACAACACACACACACACACACGCACGTACGCACGCACGCACGCACGCACACGCGCGCACACACACACACGCACACACAAGCGCTGCGCGCACTCTTTTTCTCTTCTTACCTCCTGTCTCTCTCCCCCCCCCCCCCCCCCCCCCCCCCCCCCCCCCCACACACACACATACACACTTTCTTTTATTCTGTAAAACTTAAACACGCACACGCGCGCGCGCGCGCGCACACACACACACACACACACACACACACACACACACACGCACTCACACACATATACACACGCATGCACGCGTGCACACACACACACACACACACACACACACACACACACACACACACACACACGTGTGAAAATAATGCTCTCTCGGTGTCCTTGACTCCACACCCTGTCAAACAGACTTTAACAAACACCACAGACAGTAAAGTATATTGTACCCTGACCTGAAGAAGCTGGTGTATTTAAATCTCAAGACATGTAAACACTGTTCTTTTGTTCACACACACACACACACACACACACACACACACACACACACACACACACACACACAGTAGACAGGTTGATAGAAAGACAGAAGATATAACATAGATGAACATAT
>CM065716.1:63185571-63190848 GCA_033310375.1 Conus canariensis | reverse complement strand
AAGTTCATAGACTGAGTTGTGAATAACCTTATAAATGTTGACATATTTCAAAATTTTCATCAGTTAAATGAACACAATGATTTTTTTCTCTTTGTTTTTGTTTCGGCTCCAGCATCAGTTTCTATTTCCGAGCTTTAATTATGAAGTATGCATTTCACATATTGATAGTCACTAGCAAATGTCTTCCTATCCCCCATCGCCACACGGCTTACACACCCGCTGAGCATTGTGTGTGTGTGTGTGTGTGGTTGTGTGTGTGTGTGTTGTGTGTGTGTTGTGTGTGCGTGAGTGTGCGTGCGTGTGTGTGTGTGCGTGCGTGCGCACACCCCTCCCCGCTCCGTTCTACACCAACTTTAACACAAACAACGGCAATACGTGCCTCACATTGGACCCTAACCCTTTTAAAACGAAGGCTCTGGCAGTGTTGAGGGGGTGTGATGAAAGAACAAGACTGGAAGAAAAGAAAAAAACAAAACAAAAAAAAAGGGAAGAAGGGAGGGACCGGGGAGGGAGAGTGTAAAGGAGAAGAACCGGGGGGAGTCGGTGGGTGGGGGGGGGGGGGGGGGGGGGGGGCTCTGTATGTGTACCTGCCCGTTTCGGCCCAATCTGTTTCTATTCCGATGGCCCGAAAGGTGCAGCACAGTCGCCGATTCTACTGCCAACCGAACAAGTAGCACGCACGGACAAAGCAACCAGTCCCCACTTGACACGACCACCGGCGCTGGCTTTCTAAAGGCCAAGTTTCACTCACTCACTGCCTGTGACGGGGACGAGGTCCCCTTTACAGAGGCCGTTGTCTTTCTCTCTATGTGCGCGCATTCGGACGGAATACAGCAGCGGCGGCGGCGACGTATGAACGAAATTGATGTATTCATATGAAATAAATAGATGGATCAAAACGCTCACAATCGCATGGGTGCCTGCGCCTGCTCGCTCGCACACTCACACACACGCACGCACGTGCGCGCACGCGCATACACACACAACACACACACACACAACACAAACACACACAACATCCTGCGCGCGCGCGCGCGCACACACACACACACACACACACACACACACACACACACACACACACACACACACACGACTGATTAAAAAAAGTAAGGGAAAAAAGACCGGTAAAGAGGAGAAGGAGAGGAGGAACACACACACACACACACACACACACACCACACACACACACACACACACACACACACACACAAGAGTCTCTCTGTGTGACTTTCTTTGAGGGAGGTGAATGTGGGGGTGGAAGTGGGGGGGGGGGGGGTGTTCTTTGTTTTTGTGGTGAGGGGCGTGTGACGACACAGCCAAGATGAGGATAAATCTAAGTGTGTGTGTTTTTGTGTGTTGGGGGGGGGGGGGGGGGGAGGGGGGAAAGGGGCGGTGGTAATGGGGTGAGGGTAAAGGCGAGGGCAGTGACAGTGACAGGACACAGGTCAGCCCTGAGCGTACCCGTGCTTAATGGAGGAATGGAAAAGGACAGGCACCAGGAGAATGGCTCAGGCGTGGCTTATGTTTCGTTCCAGGTAGAAAGCAAGCCTGTGTTAGGAGACGAGTTGGGAGCTAGAATGAGAACGAGTGAAGGAAGCCAGGATTTTGGCTGCGCTTTGGGGGAAGGCAGGGTGGATGGTGGATTGCATGATGAAGCAATCCTAGATGTAGGTGACTAAGAGCATTATGAGACCGATTCTTGGAGCGGAGTGTGTTAGGAGAATAGGAGCATATGAGAGCAATCCTAGGTGTGGACTGTGTTAGGAGAATAGGAGCAGTATGAGAGCAATCCTATGTGCGGACTATGTTTTGAGAAAGGAGCAATAGAGAACAATCCTAGGTGTGGACTGTGTTAGGAAAAGGAGCATTATGAAGCAATCCTAGGTGTGGACTGTGTTGGGTGAATAGGAGCGTTACGAGAGCAATGAGGACAAGGAGGATTATGAAAGCAGTCCTATGTGAGGGCTGTGTTAGATGACTAGGAGCATTATGAGAGCAATCCTAGGTGTGGACTGTGTTAGAAATAGGAGCATTATGAAAGCAATCCTAGGTGTGGGCTGTGTTAGGTGACTATAGCAGCATTATGAGAGCAATCCTAGGTGTGGGCTGTGTTAGATGACTAGGAGCATTATGAGAGCAATCCTAGGGTGTGGGCTGTGTTAGGTGACTAGGAGCATTATGAGAGCAATCCTAGGTGTGGGCTGTGTTAGGTGACTAGCAGCATTATGAGAGCAATCCTAGGTGTGGGCTGTGTTAGGTGACTAGCAGCATTATGATGAGCAATCCTAGGTGTGGGCTGTGTTAGGTGACTAGGAGCATTATGAGAGCAATCCTAGGTGTGGGCTGTGTTAGGTGACTAGGAGCATTATGAGAGCAATCCTAGGTGTGGGCTGTGTTAGGTGACTAGGAGCATTATGAGAGCAATCCTAGGTGTGGGCTGTGTTAGGTGACTAGGAGCATTATGGGAGCAATCCTAGGTGTGGGCTGTGTTACGGAAGGGAAGGGCGAACCGGATGCTAGCAATACTAGTAGGTGTGGCTGAGTCAGGAAGGGGGGGGGGGGGGGGGGGTGAAGTGGACAGGATAACAGCATTGCTGGGTGTGTGACTGTGTTAGGGGAGAGGAGAGCATGTTGGGAACATTTCTGACTGTTACTGTATTATGGGAGGGCGAAGGAAGGTGGGGCAGTTCAGGATGAGAATAATGTTGGGCGTGGTTGCATGGGGAGCAGGTGGTGGGAGGCGTGAAACGGGGGGGGGGGGGGGATGGGGGGGGGGGGTTCCAGGATGAGAAAATGCCCGGGATGTGGTTGTGTTGAGCAAATAGGAGTATTGGAGGCGAAACACCTTGGTATGGCCCCAGTTGTTGGTCGGACGGAGAGGGGGAAAAGGGTAGGGGGTTGGGGTCGGGAGGGTGGAGGGATCAGCAACAGTACAAACACAGGTATTTGGTGATGGGGGAATGGGATCAGGTGGGATGTAAACAGCCGAGGAGGAGGGAGTGGGGTGTGAACAGGACGGACAGGTCAGGACAAAAAACAAACAATGGTATGCCGTTATTTGGGGCGTGTACAGGAATCAAGACGATATTCGAATCCGGTTTGTCTGGATTTAAGGAGAACAGGGTGAGGTTCAGTGGGCGGACAGAAGACAGCATAAATACAAAGCAAAAGATTCATCGTTTTGTCACGTTAGGTTACAGTAGCGTCTGTAATTGTGGGGAAACAAAAAGCGTAAGACCTACACGCAAAAATTACACACGAACAAACTCACAACGAACAAAAGCAAAACAGATCAAATACACTGACTGATTTTGTTTATGCAAGAGACACACACAAAAAAGAAATCATAGTGGACTATCACTAAAGCCAGTGAAAAACATCAAATCATTTAATATGCTCTGGTCGAAAGGTAACGAGAATATTCTAGGACACCTTGACAAACTGGAAAGGCGCTCGGAAGAGCACACCTCCTAACGGGCATCGAGGTCGATCAAGAACTGTTTAGCAGTTCTTATGAACATAACAATTTTGTCGATGCCTTTGTAGTAGTTCGAGTCGAAACCATCTGAGTTGAAACCATCTGAAGTCTGTCAAAGCACCAGAACTGCTTACACGAACTAATAAATCGCCAGATCAGAACAATGTTTTACTGCTATTGCTGCTGTTGCCCCCCCCACCCCCCCCCCCAAACACACACACACACACCACACACACACACACACAACACACACACACACTCCTCCCCCGATCCGGACACCTCTGCTGAGATTATTTCCTTCTGGGTCTGGTACTGATGCTTTCTGGTGGCTGATGGTGCCAGTGAATGAGGCGCTAGCGCTGACTGAGCGCTCAAAGCAGACGTGCACTTGAAGCGGTAATTCCAGCACCTGCTAGTCACCACCATTACGGCTGTTACACTGCTGCTACTGTTCCTACTACTACTACCACTGCGACTGCTGCCGCTCCTGCTGCCTATGCTGCTACTGCTGCTGCACCACTTCCTCATGCTACTACTACAGTTATACGATGGCACAGGTTACCATAACAGGACTGCTGCAGCATTCACTGTAATAGTGACCAGTTCCGAACACCGACCAGTTTCTTCATACATATAAGCCTTGTTTTCCAATAACATGTCTTTAACATTCGTAAATCTGCCTGTCTTGAGCTTCGCCAGAAAAAAAAAAAAAAAAGTTCTTTTCCCTGTCCTCAGCTGATGGTACCAAGATTTTGATTCGTGCCTTCGCCCTTTCTAATATAATACTTGTAACGCTGCACTTTCCCAGCTACCTTCTTAACAGACTTCACAGAATCTGAAACAATGCGGTTTGACTGGTCTTCATATCCTTCCAGCAAGAACATGTACACCCACCCTGCCCCCCGCTTCTGCATTCTCTGCACTGGCTGCCCATTTTCATAATTCGGACAGGATCAACAATAAACTGTCCATCTTCCTCTGTTTGCTGTCAGTTCTGAATCTGTACCCGACTATCTGTCTGAATTACTGCCCTTCTACACCCTTTCGTCACTTCCGTTTTTCGTCTGATACTCGTCTCCTGCGATAGCCGACATTGAAAACAAAGACAAAAGGCGAAAGATCTTTCACTTTTCAAACTACAGGAACTTATCACCTCTGTCTATCATCCATGATCCTCTGACTACATTCAAGACAGGCTTTAGGGGAAAAAAAAACCAAAACAAAACAAAAAACAAACAAGCAAACAAAAACAAAAGAAAAAACCCTGGTCTTCCGCAATAAGGAGTATACATACTGCTTGCATGATTTTATATGTTGATTGAGCGTGTAGAGGTAGGTTAGTACGGGTTATATGTTATGTGTGTGCCCATTTCACTGCACATGTGAAGTATACACGAATGAATGACAGGATGCGAGTAAGTCATATACTGTAAGTTTGCGAAACGCAAAAAGTAGGTTTTCGAACGTGCGCAAAAAAAAAAAAAAAAAAAATCCGATATCATGATAACATGTGAGAGAGTTAATTATAGGGTTTATTATGCTACATAGTTATTTTACCACCACTGAATAACACCAGTGTAACTTACGTTAAGTGAAGCCTTCAAAAGTTTAGAAAAAAAAAGACCTTTCCATATTCCATATAAACCCAGCGAGGTTTTTACACACAAAAAAAAAGAAGAAAAAAACCCGCAACCTCATGTTGCGAGTGTTGTTAAAAAAAAATTTAAAAAAAGTAAAATATGACACCTGAATAAAGGACTAAGCAGCCATCATCGCTATACAAATCGCTGAATTCA
>CM065716.1:63180571-63183071 GCA_033310375.1 Conus canariensis | reverse complement strand
AAAACCAATAGAATTTCTGCCTTGGTTAATGTGACACGGGCCGCTGGGGTGGTTGTCCATGTAGCATACCTCCACCTTTGTCCCCTCCTACCTTAAAACGTTTCCACCCGGAGGAATTTTGATTTCATTGAGATCCAACGTCAATGATGATGGTGCCCACTGCCATAACCATTCCCGTACAGACAGAGAGACAGACAGAAAGAAAGAAAGAAAGACACACACACACACACACACACACACACACACACACACACACACACACACACACACAGAGAGAGAGAGAGAGAGAGAGAGAGAGAGAGAGAGAGAATAGGTATCTATATCTGCCTATGTCTAGCAATCTCTCCTCTCTCTCTCTCTCTCTCTCTCTCTCTCTCTCTCTGTAT
Organism: Conus canariensis; assembly: GCA_033310375.1. Classification (NCBI taxonomy): domain Eukaryota; kingdom Metazoa; phylum Mollusca; class Gastropoda; order Neogastropoda; family Conidae; genus Conus; species Conus canariensis. The sequence goes on along the minus strand of CM065716.1, from coordinate 63,182,685 downwards.
GTGTGTGTGTCTGCTTATGTCTAGCAATCTCTCTCTCTGGGTCTCTCTCTGTCTGTCTGTCTCTCTGCCGCTGTCTGTCTGTCTGTCTGTCTGTCTGTCTGTCTGTCTGTCTCTCTCTTCTCTCTCTCTCTCTCTCTCTCTCTCATATGTATAAATGCATGCGCGCGCGCACGTGTGTGTGTGTGTGTGTGTGTGTGTGTGTGTGTGCGTGCGCGCGTGTATGTGTGCGTGTGTGTGGGTGGGTGTGTGTGTGTGTGCGCGCGCGCGCGTGCGTGTGTGTGTGCATTTTCTTCCCATTTACATATTCTGTTTTATGCTGTCTGCCTTTGGGGGACGTTGAATTTGGGTGTCCTCCCCTTCGTGATGAGACTACGACATGATTATAAGTGATTTGTCTCTGCTGGATACTATGGACGGACTAACACAAACCAGTCCGCCGTCTACTGAAGAGAATGGCCCAGGGGACGAAATTCCACCCCAGAAAAGCACGCCAAAACGGCTCCGTTCAGAGGACAGGATTCAAAAATCCACGTACACTTTCAAGGAATGGGTTTATAATTCAAACTTTCTCGCCCTCCGTCGCACTCAAATCCCACCTACCCACCCACACATGAACATGTTGTTGTTGTTGTTGTAAATCTGTGCTTAGTCATTGTCATAATGGCGGGGAAAAAAAATTTCTGCACTTGTTCTCCCACATTTAAAAAAAAAACAAAAAACAAACAAACAACAACAACAACATTTCGAAGTAGAGTGGTGATGGGGAGGACAAACAGGAGTTGGGGGTGGGGTGGGGGCGGAGATCGGGATGGGGGCGGAGGTGGAATGGAGAGGAAGGGGAAGGGGGCTGAAGGAGCGCTTTTGATTTTTTTTCTCTTCTTCTTCCAAAGATTTCTGTGACAGTAAAATGAGGTAACTGGAGACAGGATATGAAAGAGGAAGGGTGGGGGTGGGGTGGATGGGGGAGGGCGAGGCACAGCAAGTGTTCAATTACGAAGGGGAGAAAGTGAAAAGAAAGGGTGGGTCGAGGGTTGGGGCCGGGGTGGGGGTGTCGTGTCTTTTACTCGAGATGTCCCCATGCACGATTGGGGGTGGGGGGGGGGGGGGGGAGGAGGAGGATGGGTTGGGGAGGAGCTGAACGTTGAAAAACGTCTCTGACGAAGTGTGGAAGGACTGACACGTCTCCCTGGGGGTGCTACTCGATCAAATCATGTCTTGTGAGGAATTTCCAAGTTGTCTGAAAGAGGTTGTACCAGGATGTACACGGCTGCCGAGAACTGAAGTTTGACGTGAAATCAAAAAGGCATAAAAATCAAAAAGGTAGTGGAGAGAGAGAGAGAGGAGAGAGAGAGAGAGAGAGAGAGAGAGAGAGAGAGAGAGAGAGAGTTGCCATTTTGATGGTTTACTGCCATTAGCTATACAGCCCTTGTGAAAGGGGATACATAAATGGTTTTATTACAGCGGCTAAGTCATGGAAAACAAAATATAGTAACACTAATACTAACCCCCCCCCCCCCCCCCATATGCACACACACATACACATGTACATGCACGCGCGCTTCCGCAAACACACACACACACACACACACACACACACACACACACACACACACAAGCGAGGGAGTGAAGTACACCACACCACACACACCACGCACGCTCTCGCGCGGGCGCGCGCGCGCGCGCGCGCGCACCACACACACACACACACACACACACACACAACACACACACACATCACACACACCACACAACACCACACTATAGCAGCAGAAGATAAATAAATGATCGGAAGTCATGAAAACCATGCTGTTTTGCGTTGCGGCCTCATCAAATCGATAATCAATCACAACAAAACGTTTCTTTTTTTTTTTTTCTTTTTTTTTTTGTGTTTTGTTTTGCTTTGTTCATATAGTTTGCCAAAGCCTGTTCCCTTGAAACTACTGATTTTAAAGTTCCGTTGCATGTGGTGTCTGATATCTGATCACCCACTATCCCCCCATTCCCCACCGCCCGCCAAAAAAAGAAAGAAAGAAAGAAAGAAGAAGACGAAGAAGGAGAAGGAGAAGAAGAAGAAAGGAACTTACACTTACATCCACATTCAACTTATTGCTTTC
>CM065716.1:63170571-63175571 GCA_033310375.1 Conus canariensis | reverse complement strand
CGCGTTTGATCTTCCAAAACCGCATATAAAACAATGACTCTCTAGTCAGGTCACCTTCCACGTGTGTGTGGGGAATGGGGGGATATGAAGCGAAACGGAAAGGACACGAGCGTAGTGGAATGGCGTAGGGGATGGGGGGAGGGGGGGGGGTGGAGGGGTAGGGGGGGCAGAAGGGGGTGGGGAAGCCACCCACATGGAACAACGACTGGGCTCCATGCCAGTGGAACGCCGCTGACCTTCAGAGCGTCGGCAGTTCGGAGGGGGAAGAACGGAGAGCACAATGGCTACCAAACAGTAGACGCTAGGAAGCATGTGGGGGAGGGGAGAATAATGGTGGTGCATGTTTATGATTTAGAAAAAGATTTCTTCACCGATTTCTTGTTCTTGAAGACAACAGTTATATAGTTTGTATGAAAGATGAAGTGGATTTCGCTCGGAAAGCTCAATGAGAGACCAGGTCATTTTAAAGCTTCCCCCTTCTTCCTTTGTCGTCTGTCACTACACATACACACGACCTCGCGCGCGCGCGCACGTACGCATGCACACACACACATACACGCACACGCACAATTATATATATATATATAATTGTGCGTGTGCGTGTGTGTGTGTGTGTGTGTGTGTGTGTGTGTGTGTGTGTGCGGCGCGCGCGCGCGCGCGCGTGTGTGTGTGTTATTGTTCTTCTTCTTCAATTTAACGTCTTCCCACTTAACGTGATTGCAGACAGATTGTTTAATGGTGTGTGTGTGTGTGTGTGTGTGTGTGTGTGTGTGTGTGTGTGTGTGTGTGTGTGTGTGTGTGTGTGCGTGCGTGCGTGTGCATGTGTGTGTGTGTATCTGTGTGCGTGTGCGTGCGCATGCGTGTCTGTCGGTGTGTCTGTGTGCATTGTCTGCATGTGTGCGTATGTGTATCGGTATCGACTCTCGGTGTTAATTAAAATTATCCCGGGTTTGTGATGCCTACTGGGTCAAATCACTCGAGGTCCTACTGGCGTCAAATATCAATGTGAATTTACCAGCGACAGGAAAAGAATGGTCAGCGGAACCAATAAAAACCGGTCAGCTCTGTCATCCTATTGTGTACACCGGACGCTGGGTGTACATGTCATCGGCCATTTCTTCACCTCATCCCAGGCCTTGTCTTTTCACCTTAACGCACTTACGTTAGGCGATTCCAACAGTGATACATGTAATTATGAAACATGTGCCTGGTAAAAATAAACGTTCATAAACCATAGGGCTTACAAACTGGAAAAAAAAAAAAACACGAAAACTATCATGCACACAATTAGCACGTATACACCAAGTGCATTTACTTAGGGTTTCTTCACATCGAACCTTGACACGGATCAAGCCGATCACTGAACATAAAGAGTTCTGAGAAGAAAACACCATGTGCGTTTAAACCCGAGAATGCAAACAAGCGCCCTTCCTTGGCCGGGTTGCTAGAACAAATATGTGTGATTTGGACACCAGGAACGTGTGTACGTTCTTAGTTTTGTTTTATTTGTATTCAGTGTTCTTTTTTTTTTTTTTTTTTCATTTCGAAAGCCTGAAGAGAGTGAGGAAAACCCCCTACGCAAACACCCCCCCCCCCCCCTTTCTCTTCTCTCTCTCTCTCTCTCTCTCTCTCTCTCTCTCTCTCTCTCTCTCTCTCTCCCCTCCTCAACACATTCAAAACAGTGACAGGTATGCTTTTTATAGAACATTTAAGTCGTCTAGAAATTGTGAAGCATATCTTTTGCTTGATGTTGACAGACACTTAAAGAATTATATGACAAAGATGAGATTTGAAATAGCTGATATATGTACACATAAGTATCGGTATACTAATGCTGATGAAGGTGCTAGGATGTGCCCACTGTGTAAGAATGCCACGGAAGATGAACAGCATTTTTTGTTGTGTTGTCCTGCCTTCCAAGATTTGCGAAATGATTTTATCCCTCCTAAATATCTCGGAAACCCATGTCTGTTTAATGTCGTACTGCTCATGGCAAATCGAAATGAAATAACATTGAAGAATGTTTGCATATATTTGTACAAAGCATTTAAAAGACGCACTGACGCACTGTATTACTCAGTTAAAGTGGTATTGGATAATGCGATTAGGATAGATCAATGCTCAGCTGTCATGTTATGTTATATAATTAACTAACTATTCATTGTTTAATTGAAAAGTGTATTATCAAGATATTGTACCCCCTTCAGAATGGGCTATGGCCTACACTGAATAAACTTCCGCTTCCGCTTTCCGCTTCCGCTTCTCCCCTCCTCTAATTCATTCCCTGATCCGACCCCTGTGGCTTTTTTTCTTGAACAAAACGCCTCCTGTGAGGAGACGCACAGTGCAAATTTGTTTCCACGGAGGATGGAAAAAGAAACGCATAAATAAAAACAAAACAAAAAAGAAAGAAAAAAGAAACCAACAGCGCAAAAACAGGTAGAACAGGTCCCTCCCCCACCCCCCACCCCACCCCCCACCCCCCCAAAAAAGGGGGGGGGGGGGGAGGACAAAAGAAAGAAGAAAAGAAAGAAAAAAGAAGAAGAAGAAAGAAACCAACAGCGCATGATACAGACCCAGAAACAGGTAAAGCAGGTCAAAGTCTATTTATTAGAGAGAGAATTATTTCAGTTTGAACTCTAGAAGGGCACCAGCGGAGTTCAGACCTCAGACAAGGCCAAACAGATCGTACCCTTCGATAAGGATCCCCACCAAAATCGAATGTGCTACATTCCATCTTTCCACCAAAATTCAGCGGTAAACTCGGCATAGAGCTTTGGTGCAAATTTGCTGAGCAGATCGTGGGTCCGCCCTTTGAGCCGGATGTCCACCACATTTTAATGAGTTCGTCCAAGGGACACGTAAGATCTTTCCAACCAAGTTTCGTTAAAATCGTCTCTATATTTGTTTGGTTTTTTTTTTTTTTTTTTCACTGTCACTTTGCTGAGCGGATGCTGGACCTGTCCTTTGACCCGAATCCGTACCACGAATCGCACCAAAATCTTATGGATTCGTCCTTGGCCCACGGGTCTGTCTTTCGAGTAAGTTTTGACCTAAGCCGGTTTCGCAGTTTTTCGTTATCTTACTGACTGGCAGTCAAGCGAACAAACCAACAGATTCGGGTGAAAAGATGATTTTTTTTTTAACAGAATGAACAACTCCAGTGTTCAGCGACAGAATTGTTATAGGTATTTGGCCTTGATTCCATCTCCGTCCTTTCACAGTTGTTCAACAGAATTCCTAAAGGTATTTAGCAGCAATTCCACCTCCTGTCTTCCCACAGTTCTTAAGCACAACTCTTAAAGGTACATGGCCTCGATTTCATCTCCATCCTACCATAGTTGGTCAAGAGCATTCCTAAAGGCACTTGGCCTTGATTCCATCTCCGTGCTTCCACAGTTCTTTTACAGAATTCTTAAAGTGTACATGGCTCTGATTCTATCTCTGTTTGTTTGTTTGTTTGTTTGTTGTTTTTTGTGCACTATTGTTTAGTAGATTTCTTAAATCTGACTGACCTCCGTTCCATGTCCGTTCTTGTACAGTTGTTGTATAGAATGTTTAAAGGTCTCATGCCTTGATGTGTCTGTGTGTACCTGCCTTCTTCACCGACAAATTTGTCTTTGTTTTATTTTTTTGTACCTACATGTGTATTGAAGCAAGTCTGGTTATCATGTGCGAGTATGTGTATGCGCGCGCGCTAAACTTTTAGGTCGGTGTTTTCTCAGCAGTTACAAAGTCGGCAGAAAGATCCATCAATACTGACACGGGCTTTCCCGGCCATCCCCTTCACCAAGATGTCACCGAATAGTAAAGGCCGTAAACCTTCGGTCAGGTGTTTCAGCTATATTTTCTGTCATGCAAAACTGATTTTCTCGGAAACTAATTATTACTTTACGATAATGGTAATACTGTTCCTTGCTTTAAACACTGAACAAGTGTTCATCAAATGTTTCACGCAAGTACTGCCATTTATCTAGGTCAAGTCATTTGTGCAGTTTCTGATAAAACGAAAAGGAGATATCAGATCAAATGAGCGTCTTACTAAACATGATACTATGATAGGTCATATAGTGACATCTTTGCCAAACATTGCTAAGGAAAACTTCTTGAGTGTTTTTTTTTTTTTTCAATGGCGAAACTTAAAGTGAGGTCTCTTCTGCTGAAATCAATTTGTGATTCAAGATTCCCGCGAGGGGCCTTAGGAACATCTGTATACAGCAGGAATTTGTCAAATTTGTCTCCAACGTATTTTCCGGCCAAAAGACAAGTTTGAACCACCCGTAAAATAAAGACTGTGGTAGTATGTGTCATGCGTGTGTATGCACGCATATAACACAGTATTGGTGTGAAGGGACTGGTCAGATGACTATGGAAGAAGACTATAAGACGACGGACAGACCTGACACCAACAGACCTCTGACTTAATGGACTCGAGCTACGAAACAGACCTTTCACTTCTTCAATACTTTAGTGCGCCTCTGGTCTTCATGTGTGCGTGGTAAACAGGTACCTACGCAGTATTGATTTCAAGTTCTTCGTGTTGGACCGCAGCGAAAGTTCTTTCAGTCACCCGTTACATTCTCCCTTCTTTATCCCCCCCCCCCCCTTCCTCCTTACCCCTTCTTTCTTCTACTTCCTCTCTTCTTCCCACACCTTTTTTTCTGATCGGCTTCTCGCTTCTTCAATGCTTTCCCACTCATCCCCCCCCCCCCCCCCCTCGCTCCCTACCCCTTCTCTTCCTCCCTCCCACTCCTTCCTTCCCTCTCACCTTTATCCCCCCCCCCCCCCTCCCTATCAACCTTCTAACTACAGACCATTCTTCCCGTAGGACGTGTGAACTGTTCAGTCTACTTGACACCTTGCTGATCTCTCATCTCTTTGTCCTTCTAACTCCCAGCCGATCAAAACGATTTGGCCTTCTTCGGGCCATAGCCGTGGTGTGGGCCCGAAACTGTTTGTGTGCTATCTCTGGCATCTCGTGTGATTTTTGTCAGCTCGCT
>CM065716.1:63153071-63165571 GCA_033310375.1 Conus canariensis | reverse complement strand
TATGACAAAGGACAATCAACCTTAATACTACCTAATATATTCTTTGCTCCCCTTTTTGCTGCTCTATCTGCTTGATCGTTAAATACGAAGGAGGTGTGCGATGGAACCCAAGAAAATACGACATTAGTACCTTTCATGTAAAGACGGTGCAACATGTACTTAATCTCAAATAATAATTCCTTTCTCTGTGTATTTTCAAAACAGTGCAAACTTTTTAATACTGACTGTGAATCAACACAAAACAGGATATTAAATATTGAGACTGGCAAGGAAATTAAATAATTTAATGCCATCAGGACAGCAACTAGTTCAGCTGTAAATATGGAATGACCCTTTCCTAAATAATACGATTTTTCAGCTTTGAAATCTGGAATTACAAAGCCAGATCCCGCACTACCATCATCAAGAACTGAGCCGTCAGTGTATACTTTTAAATAGTTAGTAAACTTTTCTTCCATGTCAATTTTGACAGATGCTGCTAACACATGCGGCGAAATCGCTTTATTTAGATCAGAAGAAAAAATGTTAACTGTTACTTCCGTTAGTTCCCAAGGGGGTACCGGCGGAACCAGTACGCGAGGCGCTACCTCGTGTGGGTCAATCTTTGATGAATTAAAAACGTCTGAAACATATGAACGAAGCGTCTCTAAATTTGAATTTTTCTGTGCATTTTTCGAAAAATCAATGTCGGATCGTGTATTTAACTCTTCAAGGTCGTCCACAGCAATCCGTCTCACTACATATTTTACAGAACTTATTTTCCTTTCTTCATCAAGTGGCAAAAGGCCTGCTATCTTATAAGCTTCAGAGGACTTAGTGTGCACAGGTACACCCAGGGCCAACTTTACAGCTTTACTGTCAATTCTTTGAAGTTTCTTTAAATGCGATCGCGGAGCAGAAAAGAATACTTCCTGTCCGTAAGTCAATCTTGATCGTACAAGACTGGTTGCTAAATGTAGCAAAACTTTGGGATCCTGTCCCCATGGAGAGTGACTGACAATTTTTAGAAAATTCAAACTTTTAACTGCTTTAGTAACAATTGAGTCAATATGTTTTTTCCAGTTTAGTTTTGGTGTAAGTAGGACACCTAAAAATTTTACTTCAAGTTTATAAAAAATTTACCGTCCTCCCAGAAAGAATATAGGCAGGTTACTTGGGTTATATCCATTGTTAAAGAGAACCAAATGTGTCTTTTCAACAGAGAATTGAAAGCCATTCAAATGCATATAACTATTTAATTTATCCAGCTCGTTCTGAAAGAGCTTCTGAATATAATTTATGTGACGTAAATTTGTTCTTTTCTTTAAAGATACATTAATCCATATTGCAATGTCATCAGCATATTGAGCTACCTTAGTATATGATGAAAAACATTTATATAAGTCATATAGCATTACGTTGAATAACAATGGGGAGATTATAGAACCTTGTGGAATTCCCATATTTATAGATCTTGAGGATGATAAAGTCACACCAACCTTGGTCATTATGTGTCTCCCACTTAAAAAGGATTTCACATAATTGTAGACGTGACCAGAAAGACCAATTTGTTTTAATTTATACAATAATCGGCTGTGCCACACTCTATCGTAAGCTTTAGTAAGATCAAAGAAGGAAGCAAGGACACTTTTACGTTTAGAAAACTGTTTCTTAATTTGAGTAGTTAGTCGTGTCAGGTGATCAATTGTACTTCGTCCTTTTCTAAATCCAGCTTGATGTGAAGAAAATACATCATTTTTATCACAGTAATAGGCCATTCTGAAATTTACTATTTTTTCCATGACTTTTCCAGTATGAGACGTGACTGAAATGGGTCTATAGCTAGACGTCTCAGACCGAGGCTTGCCCTGCTTTAGAATAGGAGTCACAATAGACGTCTTCCATATATTGGGAATTTGTCCACATTCCCAACATTTGTTAAATAATTTATGTAAAATGACTATCCAGTTCTCTGGTAAATGGTTTAACATAGTGTAAGAAATCCCATCTAAACCAACCGAAACCTTTTTATTTCCCAACAGACGGATAGCATTCCTGACTTCCTGTAAAGATATTGATACATTTATAGTACTATTGTTGTTTGGTACAGGATCTCTATAGTTATCAGTATTTTTTTCTTTCAATCTAAACGACTTTTGCTCATTAGGCAAACATTCCATACAACATGTTTTAACGTACATAGATGCAAATTCCTCAGCCTTTTCTTTGGGAGATAGAAATTCTTTACTTGTTGTTTTGATTGGGTAATCTTGGAGTTTAATGCCCGATTTCATTTCTTTCACCTTATCCCACACCTTTTTCAAGTCTTTACAGTCAGATACTTCATTTAGACAGAACTGTGACCAGTATTGTCTTTTTGCTTGCGCTGTAACTCTGTTTGCTTTTATTTTTGTACTGCACATTTCTTTATGAGCTGCATCTTTTATCTCTTGCACAGGAACTTTTCTAACTTTTAGCCAATTAAGATAAGCTAATGTTTTTGCTTTAACAGCCTCCTCGCAAGCCTGATTCCACCAGACATTCCCTGAGAATGTTTCACACCTTTTTGATCCTTTTTTTGGAATAGCTAAAGCAGCAGCCTCAAGAACTGCTTTCTGAAAGTTATCAAAAAAGATGTTAACATCCTCACAAATAACTTCATTCTCAGTCTTCTCAGTGAGGTAATTTTGAAAAGTTTCCCAATCTGCCTTTATGTAATTAAATTTGGGTATAACATCTTCACCACTAACTTCAGATCCAACGGATTCTTTAAAAGATAAAAGTATTGGCACATGGTCACTACCTAGTGGGTCATTGGCTGTATCCCACTTTGCTGTTAATGCTAAAGCAGGTGAAACAAAGGTAAGATCAAGCGCCGATGCTCTATGATGAGATATGTCTGGGATGCGCGTAGTTCTCCCGTCGTTAAGCAAAACTAAAGATGAATCTACAACAGTTTCCAGAAAGTCAGGGTGAGATACTATTTGACAACCTTTATCCCAGAAAGGAGCATGAGAATTGAAATCGCCACCAACGATCCACTTTTCTTTAGAACAGTTTAGAGAACGTAACCAATTAGTATTTTGCCCATCAGGGCCCTTAGGGTAATAAACTGATGCAAAATGTAAAATTTGATTGTTTGAAACTTTCAATTTTATAAAGGATGCCGACACATTAACCGTATCTTTTGTAAAAGAAAGAGGACTAACGTATGTGTAATCTAAACCACATTGTACATAGATAGCTGTACTAACTTTATCAGAATCTTTGCATATATGATAAACCGGGGGATAGTAATAACCTTGTAACTTTGGCAACTTCTGTTGAGTGACATTTAGGGACTGAAGGAGAAGTACATGATGAAATTTACTAGAAAGATGCCTACACAAATTATCAATATTAGTTGACAAGGAACGTGCGTTCCATTGTAGAACCGACAAATTATCACATGTGTTGTTCTTTTTCTTCCTGGTCATATGTTAACCTAATTTAATGGTGGATAAGTATCATATAGGTGACGCAGTACAATAACCAGATCAAAACTGCGAAAAGCAGACGTTACCCAGAGAACTGGGGAGAGGGGGGGGGGGGGGAGGTGATGCTTCGGAGATTTTTTTTTTTTCCACGGGGCTGATCATGGATACTTAATTGACTATCATGAACTCTTGTATGTTGATTTGGGGATAACAGGCTATCACAATGACCTCCTACTGAAAGCTGCTTCACACAATATGATGATGGGGCCCGATGCTGAACAAAAAAAGACGCCCGAGCGGAAAATGGCAGATGGTTGCGCTGTTTAACATCCGTAGGCGTCAGCAGAGAAGATGATTGTTGGACATTTTGTTGACTAGCCCTCTGCCAGGAAGATGACTGCTGGTCGCCATGTTGACCGACTGATGACTTCAGGGAAGATGAATGCTGGTCGCCATGTTGACCAGCGGATGACTTCTTGGAGGAAGATGACTGCAGGTCGCCATGTTGAACAGCAGATGACTTCTTGAAGGGAGATGAGTGCTGGTCGCCATGTTGACCAGCAGATGACTTCTTGGTGTGTGTGTGTGGTGTGTGTGTGTGTGATGTGTGTGTGTGTGTGTGTGTGTGTGTGTTGTGTGTGTGTGTGTGTGTGTGTGTGTGTGTGTGTGTGTGTGTGTGTGTGTGTGAGTGTTTGTGTGTGTGTGTGTGTGTGTGTGTACGAGTGTGTGTGCTCTGTGTGTGTATGTGTGTGTGTGTGTGTGTGTGTGTGTGTGTGTGTGTGTGTGTGTGTGTGTGACGGTATGAGTGAGTGAGTGAGTGACTGATATTGTCACTGACACATTTTTATTGACATTAGCTTTTCACAGCCTTAGTGCCAAGGGAAACAATTTACAAACTAGCAACGTGCCATTAGCAACAAGTAAAGGGGAAAATACTCACCCACACACACACGCGAGCGCACGCGCGCTCGCTTACTTACACATATACTTTAATCACGAGCAATTTCTAATTTAGGGTAACATTTTACTTCCAAGCACACACACACACACACACACACACACACACACACACACACACACACCTTACACACGCACGCACGCACGCACACACACACACACACACACACACACACACACACACACACACACACACACACACACACAAATCATCATCATCATGATCATCATTAATGCCAGACACGACCATCCATCTGTAATTTGTTAAATACTATGCGTCCATCACAAGTCAAATTTTCGAGTAGGTTTTTTTTTCTTCAATCCTCTCGTTTTTTTTTCCCCACCGTAGCTATTTTCTTTTTATCTTTATTTTTCTTCTTTCTTACTTTTTCTTTTCTTTCTTTTCTTCCTATTACCTTTTTCTTCCTTTTTTTTTTTTTTAAAATTAGCTGCCTTGTTTTACCATTATCATTTTTTTTTCTCGTACCAATGTTGTTCGAATGACAGTTTCTTGTTCCTCGTATTATTTGCTTCTGCAATGAATTTTGAAAACGATATTATCATTTCTTCGGTTTCGGATACAAGAATAGCCACTAAATCATGTCTTCTCGAAACAGGTAATGAAAACAAACTATATTTATTTCAGATTGACTCATGTGCAGGGTAATGAAAAATAAAATGACGTTCGTCTTAAACTTCCTTACAACACTTTCAACACAAAGTATCCCTTTCCTGGTCGTCAACAAACCATCTTCTGTTAGTCTTTAATCCAAGAGTTCTCATTCTCAGTCTGACAAAAAGCCTTCGATGCCATCTATTTTTAACGAACGCGATATGTTCTTTTCAGCCTGAAGAAAATGCTTTTATATGAGCAATACCAACTATATTTTGGATTTCATCCACGTGAGAATGCCAGTTTAGCTTACATGAATTGATTAAACGATCTTTAAATTCTAAGTGAATGAGTGAGTGTGTGTGTGTGTGTGTGTGTGTGTGTGTGTGTGTGTGTGTGTGTGTGTGTGTGCGTGTGCGTGCGTGCGTGTGTGTGTGATTGCGTGCGCGCGCGCGTGCTTGCTTGCTTGCGCTTGTTACTGTCTTTCTGTCTGCGTGTAATATGTCTGTGTACCTGTCTTCTAAAACACGCTACATCGCAAAAGAGTCCTTGGTTCTGCTACGTACGTACTAGAAACACAAACACGGTTTACCCAGGACATTTGTGACGACACGAAACAGCCTACAACAACAGTAATAAAGAAAGTCGACCTGGATTTCGCAACGACAAACAGATCCGGCCATTTTTTGGTGTGTCATGTAACGCTTACCCTTCCCACGTGACAGTCATTTTTCATATCATAACCAAGGCGATGTGTCATCCGGTCGTCGAGTGATGAAGCGCGAAGTATGAAGCTGGCAAAAACCACAGTCTTCATCTAGTGATTAACGCATTCGGAGAGAATGCCAGAGAATCCGGGATCCTAGTTGGTGTCTTCAGTTTGGCGGGTGTGTGTGTGTGTGTGTGTGTGTGTGTGTGTGTGTGTGTGTGTGTGTGTGAGAGAGAGAGAGAGAGAGAGAGAGAGCGGCAGTGTGTGTGTGTGTGTGTGTGTGTGTGTGTGTGTGTGTGTGTGTGTGTGATGGTGGTGGTGAGTGAGTGTGGTGATGTGTGAGTGGTGTGTGTGTGTGGTGTGTATGTGTGCGCGCGCACGCGCGTGTATGTGTGTGTGTGTGATGTGTGTATGCGTGCGTGTAGTGTGTGTGTGTGTGTGTGTGTGTGGGTTGTGTGTGCGCACGCGTGTATTTGTGTGTTTGTGTCAGTGTGTGTTATTTGTGTATGTGTGATGCGCACGTGCGAGCCTGTGTTGTGTGTGAAGAGAGAGAGAGAGAGAGAGAGAGAAAGAGAGAGAAAGAGAGAGAAGAGAGAATCTGTGTGACAGAGAGAATTAGAGTGAGGTACAGAACACACTGAACACTGAACATTCTAATGTCATTAGCTATATAGCCGTAATGACATGGGGGTGCAAAGCAAAAAGCAAATAACATAAACAGTAAATCCACAACAAATATGAATTAAAAGAACGCTACTATTCCAAGCACCATAAGCCTAAATACCGACCATCCAGATTGATGCACCTTCAAGAATTCGCAATACATTAACAATCTAAATTAAAATTCTTACTGTGTGCTGTAAAATTCGTTATATCTTTCAATCACCTCGGTTTTGAGTTACTCTTCTTATTTCGTATGTTCAACGCCTCTGCAGAGGGAGGGGGGGGGGGGGGGAGAGATAGAGAGAGAGAGAGAGAGAGAGTCATAGAGCGAAGGGAGACAGAGACAGGCTGACAGAGACAGGCACCAGGAAGAGACCGCCAGATCAAGTTGGAAAGGTTAACAGACAAAACGTGTTTCCACGGCAAAAAAAAACAAAAACAGACAGACGAGAAAAACGCGGAAGCAACGTATAACTGCGATGACTGGAGGAAAAATCAGGCAGCCGCGTATACCTGCAATGACGGTGGGGGGGGGGGGGGGGGGGGGGGGGGGGGGGGGGGAACAGGCTTTATTTCCACTGCAGAACGGGGCGTTCGGCGGATTAATGAAATACACATTATCGAACAGTGATCGCTCTACTTCTCTTCGCTTCGGGAAAAAAAAAAGAAAAAAAAAAGGAATGATTAATCATTGGTGGTTTTCCGCATGACGGCTTGACATTGACTGGTCCCTGTGGATTGCTTGTGCCGGGGCTGCGGCAGGACCAGTCGTGGTGAGGCTGTGGATTAGAAGCCGGAACGAGCGGCTTGGGGTGTAGGAATACCACTGAAGTGGCACAGCAGATGAGACAGGATAAAAAAAAATTCAGTTAAGGAGTTACCATAAAATTTTATAGAGTTCGGGTGAGGTATGGGGTAAATGTATGGATTAGGACTGCTGATGTTACAGTTAAGAGTTAGGGTCAGTGTTAGGCGAGGGTTTACGTAGATGCGTAGGGGATAATAACTGCCGAAAGTTTACTGAGTGTGTATGGTCTTTCTTTCAACCTTTTGGTTACGTCTTCATGCAGGCTGGAAAGTTTGCTTCCTCTAGCATTTGTTAATGCCGAGGAAATGTCAGGTTTACAGTTTTATCACGGATGGAGACACAAACATAGAGATACATTCACAGGTACACACACACACACACACACACACACACACACACACACAAGAGAGAGAGAGAGAGAGAGAGGAGAGAGAGAGAGAGAGAGAGAGAGAGAGAGAGAGAAGCGCGCACGCTACGTCCTAATAAAGAATAAAACAATAAGCCTAACTCCATATACACAGTCTGTGAGAAAGCAAATCCCAGACACAAAAAACGCATGCCATTCAGAAACCACTTATTTCAGTTTTCAGACGAAAAAAAAAAAAAAAGAAAAAGAAATAGTATACCTTCACAAACTGAAAGTGAACATGGTGCGTAGTAATTCTTATTATTGTTATTGTTATTGTCGTTGCTAGCACTGCCATTATCCTAACTATCTTCAGTTGTTGCTATCAGTGTTGTATTATCATTGTTGTTACTATTATCTATACTGGAAAAAGTAACAGCGAGTAAAACATTTTTCTTTCATAGTTGTTGATTAAGTTGCAGTCTAAATAAGTTGTAGTCTAAATAAGTTGTAGTCTAAATAAGTTATAGTCTAGATAAATTGTAGGCTAAATAATCTGTAATCTTAATAAACTGCAGTCAGTCCCACACATGAAAAGCTAAGGGCAGAGACCTGGCCTGCCAACACACCAATGAGGGAAAAGCTTTCTGGATCTCTGGAGGGCCTCCGCCGCACAGCAGCCTTCATCAGTGCCTCTGGGGTTCCTGTCTGAGTGAACGAAGGAGCAGAAGAAGAAGATGAAGAAGAAGAAGAAATTGCAGTCTGAAAAGGCGAGGGCCGAACGCTGGTTTAACCACACCAACGACTCTATTCCAGTCTGAGATGATCACAGAGAGAGAGAGTTGTGTTACTCACCTTCTGTCCGTTGCTGTTTCACTGCGGAAATGTCCGTGTGTACCGGACAAGAAGTGGATTGAAATCGTGTGTACTACTGATGTAATTATGCACTGTGAACGCGTACATTCGTGTGTGTGTGTGTGTGTGTGTGTGTGTGTGTGTGTGTGTGTGTGTGTGTGTGTGAGTGTGTGTGTGTGTGTGTGTGTGTGTGTGTGTGTGTGTGTGTGTGTGTGTGTGTGAGTGTGTGTGTGTGTGTAGGAAGGAATTCTGTTTTACGTCTCGTCACACATATAGGTGATTGCAGACGTCTAAATAACATAGTGTTTACAATTTCAGACTATTATCATAAAAGGAGAGAAGAGGACGATGTGGTTACATAGAACAAAAATAAAGGATAGATGAATTATAGGACAGTAACTATGAAAAAATTAGAGAAAAATAACTAAAGTAATCTAACTTACGATTATGATTATAAAATGTTCCTTAATGGACTTTGCAAAAGGTTACTCGTTAATTTAACAAGAGAAACAACTGGCAACGAATCTAAAAAGTCAAACACATTAACGTGCCCAGTGTCAGCACTTGGTATAACACCATTCAAAAAGGGTTTCGTTAGTTCACAATCAAAAATCACATGTTGAACTGAAAGATCTCCACGACATACACACTTAACAGTCTGGCAATACTTGGTTCGTAGGGAATTACATAAAAGTCTAAAAGTCAGGCTTGAAACCGGTCGGCTAATCGACACAAAGTTTGACAGAGTTTGCTGACGAGGTTTTGATGAGGAACTGTATTGACTCAAGAAATCCCTCTCGATTATATGACTAATTTCCTTGTATGACAAAGGACAATCAACCTTAATACTACCTAATATATTCTTTGCTCCCTTTTTGCTGCTCTATCTGCTTGATCGTTAAATACGAAGGAGGTGTGCGATGGAACCCAAGAAAATACGACATTAGTACCTTTCATGTAAAGACGGTGCAACATGTACTTAATCTCAAATAATAATTCCTTTCTCTGTGTATTTTCAAAACAATGCAAACTTTTTAATACTGACTGTGAATCAACACAAAACAGGATATTAAATATTGAGACTGGCAAGGAAATTAAATAATTTAATGCCATCAGGACAGCAACTAGTTCAGCTGTAAATATGGAATGACCCTTTCCTAAATAATACGATTTTTCAGCTTTGAAATCTGGAATTACAAAGCCAGATCCCGCACTACCATCATCAAGAACTGAGCCGTCAGTGTATACTTTTAAATAGTTAGTAAACTTTTCTTCCATGTCAATTTTGACAGATGCTGCTAACACATGCGGCGAAATCGCTTTATTTAGATCAGAAGAAAAAATGTTAACTGTTACTTCCGTTAGTTCCCAAGGGGGTACCGGCGGAACCAGTACGCGAGGCGCTACCTCGTGTGGGTCAATCTTTGATGAATTAAAAACGTCTGAAACATATGAACGAAGCGTCTCTAAATTTGAATTTTTCTGTGCATTTTTCGAAAAATCAATGTCGGATCGTGTATTTAACTCTTCAAGGTCGTCCACAGCAATCCGTCTCACTACATATTTACAGAACTTATTTTCCTTTCTTCATCAAGTGGCAAAAGGCCTGCTATCTTATAAGCTTCAGAGGACTTAGTGTGCACAGGTACACCCAGGGCCAACTTTACAGCTTTACTGTCAATTCTTTGAAGTTTCTTTAAATGCGATCGCGGAGCAGAAAAGAATACTTCCTGTCCGTAAGTCAATCTTGATCGTACAAGACTGGTTGCTAAATGTAGCAAAACTTTGGGATCCTGTCCCCATGGAGAGTGACTGACAATTTTTAGAAAATTCAAACTTTTAACTGCTTTAGTAACAATTGAGTCAATATGTTTTTTCCAGTTTAGTTTTGGTGTAAGTAGGACACCTAAAAATTTTACTTCAAGTTTATAAAAAATTTCCCGTCCTCCCAGAAAGAATATAGGCAGGTTACTTGGGTTATATCCATTGTTAAAGAGAACCAAATGTGTCTTTTCAACAGAGAATTGAAAGCCATTCAAATGCATATAACTATTTAATTTATCCAGCTCGTTCTGAAAGAGCTTCTGAATATAATTTATGTGACGTAAATTTGTTCTTTTCTTTAAAGATACATTAATCCATATTGCAATGTCATCAGCATATTGAGCTACCTTAGTATATGATGAAAAACATTTATATAAGTCATATAGCATTACGTTGAATAACAATGGGGAGATTATAGAACCTTGTGGAATTCCCATATTTATAGATCTTGAGGATGATAAAGTCACACCAACCTTGGTCATTATGTGTCTCCCACTTAAAAAGGATTTCACATAATTGTAGACGTGACCAGAAAGACCAATTTGTTTTAATTTATACAATAATCGGCTGTGCCACACTCTATCGTAAGCTTTAGTAAGATCAAAGAAGGAAGCAAGGACACTTTTACGTTTAGAAAACTGTTTCTTAATTTGAGTAGTTAGTCGTGTCAGGTGATCAATTGTACTTCGTCCTTTTCTAAATCCAGCTTGATGTGAAGAAAATACATCATTTTTATCACAGTAATAGGCCATTCTGAAATTTACTATTTTTTCCATGACTTTTCCAGTATGAGACGTGACTGAAATGGGTCTATAGCTAGACGTCTCAGACCGAGGCTTGCCCTGCTTTAGAATAGGAGTCACAATAGACGTCTTCCATATATTGGGAATTTGTCCACATTCCCAACATTTGTTAAATAATTTATGTAAAATGACTATCCAGTTCTCTGGTAAATGGTTTAACATAGTGTAAGAAATCCCATCTAAACCAACCGAAACCTTTTTATTTCCCAACAGACGGATAGCATTCCTGACTTCCTGTAAAGATATTGATACATTTATAGTACTATTGTTGTTTGGTACAGGATCTCTATAGTTATCAGTATTTTTTTCTTTCAATCTAAACGACTTTTGCTCATTAGGCAAACATTCCATACAACATGTTTTAACGTACATAGATGCAAATTCCTCAGCCTTTTCTTTGGGAGATAGAAATTCTTTACTTGTTGTTTTGATTGGGTAATCTTGGAGTTTAATGCCCGATTTCATTTCTTTCACCTTATCCCACACCTTTTTCAAGTCTTTACAGTCAGATACTTCATTTAGACAGAACTGTGACCAGTATTGTCTTTTTGCTTGCGCTGTAACTCTGTTTGCTTTTATTTTTGTACTGCACATTTCTTTATGAGCTGCATCTTTTATCTCTTGCACAGGAACTTTTCTAACTTTTAGCCAATTAAGATAAGCTAATGTTTTTGCTTTAACAGCCTCCTCGCAAGCCTGATTCCACCAGACATTCCCTGAGAATGTTTCACACCTTTTTGATCCTTTTTTTGGAATAGCTAAAGCAGCAGCCTCAAGAACTGCTTTCTGAAAGTTATCAAAAAAGATGTTAACATCCTCACAAATAACTTCATTCTCAGTCTTCTCAGTGAGGTAATTTTGAAAAGTTTCCCAATCTGCCTTTATGTAATTAAATTTGGGTATAACATCTTCACCACTAACTTCAGATCCAACGGATTCTTTAAAAGATAAAAGTATTGGCACATGGTCACTACCTAGTGGGTCATTGGCTGTATCCCACTTTGCTGTTAATGCTAAAGCAGGTGAAACAAAGGTAAGATCAAGCGCCGATGCTCTATGATGAGATATGTCTGGGATGCGCGTAGTTCTCCCGTCGTTAAGCAAAACTAAAGATGAATCTACAACAGTTTCCAGAAAGTCAGGGTGAGATACTATTTGACAACCTTTATCCCAGAAAGGAGCATGAGAATTGAAATCGCCACCAACGATCCACTTTTCTTTAGAACAGTTTAGAGAACGTAACCAATTAGTATTTTGCCCATCAGGGCCCTTAGGGTAATAAACTGATGCAAAATGTAAAATTTGATTGTTTGAAACTTTCAATTTTATAAAGGATGCCGACACATTAACCGTATCTTTTGTAAAAGAAAGAGGACTAACGTATGTGTAATCTAAACCACATTGTACATAGATAGCTGTACTAACTTTATCAGAATCTTTGCATATATGATAAACCGGGGGATAGTA
>CM065716.1:63138071-63143071 GCA_033310375.1 Conus canariensis | reverse complement strand
ACGGTAACTGTGGTTTACAAACATTCATTGTGTCACTTAGAAATAATATTTGTTTTCGCTAGTTTAGAGAATTGTTAAGACGTCGGATCACGAGCCAGAAGAAAGAAAACAAGCTTCTGACCCTGTTACAGTGTGGCCAACAAAACAAGTCGGTTATGGCGTTTAAATTGTGCCTTTGCCAAGCAGTCTGAAGTCCTACAATCCACCGCAATGATCCCAGTGATAACAGTGCGCATACATGTGACTCACAGTTTCCTGTTAATGCGATCATCGTTACTATTTCGTGGGTCATAATTGTCTGTTTTCAGTAGTCATGCTTTTGTCTTGTCATGATGATCGTGGCCACCATCTCAAGATGAATAGAAAGAAAGGAAGTGATTGTAAAGCAAGATGATTAATGATAAGTTCTGTTGTCAGCTGGAAACGTAATTATCACTGTTCACGAGGGGGAGGAAAGCATTGTTTTCAAAAGTAGAACAGCTGTTACGGGCTTCTGAACTACGTAGGTTCCTACGGTGGATATTCCCCTGGCCTATCACTCCTGTTCATCTCATTGTTGTGTCTGATTCATCCTCCCAAACTGTCCATCTGTTTGCTGAGGAGTCTGACTTGACTTCCAGATTGCTCCTGTATCTGTTAGTGTCTGAACCGTTCCCCAAACTGTTGCTGTGTCGCTTGAATTCGATTCGTCTTCTAGACAGTTCCTGTGTCTGTTGGGTCTGACTGTCCCCTAAATGTGCCTGTGTCTTCTGGGTCCGACTTGTTCCCCATTGTACCCCATTACATTCAGATCATCTGGTGAAGAGTTCAAGAATTTCGCCTTGCTGTTCCGCACCGCCAAAACAATCGTCTGGCCAAAGTCATCCTGCAGGACCTTTCCCAGAGTTAGGTCTGCAATTTATATATTCGGTACAACCCGAAAAGACTGAAGGCTCAACAACTGAAATGAAGCCTATAGTTTGAGTACTTGATTCGAAAACACCGTTCAACGATGTCATCGTTCAAACGGTGTGATTTGGGGAGTAAAAAAAAAAAAGACTTACCAGTCGTCTCCAACCTCTTTGCTATACGTTTTTCAAGTAATGTAAAAAAAAAAAAATAAAAAAAGAGAAAGAAATGACATGTTTGAACATGGTTTCTTTTCATCTGTACTGACTGGACAGG
The DNA here is from genome assembly GCA_033310375.1 of Conus canariensis. Classification (NCBI taxonomy): domain Eukaryota; kingdom Metazoa; phylum Mollusca; class Gastropoda; order Neogastropoda; family Conidae; genus Conus; species Conus canariensis. Next base: position 63,141,907 of record CM065716.1, on the reverse strand, counting down.
GCGAGAAGGGGGGGGGGGGGGGGGGGGTTCAGGGTTTCTGGAAACCCCCACATGTCTGGAAAAAAAAACAACAAAAAAACACTTGCATTTTGGCAGTTTCCTCCCTACCTTTCCCCCGACTGGAAAAGGACCCACAAACTCCCTTGGACCCCCCCCCCCCCCTTCCTAATACAGCTGATCCGACCCAGCTGACTACACTACATTTTGTATTTCATTATTCAGCTGAAAACACCATTTACCCGACCGCTGGCCGTGAATATTAATGCATAAACCATTTTATTTGTTCGACGCTCAATACTTTTCTGTCTTGCAGCCCACCATCGTGCCCTGAGTGTTGCTGTCTTAGTGACCCACCGTCCCTTTGGATCTTTTCCTCACCCCAACATCAGAGGTCACCAGGCGGTCACCCGGTAAATGGTCACCGCCGCGAAGGCGGAGGACAGGGAGGGAGGGACCGGAAAGGCGGAGACAAGGGAGGGAACTGGACAGCCGCCTGATCCGACTCGAGGGCCAGTCACAACAGAGGGGACCGACAGCCGGACTCTTACTGGACAGCAGTGACCTTCTGCACCTGGGAAGCCGTTGGAACAATGTCGGTGTCAGCATGTGATTGAAAACCCTGTCCCTCAGTAGTGAACCATGCCACAACAGTTTGTGTGTGTGTGTGTGTGTGTGTGTGTGTGTGTGTGTGTGTGTGTGTGTGTGTGAGTGCGCGCGCGCGCGCGCGCGTGCGTGTGTGTGTTTATGATGCACGGAATGTTGCTCTCATGTAGATAAGTTGACGTGATTTTTTTCCCTTTAAGTACTTCTTTTAGAATAGTTACAGAACAAGTATAGTAACTCTTGCTCCCTTCATGAAATAAACAGACGCCCATAACTCCAAACAAATGCTGCTTACGACACCCAATCGCCTAGCAGATATGACAAGAGAGAGCACACAGAACAAACAAGGAGACATTGTCTGGAGCTTTGGGCGTCTATTTATTTCATCAAAGGAGCAAGAGTTGTCCTACTTGCTCTTTAATTACTGCTTACTGTTCCCTGCCTCATGTAAGACTTCTTTTCATACTGCTTTTACAATTGCAAAAGAAAACGTTTGACTGACTTGTGTGTTATTAAGAGATTTGGAACAGAATTAACTGTTGGAATAATAAAACAGCTCATTTCCACAGTGGAGAGGCCAATTTGGATTACCATCTTGTTAATGGTGCTAGAATGCAAGTCAAAGTGGTATCCCGTTTTACTATTAAAAAAAAAAAAACCACATCCCGTGTTCTATTGCCTACATCTTTTTTATATTAATTTGATCGCATATTTTTTTTTCTCACTCTTTTTTTTCTTATTTCCTTTCTTCTGTCTTTTTTTTTTCCATCATTCACATTTCTCCTTTTTTTTTTACATGTTTTTTTTTTTTTTTCTATTTCTCTCTTCTATCACCTCTTACTCTTTCTCCCCACGTTGACTCTGTCTCTCTTTTCTTAAGTCTCTCTCTCTCTCTCTCTCTCTCTCTCTCTTCTCTCTCTCTCTCTCTCTTCTTCTTTGTTTTTTTTTTCTTTTAGGACCGTTCTCTCTCTCTTCTCTCTCTCTCTCTCTCTCTCTCTTCTCTCTCTCTCTCTCTCTCTCTCTCCTTGATTTCTGTCCTTTTTTTTTCACTTCAATTACATTTGAACTGAGATCCAGATGAGTTTCGTAGAACTCCTGACGTTCCTACAAATCAGACCGAACTTTCTAAATCTGCCTGCCAGTCTGTACGTGTGCTAGTCAGCCCTGATGGCAATGCACCTGTACGTGTGCTAGTCAGCCCTGATGGCAGGCAACACAATTTCCACGGAAACAGTCTGCCACACCCTGACATTATTTCTTTGGTACTGCACACAGTGTTGCTAAAATGGACCTTCAAAACAAAAAAAAAAGAAAAAAAAAAAGGGTTGGGGCAAGAACAGACCTTATCCCCCCCCCCCCCCCCCCCCCCCCCCCCCCCCCCCCCCCCCCCCCCAAAAAAAAAAAAAAAAATCTCAGCAAAAAGGGGTTGTATGTTCCCCTAACCATTCCAGTATCTGCTGTGTCTGATTTATCCCTCAAGACTGTTCCTATGGTCTGTTTCGTCTGATTTATCCCCAACAACTATTCCTTGGTCTGTTGGGTCTGATTTATCTCCCAAGACTGTTTTTGTGTCTGTTTTGTCTGATTTATCCCCCAAGACAGTTCCTGTGTCTGTTTCGTCTGATTTAACCCCCAAAACTATTCCTGAATCTCTTGGGTCTGACGAGTTCCCCGAACTGTCCATGTGCCTGTCTGATCCCACTTCTTCATCAGACTGTTGCTGTGTCTGTTGTATCCCATTTGCGCCCCCCCCCCCCCCCCCCCCCCCCACACACACACACACCTGTTCCTGTGTCAGCTGGTTCTGACTTTCAAAAACTGTTCTTGTGTCTGTCAGGACTACGTCCCACAAATGGGCCCTTTCAGCTGGTTCTGACTTGTCCCCCAGATTGTTCCTTTATTGGTTCTGACTTGTCCCCCAGATTGTTCCTTTATTGGTTCTGACTTGTCCCCCAGATTGTTCCTTTATTGGTTCTGACTTGTGCCCCAGATTGTTCCTTTATTGGTTCTGACTTGTGCCCCAGATTGTTCTTTATTGGTTCTGACTTGTCCCCCAGATTGTTCCTTTATTGGTTCTGACTTGTCCCCAGATTGTTCCTTTATTGGTTCTGATTAGTCCCCCAGATTGTTCTTTATTGGTTCTGACTTGTCCCCCAGATTGTTCCTTTATTGGTTCTGATTAGTCCCCCAGATTGTTCCTTTATTGGTTCTGACTTGTCCCCCAGATTGTTCCTTTATTGATTCTGACTTGTCCCCAGATTGTTCCTTTATTGGTTCTGACTTATCCCCAGATTGTTCCTTTATTGGTTCTGACTTGTCCCCCAGATTGTTCCTTTATTGATTCTGACTTGTGCCCCAGATTGTTCGTTTATTGGTTCTGACTTGTCCCCCAGATTGTTCCTTTATTGGTTCTGACTTGTGCCCCAGATTGTTCCTTTATTGATTCTGACTTGTGCCCCAGATTGTTCCTTTATTGGTTCTGACTTGTCCCCAGATTGTTCCTTTATTGGTTCTGACTTGTGCCCCAGATTGTTCCTTTATTGGTTCTGACTTGTGCCCCAGATTGTTCCTTTATTGGTTCTGACTTGTCCCCCAGATTGTTTCTTTATTGGTTCCGACTTGTGCCCCAGATTGTTCCTTTATTGATTCTGACTTGTCCCCCAGATTGTTCGTTTATTGGTTCTGACTTGTGCCCCAGATTGTTCCTTTATTGGTTCTGACTTATGCCGCAGATTGTTCCTTCATTGGTTCTGACTTGTGCCGCAGATTGTTCCTTGATTGGTTCTGACTTGTGCCGCAGATTGTTCCTTTATTGATTCTGACTTGTGCCGCAGATTGTTCCTTTATTGATTCTGACTTGTGTCCCAGGTTGTTCCTTTATTGGTTCTGACTTGTGCTCCAGATTGTTCCTTTATTGATTCTGACTTGTGTCCCAGGTTGTTCCTTTATTGGTTCTGACTTGTCCCCCGGATTGTTCCTTTATTGGTTCTGACTTGTCCCCCAGATTGTTCCTTTATTGGTTCTGACTTGTCCCCCAGATTGTTCCTTTATTGATTCTGACTTGTCCCCCAGGTTGTTCCTTTATTGGTTCTGACTTGTGCCCCAGATTGTTCCTTTATTGCTTCTGACTTGTGCCCCAGATTGTTCGTTTATTGGTTCTGACTTGTGCCCCAGATTGTTCCTTTATTGCTTCTGACTTGTCCCCCAGATTGTTCGTTTATTGGTTCTGACTT
>CM065716.1:63123071-63128071 GCA_033310375.1 Conus canariensis | reverse complement strand
TATAAGATGTAGGGGACAATCTTTGAGCCTATGCTTGAGGATCCATATATATATATGCGCAAGCGTAAATGCACACCAAAGTCATACACATATAGAAATGGACAAAGATCCAAGTTGTACGATTTCATATTATCTTTTATCAAAACTACTGTCTGTGAAATACATATAAAACGTTTAACTCACCGAAAACATCAGTGTGTCTGCGTTTGTGTTTAATTAAGCTCTTTTCTTCAGTTTCTATCTGAACGTTATCGACAATGGGAAGACAACTGCGATCAGCGACGTCGCCAGTGGTGGCGAGTTCCCGTTCTTGCAGGACAGAGTTGTCGGCAGGTCGAAAGCCGTGTGCATGGACAGCTGGAAATTCCACGTGGAAATGAGATTTTTGCAAATACAGTTCCATCCACTTGGCTCGATCTACTATTCTGAAATCTATTTCCACATACGCAGGTCCTATAAACAAATATTTTAAAAAAATCGGTAACTCGGCGTGTAGTGTCAGTGCGGGACATTACGATGTCCTCATGCCAACGTCGGACGACTGCCCAGCTGTTTTTCGGTCCCCAGCCCCAGCTGGCTGGCTCCTTTTCCTACACAGAGTCGTGAAATATGTTATGGGCCCAGAGGGAAACACCGGAGCTAATGCAGTCGCGTTTCATCCTCGGTTGCTTGTTTCCTTTCTAGAATGGTAACTTGATCTTTGTTGCTTGTTTCCTTTTCAGGCTGGGTTTGGTCTCTGTTGCTTGTTTCCTTTTCAGGCTGGGTTTGGTCCTTGATGCTTGTTTCCTTTTCAGGCTGGGTTTGGTCCTTGATGCTTGTTTCCTTTTCAGACTGGATTTGGTCTTTGTTGGTTGTTTCTTTTTCAGGCTGGGTTTGGTCTTTGTTGCTTGTTTCCTTTTCAGGCTGGGTTTGGTCCTTGTAGCTTGTTTCTTTTTCAGGCTGGGTTTGGTCTTTGTTGCTTATTTCCTTTTCAGGCTGGGTTTGATCTTTGTTGCTTGTTTCCTTTTCAGGCTGGGTTTGGTCTTTGTTGCTTGTTTCTTTTTCAGGCTGGGTTTGGTCTTTGTTGCTTGTTTCCTTTTCAGGCTGGGTTTGGTCTTTGTTGCTTGTTTCTTTTTCAGGCTGGGTTTGGTCTTTGTTGCTTGTTTCCTTTTCAGACTGGGTTTGGTCTTTGTTGGTTGTTTCTTTTTCAGGCTGGGTTTGGTCTTTGTTGCTTGTTTCCTTTTCAGACTGGGTTTGATCTTTGTTGGTTGTTTCCTTTTCAGACTGGGTTTGATCTTTGTTGGTTGTTTCTTTTTCAGGCTGGGTTTGGTTTTTGTTGCTTGTTTCTTTTTCAGGCTGGTTTTGGTCTTTGTTGCTCGTTTCCTTTTCAGGATGAGACATTGACCTTTGTTGCTTGTTTACTTTTCAGGGTGGGATCTTGATCTTTTACTAATTTTATTTCCAGGATGGGATTTTTTTTTTCCACACCTGTTTGCAGCCATGGAAAGACCGTGCATGATCGGCTTGTCTATAATACTCAGACCAAGACCACAACCTCCACGCGTGACCCTTGTCACCATTCACACCCGCACCGCTCAAAGAAAACCCAAGCTGAGGTCCCTGGATATTGTAGGAAGGCACAGGCCAGGATGATGTAAGCACAGGATGATGTAATACTATATCGTGTTCATGAAGACAATCTTCAGAAGACAAACAACAAGAGCGCTAATAAACATAATGTGACTGCAGAACCAAGATTTTTTTTTCTTTTGTTGTTGTTGTTGTTGTTTTGCTAAAAAGCTTCGTGACAAGAGAGAAATGACCACGTGCAATGTGGACTATAATTTGGAGGAAAAAAAAAGAAAGAAAGATAAAGGATTTAGGTGCTATTTGTATAGGCCTCAGTGCGGATCACTCCCTGCGATAACGGTCATACTCTATTTGATATTCCCCTGCTCCCCCCCCCCCCCCCCCCCCCAAAAAAAAAAAAAAAAAAATTCCCTCGACCGTTTCTCTGTCCGCTACCACTACCCACACCCCACCTACGTAGCCTGCTACCACCTCCATCAGTCTTCCTTTTAACGCCCCATCTCTACCAGCTGCTTGAAACTGGCGTCCTTGCTTACCTACCATCCCACTCCGACCGTCATTGCCATACTTTGATCACTCGATCGTCTCTCTCGTCTTCGAACGGTGACACGGGGGGTGGGGGGTTGGGGGGTGGGGGGGGGGGGGGAAAGGGTGGGCTGGCCGCCCTTTGTTCATGGCATTCTTTAGCGTTTAGACACGCTCTGAAAAATAGGCGCCACGGGTCTCTCTCTCTCCCTCTCTCTCCCTCTCTCTCCTCTCTCTCCCACACTACCACACACACACACACACACACAGGATAGCTGACTGGCTGAGCATCAATTTCCACTTCGACGTTGTACGGTTCGAATCCTGCGCGTACCCAACATGTAATAAATAAATAAATAAATAAATAAAATAACATCACCACCACTACCAACACCAAAAGCCGCCACCTGCCATTTTCGCTCCCCATCTTAATGTGCCGTCGTTCTGGTGGCATCAGTATAGATTTAGACAAGTCCCTTCACCCGCATTCTCCTGAAATGGTTATCCCACTTCCGTCATATAACATTGGTGGTGCGGACGTTAAACACACACAACACACACACACACACACACACACACCACACACACACACACAACATTTCGTTGAGCCTGCATAAAATCATGTCTCCAAATCAGACTTTTTTTTTTCTTTTTTTTAAAAGTTCATTCGTATTCAGTAGGGGAAAAAAAGCCGAATGGCCTCCACAATCACGTTGGCTATGACTGCGTGACTCATAATGATTTAGGAGGAAAAAAAATAATGATAATAAAACGCTTGCATTCTTTGAATATTTCCCACAACACCATTTTTTGTGTGTCATTCTTTGAGGATTTCTTCTTCTTTTTTTTTCTTTTTTTTCAAAGTTAAGCTTTTGATTGGCTAGCACGATTAGTTCGCTTCTGAATCACTGTGCGAGCCAGATTGTGCGACCCTTGAGCGTCTGTGAGAGTGTCTGGGAGGAAGATAGAGTTTTGATGAATGTCTCCGCGGTAGGTTGCGCTTCAGTTTAACGTAATTGTCCCCCTTTGTGTTTTACTTTTTTTGTGTTTTACTTTTTTTTTTTAATGCTTAATCGCTTGACTCGCTATTTGTAAAGAGTCTATTTCTTGATCCTACGGCCTCTTCACATAGTGATCAAAAGTAAGATAGTCACTCCCCCTTCCCCTCCCTCCCTTGAGCGTATGTTTAGAGGAGAGAGGAAGTGAGGGGTGAGGGTAGTTGGAGAGAGGAGATGGGGATGGCGTGGAGGTGGGATTTAGAGGGGGTCTTTCAGCATTATAACGCCATCTTGTGGGAAATTTTGTGCAAGTAATTCTCTCTCTGTGTCTGTGTGTCTGTGCCTGTGTCTGTGCCTCTCTCTCTCTCTCTCTCTCTCTCTCTCTCTCTCTCACACACACACACACACACACACACACACACACACACACACACACACACACACACACACACTGTCGTCACTCTATCCCCGTGACACATTCTTCTGTGTTAGTTCTGAAAACAGATGTAGGTAATCCTGCTTGTTTTCCCACCACAGTGAGTAGCCTTACTGTCCTGCAACAGGATTCATCAGCGAATCACCCCCACTCAATGCAGACACGTCCGTTTCCCTAGACGAAGGAGAGGATGGGCTGCCTGGTATTAGGATGATGGTGAAAGTCTAAATATAATCTTTCTCTTTAAACTATTGTAACTCACCGGCTTTTTCACTGGCGAAGAATCAAGCAACAGGGTTCGATATCTTCCACACGGCTTAACTTTCAGTACGCATGAATATGTCCACAAGTGCGATGTTGCCGTCAGAATTTTAAGTAGTGTTGATAGAGGGGAATTTCGATGCCAGAATGACCGCTTGCATTGCCTGGGTCTGGAATAAAGTACACATGCTTCTTTTTTTCTGTCCCACCTTCTGTGCCACCCCAGTGGCATTGCACCCACGCCACTCATTCCGACACACCGTCCACAGACGCAGCCCGGTCAGTCTCGCCGCAGAACCAACAGCGGCAATCCACAGGGAGCAGTCAATGTCAAGTCGTTAAGAGGCAACTCACCGGAGGAGACACTGCACTGCTGCTGAGTCACTGTTGGTGGTGTTCAGTGATGCCTGTTCTGATCCAGCGTACGTAGGACACCACCTACTGAGCCCCCTACTGACAACAATAATTGCTTAGTCGCGGAGCCGGCGTGAGTGAGCTCTTCCTCCGGAGGACGCCACCACATCCATCCAAAGACAGCCCCCATGAATTTTGTCAATAGCGGTGATCCTGACGAATATCAAACCAATGCCATAGACGTGGAGAGGATATCAAAACTGAGATCACCATGATAACATGGCACAAAGGGCCACAACATTTTAGACTTTTGTTTTTAATGCTGATCAGTGAGAATGAGGATAATGAATATGATGCTACGGATTTCCATTCCGATTTGAGTACTGCATAACAGGGCCGTACTCTGCGCTTACTTTCACAATGTATCCCAGCGTCAGCCAGGCCCGAGCGATGCAGACACCTGCAGTGTTGATCAGGAACTTTGAGCAACACTCTCAGAGAAGCATCCATTAAGTGGATGAAACTGACGGTGTGGTCCGAGTTTTTCCACTTGAGCCCGTAGGAAACTCAGCTCTGGGTGGGAGCTGGTCAAGGCAGAAAAATCCCACATGGCTCTGATGGGAATCGAACCCATGACCTCCCTGCCGGGAGTCCGCGACGCTAACCACTTCGCCACGGCGGCTGGTCTAGTGCACATGCTCCTTGGTATCTGCTTTAGGTCAGAGCGAACTTTCCAAGTGTAAACAGTTTCTGATTTTGAATAATTATTTGATGAGATTCAGCTAACCACAGAGTTAATTACTAGGTAATACCTCTTGCTTGGATCACTCAAGGCCCTTCACACGCCCACCGAAATA
>CM065716.1:63020571-63113071 GCA_033310375.1 Conus canariensis | reverse complement strand
TAGTGAAAATTTGATGTGATGACTGTTCTCATGGAGAGAATGCGTCATTTTTGTGACTGGAAAGAAAGCGGAGTTTTGTTTTCCCACTGGAAAATTTAAAGAGAAGTGGGGTCTCTGAACCTACAATGGTTTGTCGTTTCTGTCAGGCAAAGTAGTCGTCTGTATGACCTGAAAAAGAAGTTTGTGAAATTGGCGAATGAATTGAGGCTAGTGTGACCTGGACATATATATATATATATATTTTATATGTGTGTGTGTGTGTGTGTGTGTGTGTGTGTGTGTGGTATATGTGTGTGTGTGTGTGTGTGTGTGTGTGTGTGTTATGTGTGTTGGTTGGTGTGTGTGTGTGTTGCAAGAACAGTATTAACACTTTATATAAAAGGGACGTCTTGTTGAATAACATACTGGAAAAATGAAAAACGAGGAAATATTAAAAGCTCCTCGCACCAAAAGAAGTGGGACTTGAATAGAAAAAAAAAATTGTTTCTACATGGGGAGAAACTTAGAATTGTGTTCTGGTTTGTTACACTGAAAGAAAGGAGTCAGATGTGTGGTGTCATGCGGGGCGCACGATTGTCTCAGTGTGCATGTGAGTGTGTATGTGGGGACTGTCGTGTGACAGCGTGCGTGTGTGTGGGTGTGTGTGTGTGTGTGTGTGTAATGGTGTATGTGTGCGAGCACATGCACGTGCATGAGTGATAACTCTTGTGTGAGTGTTTGTGTGTGTGCATGTGTGTGTGCGTGCGTGTGATGACTTTTGTGAGTGTGAATGGTGTGTGTGTGTGTGTGTGTGTTGTGTATGACTCGTGTGAGAGTAAATGATGTGTGTGTGTGTGTGTGCGCACGTGCATGTCGTATGTGCATGCGTGTTTACTGGATGGGGGAGAACGCTTGCAGCCCACCCTCCACCCTCCCCCATGTGATCTGTCCCGACTTTCAACCTCTCTCTCTTTCTCACTGTGTGTGTGTGTGTGTGTGTGTGTGCATGTGTGTGTGTGTGTGCGTGTGTGTGTGTGTTGCATGTGTATGTATGAGTGCACATGTCCGTGCATGCTGCTGTGCAAGATTAGCATGTGATTGCAAGGAATGTAAATGTGCGTGAAGGCATATGTCCATGCATGTACATCTTTAAGCATACTGTGAAAGTGCATGCGCATAAGTTAACATGAAACTTCAAAGACAATAACACACAAGAACCAAGACAATGCACAGACAGAGAATGAATCTGAATCTCTTTTAATTTTGCAGATACAAGCGCAAGTGTGCACATATGCGTGCGCACATACATATACGAACACACACGCACACACACAGGTAGCAAAGGATTTTTGCACAAGAACACACAAGACCTAAGACAATGCACAGACAGAGAATGAATCTGAATGTCTTTTAATTTTGCAGATACGGGCATGAGTGCGCATATATGCGTGCACACATACATACACGAACACACACACACACACACACACACACACACACACACCACAGGCAGCAAAGGATTTTTTTTCCAAAAAGTGAAATTAGGCTGTTATACAATGGACAACAGAATTTTGTTAATTCTTTCACACACACACACACACACACACACACACACACACACACACACACACACACACAGGTAGCAAAGGATTTTTTTTTTCCAGAAAGTGAAATTAGGCTGTTACAATGGACAACAGAATTTTGTTAATTCTCTGTTCAGTGCTTCCTGACAATCATAAAACACACACATACGCATGCATGCACACACGCATCGATGCACACACACACAAACACATACACACACACACACACACACACTTACACACAAAAAACACACATATGTAGAAACTGGCAATGGCCATCACTGATTTTGTTCTCTCAAATTATCACAGCAACAAACATATGAAATAAGCATACAAGAGAGAGCATGGCCCTACCAGACTTTAGCGAAATAATTCTTTTTTCTGAAAGTTTCTGTGCTTTTAACTTAAAGATCAATTTTCGAAAAGTCCAACTATACCATCAGCACATGTCTCTCAATTTTGAGTGGATCACAGTGCCATGGACATGAACAAAACCAACATGGTTACTACTCTGTATCTCTGTCTCTCTCTTAATCAGTCATTATTTGTAGTTTTCCTTGCCCCATCCAATCATTGTTTTCATTATGTCAAATTTCCTCTATGCATGATATTGAGGAACACACAAAAAAAAAACTTTGCATTTTCCAAAATCACAAGAGCTTTTTAGTTACATTACAAAAACAATTAATACTATTATAACAATAAAACAGTATTGATAATAACTTTTGTCAATTCTGAGCAACCCTGTAAAACATGATGCTAACAGAAAGCCTCACAAGATTTTGCAATCATGACATAAGAATGAGCACTCAACGAAAATGTAACACAATCACAATAAGCATATGTGATTAAACAACTATAGAAATACAATCATAACAATCAAATATACAAACATCAATGTTTATCTTCTGTCATACTGTTACAGCAACATTTTAAAGTTCACAAGTCACTTTTGAGCATTGATCACAGGCACTTTTATCCTCACGTGATTAAAGCTGTATTACTAAAAACTATGTAATGCTCACATGTTAAATGGACACCAGTTGACAGAGCCTCTCTCTCCCAGGTCTAGTGCTTCTCTCTTATACCCATCCATTTTTTTTCCTGACATGACTTTAACACGCACCAAAAAATAAAAAATAAAAAAATAAAAAATCCATGAAAAGCAAAGTTATGCAGTGAAAAAACCCCCCACTGTTGTGTTATTTTTCAATTAAAAAAAGGGAAAGGTCACAAATAGCAAAAAAACAAACAAACAAACAAACACCTCTCTCTTGTTAAAACATTCTGTAATTTTAATATTTTCAGGATTTCTGAAGGCAAAATGTGGCTACCTTCATGGTGTGGTTAAAAATAAACCATAAAATTCTCACCAACAGTAAACTTCCAAGTTCCTGACGAGGAAAGAGACAAGAAAATCTTTACAGAGAAAACCTCTGCTTTGCCAGTCTTACCTGCACACTACTGCTGTTCTTTCAAGGAAAATGGTCCACTCATAAAAAAAAAAAAAAGTATGACATACACTTTGGCATCAAATGCTCTCATCAATATCTCATGGATTGATCCCCCCCCCCCCCCCCAACCCCCCCCCAAAAAAGCGTAAAACAACAAACGATTGATTGCATATGACTGTCACACTCTTGCTGCCCTTTTCGTAATAGTATTAGTACAGGTAGTGTAACAGTAGTGGCTGAAGCAGCTGTTACAGTGACAGAGACAGACGTAGCAGCGTTGAGGGTGTAGCAGAAAGAGTTCTTCTCCTCTTTGGGTGGAAGCAGCTGAAAAAAGGCCAGTCCAGAGTCCTCTTCTCTGTGTGCGGCTCTTCCTGTCCTATGTCCCCTCGCTCGGCCTGTTTTGAGCAGAATTCAACACACCTATTGATGCAGTGGCCTAGGGGCAAAGCCTTCCCTATCTGTCCCCTTGTTTGCACAAGCATACCTCCCTCCATAGGTAGCTACTTACCCAATAGTTTTTCCACAGTGCTTCTTCTGATACTCATTTGATGGTATATATTTTCTGACCAGTCACTTCTCTTCACTATAGTTACATTCTTTTCTTAGCGTCCCATCAGGATGTTACTGTAGGCACAGCTAGCAAAGACCATTGTACAAAAAAATCATGAAGAAGAGGCTGGCAAGATGTCCAGGATTTCATTTTTCAAAAGCATGATAATTCATGAGGAAACTTGATTTTGCTAAATAATTGTAAGATCACTCTTAAAACACTTAACATGAAGAGATATTGAATCAAAGAAACACACAATGATTTAAAGTTTCGCTGATTTGTGTGTGGTTTTTTTTTTATGTACATGGATAGTGTGTGGGGACGGGTAATACCATGCTTTATAAAGTCATGAAAAAAAATTGGGGAGAGGGAACTTTGGGATTTAGGTACATACAATGCAAAAACTAGGCCAGGGTAATTTGTCGCCCACTTCATAATTATGGGAAAGATACCAGATGGTAATTTCAGACCTTTGGGTCCAACAGTCTCAAGCCGCATGCTTCGCAATTGAACAGACCTTTTCAAACTTTCCTTTCAGACTTTGGTCAGAGAGAGAGCAGTTCTTTCAATACCATTTTCAGGAGAGAAAAAAAAAAAGAGAACAAAAAAAAAAAAAGAAAAAAAAAAGAGTGTGTTGAGTTTGTGCATGCTTGTTTGCATGTGTGTGCAAATGTGAGTGTGTGTACGTCGGAGAGAGAGAGAGAGAGAGACAGAGAGAAAGAGAGAGTGCATGTGTGTGTGTCTCTCTCTTTCCTAACATGATGAAGTGGTAAATTTCATTAAAAAGAAAAAAAAACTTGAACCCTGTAGAAAAGATGATGAAAATCAGTAAGAGCTGTGTGTGTGTTGTGTGTGTGTGTGTGTGCATGCATGCATGCATGTGTGCGCGTGTGTGTGTGCGTAGTATCTGGGGGGGGGGGGGGGGGAGTAGAGGAAAGAAGACCTGCAACAGAAGACTAACTGAATGGCGTTTGTAGGCGCATATGACTACATGGAAACACATGTCAATCTGTGTTTTCATGCTCGTGCCTTGTGTGTTTTTTTGGTACAAGGTTTTCTGTGAATACCTTCGTATGTGAGTACATGTGCAATGTTGTGTATGTCTATGAATGCGTGAGTGTGTGCACATGCATATGTGCGTGTGTATATGTGTATGTGTGTGCGAGTGTGTGTGCGGGGATGAGGGTTAACTTGAGTTTGTGTGCATGTTTTGAGTGTGAATGCATGTGACCAGGTGCATGCACATATGTATGTGTATGCTTATAAATGTGTGTGCATATGTGTACACATTTCTTTCTGTGAATGCTTGGGTGTGTGTTAGATTTTTCTACATATGAAATTATGTGATGATACAGAATTTCTTCTGTTAAATAACTTGGAGATTTATTTTACTTATCATGTGAGGAAGAGAGAGACTGTCAGACAAACAGTCAGACAAAAACGTGCAGACATTCTCAGAAAAAGATAAAAACTCTTATGTGCTATAATTTCAACCTAAACAATCTTCTATTCCCCCTCCCCTATCTCCCCAAAAAATGAAGACACACACACACACACATTTTTTTTGGGGGGGAGGGGGTGTCTTAGTTTTCAAGAGGAGATGTAAGAGTTAGGGATAGTGTGAATGCTTCTGGTACGCAGACAATGCCCTACATATTCTCCCTTATTCAGAGCTGCGGTTGACACCGTTCAGTTTCATCTTTCCTTCCTCAGAAGCAAAAACATAACCTCTGTGCATACCAGGATTCACTGCTGAGTTTCCAAGTACAGGTACTGTTCAAAAATTGTATGAATTGTATGATCTTTCAATTTTTCTTTTAACACAACAAATTCACAAGCACCATTCTCTGCACTTCAAATGATACCTTGAACCTTTCCTTTCAATCTCAGTTCAAACGGAACAAAATTGTCAGTCACCACTTTCCAAAAAAAAAAAAAAATCCTGTGTGTACATGCAAGTGTCTGTGTGTGTGTGTGTTGTGGTGTGTGTGTGTGTGTGTGTGGTGTACATGAAGGATGTTGTGTGTGTGTGTTGTGTTTGTGTGTGTGTTGTGTGTGTGTGTGTGTGTTGTGTGTGTGCAATTTAATGTCTACTCACTTAAAATGATTTTGTGCAAATGTGTGTGTGTGTGTTATGTGTTGTGCGCGCATATTTGTGTGTGTGTGTGTGTGTGTTGTGTGCATGTGTACATGTGCCTTCATGTGTGCTTGGATGTGTGTGTGTGTGTGTGTGTGTGTGTGTGTGTGTGTGTGTGTGTGTGTGTGTGTGTTGCTGCATGAGTGCTTGTTGGTGTCAGTGATGACTGTACAGCTGGTATTTGTTAACCATTGTATCAAGTGTTTCTTAAACTTTAAGATTGTGTGTGTGTGTGTGGTGTGTGTGTGTGTGTTGTGTGTGTGAGAGAGAGAGAGAGAGAGAGAGTGTGTGTGTGTGTGTGTGTGTGTGTGTGTGTGTAGTGTGTGGATGTGTATGTGTGTGTGTGTGTCTGTTTGTCTGTGTGAGGGTGAGTTTGTGTGTGTGTGTAATGTAATGTAATGTAAAAGGATATTTATAGAGTGCTTTACCTCACAAGAGCCCAAAGCGCATATTACAGAAAAACATGATAAAATTATAATTCTAATTCAAAGCGCACGCGCAAACACACACACACACACACACACACACACACACACACACACACACACACACCGCCGAAAGAAAGAAAGAAAGAAACAAACAAATCAAAACAAAACAAAACCAAAAAAAAAAAAAAAAAAAAAACCCTCTCACACGCAGACAGACACAGGAGCGCGTTCAACACCAGCGAACACGCGCACAGTGGTAAGTGGATATCGTTAATCAGTCCGAGGGAAAAGATGTGTCTTTAGGGAGGTTTTAAAAGTCTTTAAAGAGTCCGTGTTACGCAAAGAAGAAGGGAGACTGTTCCATAGAGCAGGTGCCTGGTAAGAGAAAGATCGTTGGCCCGAAGTTTTCAGGCGAGCGGAGGGAAGCCGAAGCAGACGAGAATCAGTGGACGAGCGTAAGTTGCGAGACGGAAGCATAGAGATGGAGGAGGTCAGAGAGGTAGGAGGGAGCCAGATTATTCAGTGATTTGAAAACCAGGAGGAGAATTTTAAAGTCAATGCGAGACTGAATTGGGAGCCAGTGTAAGGATGACAGAATTGGTGATATGTGATCAGATCTAGAGGAGCGGGAGATCAGACGGGCGGCATTGTTCTGAACTTTTTGAAGTTTAGAGATGAGCGTTAAGGGACAACCGGCAAGGAGAGAGTTACAACAGTCGAGCCGAGACAGGACAAAAGCACAGATTAGAGTCTTCAGAGCATTTTGAGTAAGGAAGCGGCGAACTGAGCTGATTCTACCAAGTTCAAGGTAGCAGGACTTGCACACATTAGAGATATGTTGTTTGAAAGAGAGTGTTTGGTCAAGTGTAACGCCAAGGTTACGAACAGACACTGACAGATTTATTTCGTTTCCACCAACATTTATAGAACTAGGGAGAGAATGAGTTCTAATAGTGTGTTTCGAAGCAATGAGGATTATTTCAGTTTTGTCTGCTTAAGTTGTAGTTTGTTATTGTGCATCCATGATTTAACATCGGTAATGCATGCTTGAGAAGAGGAGATTATTTCATGAAGCTGACTGAGATGGGCAGAGATATACAGCTGGCTGTCATCTGAAAAGCTATGGTGAAGGAGAGAGTGTTGGCTGATAATGGCCGAGAGAGGCTGGGTGTACAGCACAAACAAAACCGGTCCCAGGACAGATCCCTGAGGGACACCAAACTGAAGTGCTCTTGCTGGAGACTTAACATCTTTCACTGAAAGTGTGTGTGTGTGTGACAGTCTGTGTGTATGAGTGTTTGCATGAGTGTGTGCATGAGTGTGTGTGTGTGTGTTGTGTGTGACAGAGAGTGTGTGTGTGTTTGTAGTATGTGTGCAACCACGCATGTGTGTATATGTGAGTAGAAAGATAATGTTGCTTATTGCCCAGGCATCCTCATCGGACCAATGAGGGCTGTCACCTCACTGAAGTCAACCTCAAAAAAGATTATTAAAAACAAAAACAAAAAAATAATAATATACACACGCAGAACTCATTGTAAGATATCTTTCATAAACATGCCTGAAATTCATTAAAATGTTTCTTCCATAAAATCTTAGATTAGTTGAAAAATAATAATCTCCTTCAGGAACAAGATCTTTATGGAGTGTACAGTGGTTACATCCGACATCATGTAACTCCCTGACACTCTAATAAGAACATGTTTTGTAGTGAGTTGTACATAAAATGGAAGGCACCATGGAGCTTCTCCACCATTAAGAAGGTAAGCATGTGGGTATAAAAGGAGTGGCTTTCGCGGAAATGGCAAAGAACTGTTTCTTCTTTTCTACCACCAGAGGCACACAGTAACAACTCTTTCAGGTTTGGATGGAAGAGTTTGTTATCGGTCTTCCAGTTCCACTCCTCTTGCCAGAGGTCTTTGACTTGAAACTTGAGCGTTGGGTTTCTGGTGCAGTGTGAGGGACAGAGAATCTGGTCAACTCTTTATTTATGGCCTTCTTGGCAAGTTGGCTTACCTTGAAAGCCGACATGACTGGGGACCCAAGCAAACACCATTGTTGTATCCATCAGATTTCAGTAGGAGGTGTACAGTTCAAACGATTTCAGCAGCTAAGGGTGCTTGAGGTTACTGCCAGCAACTGGCCTTCAAAGCAGAAAGTGAACTGAAATATGTTGAATGTTGATCTTAACAAATCCATTAGAGCACACAGGCAATACCTTGCACCCGCTGAGTGCTCTGTTCCTATCGCCATCAAACTGATCATCGGTAACATCTACAAGTCTTTTAACCCCCTGACTGCTGAGGCTGTGCTTTAGCTGAACAACATAATGCAGACAAACTACTGGCCCTATTCTAACAATATACATATCAGTGATGAGCTGGTTCAGCAGCCTCACTGCGAGACAGCACTCTGCTGACAAGTCATGTTTAGCAACCGCAGTGAAGTGGTTAATCTGTGCCAGAAAATGCCCATAACAACTAAACAAAAGGCAGGAAGTCTTATGCAAATGCTGTGGCTACAAATGCTATGGTACCTACACAGATCAAAAACCATGGTAAGTGCACGCATGTCTATGACACTGAACAAGGTGTTCTTCCTTCACCAACAAATATGGATTACTACACACATCTGATGGATTGAAAGACATTGTTCCCTGAGAAAAAAAGAAGAAAAAAAAAACATGGGTTTCTGCGCATCTTCAACATACAGCATGTCATCGTTCTTGTTCTGTTCACTGTCACTGTATGTTCATAACGTACAGCAAACATTTGTCTTCTCAAAGGTGTGGGTTACTGTACATTCATGATGTACAGCAAGGCACAAAGGTGTGGGTTACTGTACATTCATGATGTACAGCAAGGCACAAAGGTGTGGGTTACTGTACATTCATGATGTACAGCAAGGCACAAAGGTGTGGGTTACTGTACATTCATGATGTACAGCAAGGCACAAAGGTGTGGGTTACTGTACATTCATGATGTACAGCAAGGCACAAAGGTGTGGGTTACTGTACATTCATGATGTACAGCAAGGCACAAAGGTGTGGGTTACTGTACATTCATGATGTACAGCAAGGCACAAAGGTGTGGGTTACTGTACATTCATGATGTACAGCAAGGCACAAAGGTGTGGGTTACTGTACATTCATGACGTACAGCAAGGCACAAAGGTGTGGGTTACTGTACATTCATGACGTACAGCAAGGCACAAAGGTGTGGGTTACTGTACATTCATGACGTACAGCAAGGCACAAAGGTGTGGGTTACTGTACATTCATGATGTACAGCAAGGCACAAAGGTGTGGGTTACTGTACATTCATGACGTACAGCAAGGCACAAAGGTGTGGGTTACTGTACATTCATGACGTACAGCAAGGCACAAAGGTGTGGGTTACTGTACATTCATGATCTACAGCAAGGCACAAAGGTGTGGGTTACTGTACATTCATGATCTACAGCAAGGCACTGTTCCGTCATGAAAACCGTGAAATACAACATGGACTACTGCACACCCTAAAAATACAACACTGATTACTGCACACCTACAAAATACAACATACAGTAAAGCATTGTTCCATCACAGAAACCACTGCAAAATCTTAGGCAAAGTACAGGAAAGGTTAAAGAAATGAGACATGCCAACAGTGAAAGGGAGATAAATCTGTCCCCACTTTCAGCATATCATTTAGACAATTTGAAGTATTTCTCTTTAGCATCACCCTGAAAGCGCACACTCTATTATGCAATGTTCTTCTGTTTATTATGTAACATGCCACTAGCTGAGTGAACAGTGCTCAAAAACAAGGTAGGGTTAAATCTTAAAAAGTGTTTGAAGTAACTCCACAATGGACAAACCAATCACAAAAACAAAAACAAACTTGTTTGTTCATGTTTGGCGAAGTTATTTCAAACAATTTTTAAGACTTGTTTAGACTTCCGCCTGCAGCTGCCTCACTTTGTAACTAAGGTATGGTTAGTTTTTTGTTTTCTTCTGCTATCTCATCTTCCCTGTCCGTCCAGTGGAATTACCAGCATGCACCTCATACCTGCTCCCCAATACAAACACACAGCCACACCTATATCTTTAATGCCACAGCCCCAGCACTGGCAGTCTACAGGAGCAATCAATATCAAATCATCACGAGGCAACCAACCAGCAGAGACATTATACTGAAAGGACTGTACTCATATCGCCTTGGAACACAGCATTTGAAGGACGGCCTTTTAGATTACATGCTCAACTTCCAGTTCATTCTTAGACAGGTCTAACAACAACAAAAAAACATTCAGATAAACTCCTGGAGACATTAAATCAACAGTGCATGGTACTTTTGGATGTGTCTAAAAAAAAAAACAACATTCAAACTCCCGGAGGCATTTGATCAACAGTGCATGGTAGTTTTTGCTTTCCTCTTTAGTTTGTGCCTTTGTCCTGTTCTTTAAAACAGGTATCCACCGGAGAAAAAAGACAGGTTCAGCAATATTTATTTCTTTACATATCCAATCTTTTTTTCCCCTGTGACATCTTTTCCTGTATCCAGGTTATGAGAATTGTAGTAAGCGAGTAGGATGTTGGTAACTGCATTCAGCACTTTTCTTTTTCGTCCTTTTTTTCAGTGTGTGTATGTGTGTGTGTGTGTTTTGATCTTTTTTTTAGTTGGCTTCAATCCACAAATTTTGATCCAGGTTATGAGAATTGTAGTCAGCAAGTAGGATGTTGTTGCTAATCGCATTAAACATGTTTCTTTTTCTTTCTTCTCTTGTGTGTGTGTGTGTGTGTGTGTGTGTGTGGGGCGTGTGTGTGTGTGTGTGTGTGTGCGTGTGTGTGATACTTTTTTAGTTAGCTTGAGCTGACTCAATGACAGCCCTAATATGGCCTTTTGTAGCCGGCTGAGCCATAAGCATCATTACCTTACCTTGTGTTAGGCCTGATCGTTCATCCATTTCAGACAGATCAAACATGACTGTAAATGGACTGAAAAAACTACTTTGATAAATAAAAAGGCAAAACCCACACAATTAGGTATTCTTGCTTTCAGCGCATGAACAAATAAAGAAACACTAAAAAAGAAAACAAAGAGGCAGACAAACTAACCTGGCAGCTTCAGCACAAACTCACTGTTGTTAAATGCCGTTCATCATGCCCACTCCACAGTGATGTCCAGCCCTTCAAGCACGATGAGCTTTTGGAGATCTCTGGTGTCTTGACGGCTGATGTGCTGGCACACCTTCAGCGACATGTAAGTCAGTAGACGACTGGCGGTCACAAGCTTGGTCACACAGCTGATAGTGATCTGGTCGCAAGATTCCAGATGAAGCTGATAGACAGACAGCAAGCAAACGATGGAATCTTTGTTCACAAGGCTCAGTACAGACAGACAGCAAGCAAACGATTGAATCTTTGTTCACAAGGTTCAATACAGACAGCAAGCAAACGATTGAATCTTTGTTCACAAGGCTCAATACAGACAGACAGCAAGCAAACGATTGAATCATTGAATCTTTGTTCACAAGGTTCAATACAGGCAGACAGCAAGCAAACGATTGAATCTTTGTTCACAAGGCTCAATACAGACTGACAGCGAGCAAACGATTGAATCTTTGTTCACAACGCTCAATACAGACTGACAGCAAGCAAACGATTGAATCTTTGTTCACATCGCTCAATACAAAGACAGAACTTTTCTATTATGATTGTACACGGTGTAGAATGCTTTTTTAAATAGTAGTATGCTGAGCTTTCTTTTTTTTTCACACCACACTGATGACATTAGTCCCACAATGCACATTGTGCATCCATCATACAGTCACACTCAGCCTCACCTTGCTGCAGTGCCAGCCACAGCAGTCCACATGATGAAGTATCAATACCAGGTCACCATAAGCCCACACACCACAGGAGACACTGCACTATCTCTTGTGGTGTCATTCTGGTCATGACAATGATACCTGTTCTCATCTAAAATGCACAGGATGTTGTCACCAAAAAAGCTTTATACTGATGGTAACACTCATCTAGTTATGAAATCAAGATAAAGAAGCATGCGCCTTTGGACGGAGATGTCACCATGTTCCATTACGGCATTAATGACAATACCAATAATGCTGGAACACTGAAAGCTTTAGCACAAACTCACTACAGGCATGGAAATGGAAGGGACATTAAAAACAAGGTTACCATGAAAGCTGAACATAACACAGACTCTTTTCCTTAATCAATGAAGAGGAGAGCTTTCCTTTCATGACCTATCCTCACATCATCCAGGTCGGAGACTAGGCACTGAACCTGCAATGCGGGTCACAAAATCTGAGCAACTCTCCCACAGGCATGCCTGTGGATTTAACTAAAATGTGTGGTTGCAGTCTTCTCATTTGAGCTCATTGCATCCTCAGTAACTCGGTAAAGAGCCATCCACTGATCCAATGACAAAAGATAACACACTGACATAATGTTTCTGCTATGATTGGATTCTTAATCACCCTGCCACAACCTCAGACACTAGTCACTTCACTATAGTTGTTGTCTATGTTTATTTTCTTTGAAGTACATAAAAAGGGAGTTGTTGCTTTTTGTTTTGTTTTCACCAGACATCCTGTTTTTGGCTAAATATATTCACAACATCAAACTTTGTGCAAGCTATAACTGGTCTGCTTGCTCTGTTAGGCAAAATTTTTTTATTGCTAACCAATACTAAATACTAAGACCGTTACCAATTCCAGTCTACGACAACTTCCGCTTCTGTCCATCATTTCATGGCCCAGTCTGAAAAGGGAGCACCTTACGGGCCATAGCAACAAAAGTTGGGAAGGATGGGTAGGAGTTTGACTTGGTAAGTATATTTAGTCAACCAGCTAATCTACAAACAAAAGTCTCATTTTGGTGTCATATAATGTATCATGTAAAATTTTGGGCAGAATTCAAAGTATGAGGAGGGTTTGTTCCCTAGTGCTTCACAAGGGGAACCCCAGGTGCTGCTGTGTAACAGCCCACCCTCTTCCCCTTGGATGGTTGGCATCATGAATGCTATCCGAATGTTGGGCTAGATAGGTCTGCCCAACAGCACTCAAGACCCACAAGAGAGAAGCCCTTCAGGTAATGAAAGAATGAGGGTCAATAGGAACATACTTGTCGTACACAGAACAGTGTGACGACTGCTCATTTCCTCTCCAATGGGAGAACACATCCTGAGGGTGGGGTGCAGGCCCATGGTGGATAGCCACTGAGTATAGCCTAGCAGACTATCGAATCGTCCCACCAGCCTACACATGGCTGGCCAACTGTGGGTCAGTCTGCCCTGAATCACTCTCCATGTGAGCTGGGAAAGCGTCTGACTTTGTGAAGGAACGTGAGAGACATCTGTGTTAGGACTGACATGGCCATCATCCTGTGTGGAATCCTGCACACCCCTACCATCACCATCACACTCCGACTCACAGTGTTACTTCGTCAGTGTTGTCTGGGAACAAAGAGATGGGTCAACTTGTGGTCTTCCACTGGCCTGCTTCTTCCCTTTGTCCTTGTGGTAAGTGGGGTTTGGGGAAGAAACATGCAATCCTTGCTGACCCCCCTTTTCATTTTTTCTGGTGTATCGGCATGATCAACACAATGACTTGTCGAATCACGACTGGATTTCCTAACATGGCCATTTTTTGGGAAAAGGGGCATGAGAAGGCTGGTGATAAGGAGACTCATGTGTTGACTGGCTCTCACCCTTGCTGTTTCCTGCAATGTCCTTGCATGAACGAGGCACCGCCAAGAGGACGCGACAGTTAGGAACATGAATAAGGTAAACAAACAAGAAATCCGAATCAACTGAAAATCAAAACCATATATCCAAACTTGTAAGTGTTCATAAAAATAGGGTAAGGTTAACAACAAAAGGGTGCAAGAAAACACAAAATGATCGATGATCCACAAAGTGGCAGCAAGATGGAGCAAAAAACCTGACCTTCACTCTAGTCAGCAATTTCTGAGACAACATGATGGACTGAAGCAGAATTTGTAGACCAGAACTGCATTCACTGTTGGTTAGTTTCAATATTTTTGACCAAATAAAGAAAGCAAACTGCCCACAGCTTGCACCAAGTTTGACATTGTACAGTTTATAATAGCAAACAGAAAACAAACCTCTGTACCTCTTTCAGACAAGAAAATCCATGAGCAGAAATAGCAGCCTCCAGAACTTGATCCGTCAATCTGGAGGCTCCAATCAGGTGCACTTCTTGAAGGGCTTCGCCCCTGATTAGTAAGTCAGAGGGGTCAAAGGGGGTAATGTGTGGGTCCAACACCAAAGTCAAGTGACGCAGCACCTTATAGCTGTCTGCCTGTTGTTTGGCTGTGAGGTAGGACTGGGCAAAATCTGCTTCCTCGTACAAGCAGACCACTTTGAGACGTTGTAGCTGAGGGCATAGGTAACCCAGCATTCCAAGATCTGTACCTTGGATGTTATACAAACCAATAGCCACCATATCTTGGCCTCGGGAAAGGAGCAAAGGCCTTATACCACCATGAAAAGTGACAATATTGTGTTCGTCACTGCTAACCTCTAAAACACACAAGTGCTGCAGTTGTAAAAGATGTTTCAAAGAATCGTCGCTAGCATCATGATGCCAGAGAGTTCTCGCACAAACGGACAGTAACTGCAAGCAAGCTGAACATGGTCAGGGATGATTTTACGACACCGTATAGCAGTGGCATGTAAGACTTCCAGTTTGTGGTGATTTTCTGGAACTGAAGAATGTGTTTTCCTTCCAGTGCTACCACTAGATGTACTTGGTTCACAACGATCTTCCGCTGTTACAGCACTGTCAACATTATTCAGCTCCGGACTTCATCTTTGTGGAGTTGGGCAACAGCCTCCAGGGTGTCTGGAAAACTGAGAGAATGAAGGTTCCGGAAAGAGCGAAGAATGGCGATGCAACCAGTCAGTTCAACCTTAGTGCCAGTGATGTCCAGCACAGCTAATCTTTTACACACTGGCTCAAAGTCGCTGCTGTCACCACAAAGCAACAAAGCATCGCTGTTGGTCACAGGACATCCATGAAGATCCAGGCGGATAAGATGAGGTAGACAGGTAGCGATGAGCTTCAAGATGTCGCCTCTGGCCTTGGTCTGACGAAGAATTAGAGTCCTCAGTAAGGAGAGACTTGGCAGGCAATTGGCAATGGATTGGGGAGATACATATCTGCAGTTGGTCAGGTCCAGAGACAAAAGTTTCTGAAACAAAATACATCAAATCAGATACTTGCAAACATGCCAACCTATAGTCACAGGCTCTCACACTCAAACATCTCTGCATAAACATACACAGACACATTTACAATCAAATATACACACAGATATATTTGTGCATAAGCGCATTCTCAGAGATATTTGTGGATAAATACATACACAACAGACACTTCTTTGTGTTGTGTAATGACCGGATCAATCTGCGTGGTACATTTCATCTCTTGCTACATCAGCCTATTTTCCCAGCAAACAATTCTAAAAACAGTTCAGGCAAACTCTGTTACTTCTTTTTTCACTCATGGGGCATTCAAATACTCTAATGCAAATTTCTTTGACTCCATAATCTGTTCGTTATCTCTTAACATGGCATTAAAAAAAATGTCTTGCAGATTCCTTTTATTCCATAATCAGCTTCCTTTTTTTCTGATGAGAATATTCATACAAATCGTTTTCTTAAGATGATTTAGTGATCCTAATATGTCAAGGTGTGGACTCAGTCACTGAAATAAGTGCTAGGCAATCAATATGATCACTATTGCACTGGTATCCCTTTTTACAAAAAGTCTGAAACATGTTTTTAAAAAAAACATCTGGCATTGCCTATACTAAATTTTCAAACCAGTCCTTGAGAGATGATTTTTGAAGGCTGGCAATGATGAAGCATTTACAGATTTAAGTTCCAGGGAGATAACAACCTGATGGTTGCTCTTCTCTGTTGAAGGGACTTGTGATGACGTTTACAATTTTATGTCAACAGATTTTTTTTTTTTTTTTGCTAAATTACAAGGATATGAAAAGCAGTGCAGCTCTGTACCATTTTGTTAAAGGGGTACACGGACTTGTAAACTCTAGTCCCAAAGCAGAAATAATAGTTTTTGAAATTTCAAAAGAGATCTAAGACTTTTGGAGGTATCATTAAAAATAAGCTAGCTAGCTCACTGTGTGTTCTCAGATGTTTCTCAATGTCACATATGTGAGCTTAAGCAATGCTGACATCCATGCAGCAGACTTTACAATGGCTATGATGAACCTACATTTGAACTTGGGATATACTGATGCTGTATCCTCATACATAGATAATGTGTCTTTGAATATTTGTAGGACTGGTGCTTTCTTTCTGACAGGTACATTCTCATTTTTTCCCTTCATAAGATAGCTCTTTACCATTCAACATGATGATGCTCTGCTGTGAAGTACTGTTTGCTTTTCACCTGAAAGTTCATTTTCAAAGCAGCAAAAAATGTCACTGGTCCATTCTGACTGAAAAGAAAATCTGATTGGTTGCACACTGCAGTGCAGATTTTTAGGAAGTGAGCTTGCCTTCGCTTCTGGTAATGGGGCGTTCATGATTTATCACGTGTAAGATGGTATAATGAGCATGTAGAATTAAGAGCACACATACACACACACACACACACACACACACACACACACACACAAAATTGTGACACTTTTATAAACTGTTGTAATTTTACTGCAGACAAGCACAAAGTGTACTATTTTTTTTACACTGACGTAACATATTACGATTAGAGTTGGAATGCCTGGATACAAACACATCAGTCCCCGACTGATGACAAAAGTTGCTTAAGAGTCTGCCTAACTGATCGCCATCAGCTTAAATATGATGTCAAAAATGAAACTGATGTCAACAACAGAGCAGAAAATGACAAGCCACCGAGTTTGAAATTTTTTTCATGATTATCAAAGAGAATCAATATGATCAAGATAATGCTACAGAGTTCCTGTCTGGTGTGAGACTATGTGACAAGTGCAATGCTCTGTACTTGTTTCATAATGATAACTTATACACCATGGCACCAGCCAGGCACAGAGATGCAGTCACCTGCAGCAATAGTCTGAAAATTTGAGCAGTACACACAAAGACTTATCAATTAAGTGGACTAAAGTTGACCAAAAGGTTCCATTCTTTCCATTGAGCTGACAGCATTCCCAACCAGTTGGAGTTAGGTGGGACCAAAAAAAATCCCACATCTAGAGGCGTCATAGGACTTGAACCCCTGCCCTTCCAGCCCACAACTCACAATGTTAACGACAGCAATACAGCAGCTGGTATCATCAATATTCTTACTTAATATACTTTCTCATGTTACAGGTAGTTTTTAAACAAAAACATTTTCAAACTCATAGTGGGAAAAGACACAAAAACAGAGATGGACACTAAGGTAATGAGATGGGAAAAAAAAAGAATTGAAGCTTCACCTGGCATCTGACAGACAAAAGCACCAGTGCCTGAGATATCAGTGAGGCAGAGGAAGCAGAAGAAAAGCAGGCATGTTTCATCTGGGGCATCAGCAATAAATGGATATGAGTGCTCCGCAGCAAACGCTTTTTTTCCAGATCATGGAATATGTCCTCACATATATGGCCAGCTGCAATAAAAACATACATATTGGTTTTTTTTTTTCCCATGCTTCACACGAACATACATTTACCCATGAAAAAGCCAAGTAGCTTCAACAGTAGTTTCTGCAATTTCAAGAATACATACACTGATAGTGAAGTGCAAACTAATTCATCAGACTCTGAGCTGAAAAAAAATACACTCCTGTAACCTCATCTATCAATGCTCCCCCCTCCACCCCCAACACATAACTTTTAAAAATACAATTACTTATCCAAGATTGTTGACTCATGAGCAACCTTCATCTATTTATACAAAATCTAAAAACAGAAGGCTATCCTGTTAAAAAAAAAAAAGGACATTACACCACACAAAAGGCAACTTTAGACAGACTTCACAGTCTGATTTGTATAAATACTAACAAAGTCTCAGGCTTGAACCATCTGACAGAAATAAACACCGCTTAATGCCGGTTCACAACAATAATCACAAGTATCTTTTGCGCATTGGAATCACTGATAACAGCACATTCATTTCTTGTCAACACTGAGGGGACAATGGACAATTGTACAGAGAGGACAAAATGAATGCTGTTGTTTTATTATTATGTTGTGTGTGTGTGTGTGTGTGTGTGTGTGTGTGTGTGTGTGTGTGTGTGTGTGTGTGTACAGATGTAGTTGATTATAAAATGTTTACATGTGCTTATGTATGTGTCCTTATTTATGCCGAATGCACACACATGCAGTCACAAGCAACACTGGCAAATCATTCCACAAAAGAACATTCCACTGACCATGAAATTTTCACATCTCTGTATGCAGTTATCTGCATTTATAATACAGTTGCTTAACAGAGTCACTTACGCAAATCATTGAAAGGGCCCATGACGTACAACAGCAGTGATGGTATTTTTCCAAACTGATTGTCGAAGTCATCACCCCACAGACGATCAAAATAACGAACGATGATGTTGATGCAGACCTGTGTAAGTGTCAGAGGATTTCGCAAACGAGGCATTCTGGAACTGTATGACTATGATATGTATGACATCCTTCTGGAAACAGAAAAACAAAGAACACCTGTTAGTTGGGTCACATGATCTTTCCTTTGGTGTGTCACATGATCTTTCTTTTTATCTATGTGACCACTTGAACTGTGCATGGTACAAAGACAAAATTTTAAGACTTAAAATAGTTGCAGAGGAACACAATCAGGGAGAGGGGCAGACTAGCTCAAAGAAAGAAACTGACCAAAGTCTCTCTCAAATGAAAAAAAAAGATACAGAAAGACAGATGAACAAACAGAGGGACAGAGAAAGAGATGGGGAGGGGGGAGGAGAGCGGGAGGAAGGAAGGGGGGGGGGGGGGGAGAGGGAGGGAAGGAGACAGACATACAGACACTGAGACAGACAGAAAATTAGACATTGGCAGGTAGGTGGACACACAGAGACAGATGGGGGGTGGGGGAGGGGTAGGAAAAGGGGGGAAAGGAGAGAGGGGGAGGAGAGAGAGAGGGGAGGGGGGAGAGACAGACAGAGAGTGAGAGTGAGAGAAAGTGAGAGACAGACAGACAGTGAGAGAGAGAGACAGTGAGACACTCACACACACACATATTCTTTTTAAACAAACAAAATGGGTTTAAATCAAAGATTGTAAGAAGAGAAGAAAAAAAAAGAGGTGGGGGACAGAAGCACAATGGCAAGACACTCACAGAGAGAGAGAGAGAGAGAGAGAGGAGAGAGAGAGAGAGAGAGAGAGAGAGAGAAAGAGAGAGAGTTGATTAAAGGACAGAGCAGCAGCATTTCATTATTTTCTTGTATTTTTTTCCTCGTAGCAATGAAATTTTGACAGAAAAAAAAATGACTTAAACTCCACCCACCCCCACTTCGACCCGCCTACAAATGTTCCAGAGCTTTCCCATCATCCCTTACTCCTAAACGCTTTCTTTTTCTCCCAGTGGAATTCCATATATATATTTAAGTGGAATAGACACTGAAAAAGTTTAGAACCCGTTTCTTCCTGA
This sequence comes from Conus canariensis, assembly GCA_033310375.1. NCBI lineage: Eukaryota > Metazoa > Mollusca > Gastropoda > Neogastropoda > Conidae > Conus > Conus canariensis. The sequence continues at coordinate 63,093,318 of CM065716.1, read as the reverse complement.
AGTGATCTACCCCTTTTATTACAGCTTTGAACGCTTTTAAAATTGTTATTTATTCATCTCTTTTCTTTTACTTCATTTCGTTTTATTATGATTATTACATCAATACAGTGTCTTAACCAGAGAGGACACATCCTCTGTACCCAATACAGACGAATGTTCAAAATCTAGGGGAGCTGCTGTTGCTGACATTGTGATAACTCCATTAGCTGTAGAGAACTTACTCAAAGGACTGAACCCAAATAAGGCTCAAGGACCTGATGGCATTCCCCCCAGGGTCTTAAAGGAAATAAGTAAAGAAATATCAAAACCACTTTGTCACTTATTTAATAAAACTTTAGAGGAAGGAGTCTTACCGGAAGACTGGAAAACTGCAGAAGTTACAGCTATTTTTAAAAAGGGATCAAAAAATGAGCCTGGAAATTATAGACCTGTTAGTCTGACATGTGTAGTGTGTAAAGTTCTAGAAACTATAATAAGAGACTGTATTGTCAATCATTTTCAGGACAATGATCTGTATTCAGATTGTCAACACGGGTTTAGAAAAAAAAGGTCTTGTATGACACAGCTTCTTTTAACAATGGAAGATTTTACAGAATATATTGAGCAAAAAGCATCATTTGATGTTGTCTACTTAGACTTCAGAAAAGCTTTCGACACTGTACCGCATTGTAGGCTTCTGGAGAAGTTGAAAGGTTATGGGATTACAGGAAATGTACTGAATTGGATCCAGGCTTTTTTGTCTGGACGAACACAAAAAGTAAGGATAAATGACGCCACTTCACAAAGATCAGATGTACTAAGTGGTATACCTCAAGGCAGTATCCTAGGACCCATACTTTTCACTATATTCATAAACGATCTTCCAGAATCTGTCCAAAGCAATTGTAAGATTTTTGCTGATGACACGAAACTGTATGGAAATTCTACCAATCATACAAAAATACAAAGGGATGTATACTCATTACAAGAATGGTCTAATGAATGGAACTTACATTTCAACGTATCCAAATGTAGTGTTATGCACTATGGTAAAACAAACCCAAATCATTAAATATTATATGAAGGTAAATGGACAAGAAAATGAAATAAATGAGTGTGAGGAAGAAAAAGATCTTGGTGTTATTTTTGACCCACTACTTTCTTTCGATGTACATATCAATAAAATCATCAATAAAGCAAACCAAATGATAGGACTAATAAAGAGAACTTTCACATACTTGAATAAAGATATATTATTGAAATTGTACAAAAGTCTGGTACGGCCGCACTTAGAACATGGAAATATCATATGGTATCCCTTACTCAAAAGGCAGTCAAAGGCAGTAGAGAAAGTACAAAGAAGGGCTACAAAGCTACTACGGGAATGCAAAAATATGAATTATGAACAACAGCTAAGATACTTAAACTTACACTCCTTAAAAGGTAGACATATCCGCGGTGATCTGATCGAAGTCTATAAAATATTTAACGATATGGTGGATGTACAAATAGAGGATTTTTTCAAATTATATACTGATAGTATTACAAGGAAGCCAGAGGGAAAATCTTCATTGAACACTGTCAGACTAATAAACGTAAAATGTATTTGGAAAAAGAATAACACATCTTTAGAATGATCTACCAACTAACATCAAGTTTGCACAATCTACTAACTCATTTAAAAATCTCCTTATGCGGATCGTAAATTCACTAAATTGTTATTTGAATTTGATTAACAAACCAATATGCGCATACGCAACAAACCAATTCAGAATACTAAACAATACATGGATGGGGATTCAAGAAAGGCCGCGAGGCCTAGGCTACGTATATCAGCCTGTCCCCTTACTACTACTACTACTACTACATGTTACATTTGTGTGTCTGAACAAGCTATCAGTATATCACAAAAAGCTGTGCTGACACTACCAGTGTATCACACTCATTGTCAGGTGTACACTCTCAAACAGTTAAAAAAAAAACCAAGATCCTACCATCCACTCTAACCCACCAGTTGCCCAACCCATTATCCTGGATAGCACCAAAAACTGACAAAAAGAAATGACTTCAAACAAGCACATCCTCATAATAACAGCGAACCCTTTTGTCCAATTAGCTGCCAGAATGATTAAAAAGTATTGATTGTTGGACCTTATCAAGAAAAAGAAGAATCTTGAAATTTTGTTCTCCAAACTAACTCTTTACTTCTGTCTGATTGCTTCCAATGATCATAGTACTGGACAGTAACCTATGTAAATATATTGTCACAAGTGACAAATAGTGAAATCACGTGTTTATGTGGGGTAACTTTATCAGATAAGAACCCAAACACGGGAGACTAAAGACAACTCAAAAATAGGGGTAAAATACAGAATGGAAGGGAAAAATTAGGATCAAGACCGTATATCTTTCGTAAAACAACATAAAACATAATAAATACGAATTCAACAGCTCTCACTGGTTTTGCCACAAGTGGCATTCGGATTGGCCGAAGATAGCGGCTGAGAAATTGAAGGGAAATAATTCTAGGCAGATCCTGTGCAGCAGTCATTGCTCGTGACAGTCACATGACAGTAGACATAATCAACATGGCGAGCAAAGGAGGAGCGCTGGATATGCGGTCTCTCAATGGCCCTCTCAGTGACGCTGCAGCTAGAAAAACACACAAATTGGCAGTTTCAAGAGACTATATTTCACAACCAAGAATCAGTAAGTTTTCAAACTGGGTTTGTATCTTGTATACTATGCAATATCTTTGTCAAAATTCTGTTTCTGGAGATTGAAAAGCACTTTGTCGTCTGCCATTTACAAGCCATCCGTGATTCGATTCGTTACAGTGTGATAATGATGGCGAGCATCACAGTTTATTTGAAAAGACCTCATCTGTAAATGAATGTCCATAAGTTTTGAAACAATGCATTAATGCTGGTCTACTTGAATTTTGTATATAATATTCGCAAGAAAACTAGCCTATGTCTGTGAATAGTCCTGTTCTTCCGATACGCTGTCGTGTCATCGGTCATGAGTGCATAAATTGCTTGGGAGCAGTGATGGCACTTGACCTTAGCAGACGACGTTAACTGGCCTATGGCTTCGAATTCAAGCCAAATGCAGATTACACCTCTTGACTCCTAATCGATTATAAAAAGTTCATAACAGAATTAATAAATTTTTCTTCATATTTCAATCTTCAGTCAAAATTTAAAAAAACACAAGCACGGAACTTGTGTGACGGTTTGCACTGAGGATGTATACTTGACCCGTTCGTCAGATTTTCATTAAGTTCAGTTATGCAGTGAATTTTGTAGACCCAGATACCAGACCAAGATTACTCTTTTTCAGGTTTATGAAAATATTATAACACTCTTAGAATTTTTTTAAAAAGAAAAACGTCGAAAGAAAAATTTGTGTGCTGTTTAATAAAATTATTAACTTCAGTTTCTGCACTATATATTCTTGAACTTGTGCATCCAAGAGTAGATAATAATTTTTATCAGGCCTCATAATGTATTCTCAGTTTTGCACAGAAAATGTAACCATTTTTCTTGATCTAAGTTTCTGTTTCATCCTGGATGGTAAACGAGTACTGCATGTTATAATGTCCATGGACAACCAGCTGCAGAGAGTATTTAAGTGGAAACTGAATGCATACAATTTCTCAGGACTGAAAGAAGTTGACAGATCACATTAAAAAATACTAATAACTACAGTATTATTTATTTTCACTTAAAAGTTATTTTTGTTCAAGTATCACTTTTTTGTATAAGATTGACAAATTTATTCTTTATAACAACCATGAGCAGAAAGAAACCCTGATGACTTGTGTCCTTGTCAGTGTCAAAACTTTTGCTGTTAAGGAAAATGCAACTTGTTGAATGAAATATGTGTTTGAATGATCTGAATATGGTTGAACAAAAGTTTAATTTTATTCATTTTTAATAGATCTTTTGTCATTACATGTTGTCAGATCATTATTGGAAAGAGATAGTTGTACAGACAGATTTGCAATTGAATCAGAAAGGACAGTTTCACCATTTTTTTTTTTTTTTTTAAATAAAGGGTCCATTTGATTTAGAAAAATTGTCACTGATGATCACATATCCTTGTTTAAATAGTTTTGTCATGTGCAGTGACTGAGTATTGTTCTTTTGGTTCTGGCATGTGCAGACATGTGTTTTGTGTATTTGTCAGTTCCAGTCAGTGTAAAAATCTAATTGAATATTTGGAAATTGAAATGAGGCAAGGAACAGTAAACGTTAAAAAACAAACAAGTAGAGTAACTCACTCTCCCATGCTGAAATGATTGCACACCCATAACTCCCAAGTAAATGCTGCTTATGGCACAAAGGCGGAGCAGAAATGCCAACACAGAACACACAAAACAAACAGGGTGATATCCCCAAAAACGAATGCTCTAAGATTGCCCATATACCCTGTATCTGACACATATACACAGCAACAAGACAGTCATTCTTAGCATACATTTAAACTCTCAAATTAGAATGTGGCACTTTTTTTCAAAGTGAGGTATAACACACATTCATTGTAGTTTCATTGGTTGTAAGTATTGTTTTTATATATTACAATTGTTTCCTTGGCAGTTACTGATACAGCTCTGCCATAAAATTACTTCAGTAATGCGAAGCTCCATCGTTCTCTGTCCAGAGACGTTAAAGGTAGAAATATGAAAGAAATGTCTCTGTCAATTCTTTGAGTACCTCCTCCTTTCACATAATTTCAACTGATATAGGACAGTATCCCCAAAGACCAAATAAATAATGTGCATGATAAAATTTACACTATGTCGGTATGTGTTCCTCTTCTTCTTTTGAAATAATTTATTGTGATTATTACTTGGTACTATGATTGCTTTGATGAAAAGGTAGTCTTTATGGTGACATATGGAAATAATCCATGTTTTTTGTGCGGATGCAGCTTCTTTCTTTTCATTTTTTTGTTAAGTGTTATTCAAAGTGCACTACTAAAAAAGGCTGTTAAAAACAGGCAAAGAAAACAAAAAAAATGGTGAAAGTGCATTTTTCACAGCCCAGAACAAAAGCAATGATTACCAAAAACAAACAGATAAGCAAACAAAACTTGTAATGACAGGTGTCTCTTCAGTTAAATGTAATTTTTGGGTATAATTTACGCAGTGGGTGTGCATGAATGTACTCTCATAAAAATCTCAGTTGTATATAGCACAGACTGTTTAATTTTATCACATTTCACATTAAGACAACAATACTGTTAATATTTTCGGTAGTAACCAGAGCTCATTCTTTAATGAATGTGTCCACAGAATGAATTTTCACATTTCAAGTCACAGTTGGATACTGTAAACAAACGATTCTCAATGATTTTATGTGATTGGTCCATTCTACATGCTAGGTATCACAAAAAGGCTGATAAATCTAGAATTGAAATTATTAATGCATCTGAGCCATGTAGATATGTATGTTTCCAAGATATGTTAGTATCATGAAAAAGATACTCTAATTAAATTTCCACTATTTTGTCATATTTGACCATTTGTTAATCTTATGCATGGTAAAAGGACAGTAGTCTGTTTCTTTGCCAAATTTTGTTTTGTACTGTTATTGTTTTCTCCCGCTCCCCACCTAACCCCTGCACACACAGGCACACATGCGTGCACGCATGCATGCACAAACACACATGCGCACACTCTTTATTTGGGAGACAGAGAGTGTCACTTGTGTGTGTGTGTGTGTGTGTGTGTGTGTAATGTACAAGGTTTGTAGGCCGTGATGAGGGAAAAAAAAAAAGGGTCAGCAAGTTAATGGGAAGGGAAAGTGGAAAGTGAGTGGGGTGGGGGAGGGGTGTTTTAGGTATACTGTTTATTTATAAAAGTAAGTAACAGTGTGTTTTTTTTCCTCCTGTGCCGACCCAAGCACAGTGAGAAGTGAAGCAAAAATGTCAGTACATTTATCAGAAAAAAAGGAAGGAATATAGCAGAATCATCATGATTTTGATGTTGACTGACCGTCATTGTGCCAGTCACAAAGCGAGTGCGGGATGAAAAACGGTCATACACACAAAACTCCACTGCCCATCTATACAGGCAGTGTCCGCAGGAGTATCAGCCTGCGTACGCAGAAAGAAAGAAAGAAAAAGAAAGAAAGAAACATAGCGAGTCAGCATGCGCAATTCTCCACAAGTCAGACATTTACCTCCTCAGTGTGTCACTGGCCTTTCAAGGTCAGCTGGCTGTAAGCAACATGAACTGAATTGAACTGTCGGCTTAATTGAAAAGTACCTATTTTTTTGGTCATGTTTACTGTTTTCTTGTGGTCTTTTACTTCTCATGTGCACTGCAACATTCACATCACTGGCTCTGCATTAACAACTGCCTTTGCTGTTGAAAGTAAGACAGACCAGAATGTCTTGCTTAGCAGGGGAAACAACTTTTCCCAACCAGTGTTTTCAGCATGAAAAAGTGCCATAGGGTAACAATTGTTATTAATGATAATGGAAAATCACTATTCAGTGATTGAAAGAGGAATAAGTTCAGTGTGAGGTGGAAATCAGATCAATCCCATTCTCTCTCTTTTTTTTAATATATATAGTTTTTACAAATATCTTTAGATTATTTTTTTTTGTTGACATTTCACTGTCATAATAATGTGCCCCCATGGATTTAAGCTCTGGAGTAATTTATATTAATTTCTGAGATTGGTTTCTGTATAAACAAAAGTGAGAGTGGTTAATGTCCTGTAATTGACTTTAATATGACAGTGATACTCGGTTTCAATTGTTTTATTTATTAATTTATTTGTTTTCAATGTAAACTGGCAGTGTCACTGTTATGTTTCAGTTTCATCAAGGAGGTATACTGTATGTGAATAAGTCCATATGCTACATATATAGCCATGAAGTCCGATTGTACATAGGTTACAGCTAATGAATTAGATAGGGAAAGAAATTGATACAAGAAAAAAGTTGGAAAGATAAGCTCCTGGATAAGATCATGTCATTGATTTTGACTTTTTTTCAATTGATGTTTTATCAGTGTTATAACACTGTAGTATAAGTACCTTTTAAATAAACGTTCACAGAAAATGGAAGTTCAGATGACTTAGAGGTTTGATTTTTTTTCATAGTACAATGACATCAATAGTATTGATGACAGTACACTTTAAGTCAATGGCGTCAATAGTATTGATGACAGTACACTTTAAAAGTTTTGGTGTTCATTTAAGACATATCTTATATGATCTAAATGAAATGAAAAGGGATACATGTGCGTTTCAACTTGCATTTTTGTAAAAATTGCGTTTGATTTTCATTTCATAAATGTCTTGATCATTGCAGCTTACAAGACGGTATCTGGTGTGAATGGACCTTTGGTCATTCTGGATGATGTCAAGGTGAATATTAATTCTGAATTTATTGGTAGTAAATAAAAAAGTTCCTTTATATTTGCTAGTAAATAAGATGATAAATTTTTCATTAAAAATCTTAAGAAATTATTTGTACAGTGCATTTGAATTGTCTGTTAACCCTTTAACTCCTGGAATTATTTGCAGTTTATGAAGAAAAGTCATTAGCCTCAGAATAAAATCTCAGACATTCAAAGAAAACTTCAAAGTGTACCAGATTCTATGTTGTCTTAAGGGAAAATGAATGGAGAGTACAGTTGTCATACGTTCAAAGTTGATGGGATGAGGTTGCTCACAGTCATGGGATAAGTGGTCCTTGACTGTTCCATTTCCAGTATGACCTGCCTGCTGCGTCGATGTACTTGGAAGGTTGTAATCCTTGTCAGGATAAACAAAACCATGCACAGGTCCTCATCGGGATGATCTACAACATAACATACATGATTTCCTCCAATGTTTTCATTGTTGCTGTTGTTGCCATCTTTCACCTAGTCAAACAAAATTCAAGCCACTTCTTTGACATGATACTTTTTGGCAGCTGTGTGGACAGGTTCAGTGATTTCTTGCTTTACATGGGGGGGGGGGGGGGGGGGGGGGCAGGCATCAGTGTGCATCAAACCTGATCCAAAACTTGCTGAGAAGTCGGACCCGTGTGCCTTCCTGGCCCCCTGCACACGTTAAAAAACCCATGGCAGTTGAAAATCGAAAAGAGCAGGGGGGTTCCCCACTGCCCTGGCAAAATTGATGTAAAGTAAAGATAGCCGCCTGGTATTTCTTACCAAGCCTCAAAAATTGTCACTGACTGTTATCTGTGCCATCGTGTACCGGTGGAATGGAGGACACGTATAAAACATCGTATGCATCCTATGTGAGAAACTGGAGGAATAAATGAGATAAATGAAAATGAGTGACTGATATTTGAATGGTACGGGAAACGACTGAATGAGCGCCAGTAGGCTGCTCTTCGGCCGGCTCTACCTGGGTAGGCAGCCCGTTGAGTGAGTGAGTGAGGTAGTGTGTTTATTATAATGCGCTTAGAGCTTGGTCTGTGACCAAGGATAGGCGCTATATAAATACCCAATATAATAATAAGTTGTTTCAAATATTCTGCAAGGCAATTGTCATTTTCAAGTAAGTGAACCTGAAACTTAAAGGGAATCAACAAGACAATTATTTATGCAATGATGCCTGAACCATGCTATTTCTGCGATTAGGAATGAAAGGCTTAATACCTAATGGTGCTTAAGTATCACAGCTTATTAATAGTTTGTATGTTAAACGGCAGGTTTACTAGGTTAATCATCTTGTTCTGTAATATTAGTCTTTTCAAATTTATGTTAGTTCAGCATCTAAAAAGAAAACGATTTTCTATTAGATCTCATGTCTTCTGGTTTGTTATTAATGTACTTGACATTTGTTAGTTTTGTTTTGTTTGTTTTTAATGTGAAATTGAACAACGAAGCCTGGGAAGGTTTTTTTTGTTGTTGATTGTATGCTTTTTTTTCTGTCTTATTTGTTTGCTTTAGTTTCTGTCTCATTGTGCCACTAAATCAGCATTACCCCCACGCCGCTCATTCTGGTTCATTGTCCCACTACAACTACAACTGTGGCACGGGCAATTCACAGGGAGCAGTTAATGTCAAGTCGCCAGTCCACCATAGGAGACACTGCACTGCGGCTGAGTCACTTCAGAGATGTTCAGTGGTGCCTGTTCTGATCCAACATCACAGGACACAACCTACTAAGAGCCCTACTGACAACAGTTGTTGCTTAGTCACAGAGCCAGCATGACTGAGCTCTCGTTCTAGAGGATGCCACCATGTCTGTCCAGTGACAGTCCCCATGAACTTGCCAGTGGTCTTGACAGGAGATGAAATTGAAACTGTCACCTTGAGAGCAGGGCATGATGGGCCACAGAATTTGAGGCAGTTTTTTTTTTTTTACGCTGATTGATGGGGATGATAATGATGAAGCGACAGATTTCCATTCTCGTCTGAGATGCATGACAGGGTGCACTCTATGCTTACTTTCATAACATGTCCCAGCATTAACCAGGCCCCAGAGATACAGACATGCGGTGCTGGTAAGGAAACTTGAGCAATGCTGTCTGAGACATATCCTTTAGGTGGATGACATTTGACTGCATGGACCCTGTTTTCCCAGTTGAACATATAACAAACTTGATCCTGGGTAGGAACCGGTTAGGGTTGAAAAATGTCACAAACAAGGGGTGCTTGATGGGCATCAAATCCATGAGCTCTTGGCCCAGACTCCGCAGCGCTGACCATTTTGCAAGGCAGCTGGTGCTTTTGAAGTTTATAGTTCATTTTTTCACTGGTTTCTGCTCGTGATTTACTGTGTATTGCCAGCATTTCAGGGTTTTTTTCATGTCTAGATATCAAGTATTAGGATTATTTGTTGAAGGAAATGTGTGAAAAAAAACTTTTTTTTTCGTGGGGGGTTCTTTTTTTCACTGGAGGTTTTGATTGTAACAGGTGTTTTTTTTTTCTCACTACAAATGTTTGTATTTGTGTAAAAGTCAATTGTCTGCAAAAATTGGAATGTGGTTTTCAATTTCGCTTGATTAACAGTTCCCGAAGTTTGCGGAAATTGTCAACTTGACATTGGCGGATGGCAGTCAACGTAGCGGACAAGTTCTGGAAGTCAGTGGGTCCAAAGCTGTTGTACAGGTATGATATTAAATGTTGTATACATTGGAAGTACATAACATGTGTAGATGCCTCTTTACTGGTCTGTGTAAACCGACAAATGCATGTATTTAACCTAAACATCTGAATATTTTTAATGTGTTTAAAATACTGTTGCCACTTGGCACATTCAAACAAAGATCATCATGGCACATTTTTAGACATTCATTTTGGATCCATGTGCGTACAGTGTTGCTCATTTTAGTATTGTCTTCCATTGGCTGCCAAGAGTTATGATACGTCTGTGAGGCTGTAATTTGTGGCAGAGATCATTAACTGGTGATTCACAGTGAATTCAATACATGTTGATTATAAGGCTTCCAGGGTTTTGAAGAAGCAAGTTGCACCAGCCATACAGGTTTAAAAATTTTCTGTTATTGGGATTTGAACAAAATCAAGGGTGTTTGTTTAAGAGAAACTTGATTCTCAAAAGCTACATTATTTAAAAAAAAAAAAGGCCATTTTCCTTCAAAAGTATGTTGTTGTATCAGAATACTTGCTAAGTAGTATGCTGTGCAGTTAAACAAACGAACAGGCAAGCACAGCAAAATAATGGAAAAGAAGATTTTAAAAATTGATAAATGGATTTATGCTGTATTGTCTGTTGTGAAATATTTATATGTATTAGACATTTCAGAAACTTTTTTCTTCAGAGCGAGGGAAAATGCAAAATGGAGTAGATTTTTTACTAGCGTTCAGTGACTACAGTGTCTCATACTATTGTCCTCAAGTTAATCATAAATTGAAATATACACAGGCATAAAACATTACAATTGACAGAAGTTATGTTTCATTTATTTCTGATCTGTGTGTCATACATTTTCTGAGCCCTGTGTTCTCTGCCAGAAAAAAAAACTAGCTTTCAGTGTGTATGTGCATGTGTATGTGTGTTTGTCTGTCTGTCTGTTACATTTATGCACATGTGCATGCATGTGTGATAGAGAGAGGGGTAATGATATCAGAAATATGAAATGTTCTTTACATTTTTTTATGAATGAATTTGTTCTAGAGGGGAAGAAAGTCGAGTGTAACCACAAAGGCATTAAACAGTTGTTGTAATTGTCCTTTATGTATTAATCTGCCAGTGCACCCACACAAGCCATCTGTCCTCTGTTCCTTGTTTGGTCATAGTTCATCAAAGATCAAAAGGGTGAAGAGTATATTCTGTTTCTAGGTGTTTGAGGGGACCTCAGGGATTGATGCCAAGCACACAACATGCGAGTTTACAGGAGACATTTTGCGAATGCCCGCTTCAGAAGATATGTTGGGTAAGTGTGTACTTGAGTAAGTGTGTACAATAACTGTTAATGTAAAGAAAAAAATGTATTATCAAATATACAATATATACTGCACCTTTTCTTGTAAATGACAAACATTTCACTTCGTTTCAGACTTAAACTGAGGACACTTGATGTTCTTTTTTTTAATTCTTTTTCATTTCGTTATCTTCCCCACCCATCCCCAACCCCCATGAGTGTGGAAACATTGTAAAGTTGCTACAATATTGCAGCTAAGTTATTCAGCATGGAATTTTCTTAGTCTTCCCACCGAAAGCCCACCCCAAACCCCCTTACCTGTAGTCGGTACATGGGTCTTCGAGACTTGAATAAAGTAGTTTTCACTACCCTTCCCCAGATCCACTTCCCAGGCTTTATCAAATAATTCATTGATTTCAAACCCATTGGAAGTTGTAGGTGGATTAGTCCTCATTCCAGAACTTTTTTTTCTTTTAACTTGAGGATAAACGGATCACATATTGCCATATTATGGGACATCGTCATGGTGATTTTAGAGTGTCACAACTTACAGGTGTTTTACATTCAAATATTGTCTGTGATATCAGCACTTTTGTTCTTAACCCAGATTAAAAGCAAGTCATTTCACCATTTCAACACATTACAATTGTTCTTACAGTAGTTGCCTCACTGTTTTGCCACACTTTGTGAGCAGTATTGCGGCACTCGTCAAGTCGGCTTGGACCCATTTCTATTAAGATTTGTTTGCCAGCTTTGAGCTGGTAAAAGATGAATCTTATTAATGGCTCCAGTCTGTATAAAATGTTGAAACTTATCCACTATGTTTTTCAGCTGTCTGAAAAGGAAAAGGAAAAAACTGGAATAAAAATTGGGTGTATTGAAAAAATGTGCTGTGAATGCAGTGTTCTCAGTTCATAGACAGGCTTACAGTTGGTTGTTTTGATAGTATTAAGCATGTCTATCTCGTAAAGGAAAAGATCTTGAATTTTCACTGATGAATTGCAAGAGTATGATGATGTACAGATATTTTCCCTGAACATGATGATTTTGTCTGCTAGTCATAGAATATACTGGTGTGATAGAAAACCAAATATTTAGTGTTCAGTTAATTCAGTTTAACACAAAAATTAGTGGACAAGAGAAGTTTGTCTTCCTATTGCAGTATATATGTCAAACAAAGAAAGCCCTAAGAAGTGTGTCAGAGTTTGAATAAATAAAGTGTTAATGTGAGAAGGGTAAGACAAGCTTAGTTCGTACTCCAATCCTTTTTTTCAACAGATGTATCCACAGTAGCATAAAGCCAGGTTACAAAGAAATTAGTATGATTATGAAGTTCAAAGCTTAAATTCTTAGTTGTATTGACAGCACACACATGACAATCACTAAAATCATAGTGCAGAAACCAGTAAGTAGTTGGCTGAATTAGAAGTCCGTAGGACTATACAGTTGGAATAGAAATGCTCAACCTTGATCATATTTTTAGCAGTTATCAAGGTTTTACAATTTCTTGTAATAGTTTTTGTAAGAATCAGCACTGACAACTCACAAGATCACCGAGAATATTCTTTCCCAGTAATCACCATTCCTTTGATGACTTATTGGGCCAATAGCTTGGAAATGGTAGGACCATGCCTGCAGTCTTACAAGCCAGTAACTTGTCATAGAACACACCACATGAGCCTTTTTTAAAGATGCAAATCAGAAAGAAAGAAAACAGCTTGACAGACTCTTCTGTATTTAATTTTTCTTTAACACACTCAAGCTCTCACTGCCATTTACGTGATATTTTTGTTTGTGCAGGTCGTGTGTTCAACGGGTCAGGCAAACCAATTGACAAGGGTCCTCCAGTTCTGGCTGAAGACTACCTAGATATCCAAGGTAATGACGGAAGTCTGTCCTGCTATTGTAGGCTAATGCATTGGATGATATGAGAAAAGTACAAATAAAACTGTTGGTAAGTAAAAGATGATTGAATAACCTTTCTCTGGTTGCTTAGCGTGTAATAATCTGCTCAAAGTTTGTTTTCTCAGGTTGACTTTGTTTTCATTGCTTGATTTTGGATTGTTTTGCAACCACATAAAGAAGTTCTCATTTGTAAAATGTCAGTTATGTTAAAAAAAATCTTTGTAAAATGGCTGTTACATTTCCCATGCTGAATTGTTCTTAAGCTTAGTTGTTGATGTTTGTGCTCAGGTCAGCCCATCAACCCATGGTCACGAATCTATCCAGAGGAGATGATTCAGACAGGTATCTCAGCCATTGACACAATGAACAGTATCGCACGTGGTCAGAAAATCCCCATCTTCTCAGCTGCGGGCTTGCCACACAATGAGGTAAATTGCTTTTTTCATTCTTTGTGCGTGTGTGTGTGTGATGACATCTTGAAGTATTACAGTAAGTTTCGCATTCAACAACTTTGGGGAAGTACTTTTTTGTTGAGTGCACAAGTGTTCATTCCTATACCTAATCTAAGACTTCCACTTCTCATAATTTGCCCATATCCTCCATTCTTTCCTCTGGAAGTTAGTGTGGCTGGATGCAGTTGGATGATGTTTTGTTGTTTATTTTTTAGTAGTTAACAGTGTGCATTGGATTACAAAGAAGTCTGATATTCTTAGTCCATCTAAGCTTTCCTCTCAGCTTTTAGATGCTGTTTCAGAGTCAGTAATGACTTTATGATCACAGGTGCCATTCATAATTGGTAGGTTTTTATTTTGCTGTTGTTTTTCTTTTCTTTTTTTTCAAATTTCCACTGACAAGGCTGAAATGGCACCTGTGGTGACCTGGGTATAATGAAACTTAAATAACAAATTTCAGTATTGTACCCATTGATTTTAAAACAATTTGCAATGTTGTATCCATTGACTTTTTTTTTTTTCAGTTGGTTGGCCAGTATACCTTAGTGTCCTTACTCGGTGATTTTTAGCTACCAGTTTTCCCCCCATATTTTGTTTTGTTTCTTTGGTCAGTTGGCATTTTGTGCTGTTATCTGTTTACTCTTGACTGAGCTGTACAAGGTTTAAAATGGTATAATATATTTGCATCAAATTTTGTTGGTCATTTTTATTTTTGTTTCCCTTTTTAATCAATGATGTAGCAGGCATAGTGGTTCAGACTGTGTATAATTTTTGGACTTTGCACACATTGTCAGTCACTTTTATCCATTTTGTTGTAACAAGATGCTGACAGTAATTCAGCTGCCTGTGGTGTTTTCAGATTGCTGCTCAGATCTGTCGTCAGGGTGGTCTGGTAAAGCTGCCAGGCAAGAGTGTGTTGGATGATCATGAAGACAACTTTGCCATCGTCTTTGCTGCCATGGGTGTAAGGCTTACTAAGAGTCTGTGTGTAGCTTGTTTGTCTGTTCTTTGTGTCTGTTTTGTCATTTGTCTTTTTTTTTTTTTATGATGATGAAATTGAGAAGACAGTCTTTAAATATTTACTTTGCCTTGTTTTCCCTCTCCCGTCCTTTGAATTATACATTCACATTGGTGGTTCATTATTAAAACGGTTTGCCTGGCAATATAGGAAAAGTGAACTATGGTATATTTGCAGAACCATATTTTCAATCAACAGAAAGGTATTGTCACATTTTAAGACTTTTATTTATTTTTTTTTTTAAACATGATTACATAAATAATGCATGGTTTCTAGAGAGCTGGTTTCTAGAGAGCTCGTTTCTCATGTAACCTTATTCTTGTATCAATGGATGTTGCAAGTAGGTTGCTTTTTTGCTACAGGTGAACATGGAAATCGCTCGATTCTTCAAACAGGACTTCGAGGAGAATGGGTCTATGGAAAATGTGTGTCTCTTCCTGAACTTGGCCAATGATCCAACGTAAGTAATTATGCAGGTGGAAACAGAAAACGTTTTCCTTTACGAATACTTGCATTCAAATCATATCAGCAGATAGACTGTTTTGCTACTTTTTTTTTCAAAGTTTTGAGTTATAAAAGAATTTAATGGTAAGTTGAAATGTTTCAGTTCCAAATGAAATAATATGAAAGAAAGGGTGATGTTTTAAAGAAAAGAATGGAACCCTGAACAGTTGTATTCAAAACAATCATCAGAGATGTAGACACCTTCTTTATCCTGAATGCTTTAAAGTTTTTGCCTTTTTATGGGTTTTGTTTTTTTTGTTATTCTTTGTTTAGTTTTGTGTGTGTGTTTTTAAGAGGAAGAGTGTGTGTGTGTGTTGGGGAGGGGGGGGGGGGGTTGTTGGGTGGTAGATGGTGGTGGTTTGTGTTGGATCTTGTGCAGGACAACATCCTTAAATTTATAACACATCAGAAAAGGTATCCCTTGATTTCTTATTTTATTTTATTAAAGATGTGTTCAAGATAAAAAGTTAGATGTCTCTGGCATTTTTAGTAAGGAGAATTTTTTACCATCAGTAATATTCACCATTTTCAGCTGCGTCAAATGAAGGAGTAAAAGAAAAAAAAATTAATCCTTTGATTTGGAACTTAACTATTTAGTTGGGTTTTTTTTTCTCATCTTGTTTTTGTGTTATGAACCAATAATTGATGATGGGGATGCTTGTACTGCAGCATTGAGCGTATCATCACACCACGCATTGCCCTGACGACAGCTGAGTACATGGCCTACCAGTGTGAGAAACACGTGTTGGTCATCTTGACAGATATGAGCTCCTATGCTGAGGCCTTGAGAGAGGTACAGTTTGCTTGCTTGTTTCATCACTAATAATGTTCTCTCCACAAATTAATGTGCTGAACAAGAAAAACACACAATTTTGTTTAATTGTGGAACATGTCGTCATATGTGTTTCAAAATGATTCTCTTCATGAATAAAGTGTAGTAAACTTTGGACTTCACGTGAACAGCATTTGAAATTTTTTATTGCGTGTTTATGAAGGAGGTTGACCGTTTTGTTGGTTTGGTGGCATGACGATTGTGGTATTTAACATTGTGATCGATTTTCAGGTGTCTGCTGCCAGAGAAGAGGTGCCTGGTCGCCGTGGTTTCCCTGGTTACATGTACACTGACTTGGCCACCATCTATGAACGTGCTGGACGTGTAGAAGGACGCAATGGCTCAATTACGCAGATTCCTATCCTCACCATGCCTAATGATGGTTAGTTTCAAGCATGCAGAGACTTCTCTTTTTGGCACTTGACATTATGTTAGCAGTGTTACACTTTAAACAAGTTTTGTTTCTTGTTCTTCATTGTTTTGCCGGTGTAATTGAATAATGTGAGTGGCATACTCACCTCATAAGAGTCGGTGTTGGCCAGAAAATCTCACAACTAAATGCCTCTGATGAGAATCAAACCATCAACCTCCCAGCTGCAAGTCTGTGACACTAAACATTGCACTATGATATCTGTGGTCTTGAAGTTTATCCATGTTGGAATAGATATGGACACAGCTTTAAATGTATGGTACTATTGAATTAGCCAGTGTTAATTTCCACCCGCGGCATATGTCATCAGATTGTAAATGAAGTGTTGTAGATCACAATGCGACTTTGGTGACGCATGTTTTTACATTCTTTCACAGATATCACACATCCTATCCCTGATCTGACGGGATACATCACAGAGGGTCAGATCTATGTGGATCGTCAGCTGCACAACAGACAGGTGCGATACTTTGTCTTTCTCAGGTTTTCAACCATGTGAAATTGGAAGAGTGTTGGTTGTGCAGAGCTGCCAAGAGCTGCGCTTTTGGCATAGCATTCGTTGATAGTGCTATTCTGCTACACTTTGTGACAAAATGCTAAGCCTTGAAAAAGAAAATTTTAAAGTATTTTACAAACATAGCAGCAGCTTAAATGCAACCAAAATAGCGTAGATCTTTACCCTGTAGACTTATTTCATGAAATGAATGGCCAATGAAGAAGAGGATGAAAGAGCAAAAGGAAAATTACTAAAAATAATCATGATTTTGCTGCCCCATTAGTTGGTTGTCATTGTTGACCATTTTGATTTCTTTTTAATTCAAGTCGAAATGACACAATAACTTCTTAGGTTTTCTTCTTCTTAACCTTTCTATCCCCGTTCCGCCCTATTCCGCCCGACCCGTCAGGCTCCTGATCCGCCCTGTACCGCCCGTTCCTCAGTAGGCTGATTGTCTCGGTGTGCCTCCCTTATTTGGGTTGACCACAGTAATAAGACAAACCGGTCGTTATCGGGTCTTTCCTACCTTTCTCAGCGCCATTTGTGAAAGCGGTTTGTGGCTTTTTTGATTTTTAATCGATTTTTTTTTGTCATCCCATCGACTTCCGACTACGATCAAAATGTCGCACTCTGACAGTGACAGTGACATGAGCTTGACTGTGGACCAAATGTTCAATATGAATGTGTTGCCGACCGAAAATGACGACTGGAATCAATCGGACATTGATCTCGACTCTGTAGACAGCGACAGTGACTATGAAGTTGCAGAAGGAGTGAATGCGAGTAGTGACAGTGACTCGGACATAGGCGACGCAGGTGACGCAGGTGCTACTGATGTCGGTGGATGTGCACAGTCATCGCAGTGGTCAAACGACGACTTTCGGACTGAAGTTCGTGTGTTTGATGCATACAGGGGCCCCCCACGTCCACAAGTGAATCTTCGAACACCTTTTGATTATTTTTCACTTGTTTTTCCTTCGGACGCATTCCATCTCATGGTCAGGGAAACCAACCTGTATGCAAGACAAACGCTCATGGCTGCTGGTCTTCCTGAGGATAAGTTTCAGCCAACCACTGTGGATGAAATCAGAGCTTTTGTTGGTCTTCTCATGTTTATGAACATGGCCCCTGTTCCTCATCGTGATTTTTATTGGAAAGACTCTTCTCCTTTCTTCAATCCCTGGGTGTCGAGTGTCATGTCGAAGAACAGGTTTGAACAGCTGAACCAGTATTTTCACCTCGCTGATACCACTCAGTTTGTTCCCAGAGGTCAGGCTGGGTATGACCCCCTGTTCAAAGTCAGACCTCTCATTTCCATGACTCAAGAATGTTTTGCTATGCAGTTTCTACCTGGGCAAAACATCACAGTAGATGAGGCAATGATCAAGTTCAAGGGTCGTTGTGGTTTTCTGCAGTACTTGCCTGCAAAACCAACAAAGTGGGGCCTCAAGGTGTGGGCTTTGTGTGATGCCGATTCTTTTTATATGCTGAATTATTCAGTATATACTGGGAAGACCAATGATGTGCCTGCTGGGACAGGTGATGCCCTAGGGGATCGTGTCGTCAAACACTTGGCAGAACCCCATTATTTCAAGTGGCACACCGTCTACTTTGATAATTATTTCACGTCAGTCCCCTCATTCAATATCTGTTTCAGAAGAAAACCTTGGCATGTGGGACTGTGCGAAACAACAGGAAGGGTCTGCCACAGGATATGAAGCCAGCAAAATGTGTCAAAAAGTCTGGGGACACAAAGCGCTGGTTTCGTGAGATTGGCTATGATGATTTGAAGGGCAAGCTTCAGGCTGTTGCTTGGTTTGACCGTCGTAAGGTCACCCTTCTTACTTCTGTCCATGATGGAACCGATGGAGAGCTTGTCAGAAAAGGTGCAGGGGGTGTTGAAAAAGCCAGGTATTCTAGGCCCCTGGCTGTGGCTGATTACACCAAGAACTACAACGGTGTTGACAAGCATGATCAATTGCGATCATATTATTGTTCCAAGCAGAAATTCATGAAGTGGTGGAAATATGTGTTCTTCTTCTGCCTGGACACTGCTGCAGTAAATGCCTTTGTAATCTACAAAAACTCTGCAGATGCCCCACTGAAACTGCATGTGGATTTTCACACTGAGATTGTCATGGGCATGGTGAATGGTTTCAAGGGTCGAAAACGGATCGGCCGTCCCGTCGTTCACGACAATCCAGACAAGCACAAACACACTCCTTCCAAAATCCAGTCTGCCAGAGGCAAGAAGGACTGTGTCTGTTGCAAGAAGGAAGGCAGGAAAACCCCAGCAGGCAATGCCATCCAGTCAACACATGAGTGTGTGATGTGTAAGGTGGCTTTGTGCAAGGATCGTGGCTGCTTTTTTTCTTTTCACCAGCAGTGAGTAGGTTCCTACACACTCATTCTTAGCAGTACACCTGATACCTGACTAAATCAAGGACTGAACTTTGTCATTTTTGTTTTGTACAGACTGTTTTGGGGTTGACTAAATATTGAAAGTGCCACATACAAAAGTACTGGAGTTTGTGCATGTAAGAAAAGTGCACAACGGAAAGAAAATTTCATGTCAGTGATCTGTGTGTGACAAAAGTGATCAAAAGCAAGAACATTTCCAGTGACTGTGTTGTTTGTGTGTGATCACATTTGGATTATATAATTCATTACATCTGGAACCATATGGTGAGTACAACAAAAATATTTGAGTGTTGTTTTGTGTTGTGATGCCTGCCTCTCTTCCTTCCTACTAACACCTGCATATAGTTAGAAATATTATCAGTCATAGGAATTCTTTTTCTCACAAACACAAACTAACTCATGCAGATCAAAAAGCATGCACTCCAATACATTTTCAGTAAGTATGGTATGATTTTGACCTGTTATTTTTTTCTAATTATTTTTTTCCTGCTATGTAACTGCTAGGTGACTTAAAAGCGTCACAAAAATTTCACGTATATTCCTAGCTACCTGTGTAACTACTAACACCTCACAACACCCATCAGTTCTTTTCAGATGGTGAACCTGACCACTTGCCACCAAAAAGGTAGGTGTTATAAAGTTGATGGGTGTTGTATTGCCTGTCTATCACCTATTTCACTGACGTAGGTGTGTTTCCCAGGTAAAATCAGGTGTGCGAGTGTTGAGTCATAAAAATATTTTCACATCCCCCTGAAATAACAAGTGCAAACCAAAGTTCAGCTTTCCATAGATTTTTGCTGAAAATTTGAAGTCTTTATATCCATTAGTTTATTTTTTACAATTTTTTAAAGTCAGTACCCAATTCGGGCAGCGAATTCCAATATAAACTTAGTAGTCTAGGCGACTTCTGTCATACGAAATACAGGACAATGAAGGTTAACCTACCATGATGTGGATGTGAAGCATGATTCAAGTGAAAGTGCTGTTGTGTGGTATCGCAAACAAATGCTATGCTTAACTTAGGAATGCCACACTTAAAATGTCAAAATGCTACACTTTGTGCTTTGGGGTCTTGGCAGCTCTGGTTGTATTCTATCTTTACTTCATAGCAATTTTGTAACAAGTTGTTGTTGTTGTTGTGTTTTTTGTTTGATTGTTTGTTTATTTGTTGTTTTTAGTTTACTTTAACTTACTCCTCAATGTTCATTTCTTTTCTTTTTCTTTTCTTTGTTTTATTACCTTTGCTACGGATTGTGTGTTTTCACGTATGTCCATAGGCTTGTTTCTGTGTCAAAAAGACTTCACAAAAACTAATGAAATCAGTTTTAACGAAACTGTGTGGAAAGGTGGAATGTGGTTCAAAGGACAAACCTGTAAAATGTTGGTATAGAGCCATGGGCCGGGGACCAACCCATGAAGTTGTGATACAGATAGTAGCAGTTGAATGTTCTTTTAATTGTCAAATATTAATAGTACAGCAGAAATCATGATTTACCATAAAACGTCTGTTTTCAGATCTATCCCCCGATTAACGTTCTGCCCTCTCTGTCACGTCTGATGAAGTCTGCCATTGGTGAGGGAATGACTCGTGAGGATCACTCTGACGTCTCCAATCAGCTGGTTAGTTAGTGTACAAAGACTTGCATGTCAGCTCATTGAGAAGCAACATCTTTTGAAAATTGTATTTGGGGGAGTGTGAGGGAGGATGGGGAGGGAAGGTACAATTTACCTGTTTACTCTAGTTTTTTTATGATCTTTATTTTGTGAATTTGATTCCATGGGAAAGTCCTCAAACTGCTGCTTCTGCTTTCTGTCATTTGTTCCAAAGGAAAATTCAACTGTTTTCAAATATTAAGATCACAAAATTGAGCAATGCTTTCCGCAGGCAATGATGAAAGTTTGTTTTTTGGATATTGACTTGTCAGGGATTCTTTAGGGTAATTTTAAACCAATTTGTATTTGACTTCTGTGATTGTTAAATGTAAGTGAAAACCTGTTGCAATTAAATGTCAGAAATTATTCCTACATTTGTTGTGTTCTTATTTTCACCTGAAGCTGAAAAAGGAAAGTGTAAAGCTGTTTTTCAAATTGTTATCCTGCCGCTTTGCAGAGTTAGGACATGTTGGTGAGACAGTTTCTCTCTTCTGTTTGTTCTTTTCTGTTTGTTTGCAATAGCTAACATAAATCAGTCCCTAATCAAAATATAAATGGTATTAAATAACATGCTGTATCACTGTAGAACAGGAGTAAGTTACATTTTCATGCTCCTTCCCATACCCACACAAAACTGGTTGTGCTTTCAGTATGCATGCTACGCCATCGGTAAAGACGTGCAGGCCATGAAAGCTGTGGTGGGAGAGGAGGCCTTGACGCCAGAAGATCTGCTGTACCTGGAGTTCCTCACCAAGTTTGAGAAGAACTTCATCTCACAAGGTAATTCTTGTAATCATTTTAATCAAAGAGCTGACATGCAACTTTGAAGATGCAGACTTTTGTTCAATGACCAACAAACGAGTTTTCCACTAAGTGTAATTAATTACACAGTAGGAAATAAATAACAAAGATAAGAAAAAGACACCAAATGAGCACAAAATAAAGAACCAAGGTCAGAATATCAGTGATGTCTTTTTACCAGGAATAGCCATATTTGTCACAGGAAAAAACCTAAAGGTTGATGGCCATTCTGGGCCTCGACAGTTGGGAATTGTATGTTACTTGAAAACAAAGGAAAAAATATTCGCTGTGAAAACAAAAGGGAGCACTTTTTACACAAGTGGACAAATTTTACAGCAGATGGGAAGTTGTAACTCAAAATTCTGTGCACATGCACGTTAGTCCTCATCTGGCTGTGGAGGAGACCAGATTGAGCAAAAGTTAACAAGAGGAGGGAGATAAGATAATGTTGCTTATAGGCCAGCCGACTGCAAAGGCCATATCAGGGCTGTCATCTCGTTGAAATCGACTCAAGTCATTGAAAAAAAGAATCCACACAACACTTAAAATAGACTTTTAAAAGCACACCAGATATTGTGTTAAAAATCTTTCCTTCATAAAAAATTAAATCAGATGAAAAATGGGGGCCGGAATAGCTCAGTTGGTAGAGCGCCGGACTCGTGATCCTGGGGTTGCGGGTTCGAATTTCAGTACAGGGGCATTTTTTTCCTCGGAGTTAACATGGGTTCGGACTCCATTTCCCATACAGTCCTTCGAATGAGACTATAAACCGAGGTTCCGTGTGTGAACGCACGCACAACATCTTGCACACACGTCAAATCCCATCACCAACTTCGGAAGAGAAGGCCAGTTTGGCCGTTGGTATGGATGACGCGTTACACATAGCATGCACCTTCCCCGAAGATAGAGTATGGCTGCCTTAATGG
Organism: Conus canariensis; assembly: GCA_033310375.1. Taxonomy (NCBI): domain Eukaryota; kingdom Metazoa; phylum Mollusca; class Gastropoda; order Neogastropoda; family Conidae; genus Conus; species Conus canariensis. Next base: position 63,070,540 of record CM065716.1, on the reverse strand, counting down.
CGGGATAAAAAACGGTCATACACACAAAACTCACTGCCTGTCTACACAGGCAGTGTCCGCAGGAGTATCAGCCTGCGTACGCAGAAAGAAAGATGAAAAATGTTCTTCAGAAATCCAAAGATCACATCAGATAGGACATCTGTGAAAAAAGGTTTTCGTGGAGTTTGCTGTAAAGTGTTTATGTTTTGCATCATGCAGGTCTGCAGCACTCTAAACAATCATGTTTTACTGTGAGTGGTACATGTCATGGAATGCACCACTGAGCTTCTTGACTTTTCAAAAGATAAGAATGGCTGTAACAAGAGTTAACAAGAAGAGAGTACTGAACAAATTGCTAATGGTTGCACGCAAATCAGAAAGTGAAGACTGATGAAGTTGGATAATGAGTACTGCTGAAAAAAAAAAAAGAAAAGAAAAAAGGAGGGGGAGGAGGAAGAAAAATCAACGCTGCTAGGCCTTCAGGAAACGATGCAATGAACAGGTGCAAGCCCAGAAAGGGGGAAACTTTTATTTGTGCATGATCTGCAAGCACACATTCTGGGATTCCATGGCTTATGGTGGCTGCGATGATGTGAGAGTGACAACACGTGTACTCGTAAATTTGAACAGCATCACATCTGTTAGATTATTGCTTGTTCCATAGAATCCTTGAAAATTTTGTCTGTTTGCTCTTGATTTTTACATTGTTTGCTTCGGCTGGAATGATTCTGGAATAGGCATGTCTGGACTGTCAAGATCAGACATTGATAGCAAGTGAGCAAAAAGTGAAGAAGCAACATCAGAAGTGGAATAGAAGTGGAAGAAGCAAGGAATGTACAAAGTTGAATTGCAAAGTAGATGAATTGCTTAAGTTTCATGTATGGTAAATCTCCTAGGTAATGTGAACGGTAGCCTTGAACGGATATAGAACGAGTGTAGGTGGTCGCTGGTATAACTCGTGTAATTTGTATCCTTTGAGGAACATAGTAGTAATGGTGGACAGTGGTATTATTGATTGTTATGTGAGTTATATCCTTTGAGGGACATGATATAAGTGAACAATAGTATTACTCATTGTTAAGTAGATTTATCTTTTGAGGAGTATGAGTATAGGTGGACAGTAGTGCAACTCGTAAGTGTAAATTGTATCCTTTGAGGGACATTATGAGTAAGGTAATGTGCTTATAGTCCAGCGGACCGCAAAGGGCCATATCAGGGCTGTGACTGTGCGCATGTCAACTCACAAGTCATATATGTAACAAACAAATCATTCACACAACCCTTTAAAACACACCTTTTAAAAACATACCAGAAATTTTGTGAAAAATCTTTCCTCCGTAAAATCTTAGATCAAATGAAAAATGGTAATCTCTTTCAGAAATTCAAATATCTCATCAGGTGGGACATCTCTGATCAAGATTTTCATGCTGCAAAAAAAAAAAAAAAAAAAAAAAATAAGTGGATGTTGGTATAACACATTGTTAAGTATATTGTAACCTTTGCGGGACATGTTATGAGTATAGGTGGATAGTTCTAGTTCTGTTCTCTGAAGACATCCTGCAGTTCTCTTGAGAGGAATACAGTTAAAAAATTTTGGCTTTGTTGTTTATGAAACTTCTATCAAAAAGCTGTGCGGATTTCTTTCCAGGCCACTATGAAAACAGGACCATTTTTGAATCCTTGGACATTGGCTGGCAGCTGCTGCGAATTTTCCCCAAGGAGATGTTGAAGCGTATCCCACAGTCCACCCTGGCCAAATACTACCCCCGTGATGCCCACCGTGCGCAGACAGCCGCTGCTGCCGGAGGGGCTGCAGCCAAGGAAACCACCGCCCTGTGAGCCCAGCCTCAGGCACTCTAGGCCTGAGATCTGTCTCCATGATTTAAAACATTCTCCATTAGGTCAGAGACTCTTTCAACATCACTCAGTGAAGCTGTATGAGGCATTGAGAACAGTAATAGTAGGGATCTGTAGAAACTGAAAATGTCATTCAAAATACAGTGTGTATGGGTTGATTTAGACTTTTTAGGAAAAGAACACTGTTGTGTACTTTTATTCCTATTTCAGTCAGTAGTCTGTTTAGACATCTTAGGTGTTCAGAATGAAGATACGTCATATTATATCATATTCTCCTTGTAATATTCAACATTCCAGATACATCATCATGTTAGTTGTTTGATAAAGGAATGGCGTATGTTTGTAATCTTTGCAAGTTGCAATGTTTGCATATTTCCGCTTCATATATTCAAGTAGGTTACTTCTATCAAAACTTCAATACATGAGCGTATGTTGTATATTTTCACTGGTGTGGAGTACACTATGTGACTGATTTTCTTCTCTTCTCGTCTCTTGATTTGTTTGCTCCATTTCCATGGCAGGAGATCAGATTTGGTTCTGTTAGACTGTAGTTATTTGTAGGTTTTTTTATGTGTGTGTATTGTAATGCTAGTGCCGATTCACTGATGTTAGCGTATCACAAATCTGGGATTACTTCGTTAGCACCCTGTAGCTGGTATACATTTCCTGACTTTTAGTGACAAAGTACTGCCTCCCAGAAATGGTTTTTCGGGTTGTGTTCAACATTGTGGGGTTTGTGTGTGTTTGCATTGTTACTGATGGTTAGTTTTTAACTTTTGTTCAGCAAAACGGCCTGTGATCTTTTTGTATTTGACTGATCCTGTGTGTATAAGATCCATGTTCTTAAGATTCTGGTGTATTTTAATTCCGAGTTACAGCATACGTAGAATGTAGGAAAACGTTTGTGACAAATTGACAGCATCTGTAGCATATTTAGTATGCCAGAAGTCCTAAAGTGAACAGCGGATAAATCTTAAGTGAATCGTTTTTCCCGCTTCTGGCATTGGTTGTAATTGAGTTCTAGTCCGAGTTAAACTGGCAGTGCATTCAGTGTAATGTCCAACCAGAGGTGATGTACAGAAGGTGAAATTACACAGTTGAGCATCATTGTCTGGCAGTGGAGTGTGGATAAACCCGTCATTTGACCTTCAAGGAATGTGTGAGTGGAATTAAGATGCCGATCATGGACTAAAATGAAAGTGGTAGTGGTTGATTCTGTTATGTGTGCTGTGAGTTGCGACTGTATCAGGTATTTGTGCTACATGTGTTTTCACATATATTAGTCAGAAATGACAAGTAGGTTCCAGGAATCTTCTGATGTAGATAGAACAAAGGGAAGATGTGACATGTTTGTTTTCATTGCTGTTCACTGAGTGTAGAAATTGAAAGTGTACAAACACTGACATGTGAAATGAAAAGCAAAATGGAAGACTGTTGACATATGTTTTTAACTCTTGTTGTTGTTGTTGAAACTGACTTTTTTCTTCTTTGTTGTTGTTGTAAGGTTGTTGTACACAGAATTGATAATATAAGAAAATTTATTTACAATCAGTAATATCACCAACTGTTACATTACACTGAACATCAACATCTTCAGTTGTTATTTTCACAAAGCTGCCAGACTGGAGAGATTGAATAAAGTATGGTCTCTTCCAAATCGTTGAAAATCAGCCAAAAATCTAAAGTTTGATGAAATAATCACAAATGGCACCCAAATCAGTAAAATATGCCAAACTGCTTACTTTGAGATCCAGAATATTAAGTTCATCAGACACTTATTTTTCATAGACGCTTCAAAAACTTCTGTGGTTCTGTCTTGGTTGGACTATCACAATGCTGTACAAGATGGACTTTGTCAGTATTGATAAATTAGTAGTACACAAGTAATAATTTGTCAGCTCACCTAGTTTTGAAATTACTATAGACAAAAAAAAAAAAAGGGGGGGGGGGGGGATTTTGTTCTCAACTTCTGCGTAACTTCAGAGGTATTACCCTCACTCTGCAAATTCCAGCTCACCAGCCTCGGCCTGGCCTGTCCAGCCGTGGCCCTGGCACCAGCAATGCACAGGGAGTCGGTGTCAAGTCATGGAGGCAATCCACCAAAAGAGGCACTGCATAGCTTCTGAGTCACATCTGTGGTGTTCAGTGGTGCCTGTTCTGATCCAACATACATAGAATACCGTTTCTAATTACAATTTAGCCAACACAAACGAGTGTCCCCATTCAAAGAACACCACCAGGTGGGTTCAGTGACAGTCCCCATAAACTTACTGGTATCGATGACCTCGACATGAACTTCCCAAGGGCCTCCATACAGAGGAAATCGAAACAGTGGTCACCATGAGAGCAGGGCCTGAAGTGCAACATCATTTGAGACTTATTTTGTAGTGCTGATTGACAAGGATGATGGAGATAATACTGTGGAGTACAATTCCAGTTGGAGACTGCATAACGGGGCTGTACTTTACGCATACTTTAATTGTAATATCCCAGCATCAACCAGGCCCAAGATACAGACATCTGCAATATTGGAAAATTTGACACAGCTGGAGACGTATCCATTAAGAGGAGGAAACTTGAAAAAGAGAATGTTTCTCTCCTCCCCGATCTTCATAGGCTGTTTCTAGACGGATAGAATACAAGGTATGCATGCATTGCTACTATGTTATGAATGGCACAATGACACTTTGCATTGTCTGAATTTGTTCATTTGTACATCCCATCACATTCAGTCTAGACTTCAGATGAGACGGTTATCTTTCACATACTTAATCTGAAACACCTCATGAAGTCTTTGGTAAGTGTGCTTTCTCTTATGGACCTACCTACCTTGTGGAAGTTCCATTTTCTGTCGGTCATGCGCTGTCTCTTTACTTTCAAATCCAGATTTTAAACTCATTTATAATCAAAATCGCTCTCCTTTCATCCATTGACAGTTCTAGCACTTTTACATCGTACAATTTGCACTTCAGCCACACTGTAAATGATCTTAAATGTGCTGATGCATTATGCATTTTCTCATGTGGTTGCGTGTTCTTGGCATGTTGAGTAGATTGGGCAGCAAGGTGAACAGGTATGTGAAATGTTTATGTACTGGAATGAATCATTTGGCGATAGTTAATGTAGACAGGCGTTTGATTTTTTTTCCTTTTTTTTTTTTTGTTAACAAGAAAAAGGGTAGCAGCAGGGGATGAGGTAGGTGGCAGTTCTTTATCAGCTGAAGACTTTTCATTCAAGACAGTACTTAATCATGTGGGAAACTCGGTGTAGGACTATCCACTTTGGGCTCAGTTGCGAAACAAAAAAAAAGTATCAGCCACCTGATTTTTTCGAAGACCACACACCCAGTAATATCCTTGTACTAGCCATGTAAACTGCTATTTGGTGAAATATGTAGCGATATGTTTGTCATTGATTATGAGAGAGCCACTGCACTTCATTGAATCACATACCACACCCTCCCGTTCCCTTATGACCCACACAGTGAGACCTGTGTTGAAACCAGGAAGTGGTGATGTGAGGTCGTTGATAAAGCTAAAGGTTTTGCTGTGAGATCAGGTCATCAAGGATATAGTGATCGAACGAGTGCAGGGTAGCAGCTCATCGATAATGAATGGTACACATGTCATTTTGCTTCTGACATGGTAGTTGACGTGCTGAGTAAACTAGTTTTGATGGGGTTTAACTAACCTTGCCTAACCCTGCTGTTCAACAAATATGCTCTCTCCCCACCAGTCTCAGTTTCCGTTTTCTCCTGTGCTCAACTCTGCACCTTCTTCCTCAATAATAACTTATCAATGTAAAATTCTTTGAATATTCATGGGAGTACACATGGCAGGTAGATTGGACCAGATAAACCAATGTTGGTACAACTAGATGGGTGAAAAGGGAAAGAAGACTACTAATGGGAAGTTGAACAGTGAAAAATTTACCTTAGAAGGCAGTTGTGTTTGCGAGACCGAAGAAGAGAAAGCTTCAGCGTAATCACATGCAACATGGATTCAGTTGTGCGCGCACACACACACACAAGCACATGAGCGGACGCATATACACACTCCAATAAACAACACAGCAGCAAAAATTGATCTTTGCTCTCTGAAACAGCTGACAGGTGCAGCTTTACTCTGCGACCATTATGCAACTAAACCTGCAGCTGTGAATGGCAGACTGATGTTGCTTTTTTGTCGTACATTCTTGCTCAAGCTTTCACCTCTCTTTTTTGATCCCTGCCACCCAACCCACCACCCCACCTCCATCTTCCCTTTCCCTGCTGGGCCATCCAGGGTACCCCTCATGACCCCTTTTCGCCATGATGGTACAATGGTTGCAAAGCAGTTTTGTTTTACTGCAACTCTTTCCCCCCGCCCTCAACTGATTGTGTTGGCTCTCCCATCTCCGGTCTGTAAACAAAGATCAGGGTGGGAGCAGAAAATCGTAGCCATACTGAAAAGGCCAGTGGGGGGGGGGGGGTTGCTTTAGGCCCCTGGTGGGGTGCAGGGGCAACGCCCTGCTGGGGGGCAACACTCCCCAAATGCTGAAGAAAATTTTTGTCTTGCCAAGACAATTTTGTGGCCTCTCCTTGAAAACAAAGTTAATAATTAACTTCTATACAAAAAGACTCCAAATATGACAAAATATGACTTGCCGCTTAAATATCAAACTGGAAATGTTATGTCAAGTACTTAGAATGCATCTTAAATTCAGTAAACCATCAAAAGAAAATAGGATGCAATGTACAAATATTACTCACCAGTGATGTTAATAGAAGATAGTGGCCAATTTCAATCACTTAATTTATAAATTCAAGAACAGGATTCCTGTTTTTTTGTTTTTCTTTTAGTCTTACATGGCTTACATTCAGCAACTCCATGTGTCATAGTACATGTTGCGGTTTTCCTACACATGGAAGGCTGTGTTCCAGGTTTTGAGCATCTTTGGCAAGTTTTGACTGAAGGTGATTAAATCGGTGCCAGTGACAGAGGCAAGCAGTGTTCCGCTAAAAATACACAAGTCCGAATCTTGGCACCCAGCAGGGAATCAACTTTAGACACCGGAGCCATTACTGGAGCAGCAGTAGGAAGATCTGATGTGTGTTTCAGCGCATTCCATCTCTCCACATGTTTCGTCTCCTGGGAATCCACTTCGATTGACTTTTTTCCCCATTCGACTTGTATACAAGCTTCCGACTGCACGGTATACACCAAGCAGCACCCACTTCATTTGTTTTCCGCAGCCATTTTCGGAACGGACATTCAATTCGTCCATCTCATCCATCCATTCATTTCTCCACTTGTTTTTCTTCAGGTCATTGTCAATCTTCCATGCCTCTGCTTCGTCGTTAATGAGCTCCATTTTTGACAAATATAAAGCACGATGATATTGTCTTCACACATTGAAGACAAGGTGGCGATTTTTAAATGAGTGGCGCGAAAACCTGAATCGGAACACGGAAAGCACACATGTGGGGAAAAAAAGGAAAAATTTGCTATACGGAACTCCGTATCAGTACGGAAGGTCTCCCACCCCTGCAAGCTTTATCATGCACACACATACAAAGACATGATCCTTTATCACTCAAGTCTACTTCACAGTCTTCAGCCTAGTCTACTTCACAACCAGGCTGTTACAGTTTTGCCACTCTTGGATAGTGAAACTCTAAAACTTAGCTAGGGAAATTTTCAGACCAGACCTGAAAGACAAACTATTAGTTACCAGATAAGGGCTGAGGAAGGGGGAGGGATGGGGGAGAGAAGTGGATCTTGCTACTCTCTTGCAAGTGGTCTACTAGTGATGTGGAACTGGATGGATCAAGTTGATGCTCTCTCTTCAAGAGGATTTAAGTGATGTCAATGTACATTTGCGCCAACAAAGACAGAAAATATATAATACTATTCTCGTAATTATTAAAACTGCTATATACCCCAGTCTGCTACAAAAGCCAAGTCCATAAAAAAAGAGAGGGTTTAAAATGTGAAATTTATTTCATCATTTTGAAACGATCCATGTCTTCAATGCCCTAAAATATCCATGAAATGGATCACAGTGAAGTGACATGTATACTGTACACACAAGTGGAGGAAAAACAAATTTTCAAAGGACCAGCCATTGTAATGTGAACACAAAAATAAAAATAAAAAATCCATTCAAAATTGGGGGTCAGTGGGAATAAAGGCAGACTTCCAGGATTACATATATTTACACTGTTATGGGTACCTGAAACCTTTTCCTCCCCACAAACGAGTAAAATGTACAACTATTCAACAAAATTCAACAATTTGCTCAATTAAGGTGCTGTTTCAAATGAAAGCAAAAACTCTTACATCATCTCGCAATCATTTTCTTTTCTTTTTTTTTTATTTAAAGACTTATTTCACTTCCAAAGAAAGCCACTTTCTTCGCAGAACACCATTTCATCTAATCATGATCACTACCCTAGGATACAGCCAAGCAGGTTTACCTTCCCTTACACAATGTTGCAAGGGGCTTCAGCTTATGCCAAGTAAAGACCTTGAAAGGACTTACAAGGATTATTTCCGTATTTTGTAGGAACCTATTAAACAACTTGTCAAGAAAATACAAAGTTATCAAGAGAATACAAAGCCTACCCATTAACGACGCCTGACCTCTTAAAAAAGTATATAACGCACGAATGCATGTCTTCAAGATGCTATTTCATGTGCCTGTCACTTGACACGCATTTCTTTAGGAACACTTTCAACCATCAAAAACGAAAGCCACGGTGCCTCACAAACTGCATATCATGCAAAATGCTTATCTTTTGAGTCTGTAAGCATCCAGTCCCTGCATTCCTTCCCTTCCAGCCAATAATCCTGAAATAGGCAAGCCCTGGCACTCTGCGCAAGCTTGAACAAGTGCCAGCAATGACAAAGATTTTGCATTTTCTTGCAAAAATGAATCTATAAAGATCAGAACGAGACCAAGAAAGCAAAAATGTCCAAGCAGGAGTACTGTTGGCTGAGTGTTGTATGTCAGATGGGGCCAGACTGAAGCTCAAAGAAATGCTGGCGGTGAACTGAACACTGCTGCTGCTAATTGTTTTTCTTTTTTTTTTTTTTTTTAATGCTGTTTCCCTTTTCTTTTTCACCGCTGACACAAGGACTTGTAAGGATGTACATGAAATCTCTTGTTAAGTCCCTACTTGGGAAGGTCAAAATATTAAAGAACTTTTAAGGGCCTGTAAGGACTCTGAATACACTAACATTCCGCAATTCTTTATATGTCCATTTCCTAGATTGGGGGGGGGGGGGGGGGGCGCGCTGGCTAACTTCAAAAGATATATGTCATTACCTTTGAAAATGTTTGCCTTATGTTTCTCAATATTAGACTTTTACACTTGATAGTGGCATTTTACAATTCATCACTTCACTTGACTACCATTAAATTCAAATTAAAAACATGGTAAAACAGCACTCAATAAACATGAATATATACACATATTCAAACATTAAGACAATACATAACCATTAAACAAAAAAAGCAAAAGAAAAATAATGAATGCTCAAATAACCACCATAAATCCAAACTTTTAATGGAAAAAAAAGAAGAAAACTTTCTAGCAAAAACGACTACATTTGAAAATAAAGTTTCTAAAAATGTGCTTCAAATGAACACCAATATAGACAGACATTAAAAAAAACATTTAAACTAAATTAACAGTGCTGATACTAGCAATGCAAATGTCTTCCACAAATTTACAGACGTTTACAGTTTGTACATCATGCACAGTTGTGAACATTTGAAAAAGGCAGTACCCAGAAGATGCCAAAGAAGCAATGCATAAAAAAAGACAACAGCAAATTCTGTTCAAGGAAAGTGTACTTCAGATGACTCGCTCATCTGGTTATCCACAAAGACCCTTCAAAAAAGAGTTTTTTGGGGGTGGTTATCTGGCAGTTCTGTTTGAACTCTTAAGCTACTGTAAAAAGTCCACATCGACCCTGCAATGCACAACACTGAAAACGTGTGCACTCTGTGTTTCAGACTCTTGTATTCCCATGCAGATATCTATGATAAAATTAACACGACTGTAGAGAAATCCAGCATGGAGGATTTGTAATGAAAGCCCTCCACCATGAAAACGAAAATGACAACAGTCAAAATCCACCTGCAAGACAGAGGGAAAAGTACTGCTGAAACTGGAAGATTAAAACCACAAGTGCTGAAAACGCAACATCAGATGCATGATACAGTCTAAAACACCAAGTGCTTGGTATGAAATGCTGTCAGGAATTTCCATCTTATGGAATGGTTGAAATTTCACACAGAAAAGGGAAGGACAATGTGTGCTTGCATTATCAACTCCAGCAGCAGTTACAAAGCTGGTTCATGGACTTCACAGGCATTACATAGCACAGATATGACCTAGTCAAACAGCCGGTTCATTCTGTTCCAGTGCTGGATGGACTGTGGAAGCTGTTTGGTAAATGAGGACTGTTCCTGTATGTGCAGCCTGCAACCCTTCCAGATAGCAGCTTTAGGCAATGTAAGCTGAATAGCATGTCAGACAAAAAGGAAACAAAGTACAGTCTATTTCCCAATAGAGCTGTACATGTGCACTGTGCAGAGAGGAAAAGCTTTTAACGGCAGACTGTTGAACACAGAGAGGTACACTGTACCTACACAATACTGACGACATAATTTTCACAATTACATCACTTGAGAGAAATTCTGCTTGGATGGGGGTTCAATTTATCCAAACAACAGTGAGCCCGCCCACTGCTTACAATTTGTCCAATCAATTCAAGAAAACATAGTCCATACTAGTACTTGTCTCATCCAGATTAGACAAGTTTGGTTCTCTCCCGGTAACATGCAGGACTTGCAAAATTTACAAATGTCAAGTTAAATCACCTGGTAATTATTTTCCAGCAGAGGAAATCGTAGCAGGAAAAAAAAAGTCTTGCTCAACAGTAATTATTCAATTATGAGATTAACATATTAAATGTTGTTCAAGATCTGAAGAAACAAAGAATACAGGGAATGTTGAGGGGAAGGAAACAGGAGGAAGGCGTGTGTTAAAGCAAAGAAAAAAAAATCATTCCTTTTCCTACTTTTCTTGATAAGTAAACCAGTAACATAAATTTCATGAAACCAGAACTATAATACTCCATGTATCAATCAAATTAATCAATGCATCCTTAAATTTCTTGCTTTTGAAAAAAATCAATTATGAAGACATTTAGAGATTTCTGTCGTTTTCCGAACTGGTTTGTTTGAAGTAGAGAATACTTCATTCTGTTCTATCCACAGCACAATATATACAGTCTCTCACACCATTTTCCCTGATTATTGTATTATACTGTTTGTAGATTTCAGGTGCCTTGCTACAGTCAAGGTGACCATCTTTCTGAGTGAAAGATTGGCATGGCCACATCATAATCATAAAACCAACAAAGACAACTGAAGAGGAAAGAGACCAGTGCACATGTGAAAGTATGTCATGTTTAACAGCCTAGTTTAATTATAACCCTGGCAACCACACAATGCCTCTTCAGGGCTGTCAACAGGTATGGGAGAAAAGGTCCCATCATGACAGAAAAAGACAGTATCTACACATACACATCAACAGCATAGTAGCTAAACTACTGACCTGTACGCAGATAAGATGCGCTGTGCTGCAAGTGCTAGCCATTCCGCTTAGTCTTTCATGCTAAGATTCAAAAAGCACAAAAGAAAAGGCCATAAAGATAGTTGGAAACTTTGGAATGGACTAGTGTCCGTCCAATCTGGTCAGTGTGAACAGTCTTGCCACCTAGTCATCAGATTATAGCAAAAAAAAAGCTGGCATGTTCCAAATCATAACCAGAGAAAAAACGGTGTAAATGAACTTCTAGAACAAAACAAAAAAGTGTAAAAGAACTCCTAGAACAAAGACAGGAGAACAGGCCACAGTGGGAACTAATATAACAAACGCTCATTTACTTCATGTGCACTGATCTGACCTCTTCAGTCTACAGGACCATTGGGAAAACAAAAACAAAAACAAAAAAAACTAACGTTTGAGAAACGGTTTAACTGCTTCAGACACATCTTTAGAATCGGCCTATGAGGCAATCCCCTGCAGGCTAATCCGAGTTCTCCAAATAACTCAAAATAATATTGTTAAAAAACGCCATATTTCAAAAAGAGATATATATGCAAGGAAAACTTCATGAATAGTAGAATAATATGAACAATTAAGGGCATGGAACAGAATCTTCAGGCCAAGAGAAAGGTAGATATCTGAAGCAAAAAGTTCATAAGAATTCTCAAGAATAAATAAAACATGACACAGGCAAGAATCCATGAATCATAACTTGTATGCAATAATCAAACCCAGCTATTGTTGCCATGGCTCCTATTTTACAAAACAGGTGTCCTCAGGCATTTCAAAACAATCTGAGCTTAAAACATCCACAGACAATGTGAGAGGAAAAGAGAACATCTTTCTGTATAAAAGAGAACATCTTTCTGTATCTGCATGCACTACAAGAACACACACATCGATGAAAAATTAGTCAGGCCAATTTGTGAATTTACGTTTCCTAATCAAAATTCTCATGGTATATAATTGCATAAACTGATAACTAATAAATCAACTTTTGTCAAATCAAAACAAGACAATACCTGATTATAACATTTTAAGACAATTTTCACTTTCTACACAGCTAAATCAGGTATTTCTTAAACATCTAAGGAGTCAGATGAAATTCACCAGGTAGAATGTCAGGTACACTACCAAAGAGCTTTACCAAAATCAACATAATTAGAAGTTGTGCATTGTTTGTGTAGTGCTAAACTGAATAACATCATTATTACAACCAAATTCTCAAGTGTGTGTGGGTTCAAGCAGTTGTATCCAAGAATATGCCCCCAAAGATCCAATTTTTGTTCATTTGCCTGAGTACTTAACTTGACGTTTATGTTTTTGCACAAACTCTTAGCAGGGACAAAGCAAATCATTCGCTTTTATAACTGGGTTTTTCTCTTGCAAAATCCTGCATAACAATCCAATTTCCCACCATAAAATCACACAAGCAGACAATAAACAAGGGAAGCAATTCACCTTTTTCAACTCGGGTCTTGGTCATACTCAATGCTAAAACAGAAGAATGTGAACCAGAAGAACCGGCACAGAGAGAAAGCTAATTATATCATTGAAACAAAGTATTATATCATTGAAACAAAGTTAGCAGAACTGGCACAGTGAAAAAGCTTCTTTTTTTTTTCCTTTTAACAAAAAAATTTTCAAGGCCTGTAGACCCAGCTGCTGTTCCTACATATTTAAATGTTTGAAAATCGGCCTTGACCAGATTTGTACACATATGGGAGTTTGCAAGAGTTGTCGCCCTTTTGTACAACAGCCCAAATAGGCACACTGGGATAACACCACGGCTAATCTCAAGTGCAATAACCACCCAAAACTTTCATATCTAGATTTTCTCTGCTTTTCTTTTTTCTACAATCACTAGAGCATTGGGACTGCAAAGCTAGAAAAGATCTGCTTTCTGAAATAAAACATCTACTGCATTGTTTCATAACTCTAGGCATAAGAATTGATTTTTGTTGGGTCTCATCTCACTGTGGTATAAAGTGAAATGAAATCGCAAACAGTCTTGCAAAAGAAGCAAATAGAAACACTGAAAATTTAAACAATCCCTTAGAAAATTTAAACAATCCCTTGCACTCTTGTCAATTAATCCAAACTATGGAAAAATATATACATAAGCAGAATTTAAGTCCAAAAATGGCTACTTTACCATCGTGCCCCAAGCACGTTGTTAGATTAATTCATAAATTAAGGCTGAATACTTGGAACACTAAATATTCTCATGCTATTATTTGTGTCTGCAGAGAAAACATTTCTGCACATCATCTTTTGTTTGAATGCTCAGTGTTGACCTTTCAGAGAAAGGTATTGAGATGACTAACTCTGATAATGTCAATACTGTCTTATATGGTTCATGTTGCTGAAACTGCCATGGTTTTTTTCCCAGTCACAGGCTGCAAAATTTTTATAAAGATCAACAATTTTGTGTTCAACTAGGGTATATCACTTATGTAAATATGCATATATCAGATGTGGGTTTGAAAGTACTAACGTGGATGATAAGTTAAGCGTGGAAGTGTTTTCTTTCTCTTTTTTTTTTTTTTTGGTAAGTCAACTGTGGAGGTGTTTTCTTTTTTTCTTTTTTTAAGTGTCTAATATCATCTGGCGATGAGAAGACATTAAATAAACCACTGAACTGAACTGTTTTCTCAGCTTTTTGTTTGTTTGTTTGGGCTTTTTTTCCCCTATTTGTGGTAATTGTCATATTTTATTTAAATAAGCATACAAAATAAGGTTAAAACCTGCTGTACTGGTAAACACGTCTGCATGCTCGTCGGAAATGAAACTAAGAGCAGTAAAACAGCTGGAAAGGAATCAAATGAAAATGAAATAAAATGCACTTCATAACATTTATCAGTTAAGTCTTGTATATATTCATGTTTCTTACAAATACATACTACAGCAGCAAATTAAAACATTTTGGATTAAGAAATACAGACAGAAAAAATATATATTTTCCATTTAAAAAAAGTTTTCAGTACATTTTCCATCACTTGGTGCAACACGAGTTGCACCATCAAAGGACAAATAAATAGACTAAGTTCTATTTGTTTATCACAAAATGGAAATCTACTCAAAGGAAAGAGTAAATTTTATCTCCCCCCCACCCCTTTTTTTTATTTGCTCCTAGTAAGAAGGTGTAATGATTTTCATATTTGATGCAAGCAGTTTTCAATTTTGTTGGTATCTGTACCAATTTGCACTATAGATATCTTATTATTAACACACATTCTCTCTCTCTCTCTCTCACTCACTCTCATTCTCCCTTGCAAGTGATCACAAAAGTATCAACCACTCAGGTTCAAGAAACACCTGAACTTCCAATCCTCTGATTTTCAAGTAATACCCTTTTCCATTACAGTGGTAATAATACAAAAAAAACACAATAACATAACACATAAATAATACCAGATAATTTATCAAAGATCAATAATAAATAAACTTTTTAAAAAATCAACACAAACAGTACGAACATTTTACTGGATATCACCGAAAATTTCATGCGTGTGTGTGTGAGTTAGGGGGGGGGGGGGGGGGGGGGGGGGGGGGAGGCTTTATCATCAGATCAGGAAGAATGCAAGTTCTGACTTTTTTTTTCCAAATCCAGTCTAATTTGTTAGCCTTTCTCTTATCCTTGTCTTTTTATCACTATGTGGTCTCCGAAGATGTTCTTGAACTTCGCAGTCTTCATGTTCTTGTAACAAACATTTGAAACAACCACTGTGTACTCTCAAATGCAAAAAATATTGGGGCCACATTAATACCTGTGATCATTATCAACACATCTTTAAACCAAAGCGTTAGTGTGGTGTACAAACACGAGTGTTCTAAGACTGGTGCATGTGTATACTACAAAGTGGAAGAACTGCGAAACTGACCTTTTTCATTTAGGATTCATCCACATTCTGTTTTCACCGTAGGTAAGTATTAGATAACACCAATGATTTAGGGGAAACAAAGTAACACTAACAGATCATGAAGAATGTGAGCTCTGATTTTTCAAAATCCAGTGTAATTCAAAAGCCTTTCTCCTTTTTCTTTTTTTAACACAATATGGTCGCCAACGATATTCTTGAACTTTCCAATCTTCATGCCTTTTTAACAAGAACTGAAACAATCACTGTGCAGTCTCAAGTGTAAAAATACTGGGGTCACATTACTACCTGTGAACATACTGACACATCTTAAAATCAACACATCAATGAGGTGTACCAACACAATGCTTTCTTGGATGGTGCATGTGTGTGTAACGAACAGGAAGAATTGTGCATTTATCTTGCCATTTAGGCAACCAGAGTCTGTTTTTCAAATAGAGTAGATTTCATTCTTTGCTGTTATTTTCAATTGCCTTTACAAATGTTGCACCCTTAATTCTGACAGTTTCCTTCACACTTTCAGCCCCCCTCACTCTCACAACTTAAAAAAAAAGAAGCAAATTAAATGAACAAAAAGCACCCCCCCCCCAAAAAAGCATAAACATCAGACATACTGGATCTGCTTTCTATAAATGAGAATACATAACCACACCCCAACATTAGATTTGAATTCCCTTACACTGTGGTAAAACATTTCAACATTACATGATAAGTAAGACGACAAACTTTCTATAAAACAAATGAATAAGTCAGATGACAGACTTTTAGTAAAAACAAAGGACCCAGCTAAATAAACAAACAAAAATGGCACAAGTATCACAGCTGCAGACCTGATATTTACTATGAAGATGGTACCTTGCCTTTATCCATCTCCAACTTAAGCCAGCTTTTCTAACATCAGCAGATCTCATCTTAACAGGGTTTACAAAAAGAAAGGATTTTATGAGCAAGAAATGTTTTTTATATCATTAATAACTAACATTCTTTACATACCTGTAGATCTGAGATTCTCTTACTGTCATCAATGGATGATCAGACAAACTAACTGGTCAATACAGTAGGTCACACTGGTTTTACCATCCTCAAACTCCTACGTTATAAAAATCAAGAGAGAAAAATCCTGATCATGAACAGAAAGGACTGATCCTTATTCCATGTCTGTATCATTCTACACCTCAAGTGGCTGCATATTAGCCAGGAGACTTTCTTGAAAGATAAAATAAAAGTGTACTTCGGAAGTTAAAATAAACCCAAACTGTTTCCCTGTATACTTATATGAATTCCTCTCACACAAACAAAAAGAAATTAACAATAGCGATGTTCCATCTGCAACAACTCCATCAGGTTTACTTTGATCCAGACCTCCATACTAAAAGCATGACTAAGGTCCCAGGGTATGAACATATCATTTAAGCTTAAGTAGACATTTTAGGATCTTCTTACCCTTTCCATTTATAACCAACAACAAAACACATGTGCATAACAAAAAGATGCACTTAAACCTGCATTTATTCACGTAACATTTCCCAAGAATTCATTTAGTTTGGAAAAAAAAGCACTTAAACAATACTAGATCATCAGTTTTGATGTAATAGCAGGCAGTCAAAACTTGTCTCCCATTATCACCACTCCCTACAATTTCAATGTTCTGAAGATTCAATGAACACTGTCAAACTGTTCATACCTAAATTTGCTTCAATCTACCCCTTGTTTGACTGTTTATTCATATTTTGCCTTGTTTATACCTAAATCCAACTGAACATACATAAATTACTGGGACTAAAGTGAAGTCTGATTCATTTAAAACCTCAAAGTACACACTGTTTTATACCAAGCTGTTCAATGACTGTAAATTTTTTTTTTTTTTAATTATATCCCAGGTAAAATTAAACACTGGTTTGAAAAATAGAGAACAGTATGTAATGCCAATTCAGAGGATGTGAAAAAAGCTGCTCAGCATAAGCAGACTAAATGAATAATCATTAAAGATACCAGATCATCATGGCCTTGGCAACCTGAAGGAACAAACAAGTAAATAACTTTATAAAGCAAAGATGAGGGGAATGGTTGAATCAGAGACAAGAGGCAGATGGGGAAGGCCTAGCCAAGTTTTCACAGCAAAGAACAGACATCACCTAAGAAATATCATAGTGAAACATTTTGCGTGACAAAAAGACGTGCAGCGATGGTGGCAGTGGCAGAGTTTGAATCAGTTCAAGAAGACGACCATTATCATGACGACACAACTGATGCTGGATGATTTTCCGACTAAGGTTGCGAAGTGATAGAGGTGATGTGGAGTTCTCCTTGTACCTAAAATGGACAGAAACCAACTCTGATAGGAATTATTTCAACAGATGATAAATCATATTCGTCAAAGTTTTATTTCATATTGTTTCAGAACAACAAAAGCTTTTAATATTACTCAAAATAATGATAAGATAAGAGTATCTAACAGTACAAGAACTAAATGTACAATAAAGAGCTTGGCAAAAGTGAATGAAATCATACCTTACCTGACAGTGCAAGAACTAAATTTACACAAAGACAGGAACCTGGCCAAAAAAGAACTGAGTTGAATAATGCCCAGACTTATCGATCTTTTAAAAGCAAATCTTTTAAAAGCAAACTGAGACATACCACAAGAAGAAGTTTTCATCATCAGCCAACAGTTCCTCTGGAATGCCTGGGCCTTTCCACTTCAGCCAGTCCACCAGGTTCAACATGTCACAGCCATGGGAAAACAGCAGTTTGATGCAAGGCACCTGCAATATATCAAGACGTTTTGAACTAAATTTTGCAGTTACCATTCCCATCGGTGAAATCTTTTTCAAAAATTAAAAGCAGGAAGGCAGAGGGTCTGGAGGGCCACTTTTGACTCCCTGGCCCTGTCAAAGACAAAGGGCTTATGCACCTCTGACAGGTATAATCTGGGCATTTGGAGGCAGCTTTACTTCCTTTTTAGTAAGCAATCCAACAAATCTTTCAGCAGAACACTGTTTTTCCCCAAAGATCCACAAAAAAGATGAGTGATCACTAATATGATAAAGAGACAAACAACATCTTGACAAATCACGCATGTACTGTACTCACAAGACACCATAAACACACATTACACATCAGATCAGATCAACAAAACATAAAAAAAGAGAAGAGACAAACCTGGTAGCGCAAGTCTTCCTTGTACAGGCCAGTGGACAAAGAGCTGACCACTACATAGAGAGGAGTGCGGCCCCGTCCATCCACTAGGTCCACTTCACTGCCAGCAGCAATCAACAGGCGCAGCATCTCCCTAATCTTCCAGTGGGCTGCAATGTGGATAGGAGCTCTCCCGTACAGATCTCGTCTGAAAATTACAGCACTGCAATATGATTGTAAGCAACCATCTTCACCACTCCAGTTTGTTTAACGATTATTTCAATCAACATTCATCAAATGTTCATTTGAATGTATAGAAGTCAATGTTGTAAGCAATCGACTCCAGTACTCACATTCTCATTTGTTTTTAAGCAATCACTCCCAACACAGATTTATGACTGTATTACAATTGGAGCAAGTCCTGGTCAAACTTGCACAAACTCTGAAAATGGGTGTATATAAGAGGCGACTGGAACACAACAGAGTGAGGAGGGGACAATAAAAAAATGAATAGTGTTGACCCCAATCATTTAGTGATAATAATTAGCAGGTTTGTGTATGAAAATGGCTGCAAACAACTATCACTGTAACTTGAGAATATTAAGGTAAGACAGAGCAACACCTGAACAACAGATTATCTATCATAACCAAGGCTCACGTATCTGGTAAGGTTCATGTATTTTGGGGGACTGGTAGAAGCTGGGTGGAAGGTGAAAGGACAGAAGTTTTGATTTAAGGACAGCTGATCTATTCATAATTTGAAAAAAAAAAGGTTCTCATTGCCTTCATGGACTTTTACTAAAATTAATGAATGGGTAAACGGCTACTATTCACTTTGCAAAGTGAAAACACCCCAAATCTATAGAAACATCTTACACATTAACAGATGCTCCGGCAGCTAAAAGACGCTCCACAGCTGCATAACTGGAATGAACAATGGCATTCTGAACACAAATGTGTAGCGCTGTCTGTTCTTCCTTGTCTGGCTTGTCCACCTCAGCACCTGCGCAACACATTATTCTTATTTCACCACTTGGCTTTCAGATGCACTGCAAAACACAATGTCCTTATTTCAACACTCAGCTTTCAAACAAACAACTCAACACAATATCCCCTTTTCAATGCAAAGCTTTTCAAATCTACTACTCAACATACTATTTCAGCAATCAGCTTTTAGACATTCTGCTCTACACAATATCCCATTTTCAATACAAAGCAATGAAACTTCAGCACCCAGCTTTCAGTCATTTAGCTCGATACTAAATCCTCATCAATATCCCCCGATTTTCAGATGTACTGCTCAACACAATATCCCAATTTCAGTACTCACCTTCCTGACAACCTGTTCAAAACAATTTCTACACTCAGATTTCAGACATTGCATAACACAATATTCTCATTTCAGCATTCAGACATGTCATACTGCCAAACACAATGCTCTCATTTTAACATTCTGACATGACATACTGACAACCACAATATTCTCATTTCAACATTAGCTTCCAGACACACTACACAACACACTATCCACAAATTCAACATTCAGTTTCTCCAGTGAATACTAACATTTATATTACAGAAATACTGCGCAAGTTAACATCCTCATTTCATGACTTAGCTTTCAAACAGACTGCACACTGCAATATCCTTATTTTAACATACAGCTTTCTGGCACACTGCATTTCACACTGTCATGTCGGTACTCAGCTTTCTGGTATGACTGATGTTCAACGTAATATCCCCCATTTCAATTTTCATCACTCACATTTCATACAAACTGCAAATATTTTCAGACAAAATATCGCCATTTCAATACTCAGGACTCTGACATAGCACAAAACAATCTCACTTACCAATTTCAGCGGTCAGCTTTACGACATACTAGCACAAAATGTCTTCATTTCAACACTTAGCTTTCAGACATGCGATTAAACACTACAGTAACATGATGCAGTACTGTTACTATGCTGACCTGCTTTCACAAGCATATCCACCAATACTGGACGGCCATGGTATGCAGCTTTGTACAAAGGTGTGCACCCATTGCGATCAGTACGGTTGACTGCAGCACCATACTGCAGTAACATCTGCAAGGAAAAAAAGACACATATTTCTACTGCATCTTTTCTGGAAAGTGCTGAATTGAAAACACATCCAACAAACTATCAACAATATTTTCTTCTTCTTCGTCCTAAGCTCCACTGCAAATCACTAGAGCACCATACTGGCAAACAGTTCACTAGATTCCTCCAGTTCTGTCCACTGTGTCTTTGCCATCTACAAATGTTTTCCCTGTCCAGTTTGAAATGTTGGTCCATCACATTTTTACACTTTCCCCTCCTCCCTCCCAAAAAACTTCCATGGAGGATTGTTTTAGCAAAGCCTTGGATCTTGTAGCATGGCCATACCAATATAGTTTGGGGTTTTTTTGTTTCTTTTTTCTCAATTAACTGATGTCAGTTATCTTCATATGGTCTGATATGGCTTAATAATCATCATCATCATAACTTTCATATATATCAATACCCCAAAGTGCATAAAGCATGCATGCATACAAACACTAGACAATCTTACAAGTGTAAAAAAAACAAAAAAAAAACAAAAAAAACCAGTCTAATTCATTCTGCTCTTCAGTTTATAAGTCCAGTCATAAGTTTCACAAAGAAGCCTTCAGTTTCGAATGTGTTATGGTCTGAATGTTTTTAAGACAGGATGAAAGGGAGTTCCAAATAAGAAGAACTCAATGCTTGAATGACACTTGGTTTGACGCCCTTCTTCATTGGAAATATGATCAGTATTATCTGGTGCTCAGTATCTTGCAATAACACCTCATTACTATGACTTGGGCTGTCTTTCTAGATCCATTGTGGCAGTGTATTTCTCACATGCATACAAGAAGATGCAACAGGAATGTTAAAAAATGTGGGAGATAGAAGGGAGTCCTGATGGACACAAATGTAACCATTGTCCAATAGCACTTTATTTGAGCATGCCTGCCTTGGAGATGCACTGAAGTAGTTTCTGGATGGTATAAGCTTTTTCCTGATATTAAGTTTCTTTATTGTGGTCCATAGAGCCTTCTGCCAGACTCTGTTGAATGCCTTCTTTAAATTTACAAAGACATGGAGAAATCCATCTGCAAAATCCAGCACGTTCTTCAGCAATAATGGTATCTGCTTGCAGCTGTAATCTATTAAGACTTATTTCAAATCTTACTTTGCTGGCATGGCTATCAGACAGACAGCGTGATAGTTCTGGCCGTGTTAAGGGGTTTCCTTTCTTGGAGAGGTTGACAATCAGTGTTTGACTCCATACCATTCGCCACAACCCCCATGTGCCAGTTTTTTGTTGCAGATGGCAGTTACTAGATCAATTACTGCCTCTGTGCCATGTTTAAAGAGTTCTGCAGAGATGAGTCTATGCCTGTAGCCTTCAAACATTTCAGCAATTTCACTCTACAACTTCTTCGCCGAGTATTGGGGAGTCATTCTCTTTGGATGAAGTCTGTCCAATCAGCACACTTAGACCTCCTTTCCTCTATTTGTTGCAGACTTTATAGCAATATTCAGTCCACCTTTTAATGCTGTCTTCTTCTGGCCAGAACATGTTGCTGTCTTTGTCCTGAATTGTGCTGACTTTACTTGGCTTCTGTTTGGTCTTGTCTCTTTATTTAATCTTAAAATATTTTATTGTGTTATCATTGTCTACATTTTCTCAATATCCTCACACTGTTGTTCAATCCAGATAGTCATTATGACTTTACAGACCCCCTCTGTTTGTAACACTGGCTTGCACTGTAATTCTCCCACTGGGTGGATTCAAGCTCCTTCTAGTGTCAAACATCTCACCAGATGTTCCTTGTGACTGCATTATTCCTAGGACCTTTACTGTTGTTTCTGTCATCACTTTGTTAAAATCATTTACGAAATCTTTAAGGCCCTCTTCCTGCAGTACATGATGACCTTGATTCAGCCCTTTTGATGTCAGACCCGTCTCTGTTCTTTACAAAAATATACTATTTGTAACTATGATACTGATCATCTGGGGAGAGCCATGTCTATCACCTGGGTGCTTTTTGCTCTCTTGGTGGACAGAACAAAGTCATTGTCACACAGGAGTACTTCCCTATCAACTGGCTTGGTGGTCCCATTACAGCTTGAGGCCACAAATATTAAACTTTGCTTTTCTTGAGTTCTTGGGCATGTATATCAACTCTGACATTCTCGTCATTCTGAACAAAGAGAATTCTCGGCATGTATATCAACTTTTACATTCTTGTCATTCTGAACAAAAAGAATTATTTCCTGTCAGCTTTCGTTGTTGACCATTTGGAGCCAAGGGTAGAATTCTTCAATCTGATCATTATCATAACCTGATGTGGAACTGCGAAAAATTCTTTGCATTACCATCATACTGAATGATAATTATGGCTCGCAGGCGGATGGCTATGATCCTGCTGGAAACTGCAAAGCATCCCTGTACAGCATTTCTGATGCCCTTGTTAATGAAAAACCCTGCTGTATGTGTATATTTGTCTTCTTCTCTGCTACAATACAGGGCATGCCATTCTTCTGTTTGTATTTCTCCACTGTTCTTCCATCTAACTTTACAGAGGCTGAGAATGTGCCAGGAGTATCCATCTCATGGATTAATTCTTTCCGTTCTCAAACCTGTTTGATTGTTCTTATGTTCCAGGTGGTGAACATAATTATGTTCCATCCATGGAGAATTTGGTTTCTCCCCAAGCAGCACACTTCTTGTGTCTGCCCTGGTGGAGGTCAACATACAACATGGTCTTTATTAGGCTTGTGAATTCTTTTTTGCTGTCAAACACTCAGAGAGAGACTTTTGTGATTCTTATGAAGACTGTCATCTGCTGGAGACGCTACAAGGGACCCTCAGATCTTCTCCCCGAGCACTGTGTTTGTGGGCTTGGTTGCCACCCTTTCATTCTGGAACCATGAACAGACATGTCCATGAAAGCACTAAGGATGCTGCCAGTTTGTCTTGCCCAAGTGTCTCAAAGTACAACCAGAACCAGACTAAAAGTGTTCAGCATAATTTCCATCCCCGAAGTAGAAATAGAAGTAACTCAGTATATGATAGTATTAGGATAAAATGACACAAAAAAATGCAGTCTAAAACATTCTGCCAACTTTCCTAGCAACAACAGGTCAAACATTTCATTGTTTCCACACACACACACACACACACACACACACACACACACACACTCATACACCAGAGGTCCTACAATGACACACACTTTGTGTGCATTTCACACTGAAGATCAGATTCACTCCTTTTGCTTAGATTGTGTGCTTGTGAATCAACCTTTAAAATATGCATTGCATGTTTGATCACCCTTGAAAAGTGGGGTGAAGTATGTTTATTAAAAACAAAACCGAGCTGTGAAGTCAGAAGCTTCTGTCATCAGTCAGAAAGTTTCTGATAATTCGTTATACCAATGACTCAACCATCCATCAATGCTGTAGCCATACTTACAACGCTATGCACAATGGCTGTTTTGCTAGATTTTGGCACACAGAACCCAATCAGTTTTAACTGGAAAGGAAGGGCAATGAACCATTAGTTTTGCCTTTTTCACCTGATGCTGATACCTCTGCCTATTTTTGCACATTTCAAAGAAATTATGTCATTGGCATCTCTCCAGAGAAGGTTGAAATGAAAAACGTTTTTTTTAAGTGAAGCACAGGATAACAGGCAAGAAAAGGATATCACCAGATACCTTGTCCATTCAGTAATAATCAGTATGCATATCAAGATTTTGTGCATTTCCTTTACAGTTTCAACCCTTTTAACTTACAATTTAATGATAAAATTAAGTGTCCAATAATCAATCATGTGTGCCTGTACGGCTGATTTCATTACTTGCCAGTTTCAATTAATACATGCAAACAAAAGCATGTCAACAAACAGTACACTGACAGACATGACAAATTCAACACAGCCATATTCACCATCCACCATGTACATTATGACGAGGAAAAGTTTATAATTTTCAAACTGGAGTGACAATACTCCCCATATATACACTGGAAAGAGAGAGTGAACCAACCTCTTCATCATTAATGAGACAGGGAGTGCTGTATATACACATATACACGTACGTACACACACACACACACACACACACACACACACACACACACACACGACACGCATGTGCATGCACTAACACACGCACACAACTAACAAAGACTGAGACTGGCAACAATAATGCTGGGAGCCATCTCACTGTAAAACGTTAACATCCAGGATATCGAAAAAGAAAAAAAAAAAAAAAGACACTAGCATTCCTATTACTCTTACAGTCAACAAAATGTAACATTTTCCCTTGCAAATCATAAGTATCCAAATTTAAGAAAAACATTTTCACAGTTGAGTTCCTGTACTCAGCAGAATAAAGCCTTTACTCCAATTTCACCAATTCCCAGTCAGTAACAATTTCATATATAACATCATCCACTATACCCCATTTTCTTACCTGGCAAAACTAGGAACAATTCACTGCAATACCATACCATAATATCCTGTTTTCGCAGTGTTAACTTCAGTGTCTTCTCCTTTCACAGCTGTCCCTTCCCATCATTGTATCTCCCTTTAGTAGAATTATTCGCTGTAAGGAATTACATTTGTCAAAATTAAACAAAAACTTACTGCCATTATTTTGTTAAATATCAAACAAAGAAAAAAAAACTGAAAACAAATACCCTTATCAAATCTGCTTTCTCCTAACATCACACCTTTTCTTTTTCCTTGTTTCACTCTCTCTCTCTCTCTCTCTCTCTTTCTTCTTTTTTCCCTTATTTCTTTTAAACATTCTGATAGAACACACATAAACACCACTTTTAATAACAACCCCACCCCTTCCAAATGATACTAGTAGGTTCAAATGAAAGACTTTTTCTATGTGTTCCAACCTACATGACTGATGTCCACATGGTTCAGTGAGACTGCAGCTAGCAATGGGGTTGTGCTATCTTTGATGCTGGGAATTGCAGGGTTGCTCCATGGATAATCCAGATCCACACCTTGTGCCACTATCTGCTGAACTGTGGATTTGTCGTTCCCCATCACCGCTAAGTGAAGATCACGCTCACGCTGTGGCATTCCCAGTGAGACAAGCTCACAGCGGCTAGAACGAGCATTGCCCATCCTGACACACTTGCACACCAGGCTCATTCAAGCGGTTGTTGTGGCTTCACCTCAATGAAACAATGCTTATTTAATTTCCTATCTGATAAATGCACCCTATTTGTTTACACACAGTGCAGAAACCAATTTGTAACACAAAAATACAAGTTTTGCTTTTCAGTCGAAACTCAAAAATCAAATAATGAATTTAAGTTAGTGTTCTCCTTGTTCTTTTTTCTCAAAACTACTATTTCAATACTTAGTGATATCACAGCAGTAATTCACTCTTATGATCAATAGTTTTAATGAAAAAAACAATCTTAAGGCAAATTCCACTGTGCACTTCACTTCAGATCACAACACTTTTTACTGGACTGAATCTATGCTTTGCACTGCACCAGATTCCACATACTGTAAACGGTCTAAGCAAAAAGCGAAGAAATGCAGATGAGCCAGTTGTCCAGGCATGACCTGAAATGCAATAACCAAATAAACAAGTAAATAATAAATAAATGAATAAGAACCATATAAAACAGTATTTTGACATTCAGTTCCAATCATATAAAGTTCGCAAACAAAAAAGAATACTAAAATATCTTGTCAGTATTCAGAATAATGGTTACAACTTTTACTTATCTGTTGCAGCCTTAGTCAGTGACTGGCTGAATAACTTTCCCAGCCGGGCATGTTTCAGCTGTTTAACTGAAACACCTAAATTGCTAGATTCAAGCTGACATTTACAACAGCAATCTGACATATATCAAAAGAATTGAATTTAATACATTACAGAAGCATGTGCCTTTTTTCCTCTAACTGTATAAGACATAAAATTTTCATCATAGTTCAATATCATAATGATGCATAGTTCAGAAATAAATAAGAACTAAACAGATCATACATTACTTCACCAATACTTATTCTTACTGGTCATATTACTGCATTTTGTGATCAAATGCAAATTAGATCTTCAGTTTGTCATAGTCAAATATACTTCATGCTGCCCTATATATCTTTATATCATTTTACAGTATTACAGTTATTTGCTTAGGTCAACTCCAAAGGTTTTATTTAAAACTTGCCTCACTGTCATTCAGAGTTCATGTTTCAGATCATACCCTTTTATGTAAAGCTTGGAGGTAACTATAACTCTTGTTTAAAAATAAAATAAAATAAAATAAAAACTGCCATAATCAACAATTCATCTTTACACAAAAGAACGATATCAAAGGAAGCATACTCTCATAATCCTAACTGAGTCATCTGTTGCAAAGAAGATAAAACCATACTGTCTTCCATATTTTTATGGGAGTGTTTGTGCTATTTGATACCTGATTGTATGACCATTTTATGGCTCATGGGGAGAAAAAATCATATAAAATCATATCTTGGAGTAAAATAGAGCTGATTAAATTTTGTTAAAACTGCATACCCAACAGCTAATCATCAGTATGAGATGAGACCTCTGGAAAGTGACTCAATACATTTTCTTATCCTTTTTATTACATCTTTTCCTACATGATTTTTAGCTTGAAAGGACATTCTAAACAATGACTACTAACTAGTTTCACTGGTTTATGTTGTCTTTCTGACTATCAACTAATCAAATAAACACAAGTTCATCAAATCATTCAAACTGTGCTCACGCAACTTAAAACAAGTGGGAAATAACTTTGAAATACTCCCCCCTTATCTATTAATAAGTATTATTCATTCCAAGTTAGAGGGACTCTAATGCACTTGATTTGAACAAGACTTGTGTGCACCTGAACTGGGTCAAGCACCTGGTGAAAAAGAGGTAATACATTTCACTTTTTTCCTGTCAGAATGATGTTCCCATAATCAACACAAATTCAGCTTAATATAAATCTACAAGCTATTTAACTTCTTGTTCTGGCAATGGACCAAGACCTGTCCAGCAGACCACTTTCCGCTTATTCCAGGGCAGATGAACTAAAACTTTTTGCTATATGAAGCCTTGTTTAACTGAACAAGAAAGATGACCATGAAATTCTCCTTTTTCAGTACAAATAAATCACTTATGTTAGCAAATAACAAGTTACCACTGACTGCCATGAAAACTCTTGAAAACGTTTAACTGGTTATTAGTACAAATTTACAATCAATACATTTTATTCCAGTTTGTCTGGATTGTTTACTTTTCTCAATGTGCCGATAAAATTCCCAGGCTAAAACTAAAGAATAAATCTGTGATTTATTTTAAACACTGCACACTTTTAAATCCAGAATAGAATCAAATACTTGTACTACATTAAGAAGAGCAAAAGCAAAATAAAAATGAAAAAAAAAATAAAATAAAATAAAATATACACAGATGAATTCACATGAAACATTCACAAATGAATTTACATTATCACTATATCAATCATTTTATCTTAATGTACTATATACTGGGAAGCAACAGCCCTCGAACGGTCAGCCTGGAGACAGACTGTGCAGAAAAGTCTCTCCAAGTTCCAAGAGACACTCGCTCAGCAGCACGGGGAAAAGAGAATGAGAAGAAAGGCTGCAGCCCAGGCAGACAGACCAGCGTCAGACTTCATCTGTGCCCTCTGCCACAGGGACTGTCATTCCCGTGTCGGACTGGCCAGCCACACCCGCCGCTGCACCAGAATAGACACCTAGAGTGCAACTCCATAGTCTTCCGAGACTGAAGGATGCCTACATAAAATGTACTGTACATTCCTTAAATTAATAGTATTAACTTATCTACTTCTGCTGCTGCATGAAAACCAAAATATGGGGGTTTTTTGTTTACAAGTGACTCTGTTTAAGATTAAAAATCAAATTAAATGGAAAGTGGACAGGTGGATGGCTATGTACAAGCAGAAGATAAAGATCATGGTTTTAGTGAAGGTTTGTTGCACACAGTCCTCTGTCAGTGCTGGGATGAGGAAGCTGTGCCGCAGGACATGAGGGATGCCAAGATTGTCACCCTGTACAAAAACAAGGGTGAGAGGAGTGACTGCAACAATTACAGAGGCATCTCTCTTCTTAGCATCGTCGGCAAAGTCAACGCTCGGGTCCTCCTGATCCGCCTGCAGAGGCTGGCTAAATGTGTCTATCCAGAATCACAGTGTGGCTTTCGAGCAGAGAGATCCACAGCAGACATGGTCTTCTCCCTTCGCCAACTCCAGGAGAAAAGCAGAGAGCAGCGGAAGCCCCAGTATGTGTACGTCACATTCATTGACCTCACAAAGGCCTTCGACCTAGTCAGCAGAGATGATCTTTTCAGGGCTCTCCAAAAGATCAGCTGCCCCCCCCCCCCCCCCCCCCCAACTGCACAGCTTAATTGAGTCCTTCCACTTAAACATGAAAGGGACTGTGCACTTTAATGGCAACCACTCAAGCCCTTTGACATGCAGCAGTGTCTAACAGGGCTGTCCTTGCCCCCCCGTTGGGATCTTCTTTGCTCTCCTCCTGAGTTATGCACTCAGCACAGCTCATGAGGGGATCTACCTGTGGACGAGATCAGATGGCAGGCTTTTCAATCTCGCCCGCCTAAGAGCAACGACAAAGGTCCATGAAGCCCTTATCAGCTGTTCGCCAATGATGCCACTGTTGCGACCCATACCCTACAGGAACTGCAGTTGCTGATGGACTGCTTCTCCCAGGCCTGCAAAGACTTTGGTCTGATGATCAGCCTAAAGAAGACAAATGTCCTGGGTCAAGACATGCCGTCACCACCAGCTATCACCATTGATGACTATGAGCTTGATGCCATCCATCAGTTCACTTACCTTGGGTCCACCATCACCGATAACCTCTCCCTTGACACTGAGATTGACAAGAGGATCAGAAAAGCACCACAACACTTGCTCGCCTCACACAAAGAGTGTGGACAAATCCCAAGCTGACCACAAAGACAAAGATGGCTGTATATAAAGCCTGCGTTCTCAGCACCTTGCTGTATGGCAGTGAGACATGGACCACACATGTTCACCACGAGAAAAGGCTCAACTCCTTCCACCTCAGAAGCCTCCCACATATACTCATTATCTCCTGGCAAGACAGGGTGACCAATACAGAAGTCCTGTCTCACGCTGGCCTCCCTACCATGTATACCCTGCTGAGACAGCATCGGCTGCGTTGGCTGGGCCATTCGTCACATGGAGGATGGTCACATCCCAAAAGACATCCTCTATGAAGAGCTTACTGCAGGGCAGAGAAGCATTGGCCGCCCACAGCTGAGATACAAAGACGTTTGCAAAAGAGACATGAAGGCGCCTGAGATCAACACAGAGTCCTGGGAGGACCTTGCAGCAGATTGTAACAGCTGGAGAAGCACTCTAAAGAAACAGCTGCAGATTGGCGAAGACAAACTGACAGCTGCTGCAGCACAAAAGCGAGGCTGCAGAAAGAGGATGACAGCCAACAAACCATTGTCAGCATACAGATGTGACCATTGTGACAGAGGCTGCCACTCTCGAATCAGTCTCTACAGCCACAGGTGACACTGCTTGGGGTGAGCAGACAGCCCGGACAGACATAAATGTTAGGTCGGATATATTCTATCCATGCTCAGCTATGACCGACAGAGGCATACTACTGTTATGAGAGTGTTTCAACATACGCTACTTTACATGTGGCACTACAAAACCAAACTTAACTTCATATGCACCAAAATTTAAAATACAGGGGAGGAAGAGTGACTGCAGTGGGTAACCAATACCTGGGATGCCCCAACAAATCTACTGGGTGGAACTGGAAGGTAATATCTGCAGTCTCTCAAAGAAGTTTATACACAATACTCTTGACTTACGATAGTTTCTTTTGACTGACTTTTCATCTCTCCTAGTTATAAAAGGCAACAGTTGTACATCCCTAATGAATTTAGTCTATCAGCTCCTTAACTAAATGCGTGGCCTTTAAGAACTCTACTCTCTACACTATCAACAATTGTCTCTAATAATGATAATAGTAATGATGATGATTATTATCACAATACCAAATTGTGTTTCCCTATTATAAATGTGATGGTCCAGTGTGAAGAAGAAGAAGATGATGATGATGATGATGATGATGATGATGAAGATGAAGAAAACTATAGATTCTAGAAAATTTGTGCCAGTTTGTCCGACTTAAGTTCCATTACTAATGGCATTGCCATCAGCCTGATGCTGATGCTTAGGCCAACTGCGCGGCTTTTCACTTTGTTGATTTCATACTAAATATACTAGTGAAAGGACTTTTTATAGAACAAAATATAATGGCCCTAACACCGAGAGAGCTATCCATCCTCATCACATTCGAACGATTCACAGCTCTCCGAATAATTTTAACCAAAGCAGTGCCCAGCCTTTACACACACATGAGATGTCATTTCACTTTTTGATCTCCTAGCAGTTCGTCTCATGAATCAAAAGTAATATCAATGATTCAATCTCATCAGCAAGCTGCACTGAAACATGTGAAAGGTTTTCACTGATTTTTCAGTAACAAGTGGATCAAATGACATCAGATGCCGACGATGATAGGATGCTAATTATAAAGCAAATTACTTTTTCTTCTTTAGCAGCAACCAAAATATGTTTTTGTTTATGATACCTTCAATATGTCACACGGATACTCAGGCGAATGCTTAAAAATGTTTACATTCCAGATTGCACAACAAACAACATGGATAAGAAGCTGCAGACGTTGCCCGGATGAGGGAGCAGTCAGTTTTCATTTTGGCTAAGCATAAGTTGCAGTCGATGCTGTGTACTTTTTGAGAGAAGACAGAAAGAAAGAGCGCGCGCTGTAGAAGTTCTGCGCGTGTGCAAGAGAGAGAAAGAGAGAAGCGTGCACAGACTTTACCCAATAGAGCATGATCAATTTATGTACTGCATTAGCCTAACATTGGTGTTTGTAGATCTGCAAGGAAAGATTTGTTTACTACACTAACTTCGATGATCGTAATTTTCCTTACCGCTCGCGTTAGCTGGAGTTACCTCGCCGACACAGCGGCACATTCCTTATTGAACGCTTGACGTCTGAGTGGCATTGTAGGATATCAGTGCTCTGAGTGGTGTGTGTGTGTGTGTGTGTGTGTGGGCAAACGCAAACAGATGTTGGCTGAAACGCGCGCGCACACACACACACACACGCACAGAGCGAGTGAGAGACGCTGTGTGTGTGTGTGTGTGCGAGCGCGCGCGCGCGGTGTGTGTGTGTGTTGGCCTGGTTGTCTCGACTTTTGTATGAAACGAGACCAACGTTATCTGGACCACCCCTGTCATCTGGACGTCCAGATAATGCGACAGGCCTAGGCCTCAAAACTGCTTTCTGAGACTGTTTTTAGTCATATGACAAAGTTTCAGTACCTGATTGGTCAAGTCCAGACAGCGCGGTTTCTTCCCATCTTGCTTTTGTACGAATGAAAGAGAAAGCAGGTCTGAAATGTCATCCTTTTCATGATAGTCACGATTTTGTCCAACCACCAGAACTTTTCAGCTGCTGTTTCAAACAGATCTAGCCAACATGTTACACCACCTCGGATGGACATCCCCACAAAGCCGACGTAAGATCGCAAAGCTCACCATGATTTAGGCCCTACAAATCATTAACAACATGACTTACTTACTTAGATGCTCCCGCGTCTTACGACGCATGAGGCAGTCAAGGCGCTCCACCGTGCACGGTCCTCAGCCAATTTGCTAGTGTCACTCCATCTTCTGTCAACGAGTCGGAGGTCTCTCTCCACAGTCTGTCGCCAGCTCATCCTGGGTCGTCCTCTTTTTCTCTGGCCTGCTGGGGTCCATTTAATGGCCTGGTTTGCAGGTCTTGAAGAGGGCAATCTTTAGACATAACCCAGCCAGTGGAGGCGCCGTCTGCAGACGATGGTTGACACAGGGAGCTGTTTGGACCTCTCCCTGACCTCTTCATTTGGTACAAAGTCTGACCATTTGATGCACTTAGTATCAAAAGCATCGAGTTTCATCTCCTGGGTGGTCTTCAGTTGCCAGGTTTCACATCCATATAACAACGTTGAAATCACACTGGAGTTATAAAATTTCAGTTTGATTCCAAGGGAGAATTTCTTGCTGTTCCATATTTTGTTCAGCTGATTGAATGCTGATGATGCTTTCCCAATACGACACTTCAGTTCATGGTCGAGGTCAATGGCGTTGTTGATAGAGCTGCCTAGGTATGTAAAGTTCTCTACTGCTTCCACTTGTTTTTGATCGATGAGAACGTCTGTTGGCCCTTGGTGTTTACCGGTAAGCATGTTTTTAGTCTTTTTGGCGCTGATGATGAGGCCAATGTTGCTTGCAAACTTGCTGATGTTGTCTACAAGCACCTGCAGATCTTGAGTGGTGCTTGCAAGAGCGGCAATGTCATCGGCAAAATCCAGATCTGAAAGGCTGTTCCCTTCTGTCCACTTGATTCCCTTTCCTTGGGTTGCATGTTTCAGAACCCAGTCAATGGCAATTGCAAAGAGGAGAGGGGAGAGGATACAACCTTGCCTTACTCCGGTGACAACTTCAAACCAGTCACTGTAGCCATCTTTCGTCCTGACTCTGCACTTGGAGTTTATGTATATCTGCTCAGTGGCCGACACAATTTTCTCTGGGATGCCATAGATTTTCATGATTTTCCACAATGATGGTCTGTGGACACTGTCAAACGCTTTGGAGAAGTCAATGAAGCTGATGGCCAGGGGTACTTGGTGCTCTCCACACTTCTCGATGATCTGTCTTAGTGTGAAGATCTGTTCCGCACAGGATCGTCTTGGGCGGAAGCCTGCTTGTTGCTCCCTGAGCTCATTGTCCACTACGTCGCGCATTCGGTTGAGGATGACATGGCAGTACATTTTTCCTGGTATCGACAGTAGAGTAACTCCTCTCCAGTTGTCGCACTCTGAGAGGTTGCCGTTGTTTGTTTTTTTTAATACAGACAACTTCACCATTCTACCAGTCCTCTGGGACGACGCCGGAGTTCCAGGTCTGGTTACAGAGACTGCACATCCAAGAGACGATGCAGTCACCACCACCTTCGAGCATTTCCGCTGTTATTCCGTCGAACCCAGGGGACTTATTGTTCTTTAATATCTTGATGGCTGTTCTGATCTCCTCTTCAGTGAAATCATCGGTGTTGATTGGGAGCAGGAGGGATGGGTCTTCTGCCTCAGCTGGTGTCGGTGGCTCGGATCTGTTTAGAACTTCTTTGAAGTGCTCGGCCCATCTTGCAAGCTTCTCCTCACCTCTTGACATACGTGTGCCATCTTTTGCATTCACAGGTCCAGAGCCAGTCCTCACAGTACCAGTTATCTTCTTTGCGATTTGGTAGACAGCTCTCATGTCGTTGCGCTTGGCAGCTTCTTCGGCATCTTCTGCTTGCTTATCCAGCCAATCCCTTTTATCTTTCTGGGCATTTCGCTTCACCTGCCTGTCCTTTTCGATGTAATCCTGGTAGTACGCTGCTTGGTCTGAGGTGATGGAGTTCTTTCCTCTCTGCTATCAATTCCCATGTGATCCAGGATTCCCGCAGTGACTTCTTAAACCCTAGTATTTCTTTTCCAGCTGTTGCCATGACATCCTTCATCTCCTCCCACCATTCTGTCGATCCTGGCATTGTTTCAGTAAGAACTGAATACCTGTTGCTCAGGAAAGCTTGGAACTGGGCCTCTGTGGTGGGGTCCTTTAGCTTGCTTGTATTGTATCTCTTGGGCGGAGTCTCTTTCTTCTTTAACAACATGGTGCAGGTGGATCTGGGCAAACTTCGTAAATCTCAGGAGCCGAAGTTGAGAGCACAAGTACGCAACACCGTGTTCACCGAAACACTTCGCGAATCAAAGGTTCGGCTGGTTAAGAACGCGCTTAAGGAGAGGGACAGAAGAGCACATTCAGGGCAGCTTGCTAGACTTCAGTGTCTACGGGGCGACCGGATTTATTCGTTCCTCCCGTGAACCATCCCTGAGTGGAACGATTCATTGACTGAGGCTGTGGTTGGAGCCGCGTCTCTTGGCGTGTTAACGTCGGGAGCCCGTAAACTCCACCAGTAGTCACTTTTTTTTCGCCTCCCCCCCCCCCCCCCCCCCCCCCTTTACAAGTGTCAGAATAATCAGCGTGTTGATTGAGGACACTCTACGGATGAAGATGAAGATGAAGACCCCCCCCCCCCCCCCCCTCCATCCGTTAAGAAAAAGGCCCAGCCTACGCCATGTGAGAAAAGATCGTCTGCTCCAACGATCATTCTGTAGGCTAATGGCAGATGGTGGCTGGCATGTTCACCCTGGCCAACTTCACTGAAATCAGACTCTGCTACCAGCTGGTGTCAAGGTCTGGATAATATTTTCAATAAGTCTTTTTTCTTTTTTCTTTGCTTAAAAATCGTTTTCTAAAGTTAAAACAATAAAAGCACTGTGTTAGTGAGATTATCCAGCTAGTCGATCTGACCAATACAACGATCAGCCTACTCCCTCCTCCCTCTTACCCCCCATTTCTTCAACCCATTACTCCGGCCCGCAAGAAAAACGGACAGCAAAGAACTTGACACATCCTCTCATATTTCAAAATAACATCGAACCCCCTCTTTTTCAGTTAGGTGCCGAAATGATCAACAGATTAATCGTGGACTCTTAACAAAGAAAGAAGACAACGACTGGGTGACTCGGATCCAAATACACTGGCTAAGAAAAAAAAGTGTCGTTATTTATTTCTTGACTGGTGGAACTATAAAGAAGGCTATGTCTACATTCAAGGGAGGCGTAGAAACGTTTGTGCAAACTAGAAAACCGGTTTAAAGCATAGTTGAATATAAATTTTGTATTATAATTCAGAATTTTGGCAAGATCGACTATTGCCTCTTTCATCTTCCTTAAGTTGTCATTTTCTGTATAGATTCAGGCCATTGTTGTTAAGAACATCATCATCACATCAATTGGGTTGGAAATTTGGGAAGCAGAAGTTCTTTTGTTGTTGTTTTCTTCATCTGAATCTCCCTCTTCATTGATTTTTACTACGGTTTCTTTTTGCCGGTCTCACTTTCACTGAGGCTCCCTTCAAGTGCTTCCATCTTAATGTCATGTCCTCTGTCTTTTTAGATCTTTAAATGCTTTTGCCATTTCGTATTCAATACCTGAATTAACCGTGATTCTTTTCAAATGTAATTTCTGTTATATGATAACGGATTCAATATTGGGGATGAGGAGGAAGGGGACTTCCTCCTTCTCTTCTCTTCCTTGCACTGTTCAAATGAAAAGTATGATGATTTGGATTCCTTATTTTATTTTTTTATTTTTTTTTTTTTACTATTCAACATTCATCAGCAGTTACATTAACTTTAAGCTTATTCGGTGGGTTCACTGGGGGTGATCGGGGAACACAGCTGATTTTCATTTGTTTACAATATTTTTCCAGACTGTTCCATTAGAACGAATGTGCTGTTGCAAATATCCTTTTGGTTGGTGCTTTTTACAGAGTATACTTTATTCTCTAGACAGGTAACATCCCCACCCTACACACCACCTTCTCCTCCACCCTCCTGTCCCCCTGTCTCTGCAATTTTCTTCTCTTTTTTCTTTTCATTTTGCAAAATATGTTGAGGTGAAGACAGTAGAAAAGTGTTTACTATGAAGAAACCTGAGCAAGATGTTTTCCATTTCACTTCATTTCAATTTGGTGTTTTTCTCTTGGACGTAGGAACAGCAGTACTCCTAACTAATAGTGTCCACAGGCATTTTCTAAATTGTGTGTGTGTGTGTGTGTGTGTGTGTGTGTGTGTGTGTGTGTGTGTGTGTGTGTGTGCACTTGCATTTGCAACTTCTATAGTTTATTGACATGGCTGGGATTTACTTCCATCGTGCTCTCTCTCTCCTCTCTCTCTCTCTCTCTTTCTCTCTCTCTCTCTCTCTCCATATCCAAAATCAAAATGGATAATCATGATATTTGACAGCGGTTGAATTTTAGTTCTTTTTTTCTATTCATTAAAAAAAAATAAAGTTCTGATATTCTACTCGGATAAATCAAGAATATGGGAGACTGGTTCAATGGTTATTTGTTTTTCATCTTAAGTGAATGGTGTTAGATGTGTTACGGATGGTGTGGTGCTGTGTGTATTTCAAAAGTTTGGATTCATGTAACGATTATTCCCTACACACACCCACACCACACAAACATGGACAGCCAGGCAACATACAACTTAAGTTTCTTTCTTTTATATGCTGCCTGAACCATCAAAACATAAACACATATCAATATAAATCGGCACAAAATCAATACACGCCACCACCAGCAAGGGCATGCGACAAACACAGGGAGCTTCAATCGTCGCCCTCAAAACTGACACATTAAATATTTCTTTTCTGGCACAGTTCTCACCGGCCCCGTCAGTAGTGTCCTAGCAGACACAGTCCATACAGCTGGCTGCAACGAGCCCAAGCCACAGTCTCCACACGGCAAGCAGAGCTGCTCACGAATACAGTTCGAAGTGGAGTCCCACAGGGTACGCCTACACAAGATCACGTCGGACTACCGACCTGGCGGTCAGCCTCTCGGCGTCGTATTGACGGAGAATCCGGAGGCCCTTTACTATACAAGTCCGCTACTGACCTGGTGGTCAGACTCCCCACGTCGTCTTGACAGCGGCTGGGGCACGGGCTGTACGCCCACACCCGGTGGTAATCAGTTCCAGGCCAGACTCGGGGGCCTCACCCAACATCTGGGGAACTACACTGGTCACCTAGCCTACTGCCTACATATTTATCGTCATTGTTTTGTCACTAGCAGTCACTCTTCACTTAATACATCTCACTTGAATTTGGGGGGAAATACTAAGTTTGAATGCAGTGGGTGCATAACAATAGAAAAATTCCACGATCAGTACCATGAGTGATTACATTGAATAATACAGCTAAGATTACCTCACGTAGCCCTTTTTGAAAGTACCAAGAATACAGTTATTACAGATAAAGGAACGATTTCCATTTGTCCCTTTTTTTTTTAATCAAGACAGACAGGGATACTGAAAGGCAGACAGACGAAGACTGCTAAGCGCATGCTAGTTTTCTTTTTACTTCCCCCCCCCCCACCCCCCCACCCCACCCCCAGCACGTAAACCCATGTGTGAGTGTGTGTGTATGCGTGTGAGTGTGCGTGCATGCGTGCGTGCGTGCGTGCGTGTGCGTGCGTGTGGTGTTAAGAGAGAGACAGAGACAGACAGACAGACTGAAACACAAAGAAAGACACAGAGCGTGCGCACGCACGCGCGCATTTGTGTGTGTGTGTGTGTGTACACCGTGTGTATGTGTGTGTGTGTGTGTGTGTGTGTGTGTGTGTGTGTGTGTGTGTGTGTGTGTGCGTGTGTGTGCGCGCGCGCGCTGTTTGTGTGCGAGTGTGGGAGACAGAGCACACCACACACACACACACACACTGACTGAAACCAATTTATTATCAGATTAACCCGTGGCTTTACTGACATTTAAGAAAACATTATGTACAGAATGTCACACACACACACACACACACACACACCACACACACACACACTATCCATCCAAACACGCACGCACGCACGCATACTGGCACGCACGCACATACACACTCAGGTCCATGCACTTAAGAAAAATACCAAAAGGAGCATTCATGTGTTTAATTCCAATATTGCTCTTTAATATGATCACACACGCATACACACATGCGTTTGGGAGAGAGAGAGAGAGAGAGAGAGAGAGAGAGAGAGAGAGAGAGAGAGAGAGAGAGAGATTTACATGTCTCAGAGGGCAAATCAAAATTTCCCTGTGTAAAGGCAGGAAAAGCGAAA
The DNA here is from genome assembly GCA_033310375.1 of Conus canariensis. Lineage (NCBI taxonomy): Eukaryota > Metazoa > Mollusca > Gastropoda > Neogastropoda > Conidae > Conus > Conus canariensis. The sequence goes on along the minus strand of CM065716.1, from coordinate 63,032,161 downwards.
AACAAACCAACAAGCCAAACAAAATATCAACAAACTTCATAAGGCAAAGCAACAACAAACTTCAGAAGGCAAAGAAACTTGTAACGTTTATGAACATGATGATGATGATGACGAAGGCAAAGTAAGTTGTAATGTTTATGAACATGATGATGATAATGACGAAGGCAAAGAAAGTTGTAATGTTTATGAACATGGTGATGATGATGACGAACGCAAAGAAAGGTGTAATATTTGTGGACATGATGATGATGACAAGGCAAAGAAAGTGGTAATGTTTGTTAAAATGATGATGATGACGATGCCAAAGTAAGTTACAACTGTTTATGAGCATGGTGATGATGACGATGATTTCAAACAGATCCATCGCCGGTGACGACGACCGGAAAGAGAAGACTCGGAGCCAGAACTGGATAGCTCGGCTCCTTGTTGCAGACTTGCTACAAATGCCCGGCATCTGGAATCCTTGTCCGCAGCAGCCCGGGGCCCTCTTCGCTTCGAAAGCCACGCATGCTTTTCGTCGCTGGATGACCAAGCATCCCGCAAAGCTGCTCCGTAAGCCTGTGCTCCAGCATTAGGGCCCCTAGCCAGTGAGCGACTGTACAGCGAAGGCCCCGCCATGTCCTCGTCCCTGGATGGCGCAGATCCTCTCAAAGCTGCTGAATCCCCGTGGGGATACTGGGGGGTCTTTTGTACAAATAGTTCCCTCACCTTCTGGACATTCTGTGCTAGTAACGTCCCCTTTTCCTTTCGCTCTCAGTAACTCCGTCTCCTCCTTTGCTGTACTGTCGTCTACTGTCCTTTCTGTCTACCATATCTTTTATCAATCTTTTTCCACAACCTCTTCCCACAAATTTCTGCACTCAACGAAGTCGGAGTGAACTGACTAGACTCTCGAATATAGTATACCAACAGGGTAAAACGAGTTCACACGCTACCAGATACTGGAACGCTGAAGAAGAAGAAGCTGAATAACCCCGGGCTCCGGCGTCATTGGCAGGACCTCGAAGGCTGTCGGATCGCAAAGGCCCAGCACGCTCCTCATCGCTGGATTCCCCCTGTGGAGGTTTGGGTTGGACGACTTAAAATGGAGCCGGGATTGGGTCATCGTCGAACGACGAGGTGGAAGCGGAGCTGGAAGCTGAACTGCTATCGGCCTAGGGGAAGTCGATCTGCAAACGGCCTGGGCCATCGGGATTCGGCAGGAATAGCCTTCTACCGTCTCTGTCACCGTCCGACGAGCTGTTGCTAAAGGCCGATTCTGATGAAGAACGGTAGGTCGCGACGGCGAACGCGACACCACGTCTGTGCCCACCCTGTAGCCGGAGTTGGAACTGTATTCTGATCCACTGTCAGACCACACGATTCTTGGCTCTCAATGGAGGTGCAGACAGCACAAACTGATAATGAATCCTGTAAGAAAAAGATGAATTAACGAAACAATGGACGTCATTAATTCCAACAGCTTTTAGTAACAGGCAAAAGTCTTCATTAGACCAGCAAAAATCATCCAGAATTAGACACAACCGTGCCCCACTCTTCCACATACACACATGCACACAAAAACGTATGGACACACGCACACACATACACTCACATACAAACAAAACCAAATTTCTCTCTCTCTCCTCTCTCTCTCTCTCTCTCTCTCTCTCTCTCTCCCTCTCTTCTCTCTCTCTCTCTCTCTCCTCTCTAATGCGCGCACAGCATATGCAAAGGTTTCAGAAATGGAATAATGCGACCTAGTACACGTGAGAGCCGGACAGCCGTGTTAGGTAACAAATTATTTGCTCTACGTGTACATCAGACCACTAAACCAAACTGAAACAAACAGAAAAACACTGGAACAACTATTCCGTTAGAAAAATCTGCCAAGTTAATGAGACTTGATATATACAGCTAAACTGGCTAGACTCCACCCATTTTCTGAGTTGGGACAAAAACACTAAGCAATGTTAAAGGTAGATTCTTAGATAAAATTTATCATGAAGACTTTGAAAATACACTTTTATCACGGAGCATTCAAGTAAAAAATAAGATACATTAAGTTTCTTTTTACCACAGACACACAAAGGAGATGGTTCTAAAAACCTGTCTAATCAACGATCCACCTGTATACTGTGTAATAAATTTCGATTCGGGACAGAGCCTGGAGGACTTATACAATGACTGCTGGGGGCAGGAAGATCCTGTCTTTTCTTCTGAGTGGCAGCTTCAAGATACTGTGTTCTTCTCTGGTCCCTAAGTGCTTTTGTCAGAATATTGTTTACTTCAAGAACCGAATAAGAAATATCACATAAAACTATTCAATTTGCACCTTAAAGCCTCTTTTGCACAGGTATCAGCCAGGTCATTTCCTTGAAGATTACAGTGACCAGGTACCTATAATGATGTTGTTTTAGAACCTCACATTATTAACTGGTGAATTGAAAACAAAATTTCACTGACGAGATCAAGACGACTTGATGTAGTTTGAAGGTGGAAAAGCCGTTAAAGCAGACTTTGAATCTTGACAAAATCAGTATTCGTTATGGCAAAACTTGCATATCAAGAATGAAATTAATTGCTTTCATGACAGCAATGATTCAGCAGTGACACTAGAAAAACCCTTTGGTAATATAAACTCTTTCTTCAATTTTAAGGGAAGGTATCACGAAAGCAGCACCAACCTCAGAAGCACTCGAAACTGAACCATCAGCAAAAATATGCAGATAAGATTCACATTCAATGTAAATCAATTCTTTAACAAGAGAAGCGAGCAAAAGTGGATTCTCATTTCTAGTAATATTACCATGGGAACAGATATCTGCTTGCTTCATCAACCAAAGGGGGAAAGGGTATTTGGGTATTTGAACAATGCTGTCAAGAGAAAGGTCGCATGCACGTAAAAGAGGAGACACATAATCAGGTAATGAAATATATGCTGCTTTTTTCCATCTCTCTCTAGTAATGCAAGTGCCTTCATCAAATTCAGAACTAACTGAGTTAGGGGTTTTTCTTGCTCGTGCTGTGTAGCTACAAGCATACAGCATCCTATGTCCATTTAAATGCAAAACGCGTGCCTCTCTGTAAGTCATATCAATTGATGCCCATCTTGGAAGCCCCAAAGCAATTTTAAATACTAAGGAATCAATACTAGTTAACATATGTAAATCTATCTTTGGTGCAGTAAAACTGCTTCTTGACCATAACTTACAATCAAACGAACTGTCCCTAGGGCAACAAGGATAAGATCAGATCCATAATTTATCAGATGGAGTCCAGTTAAAACTTACCTTTTCCACAAGATGATTTATATGTTTACACACACACACACACACACACACACACACACGTGCGTATGCGTGCACCTGTCTTCAGCTACTTTAAAGTCCTGGGCGAAAACAAGCAAACTATCACACCACCACCACCACCCCCCCCCCCCCCAAAAAAAAAAGCAACGGGATAAAAACTAATGAACAAAAGAAGAGTAATACAAATTCTAAAGCACACCCCATACCCCATTAAGACTGAAGCAGAAAGAAAAGGAAAAAGAAGAAAATAGCTGACAAACAAACGAAAAAGTTATCCCAATTTAAAGGAACACCCCATACCCCTTTAAGACGAGAAAAAGAAAAGACACAAAGCAAGAAAGACATCTTCCCCACCTGTTGTGTCTCGAAGAACGTTTAAGATATCAAACTCCGAATGCACTGCATGATGAAGTCGTCTGTAAACTTTGGTGGAGGCGAACTGGAAACACTGGCCATCGGCTGCATTTTATAGGTTGAGAAACCACGTGAGGTTCCACTCCCCCACAAAGAAATGGTCAAAGCCTCTGTCTGAGGAGACGACAGTCATGTCTTCGAAACGTGGATTTCGCCCGAGGCCCGTGCGGACACTAACCGCTGGACAACGGTCACACCGTTTCAAGGAGCGTGCTAATTGCAACCACCGTCACCTGAACGTAGTTGTTAGAAAGTTGGTGTGAATTACTTTCTCCCGAGAGAGAATTAGGATAATGTTAGGTGGGGAGGGAGGAAGGGGAAGATGGTAAGTGCATGGTGTGTGTGTGTGTGTGTGTGTGTGTGTGTGGCCAGCTGAACTACATACAACATAAATTAAATGAGATCACTAGTTAACATGTACAATAAGCATTGATGCTGGGAAGAAAAGGACAGTCATACCTGCAACAAAAGTTTACGCAAGAAAAATAAAGTGGTGTATTTTGTAAAGACTTCAGCTTAATCATTTATTCATTTAGTTTTTAGGTTTCGTTCACTTATTCATTGAAGGCAACTGGACATGTCATATACATTTTGGATATTTCTTCTTCTCCTGCCTCTACTTTGCATTAAAGAATTGTTTATCGTTTGGTTCAAAACTCTGAGATGACTATTGTGGATGGCTAGTCTAAATACAGCATGATTTTGCTTATTAACTGATTGATCGTTTTTTCTGTACTCTGTGTGTGTGTGTGTGTGTGTGTGTGTGTCCCTGCTTTCGTTCAATTGTGAGTAATGTTATTGGTTTTGTTACTCTTTTCGTGAAAGGACAGAGACAAAAACCGACTCTGGACAAAGCGTCGGATAAACTCTCGCTAATATAAAACATAATTTTGTAAACAGACGTACAATGAAATTACTACTTCAGCAGTGACGTCTTCTGATCGGTACATGAACTACTGTGGTAATGTCTTCTGGTGCATGAACAGTGCATGAACAGTGGTAACGTTTTCCGGTGCATGAATAGTGGTAACGTTTTCTGGTGCATGAACAGTGGTAACGTTTTCTGGTGCATGGATAGTGCATGAACAGTGGTAACATTTTCTGGTGCATGAACTGTGATATGTCCTCTGGTGAATGAACAGTGCATGAACAGTGGTAACGTTTTCTGGTGCATGAACAGTGGTAATGTTTTCTGGCGCATGAATAGTGGTAACGTTTTCTGGTGCATGAACTGTGATATGTCCTCTGGTGAATGAACAGTGCATGAACACTGGTCATGTTTTGTGGTGCATGAACAGGGCATGAACACTGGTAATGTTTTGTGGTGCATGAACAGTGGTAACGTTCTGTGGTGCATGAACAATTGTAACGCTTTCTGGTGATTAAACAGTGCATAAACAGTGGTAACGTTTTCTGGTGCATGAACAGTGGTAACATATTCTGTTGCATGAACTGTGGTAATGTTCTCTGGTGCATGGACAGCGCATGAACAATGGTAACAATTTCTGGTGCATGAACATTGATAACATTCTCTGGTGCATGAACAGTGGTAACGTTCTCTGGTGCATGAACAGTGGTAATGTTTTCTGGTGCATGAACAGTGGTAACATGTTCTGGTGTATGAACTGTGGTAAAGTTTCCCCACGCATGAACAGTGTTAACGTTTTGTGGTGCATGAACAGTGATAACGTTTTGTGGTGCATGAACAGTGGTAACGTTTTGTGGTGCATAAATAGTGGTAACGTATTCTGGTGCATGAACAGTTCATGAACAGTGGTAACATTTTGTGGTGCATGAAGAGTGGTAGCATTTTCTGGTGCATGAACAATGGTAACGGTTTCTGGTGCATAAACAATGGCAACGATTTTTGGTGCTTGAATGGCAGTAACGTTCTCAGACTGGTGAATGGGAAAAGTCTAATTCTCCCTCTCCAACAGCCAGAAGGGCGTGAAGAGGTTGCCATTATTTTACAGAACGATTTGAAAAAAAAAAAAGGATTTCTCTCTCTCTCTCTCTCTCTCTCTCTCTCTCTCTCTCTCCCGTAATCGCCTCAGTCAAGTCTAAGCAGGCCTTTGTCAAGCTTACAAACCTGAGGCTAGATTGTCCCAGGCTTGTTAACAACTCTTCGTTACAATTCCAAGTAGGCGGTCATGAAGAGGATGAACTCGAGAGTCGCGGCTACATGTACTGTTCTGGGCCGGTAGGCCTAGTCATAAAACGCCTCACTTTACCCAAGGGCAAACTGCCCACGACTTGATGACGACGCTCCTCGTCACAGTCCACTTATTGGGGTGCGAGTAAATTACAGTTAGCGACAGACATGAGGAGTGTGGGGTGTAGGCCTATATCCACGGACAGATCCCTAGCCAAAGGCGAGTTTCATTGTCGCGAGAATTCGCGTGAAACTTGCCCAGGGTTTCAGGATACGAGGAAAGCAGGATACGAGAGGAAACGGGCTCTCGCCAAATTGAAATGAACACTATCTCTGGTTCAAAATACAAATAAACACACAAAATAAGATGTAAAGTAACGCAAATTTAATGGACTGTACAAAACAAACAAGTGAATTTTCGACACAAAGTCTTCCTCAGACGTGACAATTGCAAACAAACAGAAACAAAACAGTAGGCCTACTTCCCTTTCGGCTGACAGGTGGGAAGTACTGTTTTGTTCAGCCAAAAGGGAAGTACTGTTTGTTCATTAAATTTGCGTTACTTTACATCTTGTTTTGTGTGTTTATTTGTATTTTAAGTCATTTATAGTAATGCAGCAGTCAGTTTTTAGTTCTGTGCGTTCTTGCTGCTGCTGCAAGGCCAACATTCCGATCTGTTCATACACCGATCACATGACGTCAACACTTTCCGTGCACCACTGTGAGGGCGTTTCACGCCTGCCATTTTCTCTCGCATCCGTGACAGCCTCAGGAGACTAGTGACATTTTGCGTATGTCTAGCTTTGCACGCCACCAGATTGTGCAATGAAGCGCTGCCACTTGCCACACTCGCGAGAATTATTAGCCTCTAGCCTCTGTGAAACGCGATTAATGCTTTCATCTGTTCCGTGTGAGGTGGGCGTGTTTTCTTCACTGAAGGAGATGCACTCACTAATTGCAACCATACTGAAACCATGATTTATTAATGAATTTAAAGAATACCAAACAAGGCTTTACGCGGTTAGGTTTAAATTATGGTTAGGGTCACTAGGGTCACAAACACTATACTGGACAAGCATGCAAATCAACAAACGGTTGAAGAGGTATGGATTGACCGAAAGGACGGCCTCACCAATATTACTCAAACTCGCATCCCTCACGTGAAGCTCCGCACACAGAGGAATGCTCCACACATCAAACCAGAGACTCTCAAGCTGATCAGGTGACGAGACCGAATTCACAAGAAAATGAAAAGGACTGGAAGAATAGACCTTGAAGAAGAATACAAGAGGTTGAACCGACAAATCCAGCGCGAGCTCCGTCAACAATATTGGCAGTACTGCTCTACTTAACTGTTGAAGTCGATCCAGATAAACTAAAACCTTCCAAAAAACTCTTCTCATTTGTGAAATCAAGGAAAACTGAAATCGACAGCGTTGCACCCCTCAAAGAATCTGGAAAACTTGTTACTGACAATAAGCAGAAAGCTGAAATACTAAGTAGACAATTTCAATCTGCCTTCAGCACCAGAGAAGACTTCACAGAGGAGGAGTTCAACCAAAGATGTCCCATGCCCCCTCGAAACCCCCAACAACCTCTCCTTGAGCACATCACCGTCTCTACCTCTGGCATCGAGAAGTTACTTCGTAACCTCGACCCAACCAAAGCCCCCGGTCCAGACCGGATCAGCCCCAGAGTCTTGAGAGAACTAGCGACCGAACTAGCCCCGGCGTTCGCACTCCTCTTCCAAGCATCTCTCGACACTGGAGTTGTCCCGAAGGACTGGAAAACCGCCCACGTCAGCCGTGTATTCAAAAAGGGTGAAAGATACAAGGTGGAAAATTACAGGCCCATCTAGCTGACCAGCATACCCTGCAAGCTGCTGGAACATGTACTGGTCAGTGCCATCATGGAGTACTGCAAGGAGCACCAGATCTTCTGCAAGGAACAGCACGGTTTCCGTCGAGCCCATTCGTGTGAGACGCAGCTACTGGGCTTTGTCGATGAGGTCTCCAAAGCGCTTGAAGACGGACTGCAGGAAGACTTACTAGTCCTAGACTTCAGTAAAGCCTTTGACAAGGTGAGTCATAGCCTCCTTGTCCACAAACTTCGTCACCTTGGCATCTGCGGTCAGGTCAACGCATGGATTGAGGAATTCCTACATGACAGGAAACAGTCCGTCGTCGTCAACGGGTCAAAATCAGAGTTTGCTCCAGTAGAGTCAGGGGTACCACAGGGCTCTGTCCTCGGCCCGACCCTATTCCTACTGTTCATCAATGACCTGCCGACCGGTCTGACCTCTACAGCTAGGCTCTTTGCGGATGACACAGCTTGTCACATGAATGTTTGTTCAGCACAAGACCAGGAGAACTTACAGGAAGACCTCGACAAACTCGCCACTTGGAAGGAGAAGTGGAAAATGTGCTTTCACCCCCAGAAGTGCACCACAGTTCACATGACCAGGCGCCTGACCACCCTCCACCACGACTACCAGCTCCGCAGCCATACGCTCCAAGAGGAATCCCAGGCAAAATACCTGGGCGTTACCATCACGCATGACCTGGACTGGAAGCCCCACATAATCAACATAACTAATAAGGCAAACAAAGCACTGGGCTTCATCAGAAGAAACATTAGACTAAACAGCAAGTCCATTAAGCAGGCTGCATACAAGACACTGGTGCGACCCATACTGGAATATGTTGGAACAGTATGGGACCCCTTCACTGATGAAAACATCGAGGCAGTGGAAAAGATTCAGCGACGGGCGGCAAGATGGGTCTCGCACCGATTCCGGCAAACATCCAGCGTTGAAGAGATGCTCAGCGATCTAGAATGGCCAACGCTGCAGACTCGCAGGAAAAGAGCGAGACTCACCATGTTTTACAAAATCCACCACGGCATGGCCTGCGTCAGCTCCCAGCACCTTCCCCACGTCAGCGCCAGAAGACGTTCTTCAAGGCGCGCCCACCACCTCCACTATGACGTCCCACAGAGCCGCACTGACTACCGTCACAAATCCTTTTTCCCAAGGACCATTCCGGAGTGGAACAGCCTTCCTGCAGAGACTGTGTCGGCGCCATCCCTGGCTGCCTTCCAGGCCAGGATGGCACGCCGCCACTAACCCCTCCCCCAAGAAAGCCCTCCCTCCGCCCCCTCCACCCCCCCCCCCCCATCACTGATAACGGATTTGGCAATACCCCTGGACTTTGAAAACTTTAATATGTGTTCACTCGGGCGGAACGGAAGCTTTTTCTCCAAAATTAGTGCGGCTGATTCGTCTGACTGTAGATGTTGGCTGCCTAAACACAAGAAGAAGAAGACTGTTAGGATCAGGTTAGGTTAGGATCGTAGTTAGAGTAAGGATTGGGGTTAGGTTTATGGTTACGCTTTGGATGACAATGACAGACCCCCAAAAATCTTATTTTCCGTAGTCTTCTGGCTTTCTCATAAAAGTTCACACTTCTGGAGCATTTACGCACTATTTGCTGAATTACTCTTAATTTTGATTTTAAGGCTACTTACTGAATCGCTCTGAACTTTGACTTTACAGACTTGTCCAGAGACCTGACTTTGTGTGGAAAACACAGCTCCTTCCCTCTCTCTCTCTCTCTCTCTCTGGATGTTCACTGTCTGAATATCTGTCTGTCTCTCACCATCTGGAAAGTCTGTCTGTCTGTCTGCCTATCTGTCTGTCTCTCCATCTCCCTCTCTCTCTCTCTCCTCTCTCTCTCTCTCTCTCTCTCTCTCTCTCTCTCTCTGTGGATTTTCACTATCTGAATCTCTGTCTCTGTCTCTCTGTCTTTCTCTCTGTGGATTTTCACTATCTGAATCCTCTCTCTCTCTCTCTCTCTCTCTCTCTCTCTCTCTCTCTGCTGTCTGTGTGTGTGTGTGTGTGTGTGTGTGTGTGTGTTGTCTGTTTTTGTCTCTCTGTCTGTCTGTCTCTGTCTCTCTCTCTCTCTCTCTCTCTCTCTCTCTCTCTCTCTCTCTGTAATGAAAAACATCTTTCGTTGGAATGTCCTCAAAACAACAATACTCGCCCAGATATTTTCAAAACTATTCAGGCTCATTTCGAAAGCCAGTATCTGATGGAAATTTTGACATGTGAAAATGTTAATATTAAGCCTCAGCTTGCTTGGTTCATGCTCAAAAGTTTTGAAATAAGAAAAACGAGCCAACTGCCAAAGACGTCACTGTGATGAGTTAAAAGAAAAATCCCCAGAACATGTTTCAAATGAATGTCTATGCATGGAAGGAAAAACAAATAAGTTTTTGTCACATCCTACTGATGACTGTAAGAACTTTTGTCAGAAAATCGTTTTCAGTATGACTTCTTCCTTTTCCAAATGATTTGTACATCACTCACCCTGTGACAGAGGCCATCATGCCAAGTCATTAAATGTTCGAGTTCGAGTTGGAATTCGAGTGCGAGTTCTCTCTCTCTCTCTCTCTCTCTCTCTCTCTGTGTGTGTGTGTGTGTGTGTGTGTGTGTGTGTGTGTGTGTGTGTGTGTGTGTGTGTGTGAGGTTGGTGTCACTACAGACAATAGCACATTATGGTAGCGTCATCTGATGATGATCTGTAAACTTTAATCTACGAAGATGTTCCCACTTTGCAAACCCCTCACATGTTAAATCAACGTTATCTTGATCTATTATTCAATTTCTTTAACGGATCTCATTTTAATCACAATTTCTAAATCTGGAATCTTGTGAGTTATCCACAAGTCAACCTCAAACGCTCAGAAGCACTAAGAGGCTCTAAAACCAAGTCGTTTGTTATCCGGCAGTACACCGAACAGACCATCTCCAGGAGCACATTCAAGCGATGGATCAAGATACGTTTATCAAACCTGGTGTGGACACGACTTGACTCACACCTCACTCAATTCGTTCAGCCTCTACATCAACGGTTGTGGGCAAAGTTCCTTTAAAGACTGTTTTGAAAACTGCTGCTGGGGGACGTTTGCGGTATATAGCATCACAAACCTATACATTCGCAGGGTCACTTTGGCAAAGCTGTTGTTGAAGGAAATCGGGGTAACTAGACACCGGTCTTTCAAAACTTGCATGATCCAGAATCTTAATACAGAACTCTGAGAGGCAAAACTCCACAGTCAAACGGGCTGACTTTGTTGCTGGTGTTGCAGACCAGTGAGACCTCAGGGTGGAATCACACGTTTCGTCCTTGGTCTGTACACATCAAAAGATCTTTCCAGTGCTCTCTCTGTGTGTGTGTGTGTGTGTGTGTGTGTGTGTGTGTGTGTGTGTGTGTGTGTGTGTGTGTGTGTGTATGTTTTGTGTATATATATATATATATAGAGAGAGAGAGAGAGAGAGAGAGAGAGAATGGTACTGAGGATCAGCGCAATCTTAAAAACAGTGCTCAACCACAGTGGGAGCGACATTTGTTATATTAAAAGCAAGTTAAAATCAAGCTTCCAAAAACATCTACAAATTTGTTTCACGCTGTGCGGTCGTCAGGATGTGATGAGCTTGTGTTGCCAGTGCCACGTATATATATAGCTAGCTGGTTTGCTGTTGTTTTTTCCCGTGCTACATGTGTTTCTCAGGTGTTGGTTTTTTTCGCTGATAGGAACTTCCATCTGTGTCTGCAATTGTTAACCATTTCTGTTCTAACATTTAGAGTTGCCAACTGTGGTTTACATAGTATAATGTATTTCTCTGTTAGGCATAGATTGCATTTTTTTGAAATGTTTTTGTATGATGCTGCTC
>CM065716.1:62915571-63015571 GCA_033310375.1 Conus canariensis | reverse complement strand
CTCCACTTTCGTCTAAAGGCTGAGTTAAGCTTACAAAAGGTTAGGAGACAGTAATACAATGCTAACAGTTTCAGTCAAATATCTCTTCAATGTTTCTTATGAATTGAATCACATTAACTTGGAATACACTTAGCCCCAGTACACATGTGGTGTAGACTTAAAGTCATAAACTACAAATCATTCCAACAATCACCAGTTGTTCTAAAATTTATCAGCTTAGCAGCTTTCACCTAGTACAGGCATACTGTTGGGGGTGGGGAGCACAGAGAAGGCCAGGTGCCTCTGTGTCAAGTGAGAGAGAAACGAGGGGTGGGGGGTGGAGAGAGCGGGCAACGTGCAATGCGTGGTAAACTTTCTGCTGTGTCATTCCGCTATACTAATGCGTGAAGGGGACAGAGAGGGTAGTTGGGGAGGAAGGTGGAGTGAGAACAATGACGCAGGGCGCGACGTGATGTAACTTTCTTTGACCCGACTTGCGACATCGGGGCGAGAAGGGGAGAGTTGGCATAAATTTGAAATCTATTCTGCCTTTTGTGTGACAGATGGGACAGAGAAAGGAGGGAGAATGGCGTTTGTACTTGTACAGAAAAATACAAGAGGGACCAATCGGATGGACTTGTCAAGCGTTTCGTCACAATCCACTGCATCCAACTCCATATTCAGCGATCTTGACCCTGTCTTGCTGCTGGACTCTGATGGTTTCGGACGAGAGCGTGAGGTCCACGAATTGTGCAACTCTTCCTCACTTTAGGATATTATACAGTGTCTTCACTGACAAAGCCTGGTAATTCGAAGTAAAAACTTCATCAAATAGCTGATAGAGTCAGAATAATGAATATCAGAACAATTACTCATGCCACTGAAGTGACATCAAAAGTGTTAACATGCAGTTCCTCCAGTACAGATGATGAACTCTTTTGCTGTTTTTGACCTACTTTCTACACACTACCTCAGCTCACTGTGATGGCATCCACATACAATATCACAGTTCTGGCCCAAGTTTTGTGTGCTACAAGATACACATTTTGTGTGTTTGTGTGTGTGTGTGTGTGTGTGTGTGTGTGCGCATGCATGTGTGCGTTAGTGCGTGCGTGCGTGCATGAGTGTGTGTGTGTGTGTGTGTGTGAGGGAGAGAGAGAGAGGGAGAGAGAGAGAGAGGGAAACACTGATCATCTTGCATCACATATAAAACAATCTGAATGACACATTCTTAGTAATAAATACAGGCAACAGAAGTGATCACATTCCCAAAGTTTTTATTTCATATATCTCCCAACAATCTGCATACCATTTCTGAAAAAAAAAAAGATATAACTGTATGTTTATACACATATTTTGCAACTAATGTGGTCCTGTGGTCCTCTGATTAATGTTTTCCTCTAACCAACATCTGATTATAAATTCAAGTGTTCATAATTTATGCATAAGACATTACATACAAAGACCTTTCCAAATACAATAAAATTCATAACAGAAAGGGCTCCTGATATTTGACAAAATTTCAACCACTTATGTGTTTACAAATTACATGAATTATGTATTCATATAAGAAATTAATATACACATCTGTAACACAAAGCAGAAAACGCACAAACACGCACACCATGAATCCTTATACATATGTAATCTTGCCCACATAGGTGTTTATCACACACACACTTTTTGAAACAGAACATTCAAAATTCAAAATTTCATTCACCTTTTTCTTTGTTTCCCTCCAACTTCTTATACATTATAAATACGTATACTCGTGACAATTTTGCAAACGATTTGGATCACCTCACTTTCTGCTTCCCTCCAACTGTTTCTTCATCATATACAGAGTATGTGCTGACCATAATTATCTCTACACACACCAAAATATTACATGTGGTCAGAATGGTGTACCCACACTATTCATTGCACACAGTTAATATGATCAGAATGGAGTAACCAAACTGCTCATTTGCACACAGTTAATCAATGTTTGTACCATATCAAGTCAGCTAAACACATTTTCATAAAACAAAAATGATGGCGAAATAATGCATGGTCAATGACTTCACATTCCAAGGTCAAACTGTGCCAGACAAATCCAGACTTCAGCATGTGGTCTAGTAAAACAGATCAGATTGCCTCAGTAACCAAGTGGTGGATGGAACGAAACACAACAAATGAATTATCTGGAAGGACCGAGTCTTCCTCGTTCATATTACTGGAAACTGTCCGTTTACTTTGCAAATTAATGTTTCTAATGTATAATATGGACAGATAATCGAATGTTGCAAACAACTTTCACAGCAAAGTTTAGTTTCCTTGTTATCATAGCCCAACCAACCACACATGTCCTTTTCAAGTTTGTCATCACTCACGGAAAAAAGTTCTGTCCAGCAAAACAAAACCAACATCTACTACATTTTCATGTTTGATTTTCATGAATCAAATCCCCAAAGTGTCTGTTCAGCTAAAGGTGTAGATTTTCGCCATCTTTCATGTCAATATATGTGCAGTCTTGCATGTGTCTGAATCATCTTCATCAATACATACATGCAAATACTGTTAAAGACACTGTAACTCATGATAGCACTTGGTAGATTGTCAAAATATAATACCAAGCATGCACCATTCCTAAACACTAAGTACAGCTGCCTTAGCGTTCCTAAACACTACTTACAGTTGCCTAACTGGCAGAACAAATATAATTGCAGCTGTACTTTAAAAACTCCTCTTGTAGAATCATACTGAAGGTGAAAGATACAACCCATGGATAAAAAGAAACGTACATAAACATTATAAAGTTTTCAGAGGTTTCCAAGATTTAAGACCAGCAATACATTTTATGCATTCCTTGAATCAATAAAACCTTTGAAATGATATCCAGTTTGAAAACTTAAATTCTAAATCTGATATCGTATACACAGGAGCGATTTCCTGCCCTTGGCAGGCTCTCCAATCTCTAAAATTGTCTTCAAATCATAAATAAATGGAAATTTATCAGCAACTGCGCCTCAAATCCTAGCCAGTCATCTGCAAACAAAATCTGAAAACAGTCACTCAGTGACAGCAGCACATATGGGACTGATGTCCCTGATACTGTGAAAGAAAAAAGATGAATGGCCCCTTAATGTTCTTTATAACAGAATGACAACTGGGGGTGGGGGGAGGGGAAAAAAGAAAGAGAAAACAGTTTGGAAGATACAGTGTCAGAGAAGACCCCCAGAAAAAAAAAGTATGCTACTGTGAAAAGAGGTAAAAACAATACATTTGTTGCACATGTAAAAACAACACGTAAACAAAGAATTGTGTATATATAAAAAAAAAAATTTTCAAAGGGGAGGGGGAAGAGGCAGCTGGAATGATTAAAGAATGGTGAAAGTGAGAGAAACATAATTTAAAGTGCAACTGAAAAAAACTTTCTCATGACCAACAGAGAAAGGACAGGGGCATGCATTATCGCACAGTATGAAACCAGCTATCGTCCCTGCCAATCCATGAAATCAATGCTGGAAAGAAAAAGGATAAATAACCTGTTTCAAGGTCAAAAGCACCAGAGCCTCACAAAGGTGAACCATTTGCACATCTTAGACAAACATCCTTTGTTCCGTTTCTTTCCTCTGGCAGTCATTTTCTCTCTGAAATGTGTACTTTGAACACATCCAAGTCAATCCATTTCCTTTGTCTTGCACACTCTGGTTATTTTCTCTCCTTGATTTTATTTTTGCTTGAAATATTTTGTACTTTAAGCCTGCAAAGTGTTGAAACCTGTTTTGATCAGTATTTGCCATACACACTGTCCAAACAAAAGGAACAGTATTTGAAGACACAAAGCAACAGGCCTCTAGTCTAAAGGTACGATGCTGCATATACCAAATGTTTCAGTTTTAGGTTGAGTTCAATTATACCTCAGCCAATGACACAGATCTCTTTTCAAGCTGTCACTGCACAGTAAAATGTACTAAATAAGGATTTGTCTGTCTGTCTATTTATCAATCGATTGTCCCTTCCCCACCCTAAAAAAAGGGAAATACAAAAATATGAACTTGAACAATCAAAGATTTTTTCTTCCTTCCTTTTTCTTTCTTTCTCTCTCTCTTTAAGGGATAGTTTTTTGCTTCACATAACATACTGTCCAACTAGCCAGGGACGATTACACCTGAGTTTTTGACTAAGCCAAACTGCACTGCAGTTAAAACGTTCCCAATTATAACAACCTGGCAATGCCAGCTGAACAGCAGTCTGTCCTGAAACAGAAGACTTAATAAAAAAAAAATGAAACAAAAAACAAAAAAAGAAGAAGAAGAAACTGGAAAAATAATTTTTCATCAGCAAATTAAAAAAGAAAATAAGCAATTAAAATACTGTAACTTCATAGGGGGAAAACAATGAATATATCCATAAATTCTCCTGTCTAATGTGTGATGCATAAGCTGGAAGTATCTATTAAACAAAAATCACCAAAGAAAATGACGGGAAGTAAACAAAAAAATGATGAGAAAAATAACAGAAAAATAGGAAAGCAATAAATATGATCACCTGCACGGAACTGCACAGATCAAAGAACACCCTACATTTTACCTTAAGATTTTTAAAGGACTGGAAAAAAGAGGTGTCATGAAGGATCAACAATAGTAACCTGCATCACTAAGCTTAAATCAGAGTAAGGTACATTTAAGTAACACTAACTCTGCAACTTTTATACAGTGCTGACCACAAATATTGATTCAAAACACACAACAGTTAGCAGTGGTCAGGTAAACAACAACAACAACAAAAACCATATGATCTACAGATTTAACTGGTCTTTCACTTTTGGCATGGTTTCGCCTGATGATCGTCCTTTCCTGGAAGATCACACAGGAAGATTAAAAGGATTGGTACAGACGGCATTTTCCTTATAATTAAATTGCATGGTTTCACCTTCAAAAAGTATCAAGATTTGATCAATTCCTTTTTCTTTAAAACAAATGCTACACAAAGTTACACTTGAAAGCAAAGGGAGGAGCCAGAGAAAAACATGATGGTGAAAATTCTATTGTAAATAATACTGAGCTGGATATATACGGTCAAGAAAAGGAGAAAGACTGTGATAATGCAGTTTCACTGCTTGATTATTGTTAAATCTGTTCACATAAAATAAACATTACTATTATATTCTATACACAATATGTTGAAAGGAAGAAATCAATTTACTTTATTACTCATATAGTATGCTGAAAGGAAGACATTCAATTGTTTTAGGTTTAAAAATTAATTTAAGCATACAACAGCAATGAATGAAGACTGAAAAAAAAAAAAAAAAAAAAAAAAAACGGCACCCAGCTCAGCATAGGCCAAGAAATGGTTTACTACAATAGATGCTGTACAGACTAAATAAGATTGTGTTTATCTTTTATCACATTATCTTTAATAGGGAACAAGTCTTGCCCAGTTAGAGCTCAGATCTCCTTCCACATAAATACTCTGTATCAAAACAATTATTGAACATTACCTCTAACAGTTCATGAAATCACTGAAGACTAAGAGTATGTTTGGCTCAAAAAAGGATGGACTGACAATTTCTTTTCTGGTTATTTTGAATAGCTTGAAGGACACTGTTGGGATCAATCAATCCATTCATGATGATCAACATTCTGGCCTATTGGTTTTAAGTTAAGTGTATTCCATTGTTATGTGTGTATACAGATGGTTTTGTTTCTCACCGAGTTGTTCTTATACTTTTCGATGTGTCAGTTACATTTTTGTTCTAACGAAAGAATAACAATGTTTATAAAATTATTTATTAAGCCTTTTCGATGTGTCAGTTACATTCTTGTTCCAACGAAAGAATAACAATGTTCATAAAATTGTTTATTAACCCTTACGCCGCCGACGTCTCATTTCTGCGACCACGTGGCTCACCATCGCTGAAATCCAACCAACTAGGGTTACCTAACTCCCGATACTCTCACTCTCCAAGTTGATAAGATAGAAAGCCACCAATAAACATCATAATTGGGGGATTCCCTGACCTGTGCTCACAGCCATTTGCTTTGTCAGAGCGCTGTTCAGTTAAGTGTTTGAATTTATCGATTTATACTGATTATTTTTCCATTCACTATGGCGTCACAACCAAGCACTTCACGTACTCGACCTCGCCGTACATTTACCACAGATCAGGTGCTGGAAATATTGAACAGGCGGTCAGTTGATCCTGACTCAGATGAAGAAGACCTAGATAGTGACCAGGAAACATTATGGAATAGCGAGAGCTTGACCAAATTACTGCAAATTGAGGCGTTGGATGCGTGCCAAGTGGTGGGAGAGAAGAGAAGATGAGAGATCAGACCAGACACAGGCTCAGCGCGTGTGCTCAGTGTTTTGGCGTTGAGTCAACCAGCAGTAACTGACAGTTGAAAGTGTATATGAGGGAGCGAGCAAGACGAATAGCTAAGACTAGTAAAAGGCAATGAACTTCAAACACAGCTGGCTTGCAGGTCGAGGTTGAAGGGGCGTGGCCGACTGACACGTGTCAGAGGTGAGCAGCAGAGATGTGTTTGAGTGGGAATTATGATCAGCTTGAATAGCTCCCCAGGTTCCAAAGACCAACAGGCACGTGAATGACTTTGTTTTGATAAAAAAACATTGCTTTCAACAGTGAGAGTGAAAGGTGTGTGTGTGTGTGTGTGTGTGTGTGTGTGTGTGTGTGTGTGTGTGTGCTCCCTTTTTCTTTCTTTCATGTGTACCAGTTAGGCATAAGAATGTGTGTGTGTGTGTGTGTGTGTGTGTGTGTGTGTGTGTGTGTGTGTGGTGTGTGTGTTCCCTGCTATTGGATCTTCCATTTTTCTGATGGATATACCATACTTTCTGGTCTTCATTTGTGAGTGGAGTATTTTTCTTCCCTTAGTGAGAGTTTGTTGGCATGCTTTTTTCTTTTTTACGTTGAGAAGAAAAATAACATTCATTTTTTATATTTGCATTTTTTTTTGCACTTGAAATTATTAAAAATTTGAAATTGTTGTTGACTAACCATTACTAACATGTTGTAATATAATAAAAATACAGTGTATCTCCTCCATTTTACAAAAAAAAAAAAAAAAAAAGCATGAGAATAGGTTGTTTAGTTCCAGAGATATCCGCGTTTCACATATGCTGGTATGAAATAAGAGTTTTTTTGAAAAATGGCTGGCGATGGGGATCTATGCAAAATAGAACGTCTGGCGGTGAAAGGGTTAAAAAGCAGATATTGTTTTACCATCATCTTCAACAAAATACATAAATATACAGCAAATTCACATGGGTATTCTATAACAACGCTAGATTTATTTTGAAGATGCAGCCTGTTAAATCCCGTGGAAAATGACACCATTACAAATTGATGGAACAATCTTTTCTTAAATTCATAATGCAAAAAATAGGCAGTAAAAAAACGGAAATGGATTCATATACAATGAACAAACAAAATATCCAATCAATGGGGTATGGCATGGTCCTCATGCAAGATGTCACAGTGAGTTAACTATTACATTGTATGTTTGGCTCATATGAACTAATGTTCATATTACATTCTACATTTGACAAAACTGAACCAAACTTGAGCACCTAAGTGGTGGTAAGTGCTGGAAAACTTCCTTTCCTTTATCATGTGACAAAACTATTTACAAAAAGCTGGCTGGCTGATTGCAGAACAGAATTCATTCATTCTCTTCCCCTCTATTTTTTGACAGTTTAAAAAAAATCTAGAGCATTTTTTTTTTCTCAGCTGTTTAAAAAGATTCTCACAGCTTAGACATATTTCAATTTTATTAATTGTCGTTTAGTTTATTATTATAGCCAAGCCAAACACAGAACCAGTGAAAAAAGTGTACAAGTCTTTCTGAACCAAGACAAAAGAACAGGCCACATAGGCAGAAAAAAAGTAGATGACAGCAAAGAAAGACCATTTTGATTTTTTAAATGCAGAAACAATGCAAGTAATAGAAAAGAAGTTACCAGCATGAAAGTGCATCAACTAGGACACAGACAGACAGTGGGGAAAAAAAGATAAATATTTATATATAAATGTGTAAACTCAGAGATCTCTCTTGTCATGTGAGAAGTATATAATACAAGCCCATGAAAAACTCTTCACCAACTGAAAATGGAGATGACTGAATCTCATCTCATACAGAGATCTTCATTTTTAAAAAAAATCTTTTTCCTTTTGAGGCTGACTCTTCAATCTTGATGACTGACAATGTCTCGTCAGCAATCATGGCAGTGATCATTCACGACATTGACACATAAATAAGAGAAACGGAGAAATACCATTGGCGCCGTCATCACCATGGCAACAAATCCAAAGGCTACCTAAAGCTACTAAAAGGAGCACTTCTAGTAAAAAGGGGAGGAGAGAGAGGAGGGGAGGGAAGGGAGGAGAAGGGAAGGGAGCAGGATAGGTGGTCGTGGGAGACCCTGTGTAAAGTGATTGTAATAAAAGAAAATAAAAAGATTAGTTCAGTTTGTGCCATTATTGTGGCAACGTG
This sequence comes from Conus canariensis, assembly GCA_033310375.1. Lineage (NCBI taxonomy): Eukaryota > Metazoa > Mollusca > Gastropoda > Neogastropoda > Conidae > Conus > Conus canariensis. The sequence continues at coordinate 63,007,091 of CM065716.1, read as the reverse complement.
GTGAGTGACTGGGTTGGAGAATTTTAGGCATAGACAAGGCATCAAAATTATGAGAAAATATGCAACTACCTGTTGCTGTTTTGATTGTTTTTTTGTATGTCTTACACTATAGAACCTATAAACACACGTAAAAAGAAAGAAATCAACAACCATAACTGTCTGCACATGCATGTCCTTGATTATAATCGTGTCTGTCCCTGTGTCAGTATAATTGAAGTGCTAAACAGAGCAAAGCAGAAAAAATCCATAGAATCAACATTTCTTCTGAGGAATTACATCAACTGATCCATTTAAATCAAATCCAGTGATCAGAAAGACAAGACGACGACCCTTAATAATCAATACTATATGATGTAGAACAAAAAACCCATCATGGCTCACCAATGCACATCATTCTGCATATCTTACAAACATAAGTAATGCAATGTACCTTCTGAGCACAGTTCCATACTCACAGAGTAGAAAAAATGAGAAATTACATATTCACAAATAATTGCCATGGCACTCTTATATCTAGTGACGATTCAACAAATTCCCACTTTTGTTCATAAATGATGTTATATTCACGATACAGCTCAAAGACCCAAACATTTCTGTCACACAGTGAAAACGATAGAAAAACCTTGGATGCAAATGTCAAACTATTGGGATGTGTATTAGAAGCCCTTAGTTCAATGTGCGCGTCTGACCCTCTACAAAATGCGACAACAAGATGGCCATAGGTCAAATATCCCCTTGTCAGTTTCAAAAGAGAGAGAAGAAAAAACGTTTTGTACTTAAAAAGCAAAGTTGCAAGTACTGCAAGTCCACAGGGAAACTGAACTTTCTTCACGCACAGAACAGTCTCTGCAGCTATTGTGAAACGACTCACACAAAGAACACCTCTCTCTACATCTTGAGCCTCTGGAATTCTACATAAACAAACCTAACGCCTTTGGAATTCCACATAAACAAACCTAACGACCAATATGATCTCCAAAATCCACTACACAACACAACACTCCGGTGGCATGATCCCCTGTAAACAACTTCACTTTTAATAAAGATCCTGAGGAAGTAAATATCCATTTATTAAAAACAAATAAACCAACAAAATGATAAAGAGAACTGCCCTAACAGAACAAACTTCAAAATCAGATGACACATTATGATTATTGTGACATTGTTCTTTCTTCCCGTAAGACCAGCTGGCTGTATGCAGTTCTAGTTAACAGCTTCCAACATTTACTAATAAAAGCAAATGAGTGATTACTACACACACACACCATCACTGGCACACTCATAATTTGTACCAATGCTTGACTCTTTCAGTGAGTACAGATGGTTTAACATATGCAGAAATTTGGCAATCAGGACAACCTTCACTCATTTCTGAAAACACATGTCAGTATGATACTGGACAAGAAACATTTGGATATTTTACAAAAATCACCGTTGCAGTTCCCTGTGGCAGTGATTTATTGGGCCAACTTTACTTCTGTATTTGGTTATTTTCTTCTTCTTTAAAATTTTTTTTCCCCATGTGTGAGTGTGAGTGAGTGAGTGAGTGAGTGAGTGTGTGTGTGTGTGTGTGTGTGTGTGTGTGTGTGTGTGTGTGTGTGTGTGTGTGTGTGTGTGTGCACACGCGTGTGGGCCTGCATGAGTTTTAAGTGAAGGGTTTCAATACTAACTGCTTAAAAATATATTTGCTGAAAATACAAAGATGCATTTTTAAGAAATAATGAACACTGTTTTCCATTCAAAACAATGCTGATTAATTAGTTTAAATGATCACAAAGTGAAAATTAACAATGGCAAACTCAAAATATTACACACTGGTAATAACTATCCATATAAACACACACACACACACACACACACACACACACACACACACACACACACATTCTGCCTTCTATTCCCAACAACAATAAGCTAAGAGCAAATAGATGCATAAATATTGGGGTATGGGTTCGTATGTGTTTGTTTCAACTAAATATCACATTATTGCATCAGTCAAAAAAGCAAACAATACACAGCATTCAACAACAAAAAATACAATCAATACCACAATTCAATCAACTTTCTATAATCAAATTCAAAAGTGGTAATGTCACATGGTCCCCAAAATGTGATCATACACAGATCTGCACTTAAGAACGTTCTTTTTTTTTTTTTCAAAGATTTACTTCACAAATCACATCATCACCCTGAGCAATGAAACCACATCAGAAGTTCTACTACAATGTAAAAAAAAAAAGTGATGACTAAAAGGTGATTTGTTTTGCCCGTTTTAGTTAATTACTTCCATATGAATGCTAAAAGATGCACTAAATATACTATTATCTCATCATGGGAGTATTATACTGATGATATCCTTCAGAATGCCATAAAAAAAAAGGAAATAATAAAAAAAATTATACCACATTTCTTTCATTACATGTGTCACAAGGAATGACAAAGTGTGTGTTTGTGTGAGCAAAGCAAAAAGTTACACAGATATGTTGTCAGTATAAAAAACAGATTTTGCACTGGTTACGTGTAACATTCTGTGTGTGTGTGTGTGTGTGTGTGTGTGTGTGTGTGTGTGTGTGTGTGTGTGTGTACTTATATGTGTGCATGTATGTATTCATGCCATCATGTGTGAATGCATGCTTGCGTTAAGTCCTGACTGCTCTCAAAACTACATGTTTTGCTTTGACTGTCACAAATACCATACATACTCTATTCTTGAGAAGTTGTGATATTTCAGAGAAAAAGCTTAAAATATTTATTATATCTTCATGTTCTTAAATGCCTTTGCAAGCAATTCAAAAAGGTCATTCTGTATTCTGACTAAAGGTCATTCTGTATTCTAACTACTGTGTCTGGAAAAAGCTTGCTTGACAAAGCTTGACACTTTATAGTGATATGCTCAGTTTGCAGTTATTGCTTTTTATTCAGAGACACCACTTTATTCTGTCACAAGCACACACAGGTACAGATGACAGGCATAATCATTTTCTTTCTGTTTTTGCACTAGCCAATAAACACAAATATTTCAATCAAAAATACATGTACAAGTATTCAGAATTATGAAAGAACATAACATTAGCATATCAGTCCTTCTCCCTCAACCCACAAGCAGAGTAATTGGCTGGATCTATAAGCACAGTAGAAAATGGGAAACTGAATCACAACTGAAAAAAAAAAGCATTTGAAAGTGTGTTTAAGTCTGTTGATCTACTGACTCTTGCCTTTCAAATCTGTGGATGGAAGAAAGAAAGAACAAAATTATGACTGCATTTTCCCACATTCACTAAATCCTTGCCTTGACTTTTGTCTTGAACATAACCCTAGATTGTTGATTGAGCATTTCATTTATGACTTGGCACACTGTCATGTGGTCACAATTCATTTATGACTTGGCACATTGTTACTTGGTCACAATTTTTCAATTCTGAGACAAAGGCAGCACCTTAATCTGAAGCAACAAGAAGATGTCACATTTAAAAGATAGCTTTGATGTCTATTGTTCAACAAAGTCTCCTCCAGATTGATTAACTCATGCCTCAAAAAAAAAAAAAAAAAAGAGAAGCAGCATGGGAACATTCATGGACTTAACACTCACCTCAGACGCCTTTGGATATCTTGATAATTTTCATTTGTCAGTCACATGGAATTAGAGAAACAGCAAAAATCTAATGAAAGAAACTTTTTTTTTTTTAACCTTCGTGATTTACACACATGCATCATGGTGAAGGTCAAAACTACTATTACCCGAACTTTATACATCTGAACTGAATCTCATCATAACAAACCTCTCTGAAAGCATACAGACAATTCAGATTATTGACATTTGCTCTGGTTACTTGTTTTTGTTTTACAAAAAAAAAAAAAAAAAAGATCTTTCAAGAACCAATAAGCCTATTTTGTCTGGGTTTTTTTTCCTCCTTAAACTTAAAGATATCATGTTGCTCCAGCATTTTAAGCTTCATCAAAAGTAATGAATTCGTTTCAGTGCAATGGGCACAGATGTCATCAACAAATTTTCAACAGTGAACCAAGTTTTACACGGCCAAATGATTTCAAAACATTTTAATATGAAACCTATAAGTCTAAGCCACACTGAAACTGGTTGTTTCTGAGCAACTGCTGTCCACAGACACACACACACACATGCACACAACCTTCATAATTCCCCCGCCAGAAACACTGTGTGGTCTGTTCCAGAATTAAAAATGTGCTGGTTCAAGCCAAGCCTCTATATATAACAACCATACTGAAAAGGAAACCCTTCATTTCCATCAAACGCAGCAGTTTTCCCATTCAGCAACTGTGAATACTGTTACCAGATTTGGCCACAGCACAAAACAATAAAACAAATGGACACATAAATACTTTCAACAAACGATCCTTCGCCAGCTCACATGTTAAAACATGCTCGCCAAAGCTTTGATCCCAAGTGCATTGCAGTCGTACAAAAGGATAAGACTGTTCCCAAAATGCTTTGATCGTGGCCACATCTGTTGCAAAACTGAACAGGTGTTTAATGTGTCTGTGGTTCTGCATCCCAACCTAGATGTGATGTCCAAGTTTGAGGTACTCCATAAGACATCCTGTGGCTCCAAAGTAACCCTGCACAGACACCATCTTTCCATGTTCTGATGTCAAAGGCTAACAAAGTGTCAAAGAACGCCACTAGGAGATTTTCCCACTACATATCAATGTGACTTATACAACAAAAAAGGGAGATAGCTTTTGCTCCTGTTGTGAAACATTCACGTAACTACATGGTGCTAATTCACCTTGCACACATGCAAACAAGAGGCACACAGAACAAAGAAACCTCTCCAACAAGGAAGCTCCAAGCTTCGCCCTACATCCTGAACTGACACATAAACACAGCAGGCGGAAAGAGAAGAAACACAAATTCACATTAACTCAAGACTGGAACAGATTTCTGATATTGAAATGAAAATGGTCACTCAAAACATAATCAAACACAAGTAACTTCTGTGTTACTGATACGAAAAGGGAACCTTAAGTAAGACAATTGTGCTGGATGAATGGGTATCACAACTAGCCTTAGCGTGAAGTTAGTACACGAGCAAAAGCAATCTTCCTTGTTTTACTATTTGCTCTATGACAACGATGTCTCTTCATTGGTTTTTCACCTTACACATCTCTTGAATCAACAGACTTTATACCTTTTAATCTTGTCCAAATTCTTGCTGGAAACTTATCCACCAGGATCTTATCAACTTACTGCAATGGTTAGAAAATAAACACAGTATACCCTTACAGTTAAAAATAAGCAAACACTGCAAAAAAAAAAACCCGCTGCAAATGTGGCTTCAAAACAAAAAGCAGATTAACTGTTTTTGACAGTCTAGAAAATATACACAGATACCCTTACAGTTGAAAATACACAGACACTACCAACAAACTGCTTCGAATGTGGCTTCAAAACAAAAAGCAGATTAAAACTGTTTTTGACAGTCTCTTTTCATGATCTTCTTTGTCTACACACAGAAAATGCACACAAAATTAACATTGTTTCATGCTTCTTTTTCTCTCTCTCTTTCTTTCTCTCACACAGACATGCATACTGGTTTGAATCTGTTCACATGTAAATTAACACGTCAATACACAAACTTACAAGTGCAATCTTTTATGTGAACTCTTTTACTCACTCGCCCACATACATGCACACACACACGCACACTTCAGTGCACACATGCACATGCATACTCCAGCAACACACACACACACACACACACACACACACACACACACACACACACACACACACACAAAAGGGGTTATGAACACCCCGCAGAGGACCAACCTCATGTTCCAAGAAGAGAGCTTTGAGAGCCCCTTTGGACCAGAAGTCCATGGCGTAGGCTAGCAGCTTCATGGAGATAGTGTTCACACGCAAAAAGTTGCCAACGAACACCACACGCTCTATTTTCTGAAAAACACAAAGCAAGTTTGGTGCAAGATTGTCAACACTGCTGAAAACGTCAGCCTTTCTTTGTTTGTTCATTAATCGTTTGTTTCATTTTCCATTTTGTTTGTTTCTGATGTAAGGAGGGAAGGACTGACGGGAACCAGAGAGAAGGGGGATAAAGAGGGATGAGGGAGGAATGAGGAAAACTGGTAAGATGAGGGAGGTGCAATACCTGTCAATCAAACAAGGAAAACAACACTTATCACTAGTGATCATCCGGCGTCCGCCTTGGCTTAAGGCTGTGTCAGACCAATTGACAGGCTTGAACACCTAGGCTACATCAAAATGCTGCTATGCTCTGCATAGTTATGCAGGCATTGTCTTCAGTCGTGACAAGCTCCTACCATAACATTATCTGTCTCCAAAATCCCTCGAAGTCGGAGTGCGGCTGCCCACGTGGCGGGGTAATAAAAAATGGTCACACACGCAATGTTCTCATCCCTAGCTTATGCATTTGTACCATAGTGTTAAAGTACTTCAGCTGTTCGGGTGATCCCTGGAGTCTTTTAGCCAGGGTACAACAACAACGACGACGTCACCAGTGACGGAAAATGGTGAGGAGAGGGAAATGGTAGGAGAAGGCATGAAAAGGATTTCTTAACCAAATCAGCCACAGATGTTATGTGCTGCTGTCTTGTTGGTTTTCTTTTTCTTTTTTTTTTTCAGAACAGGGAATAGGTGGATAGGGTGAGCAGGTAAAGGGTGGGACTTGAGGAGGTGGTGGGGGTAGTGGTCTAGTTAAACCCTATAATTCCCACTAACCTGCCTGAGTGTCTTTCCCGCGCCTTCTTCTGTCTATGTTTTTGTTTTTTAATTTTTCAATGCGCTTAGGGAGAGCAGAGCTCTATTAGCATTATGCTCACCCACTGTCCACACATTGTCTCTGCGTCTTTCTTTTTCTATTTTGTTTGTTTGTTTTGTCAAAAAATTCTGATTGAGGTTGGTTAGCCTCTGCATCTTGAAGCAGCATTTGCTTTGTGAAAAAGCATTACATTCATTGTAGATGATGTTACAAAAAGGCTGAATACTACAACAGGGCTGTGGTCTTTGATCACACCCACAGCACACTCATTTCCAAATTCCAACTTCAACTAGGCAGTGAAATAGTGGGTATTTTGCTGTACTTTGCTGAATACTTTTAACGTAAGATCAATGGAAAGTTTACCCACAGCACTAAAGTCACCCACAAGATGGTTGTCTTTCAATTTTAACCTCAACTGGCTCACCATTATCTGCATTCACACTCATTCATGCATGTAAACATTCCCCACACTATGCCTGCACTCTCGCAATTATATGATTTAAGTACTTGCATCACCACACGCACATGCACAAAAACATTCTTATAAAAAATCAAATGTCAAGATTTCAAACGAAAAACTGCCCAACCGACATGGATATATGTGGGAAATATGAGGGAGGTAACAAAACAAAAAAAGTAACTGTAAGGAAGAATCAATAAACCTTTTTCCTTTCAAAGTTTCTATCATTTTACCCATGGCACCATGCTGGACTCCTCCAACCTTACCTCAGTCACGGCACACATGCGGGCAATGGAACCAATGTTGTTGGTGATGGTGACCAGGGTGGCTTTGGCCAGGTCCTCCTTGGTGGCCTCCTCACGCCTCTGCTTGCTCAGCATGTGTCCAAAACTGCAGTCATCACTTCACCCATCAACTGACAATCACTGGACAGCCCATGCTAGAGGACTAGCTGAGCAAAATTTCACCGACAAGGAAACTGTGAGCCAAGGAGATGAAAATGATAAATAACATGTAAGGATGGTGAGCTCTGCTTCTGTGGGAAGACAATCAAATGCGCATAAACCCAAACCAATGCCGCATCAACACTTTAATGGGTACCAGATGAACTATGAGTCTATAGCTATATGCATGTCTCACTTTGAGAGCTAAAATTGTGTTCCATGTCTATTACTTCAATTCGCCATTTATGCCATCAAGTCATTTTTTTCTGTTTTAAGTATCATCTGACAGAGAACAAATATGTCTTACTTATTATTTCCTTTTTATGATCAGTAATTTCACTCTTCATTTTGACTGGTACACATTATTTCACACAACACTTGTCTTCTGTACATTTACTTTTCCTCATATTAGGGATGCAAATGCGGGAAGAGTCCCCGGTCCTGAAACTAAACTGCGACCATCCCTCCTATCCTGAAATTGAATTGTGGCCCTCCTGATAACAAGACATGATCCTGAAGCGATGTGTATCAACTTATGATTTCTAACTGCAGCTCATTCAAGGATGATTCCCTTTAAAAAGCACATGTAAAGAGAAAAACAACTGATGAGTCCTACATTAAATGCTCACTTCACACACACACACACACACACACAACACACATACACACACACACACACACACACACACATACACACACACACATACACACACACAGTTCCCTCTGTTAATATTCAGTGGTATACATATTACAACAAAAGTAACAACTAAAGCAAAATAATAAATCTGGTAACAGAGCAAGGGAACCAGAGCTGCGCTATAAAAAAAACAACACATTCTACCATTCTCTGTTTCACTAATCTCAGGTTTGTTTGTTTGTTTGTTCTGGCTCAAGCGTCAAGCGTCACACTGTTGATAATCTCAGCACATGTTTTCAGGTGCCCTGCATCATTGTCATGAGAAACCAAAGATTTCTCTCCCCCCCCCCCCCCCCCCCCCCCCCGAGTCCTTTTCAGGTGCCCTGCATCGCTGTCCTGAGAAACCAAAGATACCCCCCCCCCCGAGTCTATTTCAATGTCTGACCACACAGCATACAATAAGACACTCCAGTGATACTGATCTTCTGCAAAACAAATTACAGCCCCAGTCTATCATCACAACATTCATCCAACCATGGTCATTTCCAGCTATTCTGCTGATGGTTTTAACAGGCTTCTTAAGATAAATTGATATAATCTTTATGTCAAGGATTTTTTTCTCCCTCCTCGCCGATATGCTATAGCAACTATGGCAGACCTATGTTTGACAGGAAGGTATTTTAAAAAACTTTTTGTATCTTGTAACTTCCTGACTAAAAAGCTTACAGTAATCATGACAGAAGTGTTACGATTTTCCATAAAAAAAAGTTCAACTTAATAATGAAGAAAGCCGGTAAAAATAACTACATGATGCAGAAACCACTATTTCTGTGCAGGATTTCTATTTCATTTTCAATCATGCCATACCAAATGAATTATAAAAGAAGATCAACAGGAAACAGAATCTTGCTTTTGCCCAAATGTCAAGAAACCTGAAAGTACCCCAACAAAATCTTGCTGACCCTGAAAACCCAAATCTTGCCCATCCAGGGACAAACGAAACACTTTTTCGGTTCAGGATTTCAGGTTCAGTCCAAAAAACTTGCACCCCGTACTATGCAAACTTTGAAGGTTGGTTTTTGGGGTTTCAAACAAAAAGATATGAGGCTTTAGTTCTGACATTATTTGAACTTGCTGCTGTCTGAACCAGGCACTTCCTCCAATCCAGTTCACTTTAAAGCACCTGAAGTGTGAACATAACTCCTCGCATCTGAAATCCTCACACAGTGGAGTCAAACCAAGGTTACAGCTTTCAAACTTCATTCCTGTTTACACACAGTGGGTTCAAACCAAGGTTACAGCTTTCAAATTTCTTTCATGTTCAATGCAGGGTGACTTCACCACAAAGCATCAATACCTTCTTCATTTCTCTCACCTTGTTCACAGCACATTCAAGGGGAGGGAGTGTGAGGTTAACTCACTCGCTACCAATGTCCGCAAATGTGGACATCGTATGACAAAGCGTTGGCTACCAATGTCCGCATATGCGGATTCGGATTTTGAAAATTTGCGCTGTCTGAGTGACATATCTGGTACGAAACTCAAGAACGGAGATGGTTCCTTAGTTATCCCCTTCCAACTTTTCATTCACTTGAGCCGTGTGTGTAGTGAAGCTCGCTCGCAAGCCGACACCAACAAAGAGTACTGTTGGTCAGCTCTGCTCTGTGATTGAAAAGATGGCATCGCGTTTGACACAGTAGGGCTGATGAATTGTTAGTTAGTGTTGAAGACGCACTGGAAATGATCCAGACTGAAGGGTCTGATGTCGAAGAAGACATCAGCGATTCTTCTGATGAGGATTTCGACCCCTACAGTGGGGAGACAGATGTGGATTCCGACACTGAAGTGGGCACTGATAGTGGCGAAGAAGCAGATGAAGCTGTGCCAGCACACGGGCCTCAACAACAAGTGTTTGATTCGGATACTGACGCTGAAATGAGGGAAGAAGTCGACGATTTAGGGGCTGTTTTCACCGACGACTTGATGATAATTTTGATTTCTTTCTTCTCGATCATCCGTTCACTGGCACACCAGGTTTATCTAATGACTTGCCAGTCAACACTTGCTAAGCCTTTGCAGTTCTTTGAGTTGTCCATGTATTCCGCAGAGGTGGGTAAAGAGAAATTATTACTACATAAATTGTGCTATGAGTAAATGTGTCATGTGTGTTGTACACACCAAGTGAGTGCATATTTTTTGCAGTGATCTATTCATTTATCAGTAGATTAGGGGGAGCGAGGGGAAGAGGGGTGGTGCAGAGGGAGGGAAGGGGGGGAGAAGGGAGGGATAAACAAAGGGAGTGAGTGATTATATGTACTGAGTATTTGTGCATTACTCTGTGTGTGTGTGTGTAGTGTGTGTGTGTGTGTGTGTGTGTGTGTGTGTGTGTGTGGTGTGTGTGTGTGTTTTGTGAGAGTGTGAGTGTGTGTGTGTGTGTGTGTGTGTGTGTGTGTGTGTGTGTGTGTGTGAGAGTGTGAAAGTGTGTGTGTGTGTGTGTGTGTGTGTGTGTGTGTGTGTGTGTGTGTGTGTGTGTGTGTGTGTTTGAGAGAGAACTGTTCACATGTTCATGTTTTGTAGCTCTGTGCATGGGTATGTTTATGTTTCCAGGCATACTTTTACTGATATTTATTGTGCAAAAATCCATAATTTGTGCATTTATAGAGTAAACTGTTAAATATAAAGTAATTTAGGTAATTAATATATTATAGTGCTGGTATTATATAAAAAAAATCCAGGTTGGTTCAACTTTATAGCTTGTAAAAGCACCAAACTATGCATCCATACACATGAATGTTTATTACAAACAATGGGATACACAGTTACATAAGAAAAAGAAAGAAAAGCTCATATGATGATTTTTGTGTGTATGGCTGCAGGTCATGTTGCTGTGCTGAGGTGGCAGGACAAAAAAACCTGTCTATGTGCTGACGACAGTGATGCTGCCAACCACCATGATGAGCCTCACAACATGGCACTGCCCTGACAGACAGAAACCAGCAGCAGTACAGGACTACATGGCAGGAGTAGACATGAGTGATCAGCTCATGGCCTACATGCCCCTGAATAGGAAGACCATGAAGTGGTGGAAGAAGCTGTTTTTTCATCTTCTGACCTTGACTCTTATTCTGGGGTCTGTTCTCTACAACAAGCATCTTACAGTCCATGGTTTGCCACTGTGTGTGAAGCTGTGCCCAGGATGCAATGTCACTTGCCATGAGCTTTTCCACTCCAGAAAAGAATACTGCCAGTGATCCATCACCAGTGTTTTGTGCACAGTGAACTCTTTTTTTTTTGTTTTTCATCCTGTAAAAACACATTTTTTTTATATTTTCACATTCTCCATCACCTGTTTGTGATTCAATATTAACAGGGTTAAATCTCCAGTGTCTTCAGTGACTCCAGCTGTGCTAGAATGTGATGTAGAACATTTCTGAGCTGCTAAGAAACACTTTGTATATATATTTCTGATGGGTGCAAAAGAACTGAAAAAAGGAAAAAATTGGAGACCATAATCACCAAGATGGTAAGTAAATTACTTTATTTTTTGTTCAAATATAGACTAATATGCATTGTATCCACTCACCAAGTTTCAAGTGTCTGTCTGCTTATCTATAATTGTGAGATTTTTTTTTTCTCCTACCCTATACAAACCCTGGGTTTTCAGGGATTAGCAAGGGGAAAAACTCATGGCATGGAGTGAGTTAAAGCATTAACGAAAGTAAAATGGACTAAAAATGGACTAACAATGCATCAACGAAAGTAAAAACGGACTTACAATACATCAACAAAAGTCAAACCAGACCAACAACACATCAACGAAAGAAAAAACAGACTAACAACTCATCAACAAAAGAAAAAGCAGACACACAATACATCAACAAAAGTAAAAAACGGACTAACAATACATCAACGAAAGAAAAAACAGACTAACAGCACATTAACGAAAAAAAACAACAGACACACAATACATCAACAAAAGTAAAAACGGACTAACAATACATCAACAGAAAAAAAAACACACACTAACAATACATCAACGAAAGAAAAAACAGACTAACAGTACATCAACAGAAAAAAACAACACACTAACAATACATCAACGAAAGTAAAAACAGACAAACATCAATAAAAGTTGAAAAAACAGACTAACAATACATCAACAAAAGAAAAAAACAGACAAACAACTTTCAGCTCCCCCTCTCCCACACTCACCTGCTGGCCACCAGGTCACCCTTCAAGTTGAATCGTTTGTAGTCTCCCCCGTAAATGTCCTGAACCAGCCGATCCACCTTGTGGTTGTCCCCCTTGGAAGCCAGCTCCACAGCTTCCTCAAAGGTTTCACACCCAGTCAGCAGGCAGCACAAACCCAGGAATGTTCCTCCACCAAGACTGAGGACAAGACACTTGGCAGGTTTTACTTCACCCACAGCCCTGATTCTCACAAGTACAAAAACTTGTTTTCACAACTTGAGTTAAAGCAAACAATATCCCGGATAGCAGACAATGCTACAAAGCTTGAGGCAGACTTAAGAGCGTTTAAGTGTGTTTGTGGGTCGTCTTAATTTTGTGTGCACTCTTGCATAAATGTGCGTGTGTGTTAGTGTGTGTGTGTGTGTGTGTGTGTGTGTGTGCGAGCACGTGTGTCTGTGGATTCATTTTCCACTACCATTGCATGGCAGGGAACAAGGGTACCTGATCCTAAAGTAATTACAGTTTAAAAAAAAAAAAAGGTTCTTCCAACACAAATTACTTTCATACCCGATTCCTCAGCATTGTTTGACACAAATTCATGCCCTCTCACTGGCTTTTTTCTTTCCTTTTTGACATTTCAAGACCTGTAGACCCTGCTATTGTTCCTACTTATCCACATGTTTTTGAAGAAGCAGACACAGCTAGATGTGATTTTGCGTGCAAGAGTAAGCAAGAGTTGTCACTTCTCTTTTTTTTATAATGGCATTCAGATTAGCACATCAAGAAAACACCATTGTTAACAACTTATTTGTTCGAGAACTTTGTCTCTTGAATTCTTTTTTCTTTCTTTCTCTCTTTTTTAAAAATTTTTTTACATATTTTCTTTCAGTTTGTCATATTTTCATGAACCATGCGTACAAAATATGGTAAAATCCAATGGGTAAACACTCTGTGACAGACGCACAGACAGACAGAACATGCTTTATACATTAGACATAGAAAATTAGAAATTTTGTTAATTCTTAAAGACAACACACAAAAAAGATATTAACAGCTTTTACATAAACAAGCACTACTTATACTAACGGTCTGAGAGCTCTTAGATATACCACTACTACTTCTGCTAATGGTCTCAAAAACAGAAACAAATGGATGCCAGAATCAATGAATATAGTCTTACATTAACTTCAGATGTATGATGTAAACACAAGACAGACAGATAGAGATAGACAGGCAGACAGATAGATAGATAGAAAGATATAAAGAAAGATAGAGATTAAATAGACAGACATAGATATAGATATCATCAAACTACACTGAAACAAAAAAAAGCAGTTACAAAACAAACAAAAAGAAGAAAAGAACAGTACCTGGTACCACTGACACGTTTGTACTTGTTTGGCGAATGCACTGCCAAAATGCTGACCCCTGATCCTATATTGACCACCAGGTAAGGGTAAGGGTTACGGAAATCGAAGGGCATTTTCACCCAACTGTCCAGATCATCATCTGATAATCTACTGTCAACACTGGCTCCGTTCTGCATTGGATGGTCTAACAAATCCATCCCGTTCACTCCTGCGCCACTGGCACCATCCATGCTGCTGGACGCATGGCTGTCTCCGTTCACCGATTGGTCCATAGTGAACCCGGAGAGGTGAGAGGTAGAGCATTGGTCCATTGGTGGTTGTCCGTTGGTGTGCACCGTTTGAGAGGTATGCGGTTTTGTCCAGTAGTAGCACTCGGATGTGTGGTTGTGTCGGTCGATGAAGTGAATGCCCCGAATCAGGCAGTCCAGCTCATCGTACTTGTGTAGCTGCAGGTTCACTTGCTGAAAATGCACAACGTTACAGCGTTCACAATACTGGACGATAATGACATTCAAATTTTGTAACTCTTCAGTGGAGGATGAAAGGCTCTACAGAATGTAATGACAGAATATGCATCCATATTTCAGCGTTTGTGCTCTGTTGAGATTATACACAAACACAAGAACAAAACAGACTTTTCAAAAGTTATCTGAAATAAGCACTGAAGTATAACTCTGTTTCACAAATCTTCTGAGCTAGTTCTCTTTTTTTTTTTTTTAATTCTTATCAAATAGACCAATAAAAGTAGTAGGACAAAAGGGAGATTGTTATGGTGTGTACCTTTACTGAATTCTTTGAGAGTGCCTGTGTGTAAATGACATTCTGATGTCATATCTGATATCCACATAATTGTTTTTTCTCCTGGCACTTCAGGGAACACTGCATACATGTCACAGCTTACTTCCTGGTTAGCTTGAAAGCCTGGAAACATCAGTTTTTTTTAGGGGGGGGGGGGGGAACATTCAGATATCTTTCTTCAAAAAACAAACAAACAAACCATAAAATAATCCTGAAACATAATGACAAACAAACAAACAAAACAATACAAAAACTACTCTACACTTCAAACCCAAACAACCTTGCACATAGGTTAATCTATTTCCATGAACTACACAAAAGCCTAAAGGAACGGAAATCATTTTCAAATGAAGCTGAAACAAAAACAAACTGAATTACTCTTCAATGTTCACACACACACACACACACACACACACACACACACACACACCACACCACACACACACACACATGCACAGAGATTCAAATGCTGGTCATGCTGTCAAAACTGTTATGAAAACAACTTCAGAAAACAATTTCATAATGTAAACAAGACCGATTTCTAATCTCAGGTGATAATAGACAACCTGGTCTCCCCTTCCCCTCCCCTTTTAGGGAAAAAAAAAAACAAACACAAAAAACAATAATCAAATAGCATAAACAAAAGAGAAACTACTCAGCTTATCTTGTTTGTTTAGTCTACTTCTGAAGAACACACTGGCATGTGCATAAGCACATAACATGAAGCGCACACATACCCGACAGACACTGATTAATCACAACTCAAAACCAGAAAAAAGAAATGAAATGTTACTTAATACACAATAGGAAAGAGACAAGGGAATTTTTGTCAAATATTTCTTCTTAAAAACGTCACAAATGAAATAAGCCAACAGCCATCTGGGAGTATTATTTCCTTCTGTGGCCTCCTGTATGTTGGAGAAACCTACAGAACCCTCAACGACCGTTTCACAGAACACCTACGAGCAGTCCATCTCGGTTACAATACACCAATTGCAAACCATTTCTGTTCTTCCGGCCACAACCTCTCCCACATGCAGATTGCTGCAGTCTGGCAAAATTCATCTTCCTCTATAAGACGTAAAGAACAAGAGTCCCTCCTTATTCACAAACTTGGCACTATCCACCCAAATGGAATCAATATCAAACACTGACTTTCCTCTATAACAGCCCTTTGTTCTTACTTATCTTGATTTTGTCTCTTAACATTATTATTACTATTTTTATTTACTTTATCCCCCCCCCCCCCCAGTCCTTCTGCTCTTAACCCATTTCTCTCTTCTTCCCCACCCTGCCCTCTCCATCTATACCCCCCTCCCTCATCCCTTCCAACTCTCTCCTTCCTTCCCCCTCAATCCTTGCTGAACACTTTTCATCTTCAAGCAGTATTCACTTTTCAGCTTTTTGGCAGTGCTCACTTCCTCACTTCCCCATTTCTCCCTGCCCACTGTCACCCATTCCCACTTGTCCCTCTGAGCAAAGGTTTTGAACCGAAGCGCCCTCATCCACCTCTTCCTCAAGGACCTGCTACCATACCCCAGGCAAGTTGTCTTATTATTTTCTTTGTTTCTTATACATGTCTGTTGCCATGTCTGAAGAAGGCATTTGTCAGAAATTCATTTCCTCCATTTTGCATTGTGTACTAAATAAATGTTACTTTTAACCGTGGTTTGTGTGTTTATTTGTGTTTTGATCTGTTTCCAGTCTGCAGGGAAAAAAATCAAGCGGAAATGGTTTAACTACATACTGAAATTCAGTAAGTTCTTTCTGTTCCTGATTTTTCTTCGAATCCAGTTACTTTGCAAACGGAGTACCTTTGGGGTCTGTGTTGGGCACTCTTCTCTTTGTCCTTTATTTACACTCAATCCCCGACATTCTTGGACCCTCTCCTCTTTGTCTTTTATTTACACTCTATCTCTGACATTGTTGGACCCTCTTCTCTTTGTCCTTTATTTACACTCTGTCTCTGACCATGCTTGACCTTCTTTTCTTTGTCCTTTATTTACACTCTATCTCTGACATTATTGTGCCCCCTTCTCTTTGTCCTTTATTTACATGCTATCTCTGATATTGTTGGACCCTCTTCTCTTTGTCCTTTATTTACACTCTGTCTCTGACCATGCTTGACCTTCTTTTCTTTGTCCTTTATTTACACTCTATCTCTGACATTATTGTGCCCCCTTCTCTTTGTCCTTTATTTGCATGCTATCTCTGATATTGTTGGACCCTCTTCTCTTTGTCCTTTATTTACACTCTATCTCTGACAATGCTTGACCCTCTTCTCTTTGTCCTTTATTTACACTCTATCTCTGACAATGCTTGACCCTCTTCTCTTTGTCCTCTATTTACACTCTATCTCTGACAATGCTTGACCCTCTTCTCTTTGTCCTTTATTTACACTCTATCTCTGACATTGTTGGACCCTCTTCTCTTTGTCCTTTATTTACACTCTATCTCTGACAATGCTTGACCCTCTTCTCTTTGCCCTCTATTTACACTCTATCTCTGACAATGCTTGACCCTCTTCTCTTTGTCCTTTATTTACACTCTATCTCTGACCATGCTTGACCCTCTTCTCTTTGTCCTTTATCTACACTCTATCTCTGACATGTTGACCTCTCTCTTTGTCTTTTTTACACTCTATCTCTGACATTTGGCCCTCTCTTTGTCCTTATTTACACTCTATCTCTGACATGTTGGACCCTCTCTCTTTGTCTTATTTACCTCTATCTTGACATTATTGTGCCCTTCTCTTGTCCTTATATTTACACTCTATTTCTGACATTGTTGGACCCTCTTCTCTTTGTCCTTTATTTACACTCTATCTCTGACATTATTGTGCCCCCTTCTCTTTGTCCTTTATATACACTCTATCTCTGACATTGTTGGGCTCTCTTTCCTTTGTCCTTTATATACACTCTATCTCTGACATTTTTGGGCTCTCTTTCCTTTGTCCTTTATATACACTCTACCTCTGACAAAGTTGGGCTGTCTTTCCTTTGTCCTTTATATACACTCTATCTCTGACATTGTTGGGATCTCTTTCCTTTGTCCTTTATATACACTTTATCACTGACATTTTTAGTTTCTCTTCTCTTTGTCCTTTACATACAGTCTATCTCTGACAAGGATGGGCTGGACTCCATCTGTTCAACATCATGTTTCCTCTCTCTGTTGCACTCTTTGTCCTCTTTAATTACATTTTTACTGTTGTAAGCGCAAAGAGCTTATTCAAGATTACATGCCATAAATGTCTATTACCATCAATCAAATCAAATGTAACTCTGGTCTTCGGCATCAATTTTACTTTTCCTACTAGCTGAGTGTGCAATACTCATTAAAACCACCCCAAAAGTGAGTTCAAATTATCACTTCAGAACACCAAAACAAAGAAAGAAAGAAAAATACTCACCTGCTGAAAATCACTTTCAAACTTAAATGCACCACCCCCTGTGGCACATATGGCAGAGGCCAGACTCGAGAAGTTCTTTGCACGAGCCAGTTCAATGAACGCAGCCATTTCACTGGTGGGGAACCTAATGAAATGCAGTGATCCAGGCCTCTCGCCTAAAACTTGATCCTTCATTTCTAGATGTACATCTCGGATACCTGAGCAAAGGAGGTCAGAGATACTCTTGTCACACTCTTTTTTTTGTTTGTTTACTCATTGTATTCTATTATCTCTGTACATTTTAAACTAATTCATACTTCTTTTCTGCATCAAAAATAGCACCATGTAATGTCATACTGAGTTGTGTCATAACAATATTATGTTGAATTACTTTCTTGTGATGTCAGACTCTTTGCTGCAACATCTATTTTACAAAAGGAATGTGCTGTCTGTCATATCCTAGTCAAGAAAAAACACACACACACAGTTAACCTTTTTGTTTAGCAGCATTACAGTTGAAAAAAACACACACACACACAGTTAACCTTTTTGTTTAGCAGCATTACAGTTGAAAAAAAAACACACCTTAACCTTTTGTTTAGCAGCATACAGTTGAAAAACACACACACACAGTTAACCTTTTTGTTTAGCAGCATTACAGTTGAAAAAACACACACACACAGTTAACCTTTTTGTTTAGCAGCATTACAGTTGAAAAAAACACACACACAGTTAACCTTTTGTTTAGCAGCATTACAGTTGAAAAAAAAACACACACACAGTTAACCTTTTTGTTTAGCAGCATTACAGTTGAAAAAAAAACACACACACAGTTAACCTTTTTGTTTAGCAGCATTACAGTTGAAAAAAAACACACACACAGTTAACCTTTTGTTTAGCAGCATTACAGTTGAAAAAACACACACACAGTTAACCTTTTGTTTAGCAGCATTACAGTTGAAAAAACACACACACAGTTAACCTTTTGTTTAGCAGCATTACAGTTGAAAAAACACACACACAGTTAACCTTTTTGTTTAGCAGCATTACAGTTGAAAAAACACACACACACAGTTAACCTTTTTGTTTAGCAGCATTACAGTTGAAAAAAACACACACACACAGTTAACCTTTTTGTTTAGCAGCATTACAGTTGAAAAAAAACACACACACAGTTAACCTTTTTGTTTAGCAGCATTACAGTTGAAAAAAAACACACACACAGTTAACCTTTTTGTTAGCAGCATTACAGTTGAAAAACAAGTCAACCCTTTTATGTGTACTTCTGCCTACTGTTTTTTCCCATGGCCATCCTTTGCTATAGAACAATCAACACCTTGTGCACACATCACACAAACGAAAATAAAACTGACCATGAACAAAACTATATCATATGTGCATGTGTGTGTGTGTGTGTGTGTGTGTGGTGTTGTGTGTATGTGAGTGTCTGTACATTTGTATGCATAAAAATGAGAGACAGACAGACAGACAGATAGACAGAGAGAGAGAATGAGAGAAAGAGAGAGAGAAAGGTAGACCGATATATAAAGAGAGAAATACAGACATAGGTTTGTAGATAGATAGACAGATATATACACGAATCAGAAGAATATACGATAATTTCAAGTAAAGACAAACAAATGCCTAATTATCTGGTACAAATCACGGGTCTTACAAAGGTAAACTCTCATCATCGATTGGAACCTACCTTTTTTTCCCCTTAACAAATGCAGTCCACCTTTATGTCAAATATCACAAGGTGTCAGATGATTCATTCTCTCAGTGAGAACCCTGAAGCATCTTTAGTGGTTAGCTAAGCTCTGCTGAGTGACATGACTTGTCCTGATCGGCTCTGGATACATCTGACCTGGTCTTTTTGTGTTCCTCCGAGGTAAGAAATACTTGTATATCACACTTTCCTGTTTTCACCCGCCCTCTGACCTCACTGCTTCCACAAACGATGCTACGGAACAAATATCTTACTGACATACTAGACCAGTTTCAGGGTGGATTGATTGTCCAATATTTTTCAGTCGTATGATTTCATCATCAAGGCAGATCACGGAGTTAAAGCTGGGCATATTTTCAAAGGTGAGCATGCCACCACAGCAATGCATTCCTGTTTTTTTTCTTTTCCTCTATGTGGATTTTTCTAAACAATTTCACTGGGGTCAGCTTTCTAAATGCTAAGGGTTCTTACACAAGCCAGACCCAAAGTGCATACAGCAATGTAATCTTTAATTTATCATCTCATGCGAAAACTTAACCATTGGATCATCACTAAGGGTCTTGTGAATTGGATGGGGAAAAAAAAACAAAAAAGAAACACTGCCATGTTCAAGACCTGACATAAGAATGTTAAAATGTTCTCATGTTATTATCCACCATGTCACCTCTCCACTTTATTGATTACAATGTCAAAGAAAGAAAAAAAATCAACATCATAAATACTATGAAAAGTACACATGCCCTGACTCAAAGAACCCTAGCATCTCACTGTTCTGTGACCACTCCCAGCGCTCTTCTACATTATGAGATACCAACCTGTTTTCCCATACGCCACATTGCCAGTGAGGTATTTCCGTATGGTACGTAAGGTCTCCTTCTCCTCAATACCATTGACCTGTTCTACATCAGTAGGCTCGAAGTACACCAACTTAGTCAGCGTCCCTCCAATATCCATGCCAAACCAAGGCATAGCTGGGTGACAAAGAAATCAACACAAACATCTTATCCATGAAAACATGAATTTCATTTTATGGCTAATGTACACAAGAACAATTTTCAAATGCAACATTTTGTGTTCAGCTAAAGGATGGAACCATGGCATACTATAAACAATCTATGAAAACAGAAGGGAGAAAGAGAAAGGGAGAGAAAAATTGAGATAGAAATGACAGGTTAGCACAATGACAGATCCCTGCATGCTTTCTGAAGTATAAAATAACATTACACAACGGTATTAACTTTTCAGCTTCAGTCATACACACTTCTCTTGCAGACATTTTATCTACAACACTTCCTCAGATCCTGACATAACTGAGTACAATCTAACACAAAAGACCTACAAACCAGACATGCAGGACAACATATAAACATGATTGACAGTTTCACTACTTTGTACTGAGAAACCAAGCACGCAGTTTCAACCACTTCTTCAAGCAACTACAATTACCACCTCTGAAACTTAAGGACTTGATCAATACATTTCCTATTGTGAGAGTGGTGTATTATGTTTCTGAGACTGTGAATGCATATCGGCACATTTACATGCTGGCAAGTCTGAATGTTCGCATGCATACACACACACACACGTGTGTGTGTGTGTGTGTGTGTGTGTGTGTGTGTGTGTGTGTGTGTGTGTGTGTGTGTGTGTGGGTGTGTGTGTGTGTGTGTGTGTGTGGTGTGTGTGTGGTGTGTGTGTGTGGTATGTGTGTGGTGTGTGTGTGTGTGTGTGTGTGTGTGTGTGTGTGTGCAAGTGTATATATATGTATGCATATATAAAAGACAAAGTGTATGAATGAACAAATCATGTGTGTTCTAGCATGCATATGTGTACGTGGAGTTGCATGTATGCATGTTTGTAATTGTATGTTCACATGCACAGGTAGGTGTGCGTGAATGTGTGTGTGTGTGTGTGTGTGTGTGTGTGTGTGTGTGTGTGTGTGTGTGTGGTGTGTGTGTGTGTGTGTGTGTGTGTGTGTGTGCCTGCAAAGATGTGGGTGTGTGTGCCTGCAAAGATGTGGGTGTGTATCCACCATATATGCATTCATATTTAATATGTGTATAAGGAGACAAAAAGACAAAAAGAAAAGGATCACTCTCCTTTTTTCTCTTTTACACATGACACAAGATTAGAGCAAGTTTAGAAACAGATATTATAAGATGAACAGTCACTACAAAATGAACAGCTCACACTTAAACTAACATATGACATTGAAAAACAAAGCAAAACCAGCACCACCCATTCTATATCTTGTACTCTTAGGAATATGAAGAACACAATCACATACATGGTAGGGATTCAGTATCCACATCAGAGTCGGAGGTCTGACTGCAGTTGCTCTCACTACAAGCGCTCTCAGCACTGGACGATGCCATGATGACTGTGCAGGAAAATGTAATGTAACCTGATGAAGACACCTAGGTCAATCTGTTCATAAGCTGCTGACGAAATCCCAGGCAATCATGTACGCTCATGCCCTCCCATGTCTTCACTCAGTCTGCAGAGGCAAAGACCTGTAGAACACCAAAAGATCAACGATGAATAAATGATTGTGGTACTGCTTTTACTCTCTCATGACTAAAAGACCTCTTTGCTATGTATCCACAGTTCATATTCAATAAGTAACAACTGAAGTACTCATTTACTCTTTACTTAATCTGGAACCCATCATCAGCAAGGAGGGCACTCGAAGAAGGCACAGACCTCTGCCAAAGTTGAACAGTTTCCTTATTTGAATCAGACTGTAAGTAACTCACTAATACCTTCAAGCAATTCTTGGATATATGCCCTTTGATCCTGACTCACACAAAAATTCACTGGATAATCAAAACCAGATCTGGCTTTTCTGCAATTCAGAAAAAAAGAAAGCAGAGTACTGCTACTTAAACAGTTCAAGAATGCACCAGTCTAAACATGTGCAGAAATTCAGCGGTTCGTGTGTGTGTGCTTCACACTTTTGTTTGCCTTGCTTAGAGGGCAGATCTCGGACTTTTTTGTTCTTATTTAAAAATCTCCCCTAACTTCATTTCATAGGTTAGTCTGAAGATTTTACACTGAGGCTTAAACCTGCTGGGACAAACACTTGGCCATTAACTGAACTTGTTTTTACATAATACAGTCCTTTATGAAGCAGCCACTCAAACAAGATACCATGACAACATGGCAGTTCCAATGATATTACAGCCTAGCTGACCATGCAGGACCCTTTCAGTGCAATCATCACGAAGAGATAAGAAAACATTCCTGTCCCAACAAACAAACAGACTTATCTACACCAAAATATGTACATCAATCCATAAAAAGACACCTGAATTATTTATATCCTTAAGGCAGATAACACTTGGCTGTAAGGAGGGCATCAGTCATTCACCTTGACTTTGTTTGTTTGTTTGTTTCGGTAGATAACACTTGGCTGTAAGGAGGGCATCAGTCATTCACCTTGACTTCGTTTGTTTGTTTGTTTGTTTCGGTAGGTAACACTTGGCTGTAAGGAGAGCATCAGCCATTCTGCTTGACTTCGTTTGTTTGTTTGTTTCACCAAAGAATAAAAAACTGTATTTAAAAAAAACACTTAACTGTACCTTAAAAGTGCAGATATAAAAAGCCATATGAGCAAACTGATACTGCCGGTTGAATGTCCGTCATCTGCTCTGAAGAGTGCTTACACTGTTCACCATCCACTCACCAGATTACAAACCAGAACTCCCAACAATGAAATGGGAGTGACCTAAACATCGGAAGGCCAGCTGCATGGCTGGCTACAAGGCAGTGTATTGTCCAGCAGACAGAATGAGATCAGGGGTTTGTGGAGTCTAATTCCATCATTATGAACCACATAGGAGAATACTGGTTGACCTAGTATCCCCACACCGTAAGAGGATTGTTACCTTCAAGCAAGCTGAAGTCAACAGAACGCAGTTGCTGCCAATTAACAGCCAAGAAGTAGAACTGAATTCCACTAAACACATGTTGGATGAGCTGATGAGCTGAAACACTGTTTCACACAGCATAACCTACTCCTGCTACTTTGGCTCTGCAGTTTCCTAAAGCTGAAAAGGAAGTGAAAAAAATGCAGTGATCTAACCATTCTTTAGGTCAACTCAATGCCACACAGACACTTAAGTATCACAACTATTATTAACACTGAATGTCTGCCTTATCAAATCTCACACTTTTGGATACAATTTTTTAAAAAAAGGTACAGAAATAAATCAAAGACATCACATCATAAATGTCAAAGTGATTTTGAATATTAGATGGGATGCATAACAGACATTCATAAAATGTTTACTTCCAAGCTGAGATAAAACACCATTTGGTAAACTGAAAGTCTACAAAAGTATGATAAGAAGCTTAAAATTGAAAAAAAAAAATCTGACTAGAACACTGCACTCAGGAATACAAATGGCAAGGCACAATTTTACACCCTGAATGAAGCAGAATGACTATGACACTCTACACTGACTAACAACAGAGTTCTTTTGTTCATAAAGCACAGTACACTTATCCATACCAATGATCAATATTACATAACCAGTCCCTCTCTCTCTCTCTCTCACTCCCTTCCTCGAGCTTAGTGAGCAGAAAGGGATGGTTGAAGAGAAGGGGGGATTCGAACCAGTCAGGGAAAGCGGACATCTGTTCATGCAGAGCTGGTTCATGGCAGGCCAACTCCTGTGACTTTCCCTTGCTTTAACTTTCAGTCCTTTCCTTGACTGATAGCTCAGGTCAAGGGCTGTGGTATTCCCATTGTGCAGCATAGACAAACTGATAGCATATGACACAATTTGTACCATTTGTTCAGTTTGTAACATACCTGATATCTTATCCTATCTGATGCACCCATTCTGGATATCCCCTGGATTGGCACTCATTTTCTGCTGTTTGGGATACAACATAAGATTAATGATGCATTGTCAAAATGTTAGGGAAAAAAAAAATCTGTGGTACAGTTTCACTCGCTTAATTCACCAAGAGTGACTGACCAGTATAGTTTTACTTGGTTATGTTTATCAAGATGAATCTATTATTTGGCCTTTATTAGTTCTGTGTTCAATATAATTGCTGCATTTTACTTTTTTCATTTTACACACACACACAAAAAGTGCTGTGGGTTTACAGCCTTGCAGCCTCTCCAGCCTGGCCACTTTCAGTTGATTCACATGAACTGAGTCTGAAGGGTAACTCAATTCTGATTTTTTTTCCCCAATTCTTTGTTTGTTTTTTACTGACATGTCATTAATGTTTAAATTTCATGTCATATGAGGGATTTTCACACACTTTGACTTTTGAATCATTTGATGCTTTGACAAGCACAAATCCCTTTTCTAATTCTTTGCATAATTTTGGTTAATGTGTGTGTGTGTGTGTGTGTGTGTGTGTGTGTGTGTGTGTGTGTGTATATAATGCTGAACAATTAAGTAGTGGGTAAAATATATATATATATAATATATTCAATTATAAACAAAGCTTGCTCTTATGTCTTAGATTGAAGATATAGGGGGAGATCAGCATTCACATCTGCAGTAGTAGATAATTCTGCCTAACTAACAGTATGTGCTTGAGTGGGTGAATGCGGAAAAATAAAATACAATAAATGCTTCTCAAAATGAGCCTTCAGCAAGTTTATAGTCTCCAAGGGAGAGACAATCTCCAATGGGGAGGAAACTCACTAACGTATAACTCCTGGCCAGATACCGATATTTCGAAACCTGATTGTTTCTCCTCAGTGACCGCGGAAAGTGGTAATTTGACTCCTCTGCCTTTTTGGTTTTAAGAAGAATGCTATCCCAGAAAAAGCTGGTGTGCAATACCATAGTATGTTTGTTGAGTTTTCAAAAAAACAACCAAAGGTGCCAGCTAAGAAGCAAAAGAAAATCATAATATATATATATATATAGGATGAATATAACTGAAAAGCCTAAAATGATTTAAAAGCGCTCGACCCCTTGGGGAGCAACATTTGTTAAGATCAAGTCTTAAAAGGAATATTAAAATTATCTACAAATTTGTTTCTAGCGCTTGGCTATCATCAGGATGGAGTTTGGGTTGCCCACCGCCGGTGTTATATAGCGTGTGGGGCCCAGTTGCAGTTGTTTTTACGTGCGTGTTGCTTGCACGTGTTTTTTGGGGGGTTTTCAGGTTGTTGTATGGGGTGTGTTCACTAACAACGATTTCCATTTATGCCTGCAGTTATTTACTATTTCTGTTTTAGTATTAAGAGTTGCTAAGTGTGGTTTACATAGTATTATATATATATATATAGAGAGAGAGAATGTACTGAGGATCAGGCAATCTTAAAAACAGTGCTCAACCACAGTGGGAGCGACATTTGTTATATTAAAAGCAAGTTAAAATCAAGCTTCTAAAAACATCTACAAATTTGTTTCACGCTGTGCGGTCGTCAGGATGTGATGAGCTTGTATATATATATATATATACAACTCATTGTTTGAATTACTAGCGGAAATTTCGCATGCCTATGAGGAAAGAAGTTTTAGGCATGTTACCTCACCATCCAAGTCACTTTCCGGGTAGATTAATACATACTCATGGGCTGATCAACTTGTTCTGTGAATCAGACTATAATGCAAAAATGCTGTTCAGGCACAGGTTGACAACATAACGATTGATATTCAGTGGCACCCAAGTACTGTTTGAACTTAGGACTGAAATGAGTGTTTATTCTATCATTTGATTTAAATACAGTGGCACAGTCCAACTGGTTTGATCATGTCATATGGATGGCCTGGAAACAAACGAGTTCTCAAACACTTTTGGCAGTAGTTTTACAGCTCCACATGCCCTTTTATATATAATAAGTCAAGTAGCTCTGGTGCTTTTCAAAATCTTTTTTTTTTTTTGCCACTGACATTTTCTGGATCCTCTTCACCACCGTTGGACAGGTCTTCACAATCAGTAAGCTGAGTATTCTGAGACCATTATCAATAAACAAACATCTGCATAGAAACATATCAACCAACCTGCATAGCAACATATTATGAACAGAGCTCTCCTATTAATATCATTCCAAGAAACAATGCTACTTTGAGAATGGAATTATTTGCATATTTTGAGTTGACATGTATCTTTTGTCACCATGAAAGTTAACCCGAGATGCCTAGCAGAAACAATATCAACAAAAGTATTATGTTCATCCCATATACTTAATAAAGTCCTATCGAAATTTGGTTTTTTAATAAACAGATCTTCAATGTGATTGTGCGGTCCATTTACTATCACCACTATAAATCATCTGATGTAACTTTCTCTTTCTGTAGCTGTTGATAACATACGTCAATCACTACACACACACACACACGTATATACTGAGAATCTGTAGTGCCTGCTATGGCCCGAAATTATGGTCAATTACGTTTCCAAACATTTTTCCCTAGAACAATGACAGTACAGATCAGTCACCGACATTCACGAACCATTAAGTAACTCGTGGCAGAGTTCGACTTGCACATCAGTCGATCCGACAAGTCTCGAGAAAGACCACTTACTTGTGAGCATCCCCAGCAAGCGTGTCTAATTTTGTCTTTTACAAGTAAAAAATATTTTGAATATGACTTCTCTGAGCACGAGTCTGGTCAAGTTTTAAACATATTACATCAGACCGCTCTCTTTCCTGCTACTAGTGCTAGTATATGTCTAGCATGTCTAGGCTGTCATCGCAAGCCTAGAACTGTAGAAGTGGTCTGATAATCTGTCGAGTGAGGTGACGACAGAACGAGTGATTATGTGACTGATGCGATTACCAGCTCAGCGGCTTACCTGTTATTCAGCAGATCAGTTACAAGCTAATATAAATAAATATGCTCTCCTTTGGTTATTTTTGGCATGTCTACATGTTTTCAGTAGACCTGTAAATCGCCTTTCACATGATACTAAAGCGTGACGCCAATGTTTTCACAGAATTGCTTCCCTTGACTGTTCACAGGTCAAATTCGAGATCACCCTCATACGATCCGCATTTTTTTCTTTTCTTTTTTTGTTTTTGCGCACGGTTTTACAAACAAATGGGTAACCAAACTGCAACTGTGAATAATATGTATTTCTAAAAGTCAGAATGCCGCGTTATCTCTGCATCAAATTTTTTAGGGAGAAAGGAGGCTGCGGTGATATTTTCTGTTTAACAATATTTATTTCGAAACATGTACACTTACTGGGACAAGCAAAGTATGTATCCAGCCTGGTTTGAACTGATACTGGTTACAATGCATGCCGATTACGCTCCGTATGGAGCTCAAATAGCATTATTTTGCTGTGTTGCGACCCAAAGCTTCACGACACATGAACAGACCAGTCTGTGAACAACTGGTCCTTGAGCTGAGAATTAGCCCCCCCCCCCCCCCCAACAGGTGTATATTGAAGGCGCTGCGTCTCAGTCACAAGCAAGTCGACAAAACTGACGGCGGAATCACGCAGCCCGACGAACTAGGAGGAAACTCGTGGGAGAACTTGACCGCGAAAAGTCACAAGAGAAGACTGAACCCCCTCAGAACAGTGTTTAGGCCCGGACCTCTTTACACTCTATGGAGACAATAGTTGTGTGTGTGTGTGTGTGTGTGTGTGTGTGTGTCTTACTCCTTGACTTTATCGGGTTGAGGATCTTGGGGCTAGCAAACTATTTGTCTGGAACCAGCTGCCATGGCAAAGTGGTTAGTGTTGCGGACTCCTGGCTGGGAGGCTGTTGGTTCAATCCCCATCAGAGTCATGTGGAATTTTTCTGCCCCTACTGGCTCCTACCTAGAGGCTGAGTTTGCTACGGACTCAGTTGGGAAGAGTGGGGCCACACAGTCGAGTTTCATCCACTTAATGGATGCACATCTGAGAGTGTTGCTCAAATTTCCTGACCAATACCGCAGGTGTCAGTCTCTCAGGCCTGGCTGATGCCGGGATATATTATGAAAGTAAGCATAAGCAAAGTAAGAATGTGACCTGGGATTCTCTTCAGAGAGCACGTAAGACCTCATGGCGAAGGCTTGGCCGTGTCTGGAGTTGTAATGTCGCCTGTCAGCAGAACAGCAGTGAGTGAGGCTACAGAATGCACACGGCAGTTGCTGCTTGGCGGTGGCGTTTTTTGCCGGTGGGCTCCGCAGTCATGAAATACAGGCTGGTACACCCATGGGAACGCTCCTGTGGAGGTTCTGTCGTGTCACATCCAGTGGCCATGACAGAATGCCATCTGCCAGAGAGCAAGTATGCCCCTTCACGTGTTAATGGAATGCCCTGTGCGCGCCTGCACCCAATGTGAACACAGCGCAGACTTCCAAGGGTGGTGCAGGATTGCTCCCAGCTGGTTTGTTCGGCAGTTGAGGACAGTACTTCTCTGGGTCCTACACGCACCTTCGGGTGTATCTTTTTCTTCTATGAAAGTAAGCATAGAATACAGCCCTGTCGTGTAGTCTCAGACTGGAATGGAAATCTGTAGCATCATCTTCATCATCTTCATTCTCATCGATCAACATGAAAAAGAGTCGCAAATTCTGTGGCCTTTCATGCCCTGCTCCCATGGTGACCTCAATTTCAATGTCCTCTCCACATATGTGGCCTTCGTTGGATTCCGTCGGGGTCACCAGTATTGGCAAGTGTATGCGGGCTGTTGCTGAACTGACGTGGTGGCACCCTTCAGGAGGAGGGCTCACTCACGCTGGCTCTGCGACTAATCAATTATTATTGTCAGTAGGGGCATAGTAGGTGGTGTCCTGTAAATGTTGGATCAGAACATGCACTACTGAACACCACCGAAGTGAGTTGGCAGCAGTACAGTGTCTCCTCCGGTGGGTTGCCTCTTGACGACTTGACATTGACTGCTCGCTGTGGATTGCCGGTGCCAGGGTTGTGGTGGGCCTGGCCTGGCTGTGGTTATGGATGGGGGGGGGGGGGGGGGGGGGTTGAAGTGAGCGGCTTGGGTGCAGTCAAAGAAATGGGAGGTGTCACTGAGGTGGCGCAGAAGATGGGACAACAAAATTTGTCCAGCGAAAATAGAAAACAACGGAAAAAAAAACCAAATAAACAGTTAACTACAACAAGCACAAAAGGAAAGAAAAGAAGATTCAGATGGGGGTCAAGGATGAGGGAAGTGGTGAGTGACGGTTACAGGTGCAAGGCCTCTGTGGTGAACTAAGAGGTAAGGCAAGGCCCAGTCCCTGCCTAATACTGACAAGATCACCCACCACAAATTGTGAAGACAACTTAACTCTCACGACAGCTGATAGGGTCAGAAAGGGAGAGTGTGTAGTAACAGATCTGATAAGTTCTACTCTGTGTGTGTGTGTGTGTGTGTGTGTGTGTGTGTGTGTGTGTGTGTGTGTGTGCGTGTGTGTGTGTGTGTGTAGTCTTCCTTTGAAGGAATCCAACGAAGATTGTGCTCTCAGATAATCCCCTGCAGGAGACTGACTGCCGGTTCCACGGAGATATCGGTGCGCGGGAAGAACTGAGGTAGACTGTCTGTGCTGAGTGTGGTAGCAAGGGACATCGTAAGCAAGGGCGGCGGCGGCGGCGGCGATGACTCCTCTGGTGATCCCTGAAATGATTGGGATGTGGCTGGTGGAGTTGATCGTCAGCTGCCCATGATGGTCAGTCTGTATGTAAACATGGGGGGTAAGGCAGGCCTCAGGTCTGCAAGTATGATACGGACCATTTTGAGTTGGCAGGAACAGCAAGTCCTCAGATCATGTGGTCTGACGGTAGTTCTGGCAAGTCCGGCCATCTGGGCGCAGCACACCTCTGGACTTTTTCTCTGGATAACTCGTCCTCGTTCGTTCGTCCGTCGAGTCGACTAGAACCACTTCAGTCATCTTGAGGTTGAGCAGAGGTGAGATGATTTATGGATACGCAAGTGGCTGATCAAGCCGATGCGAGCACGGAATGTGCAGTGACAGTTTGGACAGGGAATATGGGAGACCTGCTCTTGCTTGATGGCGCGGGGTTTCCTTGCCTGTCTCTTTTGTTGCGCTGCAGCTGTCCTCCTTTCTTCACACATCTGACCCCTCTGTGGCTAGAGTAGCGCCATCTAGCTCGATCCATAGCAGTTTGTTCCCGTGTGTCAGGGTTGATGTTAGATTCTTTCAAGGTTGCTTTTAGAGTGTCTTTGAAACGTTTCTTCTGACCTACATGTGAATGCTTTCCTTGTTGCAACTCACACTAGAACAGACTCTTGGGCAGCGTGATCTGGCATACGAGTTGCATGACCTGCCCATCGTAGCTGAAACAGGATCAGGATGGTGTGGCAGCTCTTCAGTCGGCTCTACCCCGGTAGCTAGCCCGTTGTATAAACGAGAGTGCGGATTGTTAAGCGCTTAGAGCATGGTCACTGACCCGGGATAGGCGCTCTGTAAGTACGCTTAATAATAATAATCTTTAGCTTTGGGCTGTTGTGTATTTTTTAAAGTTCCTTAGCATGACGTACAGAGTCTCGGTCTTTTCCTTCGTCCACATGTTGTTAAGCTGTGTATCCCGCCCACAGCTGGTCAGCTGCAGTGATGTTTTGCGCTTTCAGCCGACCGACACTTATTTTGTCCAGTCCCAGCGGTGTAGACGAAGCAAAGCCAATGTGTGTGTGTGTGTGTGTGTGTGTGTGTGTGTGTGTGTGTGTGTGTGTGTGTGTTTCGCCTTTGAAAAAAAAGGAAAAAACAAACAAAAAAAGAATCACATTAATGTACATATCATTTAACAAGATCAACTGATGAAAGTAATCCATGATTCTCTCTCTCTCTCTCTCTCTCTCTCTCTCTCTCTCTCTCTCCACACACACACACACACCGCGCGCGCGCGCGCGCGCGCGCGCGCGCGGAATATAAATACATTCTAACCATAATTACACATGGCATACACTTAAATGGTGAGAATAAACCATTGGCTACTGTTCAACAGACTTCACCGGGCAGTCGTTGGACACGCTGAGCATTTTTTTTTTCCCCCCCAAGGATTTTATGTTCATGTTGTTGTTTCCGATGTGTTATGGAGCCCAAACTTTTGGTAAACAACATGAGTAGTTGAAAACAATTTCCCATTTATCCCGTGCAGGTAATCCTTGTCGTTACCCAAATGAGAATGCTGCAATTTCATACCAGTATGCAAAGTTCCTTTTTTGGAGCGCGTAAAATTTCTTCGTTCTTTTCGTGATCCAAATTTTACTTTTTTCCGTCATTATTGCTCTCGTCTGCTAGCCCAAGCACAGAGACCATCACGACTGGACTAGATCAAAATTTAAGCATACGTCAGTCAGTGAATGGGATGATACGCAGAATGACAAGTAAAGGATCAGACATTGCTCGCCAGCTTAAAGTTGTCATTGATAAAATGAGTGCTGCAGCTCAAAGGCGGCCAGAGGTATGAATGAAATCATTTGACTTTTTAGTAGCTGCACTTCTTACATAATGTATAATATAGCCTAGGCAAAATGCCCCAGTTTGGGGCAATTTTTCCCACGACATAGTTCTTGCATAGTGTGTAGATGAAATCCCCTACTTTTTGTCATTTTTTTCATCACTTACGTCTTTTCATTGATAAGGTGCTGCCACTTAAGTCTTTCTGATAATATTAAGGGCTACACACACACACACACACATACACACACACACACACACACACACACACACACACACACACACCCCAACATACGGAGAGAGAGAGAAAGATTGTGAACACATGTTATAATTTACTGTCAACTGGATTTGATTAAAACTTGATTACAACCATAGTTGCATTTTTATGTTCAGAAAACTCTTGCAATCAGGTGCTTGTATTTGTGTTATTGGTGACTGGATGTTGGATATATATATCAGTCAAGTCCACCAAGCCCAATTGTTTTCCTAAAGTCCAAGCCCAATTGGTTTCCACATACTGAAATGTTGATGAAGTTTATTTGTGTTGAGTATTATCTCTTGAATGAATAACAGCAGCAACAGCAGTAACAACATCATCAATAACAGCACCCCTTTTCCCAGATAATTGTCACTGTAGTAATGTTAAAATTCCAGAGTGGCATGTTACAAAAAAAAACAACAAAATTTGAATTATTCTTTAAGTTTAACATTTCATCAGTTGAGTATTTTGATTTAGGGCTTGGCACTACGGTTATCTTGTAAGCTGGATGCATTTATTTGTATTTCTAGATGACTTTTTAACTTGGCGTTCAAGTGTGTGTTTGAACATGATTTGTGTTGGAATGGGGAAGAAATCACAGGATTGACATGCTTAACTTTTTTTTTAGTTTCAAGAAAGTTTTTTAATGATTAAAACGAAAGGGATATTGTATTAAAAGGATAATAGAAACACCTACGTGCACACGCGTGCGTGCGCACATGTGTGTGTGCATGTGTGTGTGTGTGTGTGTGAATATGGATTTAGACTGGTCCATGTCTGGAAGAGTCAGCCATATAAAAAAGTATTTAACTAAAGGAAAAGGCAAATGTGAAACTAAGCTCAGTAAATTTAGATTCAGCACAAGTATCATCCCTCGTTCCCAACAGCAACACACAGATTTTGAACAGTTGAAAATTCCCTAATTGCTGGGGGGGGGGGGGGGGGGGGGAGGGGGGGGGGGGAAGAAAGAAAAAGCATGTTTCCCTTTGAGGCGATGTGCACAAACTTCCACTTTAAGTAGTGAATCTTCTTCTGGCCCACTTGCTCTTAATCTCATCTTGAACTCTCCATTAATTCACTACAGCCACCAGTTCATCTATCATATTCATTAGGGTGAAATGAGAAGGAGGGAAATGCGCCAACAGGGAATGGTATGGGGAAATAAGTAACCTATTTTGTATTGTAAAAATCATTAACGATCCCCATGTCCAGTTTTATTTGTTTGTTAACCATCTTCTTTTTGGAAACTCAGAATTTTACAACATGAACTATACTGTGGCTTGTAAGTAATCATTAGTATGCCACAACGGAGAAGGTTACCAAGTCTGAATTTTGTTTTATCTGCATTTCATGAATATTTGTTTATCTTAGTTCTTAACAGCATGTAACAACAGCAACACATTGCATACTGTGTGGTGGTTATGCTCCACAGCCCTGAATATCTTATCAAGGGTTTGGTAATTTTTCTACTGTACAAACTGTGGGCTATATCACAGTTGGTGTCATTTGACGATTTTCTTTTACTTTTCTATTGATGTACTATATTGATGTTGTTTGCAGTGAAAGTGCAAATAGTTAATGGAGGTTTTACATGTTAAACTGCCAGTGTTACATTTTATTGAGAAAGAAATTGGGAGGGGAGAGCAGGAGGATGGAAGTGGAGGGAGGGCAAGGAACCGGGGACAGGGTGGTATGGGTGGTGTTGAGGGTTGTGTGGGAGAGGAGTGGAATGGAAACGAGCGAGGTGGGAGAAGGGTGTTTCAACATGAAGTTTGAAATTTGACCTTGTGTTTTACATTAATGAATTACCTGTTTACAGTCTCCTGTTTTCATTTCTTCTTTTGACCAGCAGTGACTGGCATATCAGTAGCACATGCCAAGTTTTTTTCCCCCACTTATGATTTTTTTTTTTTTGGACAATGTTAAATACAAGCTAGGCTCTGACCTTGCATTGGACTGTTATGCAGTATCATTTGAGTATTGGTTTCAGCCATTAACTTCTCACATCACAATCTTCATTCTTTCTTGCCCCACTGTCATGGTGACTTGAATTTTGATGTCATGTCAACGTCAAATGCCCATGTTGAGTTTACATCAGAGTCAAGAGTGTTGGTAAGTTTATGGGGACTGTTGTAGGATGGACAGTGAAGTGCCCTCTTTTTTGAGAGTGGGGTGGGGTGGAGGTAGAATGCATCTTGTCCCAGGCAGCCACTGGTGAATGCTAACAAACCCACCAGTAAAAAAAATAATCTAAGTATAGCCAATGATTATACTTACAGGATTTTTACAGTGCACATTGAATCCTCTGCATATATAGATCTATGCACTAGCAAGTCTGCACAGACAAGGGAGATACTAGGAAACGCCACCACAATATCTCTTGTTCATCTGATACTAAAATTTGAATCAAACTGAATTTAAAAAGCCATCACTCTATTCAGCACCAGCAGTCTGTTTGCTTCAGACTTTTTATTTTTTTAAATTTTTTATAGTGAACATAAACACTCACACCTATGAAAGCTTCTTCACTTGGAACCTAGTAATATTTAAGAAAAAAGAAAGTCCACAAATATAAGAATCACTATTGTATTTATTGTGTATGGGTGTGTGCAGCACTTACAGGGACGGGAGCCACGTCTTGTAGCTGTGTCCAAGACAAAGCCAGTGGACATGATTTTGGAAGCATATGCTAGT
This sequence comes from Conus canariensis, assembly GCA_033310375.1. Classification (NCBI taxonomy): domain Eukaryota; kingdom Metazoa; phylum Mollusca; class Gastropoda; order Neogastropoda; family Conidae; genus Conus; species Conus canariensis. Next base: position 62,972,008 of record CM065716.1, on the reverse strand, counting down.
GGGCAGCGCCACTTTGGAGAAAACTATGTAAGTTGGTGGAGATTTAGATGGTGTTACGTGTACGATGCTCATAAGTTATGTCCACTTTAGTTATTCTTCTGTGGAGGAGGTGAACCATTTGACCTTTCCCCTGATCACCAGTGCCCCCATCTTCATGTCAGAAGAGCATGTGGATATTTTTGTTACACTCGGTATAATTCACACATAATTGTATGTCGGTGCAAGTGTATTCTTTGATTTTTAATCTGTGTGTGTGTGTGTGTGTGTGTGTGTGTGTGTGTGTTTGAAAGTACATGGATCAACATGGTAGATCGTATGATTTTGTGTCAATTAATAGAGTGTGCTAGTATATTGAGTGTGCATATGTGTGTGTGCACACATGTTTGTGCGACTTCATGTGTGTGTGTTTAAAGGTATATGGACCAACATGTAGATATTGCAGTTTTGTGTTGCTGGATTGATTCAGAATGTGTGTGTGTGTGTGTGTGTGTGTGTGTGTGTGTGTGTGTGTGTGTGTGTGTGTGTGCTTTGCTGTATCAATGTAAAGCTGGCATGTTATGGTAGTAATGCACATAACCTGTACGTTCATTATTTGAGTCTTATGTTTAGGTTCAAGAATTGGCAGAGAAGGGCAGCAACCAAGAGGTAAGAGGAAATGTAATGTAAGCACATATGCATACGTAGTACACTTCGTGAACTGTTGCTATAGAAGGAATGTGTGTGTGTGCGTTTGCATTTATTCACTTTAATGTTATGCTTTCTATATTGAATATTGGTTATGTGTGTGTGTGTGTGTGTGTGTGTGTGTGTGTGTGTGTGTGTGTGTGTGGAAATTCATTTATCAAAACTCTGCAAGAGTCATTTGAAAAATGTAATGAATGTCTTTTATATATTATGCACAGGCACTTGAAATGTCTTGCCAGATCAGTATCTGATTAAATGAATAAATTTCACGCTTTTTAATATATGAACAGTTAACAAAACAAAACAAACCCACCATGACACGGATTGCTGAGTGAAAGAAGAGGATGCAGAGATGGTAAAGGAAAGTATATGCTGAATTCACTTTGCATTTTATTGCCCCAGACACATGTTTACAGTCATACATCATCAGTTTGTTCCACAACAATATTTACAGATTTGCTTGATGTTGAATCTTTGTAATTCATTAGACGCCTTTCATGGAAATGCCTTATAAACTGGCCTAAAGTTCAAGAAAAGAGCAAGATGTTTAGCTTCATGTTGACTAAATCGTACCTTTGATCACATTATGTAAATGACTTTCTGGACATGCATGAATGATACGTTTAGATTTGTTCAACACTGCATTTTCTGTAACAGTTTTTATCTGCTTTTCGTTCAAGGTTGATTCTTTGTACTTCTGACTGCTCATTATCATTATCCTCAAGGCTAATCAGATTGGGGTAAAGGACATAAGCATTGTTGTGTGTTTTTCCTTGCATTCCCAAGAAGAAAGTTTGAGTTCCTGGTTTTATGGTTTCATTTTTCTTGTTATGTTAAACAAATGAAATATATGTGTAAAACAAAGGCCTGTTTTGTGACAGTCTCTTTGAATAACACATATTTGGTCCACAGATGCTTGCTGTTGTCTTCATAGGAATGACAATGTTGTTGTTTAGGCAGATCATCAGAATAACCTTTGTTTTCAATGAAAGTGTCATGTTGAAGGAATAATTTTTAATTGACATAAAACAAGGATCGTGGTGTGGTAAAATGTGTAGATATTAATGACTGTATTTGTAGCTGAGAAACAGATCAGTCGGTGTTGGTGAGTGCAGACAGACAATTACTTGTAGTGCAGGGTAATGTTGTTGACACTGTCTGTCTGTCTGAAAAATGATATGAACATTGTTTAGTGGATCGTCCACTTATTTTACAGTCTTCTTTTCAGTGTCACTTTTAAAATGATTTTGATTATATCAAGCTACAAAACTTACCAAAGACTGAAAGGAAAACTGCTAAAGAAAAGTGACTTATACAGTCCATGAATGGGAATGTAATTTTCAGTTGTGCATGGGATAGTGTAAGTATCATTTTGTTCCCTTTGTACAACATTTAAAAGAAAAGAATTTGGAACTGGATTTTGGATAGAACAAAGAGTAACGAACTATGCTGTTTGTGTTTGTTCGACGTCAGATACTGGAGAAGTGTGGAGAAATGAGGTGGCATTTCATTGGTCACCTACAGAAAAATAAGGTCAACAAAGTGACAGGTTAGTTAAATGAGTATGTCATTTTTGTGGATAACTAAACTGCTGCTGTGAACTTTATATACATGTTAACTTCTTCTCTATCCCATTCAGTTCAAGTTATGTGTGAAATGTTCCTGTGGTCATTATTCTGATTGCCACTACTGAGTGGAATGCCTGGTATACGAAGTATGGTCTACTTTCATCCATCTCGGGAATATCAACATTTGAATTAATGCTGGTTGGTGTGCTTGCTGTGTATGGGGATGTGATTTTTTTGCTAAGGCAGGAGAAATCTCTCATGGTTTTGTTGTTGTTGTTGTTTTTTTGTTTTTGTGGCAACAGTTCTGAGAGTTCAGTTGAGCGATGATGACACTGAAATGGCTGGGTTATGTTTATGTGTGCGGGTGAATGCTACTAGTGTAATCAGTGTTCATGAATTTACGTTGTAAGACAAAACCCTGTTTGGATGATTGTAGTTTTATTGTCTATCAGCTCATTGGAAAATATCTCACCTTGAAGCTGCCTGAATATGATCTGTATTTTTCATATGTCAAGGTTACCAGTCAAGAGAAGAGGGGAGGTATAAGTTTGGGGTCTGCTGAATAACCAAAGAAACCACTCAGCCAGTCCATCATTGACCTTTGAGCTATCCATGCATACACTCAGAAGTTTGAATGGGAGAAATGGTTTGAAAAACAAAGGCATACAGAAGAAGAAGAGAGGGAGAAGAGATGAAATGTCATACAAAGCAGGTGCAAGTGATCCTGGGAAGCGAAAACTCAGCACAAGACTCAGAACACATCTTTATGGAGGAAACAAACGTATGTGTCCCTGTTTTATTCTCTGAACTGTGTATTGAACGATTTTGTGTCATACTGCTGTGTGAGATTGACCATGGATGTGGGCAGGTGTGGCAGGGTTATACATGGTAGAGACGGTGGATTCGGAGAAGCTGGCACAAGCTTTGAATAACGCATGGAGTAAACAGAGCAAGGCTTCATCGCTTGCCGTCATGGCACAGATCAACACCAGCAGAGAGGAAAGTGAGTGGGCTGGCTGTAACATATTATTGCAGTTTAAAATGTGAGTTGTTCACCTACATGCGACTGTTAAAAGGTTAACATTCCCATAGCCTGTTGGCTGTAGGGGCAGTGAAATTATCAGAGGTTCACTGAATCTAAGGCATGGCATGATGGATGGGTGAGCCCACCTGACTCCTTCCGCAGCCTTTAAGCTTCCCTGAAGTGAATCAGGTACCCATTGACTGCTGGATGGACTGAAAGGGTTTCAAGCCAAAAAAATCCTACCTCATGAGTGGTTCAAACTGGTGACCGTTTGCTCAGCAGGTCAACACTCTGTCCATTTGATCACAGGACCCTCAGTGAATCTTACAACAACAACAACAACAGAACAAAAGAAAAGAAAAGAAAAGAAAAAAAAAGGGAGATCAACAGTATCACATTAGCTGTCTTTGTGGATGGTTAGTGTCACAGATTGGGAGAACATGGGTTTGAGTCCCATCAGTGGAGTTCGTTTGTTGGATTTTGCAGTCCCAGCAGGTTCCTACTCTGTGTTAAGCTCAAATGGGGGAGACCTTGATCACATAGTCAAGTTTTATCCTCTTAATGTTACATCTCTGCGAGACAAATGACTCAAATTTCCTGACCATCACTGTATGTGTCTGTAACTCTTTGGGCCTGACTGACACCTGGATGCATTATCAAAGGCACCTTAAGATTAAGATTAAAATTATAGTCCCGTCAACAGCAGAGGTTATCTCAGGACTGTCACCACGTTTCAAACTACCACGTAAGGCACCTTAAAGTGCAGCTCTATCATGTAGTCTCAGATTGGAATGAAACCCCATTATAGTATTAATCATCCTGATTGATCATTATGAAGAACAAGAAAGGCAATTTACCTTCCAGTTTATGTGTCATGTCCTTGTCATAGCCTCCGCCTGAACAGAAAGAAGGCCTTTTGAGTGACAGAGAGAGAGAGAGAGATTCATCATTGATCCAAAGATAGTACAAGCCTACCTTCTCAACACATTCTGCCCATTTAGGATCAGCTGTCTGGTTAAGACTATGACTATGACACATGTTCAGTGAATAAGAGCAGGGAAGACGGGAAAGGGGAAGGAAGCGGTGGAGGGAAGGGTTGTCTATGGCTTGCTCTGAGTTTCTGATGAAAAGTTCATTTGTAGAAGTAATGATCTCCCTTACATCATGAATGCATTTTTTATCAGAGAGAAGTTTCAGGTTTTTGTCATAATCACGTTTGATGTCAACGTATCATATCTTTTATTTGATATGTATTGTCACCCATCCACTCCAGATTTTTCCACTTTAATTTGTACCACAAAATTTTGTCATTCCTATTACAAAGGTAAATTGATAATGTGAGGGCATGATTACTGTTATTATGGAAACAAGTAAGGCTGTGTAATTTGCAGTTTTCGTTTGGTTTCATTTGCTTAATTCACTTCAAATGATAAACTTCTATTTTGCTACATTTGGCATGATATGCTAATATGAGGCCAATCTGTGTTTAATATTTAGTAAGGTATTTATTTCTATTTGCTTCTCTGCTTGAAAGAAATTGTGGTAAGTGATCTGGGCTCGATAGATTGTAAACATTTGTTGCTTTTTTGTTTGCTTAAAATCATTACACGTATCTTTCATCAAACTGTAAGTCAATAATTGTTACTGATCACAATTTTTAAGAAAAGGTGAATGTTGTGATTTTGAAAATTATGTGAAATTGGTAATTGAAGATTTATATGTTTACAGTTTGGTGATGTCTCCATGCATAGGTAGGCTGGAAAGGTCTCAATGTTCACTGAGCAGCAGAGTTTGGTTGTGCACACACATGCATGCATGCAAGCACGCACGCGCACGTGCGCACGCATGCACATACACCACACGCATATACTCACACACGCGCACACACACACACACACAACACACACACACACACGCACACACACATACGCCCATTCTCTCTGTCTGTCTGTCTGTCTGTCTCTCTCTCACACACACACACATACATACACACAATCACATATGCGCACACACACAAACACAAACAAACAAACAAACACACACACACACACACACACACACACACACACACACACACACACACACACACAAATCACATACACACACACACTGAGTGGAAATAGGGTGATTATATAGATTCACTTTGCTATACACATAAGTCAGAAGATCTCGGTTTCCATGGCCCTTCTTGCGTTGCTCTTGTCGCAACTTCAGTTTCGCTGTTCTGTCCATGTCCACCATGCCTGTTGTGAGTTTGTGATGAGGTCACTGTAAGTTGAGGTGAATTCATGAGGACTGTTGTTGGATGGAAACTGTGGCACCCATTGGATGGACGTTGTGGCACACTTTAAATCAGGGTGCTAGCTGGTATGGGCTTGAGGACCAAGCAGTTATTGTCATTATTGAGTCAGCAGGTGGTGTCAGAAAAGGCGCCCTAGTGCACCATTAGATTGACTCAGCAGCTGTGCAGTGTCTTCTTTGGCTGGTTACCTCACGAGACCTGATACTGAGTGCTTCCTGTGGACTGCCAGTGCTAGAGCTGAAAGACATGTAGCTGGATGTGTGTGTGTTTTTTTGTAGGAGTGACTGGAATGTGTAGTACAGGAGCGATGACAATGACAGGACACAAGAAATGAGGTGGGTGGGGGGGGGGGGGGGGGGGGGGGGGGAGGGAAGCACATCAGGTAGAAAAATGAGTAGCAGGACTGTGAAACTTCCTTGGCAGTTTGAATTAACGGTTTGTATGTGACAAACAGGAAAGGAGGATCAACAGAAAGAAATCAGCTAGTACACATACGTGTGTGGTATTGATGAAAGTTTGAAATGTGAGTTTCTGAATGGCACTGGGGAAAGGGATATTGTGTTTAGCTTACTTTACAACAAGAGATTTTAGCATTCTCAAATCGCTGTGACTGTAATTTTTTTTTTTCTTACTCATTATCCAGGAGGTGAACATTTTTGGTTGTTTCTTGTTTGATTTGAGTGTTTTGATTAAAGACAGAATGATGCAATTCCTGAGTATCTCCCAGGCTGATGAGTGATTTGCTCAAGTTAAGTAATATTTGTTTATGAGCAGGTTGCCATTTTGTTACCTTTGCTGAAATGTTATCATCATCATCATGGAGGAAGACCTTTGGAACATTGCATACTATGTATGGAAAACTTTTCAAATATTTCATTGGATGTATTCTGTTTCAATACTCTTGAGGTATCATGTGTGGTTCATAGGTGTAGAAGTGATTTTCATTTGGATCCATATGGTTCATTTGTATTGTAGGTGTAAATAGCATGAATGCAAAACTATTTTGTGTCTGATTTCAGACAAAAATGGTGCTGATCCATCCCAAGCAGTGGCATTGGCAAAGTACATACTTGAGAAGTGTCCGCATCTACGACTAGCTGGTCTGATGACCATTGGCTCCTTTGAGAGCAGTACATCTGAGAAAATGAAACCCCGATTTTGAGGTATGCACTTTCAGGCATAAAGGTTCTTGACCAAAACTTGTGCTTGTGGAAATTTAGTAATATACTGCTAGCTGTAACTTGGTCCCCTAATACTTTGCGTCAGACACAGCATAACAGATTCTTTTTCTTGCCGACGGATGTTTTTTTTAAATTTTACACCTTAACCTTCAAGTAGAAATGTAAAGGGTATAATGAGAACTTTGCTACTGGTATGCTTTTAAATACCTTTCAGCTAATGCCAAAACATTGTTGTGACATAATAAAACCAGGAAATCTTGACTGCTTGATATGACAAATTCCAGAATTCATTCTAAGCGCTCTGTGTCAAAAAACTGCTACCTTTGTCATAAAAAGAATAAAATTTTCTGTTAGCTAACACCTAAAGTAAGTATGTGACATGATTGCATCCGTTATATTGCAGAAAGAAAGTGATTATTTTTTATGAACTGCTGTCATCTGCTAATGGCATGGCAGATAGGAACAGATGTCTCACAATCACCTACACACAGCATGTTGTAAAGAAGTTACAGTTGTGGAAAGTTCATTTCCTTAAAAGTGGGTATATCTTCACCAGCATTTACTGATTTGTCTGTTTGCAGAATTTCACAAAAACTACTGAATCAACCTTAATCAAACTTTGTCAGAATTGGACTTTGGCCCAGGCTTAATTCCATTAAACTTTGGTGCAGATCTGTCTCATAGATCCAGATCCGTTCAGTGAGATGAAAAAAACTACTGATCTAATTTTAATGAAAGTTTGTGAAAAGATGGATTGTGGGCCAAGGACATGCTAATTAAACTGTAGTGCATATTCATGGTGTGGATCTGGACCCACGGGATTATACATGATCTGTGCAGCAAGATTATGTAAAAACCATTGAAGCAATTTTTATGAAACTAGATGGAATGTAGTCCAAGAAAGAACCATTAAATTTTGGTGGGATCTAGGTGCAGGGGTAGAGATTATGCAAATCTACCGAACCAATTTTAGCAAAACTTAGTGAAAAGTCGGAATGTGGCTAAGGACAAACATGTCAGACTAAGGCACGTATTTGGATCGAAAGGCAGATACATGATGTATTTGACCTTTGTGCAGGACTTTGCTCTCCAGAGAGCCTGTCTAGTTGTGACTTTTTTCATCTGTTCCTGTCAAATCAGGCCAGTTATTTTTAGCAAGGAATGCCTTACATTTGAACATAGAAGGGGGCAAGGTTAAAAAGTGGTAGAATTGCTGATTTAAAAAGTTGTTTTACTTACATTGTATTAAGCATATTTTGTGAGCAAAATGTGTCGTTATTGCAGTGTTTACAGGAGTGTCGCAAAGCAGTGTCTGAGGCTCTTGGAATAATGGAACTGGATCTGGAACTCAGCATGGGAATGTCTCAGGATTTCGAGCATGCTGTGAGTCTCCTTTCTTTTGTGGGAAAGAAGATATGCTGCTTTCGATGCTTTTTTGTTTGCGTAATGCGTATTACACATTTGGTCAGAGCAGACTTCTACAGCATGCAATATTAGAGTAATAAAATGAGTTGGTGAGTTTGAAAAAAATGTGGAAATATATTATTCAGTCTTTGGCTGAAAGTCATGTTGGTATTTTTTTTATTAAGCCAGCTGATCATGAAGGCAACTTCAGGGTAAAAGTTTGAAGAATTTCAATGGTTTAAGTGTTCTTCACTTCAAGATACAAGTAAAACCTCTATGGACAAGTATGCATGCGCCTTCACTTACTTACATGAGCTCACTCTGAGAGAACTCATGAACGCTCACTCCTAGAGAAATGAGCGTGTTTGGCATGAGCGTACACATTTGCTTACATCATACCCATGCTTGCATGCATACGGATCAGAATACCAAAGTTTAAAAGAATATATCACAGTGTTTAATTAAGCTCTGTTGTTTTATATCAGCAGCTTCACAAGCAGCCTTATGTTTGGATGATGTGTTTCCAGCATTAACCCGTTCGCTGCTTGAAGCTGCTTGAAAATGTTACAAACAAAGGCTTTCCCAGTGCCAGGGAAATCTAATGATTTGGGGGTAATAATTAACAAAAAATTCTAGCTCAGAAACTACAAAAGATATAACAATGAAATATATATGATTTTTGAAGGAAATTGAATGAAGATTTTGAATCTGGGCTTCTTTTGTTTTAATTTTGATAATAAAAAAGTATTTAGACAATTAGATTTGGATAGATTTTTTTGCACGATCAAAAGCATATGTATTTACCACTACATCTTCACATCCAAACAAGAACACAAAGCAAAAAAGTTGAAAATAAAGTTTGTATTGTCACACTACACCTGTAAATGAAAGTAAAACAGTTTAGAAGTCTATCAAGACGCTCACACTCTATGCAGACAGGTCAGTCCACGACCACGCCCCCCTCTCCCCACCACGCCCCCTTGCTGGACTTCAACCCTCTCTTTCACTGCTCCTCTTCCCCTACCTTTCCCTCTGCCCTGTGCCGCGCTGCGAGCAGGCCGCGCTCCCCTCTCACGCTGACTACCACGTCACTGACCACTGGCACGCAGTGCAGAGTACACACTAGGCGAGCTCGTTCGACGCTGGCAAACCAGTCAGCTGAACACACATTGAGGTCACACAGCCCGACACAATAACTGACGAATACGGTTGGCAATTCCATCACTATCATCATCTCACCTTCATGCTCGAGTGAGTCGTTGAATAAAAGATTATTGTCTTTGTCAAAAATCATTAGCAGAGCCTGCTCAGCTGTGTAAATACGTTGATTTGGTCGCTGCGCTTGTCGAAGGTTGCGCCGCCATCTTTGCAAGCGAGACGAAGTGCTGGCTGGTCATCCAGTCAGTGATGAGAATAAATGGGCTTTCCCCTCACGTGTGGTCATTTACATATTTTAATACTACAGACATATAAGGCTTACTACGCACACTCTATTTAAGTCCGTTGATAGAAATAGTAACGAATGAAAATTCAAGAAAAATGCATGACGTCAGTGGACGGCCCATAGGCACTGGGAAAGCATTTTTAATGCGGCGTCAGCTGACGGCTTAAAGGCACTCTACGGGTTAAGTAATGCGTGTTTGTTTCTAGATTGAAGCAGGCAGTACCAATGTGAGAGTAGGCAGCACCATATTTGGAGCAAGACAGTATCCTCCCAGTCAGAGTGCTGCACATCCATCGCCGTCTTCGGGACCCCAAGATGGAGGAGACTCTTCGGATCTTGCAGCTGTCAAATGTAGTGTTGATGAAACCACCACCGAGCTCAACGGCCTGTCTTTTGGAAGCTGATCGTGAAACAGTCTGCATTCTGTTTCTTTTGTTGAAGGACATTGGTCTGTGTATTTGATGGTTTGTGAAGAGAATGATGATCAGTGTGATGAGGGAAAAAAAAAACTGGATTGGAATTATGGCAGATTGATTCGAGAGACAAGTACAGTGGCACACCAAGAATTCACTTTAAAAAAGTGGCTGATCGGCAGATGCCAAAGGGAGTTTTAGTTTTTGAATATCTGTTTACAGTTTTCAGAACGAAGATGATGGCATACAAAGGAGCTGGGGAAGGGTAGAGAATTGCATTGTATTAGAGATGACAAATCCATTATGTGATTGTTTTCCATTCTCTTTTTTGAAATAAGGGTTTTATACTTTCGTGCTTTAAGTTTGAAACTGTTCTCTTCTCCCGTTTCCCCCATATCTGTCCTTATCAGTGTTTCCTAGCCCACAGGAAACACATTACACAGAAGTCCAGTTGTGGTTGTGATTTACAGAAAATGGATGTTTCTCCAGTCTTGTGGAAATTTACATTATCATTTGTGATCTGGAAAAGAGATTTACATTATCATTTGTTATCTGGAAAAGAGAATCTTTTGTTACTTGATTCACAAGCCATCTTTTCTTTCCCCATGTCACAAAAAATGTAATGCCTCCTTCATTTTGGTCTTGAAGTGAACATTTGTTTCTTTACTGTGTGAAAAGGCTTTGTAAATATTTATCCAGTAAATGATTGAACTGGATGCTTGAATGAACTGTTATTTGGAAGCATGTGAATTGTTGTCTTTGATTCAGCATTGATTTGCAGATGGGTACATGGAACATGTGTGTCTGAATGAATTGATATACATGTACACATTTTGACTGGTAAAACTGGGTAAAATGTATTAAGATTTTTTCTTGTCATTGCTTTGTCTTATGAAATTATTTTCCTTACGTAAAAAGAAAAATATTGATAAAGACTGTGTTTTGCTGTTTTTCATTTTCTCGTTCTCACCTTCCTTGCCTTGCCCAGAAGTGTTGTTGGAATGCTGCTCATTTCTTTTTTTTCTTTTTGTGTTGCTGTCCCAACCTCTGCACCACCTTAGAGGCAATGCACCCATGCCGCTCATTCCGACACCCCGTCCACAGCCACAGCCCGGTCAGCCCCGCAGCCCTGGCACCGGCAGTCCACAGGGAGCAGTCAAAGTCGAGTTGTCAAGAGGCAACCCACCGGAGGAAACACTGCATTGCTGCTGAGTCACTTCGGTGGTGTTCAGTGGCGCCTGTTCCGATCTAACATACGCAGGACACCACCTACTAAGCCCCCTACTGACGACAGTAATTGCTTAGTCGCGGAGCCGGTGTGAGTGAGCTCTCCCTCCGGAGGGCGCCACCACGTCCGCCTCCATGGACTCGCCGATACCGGTGACCCCGACGGAACCAAACCAAGACCACAGACATGAGAGGACATCAAAATTGAGGTCACCATGAGAGCAGGGCATGAAGGGCCACAGAATTGGAGACATTTTTTTTTTTATGCTGATCATGAGAATGAGGATGATTAAGATGATGCTATGGATTTCCATTTCGGGCTGTACTCTATGCTTCCTTTCATAATATATCCCGGTGTCAACCAGGCCCGAGAGATAAGGTACCTGCAGTGTTGGTCAGGAAATTTGAGCAACGCTCTCAGAAACGCATCTGTTAAGTGGATGAAACTCGACTGTGTGGTCCCAGTCTTCCCAACTGAGTCCGCAGCAAACTCAACTCTGGGTAGGAGCCGGTCGGGGCAGAAAAACCCACATGACTCTGATGGGATTCGAACCCACGACCTCCCAGCCGGGAGTCCGTGATGCTAACCACTTCGCCACGGCGGCTGGTGAATGCTGCGCATTTCAGTTCCATGTACACAGTAACAGTTAGGTTTGTCCCATTACAACTACTGCACTGGCAGTCCATCAAGAGCAATCAGTATCCAGTGGTCATAAGGCAAGTCACCAAAAGACGCACAGCACTGCTGCCAGCTCACTTCAGTGGTTTTTGGTAGTGCCTGTTCTGATCCAGCAAACACAGGACACAACCTATTAAGCCCGCTAATGACCACGATGGCTTGGTCATTGAGCCAGTGGGAGTGTGGTGTCCATGATAGGAGAGCATCACCATGTCCATCCAATTCCAGTTCCCATGAACTTAAAAGTCTTGGAGTGTTGGGTGCGCCAGCCATTCCGCTTAATTCACTGCCGCCAGAAAAATTACCATCTGGAATATGTTGATATAAATCCCCAATGAAATTTTTCAGTGCAAAATTTCCCGCAGGCAGGGATATAATCCATAACCCAGTGCTTTTTCTGACAGGTGGCGGTGGTGGGAGCATCTCTGATTGGTCAAGTCTTGCTCACATAAAGAATGATCACAACAGCATAAAAGTTTCACTTTTATTATTACACAGAAGATAATACACAATTTACAGAACATAACACTGAGGTTAGCCAGTGAATGAACAAAGAAGTATGTGGGGAATAACAGACAACATGATAATGGGGATGGATTTCCACCAAAATAAATGGCACCTTCATAAATAAGGAACTAATATCTCACAACACTAAGTATGACTGAAAGATATACAGAAGTGTATTTAAAAACATGTAACACATTTTTGTTCTATTTGGTAACATTTTCTATTCATCACAATCGTAAAACTTCAAAACCATGTTGATTCCTGTGTGTAATGGGATGATGACAGTGAATGAGGGTTGATCATCTAGATCTGGTTCAAGAGAGTTCAAATTTCCACAGGAAACCAGTCTCAAAGTAAGTAAGGAGAAAAAAAAAAGTCTGAGACTGATATGAAATGACAGCTTAAACAATGACATTGTACACAATTTAACATAAAAAATGAGAACTTGCCCGTACTGTCGCATATCGTACAACCAATATTTCCTTCATCACAAATAGCCACCATCTTCAAGACGGCATGACTACTTTCTTGTACAGTGACTGGTAGAACAGGGGACAGACTTTCCATCTTTCTCAATTTAATCACAGCATTCTCATGACAACTTCCTTGGTGTTTGTTATCGATGGCATCAACTCACTGACATACATGGGCATATCATCAATGACTATATGCTTTTAGAAAAAAAAAAGGCTTGAAGAACCATGTATTCTGTTCATTTACTTTGAACTTTATTTGCCATTGACTCCACACTTCAGCCTGCACTATAGACGCAGAGTATACAGAAAGTACTGCTATGGACGCAGAGTATACAGAAAGTTTTCTTTTTGGCCAACAATGCTGTCTGAACATGTAGAGAAGATTCAACACCAAGGCTTTTTATTTTCACCCAACATTGTGAAAAAACAAGTCGATATTCTACATAAGTACCTTCTCTTCCAAATTCTTTGTTTCTGGAACAACAAATGCTCCAACAATTTGCATTTGTCATTTTCCTTTATTTTGAGTTTGGTTTTTAACATCTTAGACGAAGGTTTGTGACACAATGGTGAGTTAAAATAGTTGTGCAGCTCTCTTCACACTCAACAATACAACAGAGGAAATAATGGGTAATGCAAACATTGGAGACAAAGACTTTGACGCAAAAAATGACAATGCTGACAGATGTGTATACTTTTAGCAATGATGTTGTGACAGATGCATGCATCTTTGAATTTGCTCATGATGATGTGACGCTTGTGGAAGGTAACTCTATACTCAAGCACACAGCGTGGTTCTCAAGCAAGGCAAAGCAGGTAAATTAAAACAAAATATAGGTACGGTACTGATAAAACATCTCCATCATCTGAAGCAGAAAGAGTGCATCAAAATAGGAAATACCTTTATTTTTTATGTGTGAAACGCATGGTAATGTTTTAAGGGGGCACTGCAGATGTTCAAAGACAGTTCAAGTTACCTGCAGCAAATGGGTTTAGACAAATGCCGATAGCTACAGAGCATCCTGCATTTCATTGGCTTTTCGCATGGATATTCCCAATGACACATCTATTGCTGGTCAAGCGAAGGTACTTTAAAATATACTTGCACGAAATCATGGATGTACTATTTGTGCAGCAAATACGGGGCAAACTTATGTTCGATATGAAGCGAGAGGTCGGGCGCATGTGAAACTAGGCAATCATGTGCCCAACCTGGGGGTCAGGCGTCAAGAGTTTACACACCATTTGGACTGTTCAAAAACTTCTTTCAAAATCAGTGGTACAAACCTACATAAGAAATTACGACAGGTTTTAAATTACTTGAGACCTATCTGTTTTGCAAAAAGCACTTCTCACTCAAATCATTGAAAACAACAACAAATGTACAATGTCCCACCAACACTAAAAAAACTATCAACTCTTAATATTTTGGAGATGAAACATTGGTGTTCAGGGAAGCTTTGTATATATGTTTTGAGAACTCTAAAGAAAAAGCTGTCGTCCATTTTTTGGACTCTTGAGGCATTCATTTATTTACAATCTGGTTCTGTCTCTCATTTATTTGCTTTTTTTTGTTTTGTTTGTTTTTGTTTTGTTGGCTGGTTCATTTTTCCCTTCAAAGACAAGAGATAAATGTGAGTAACATCAGAAAACCATGAACATAAGATGCAAAGTACTGTATAACATGTAGAGAAAGAATACAAATTATGCTGACAATCATATACACAAGTAACATGGAATACAGACATGTATACAATGCAAGAAACTTGGCAGCTCCTGTATCTGGAAACCTATCTGGTCAACTACTTCAAAATCTGAACCAGACCCACTTTTCAATAGCCCCTTCCTCGGTTCATATGAACTGGGTCAAAAACGATGAAGTGGAAAACGTTCACAAGACTTCAGCATTTTCCCCACTTATTGTGTGTGAGGAAAATGCTCCTCCTTCCTACCCACCTAGCTTGACATAAAAAGAATGAGAAAAAGGTGGAGAAAAGTGCGCAGATAGTAGGAAGAAAATGAAAAGCGGCATGCATGAAGGAATAGAAGGAAAGGGGTAGATATTTAAACATAGTAACAATTCCACCTGGGTTAAATAATGACAATATCAATATGAAAAATGAATGGAATGTACTGAATACTACCTTTTTTTTTTATCCTTGACTTGCATTAAAAGAAACATACTGTGGCAAAAAACATCACCTGTACTCCATCCCATTTCACAAAAGTATTGTGACCTTGCTTTCTTTCATTAAAAAATAAAGCACAAAATGTGGATCATTAAAACAGTTATATCTATGGAGTGGAGGGATTATTAATTACTAATTTGAAGTCGGTGAATACGTTAAATATGAAAATTTTTACACTGTACAGATTTTTCAACTTCAAGGGAAAAAAGAAGATTCTGATCAGACTTCATGTTTAATGATAGGAGAGATTCTGATCAGATTCATGTTTAATGATAAGAGACTGTGTACTTGGATATTTTTCTTGAGGTATTCCTGGAGACTCAATCTTTACTTTACTCTTCTTTTTTTTTTCAAGATGAAGACACTGATGAAAGAAGACAATACTAATTATAGTAAGCACTGCCACTTGATAAAATCTTTACAATCTGCCAGCTCAAGAGCTGGTATTTTCAATGTGACAATGGTTGAAGTTGAAATCTTATAAACTGGTACCAACTTTTATCATACTTTGCTGAAAGCTGAGCCTAGCAATTTTATAAACACACACACAAAATAGGATTAAGATGCAGATGTATACACAATTTCTGAAACTTAAAGAACACAAAAGTATGAACGAAGTACAGTGTAGTAGCAGTCCTCTACCTTTCCTCAAGCTCATATTGCGAAGCAAGCTTCTCAATTAGCAATACAAAACTACCTGATAATTCCTCTAAATTCAGCATGCATGTGTGAACCTTACTTGAAGACATCAAAACTGTTCAAGCTAATACTGTTGCAGCTCATGCAAATAGCTTGTGCAACTGTGAATAGCAAAATACTGAAGCATAGAGGGTGGGAAATTGGGGGTTTCCAAGTTTTAATCCACATGTTTTAACTATTCCAATTTATATTGATAATCTCTATAGACCCTTCTCATATGTATTTCTTTGATAAAGTTATTGCACAGTGAAGTCAGCATATCATAATACAGTGCTGAATAGCACAATCAATAATATGACGTTTTGTCTAGGTCGTCCACCAAACTCCTAGGAGATAATGTTCTTTCCCACAACCATATTTCACCTGCCATTTTCTTCAACATATCATGATTTTGTTAACTTGTTCGAGAGAGAAAAGATGACAGACCTTTGAGGTATGTGAAAATCAAATGCCATATATAACTAACAGTTCAAATCAAAGCGTCTGTCCCACACAGTTACTCTCACTGCACGTTTTCACGAACATGGCCCACCAGAAATCCAACGGCGCACACAGAAAGCCATGAATTTCTCCCTACCATGACTACCAATGACATTTGACTTGACAAAATCCTGATTTTAAACCTGCGCTGAGACAGCACCATACAAAGACATGGGCATGGTGAGAAAGGGGACAACAGTTCAGCACAACATTGACTGGGAGGAAACTGAAGCAGGGTGAGGAGAATAGGCTGCACATCAACTGATCATGATGGTGGGTAGTGGAGAGATGAAGTTCACAGTCTGGAGCAGACTGGGGATCATCGATGCTGCTGCTCTGGCAAAATGCAGATTTCCAGCTGATGCCTAGTCAAGGAGGTCATCTGAACATGGCTAGAGACAGATAAACACTGCTTATAGGCTACCATGAACAAATGTTTACAGGGCAGCAATAATGAAATGCCAAAATCATTTTGACACACATCCACCCGTCCTCGACCTCTGCCCCCACACTACACCACATCATAAGTATGTATATACCCACCCACCCCAATGCCAGCAACCATGATGAAAATCACAGCAGTTGCACTGAAAATGAAAAAAGTTCAAACAATGCAAGTAAAAAATGAACTCAATGTAGACTGCTGTTATTTGAGAACTGCACATGTGCAACCAAGTCATACAATCTACAGATCAAAGGATACCACTCTCAGACCTCTCTCTGCAGGGTTCACGATCATCAAACCCTGGTCCACATACACTGTCTTGTTCTGCTCATCGATGTAGCGTGCAACACGTTTCAAGCACTGAAATAACAACATATTCTACACTGAATTACAAATGCAGCAAATATGAGGACTTGCTTAAAACCGTCTTCTTTAAATTTGGATTATACTCTATTCAAGATCATTGCTGATGACCAGTCAATATTTGTGTGTTCATGCTAGTGTACGTACAAAAAGAGACATAGAAAATGAGAACAGAGACCTCAAGGGGACTCGAAGGCCTAAAGGGGAATGGAAAATGCTATATGGACACACTTTATCAGTAATGGTGTTATAACTTAGGGATTGTCTTCTCCTTTCTTCTGTGTATTTAAATGGTGATATAAAACAACAACTAATGTATAGATTCTCCCCATTTGCCAGTCCTCTCTCTTGTCTCTCTGAGTCAGGAGTAACACATGTTACATGATGTACCATTAACAGTCTAGTTTGGGCCCAGAGTATTGCACTGTACTACTTCATTGTCACTACAGATTTCACTGTACAAAATTTCCCTGTATGAAATGTCTATTATCCTCCCCTTATGATAACCCTCCCTTGTGGTAAGTGTAATGCTAGCCAAAGTCCTGTCTGCAAACCTTTCTGCTTGCCAGGCCAGTGGATGTCTGTACAGAATTAAATCATGGCTTCTTTAATGTGTGCTCAGTGCAAGGTGTACATAGGAATGTCATCTGAAACACTATCACTGAAACCGCCATTTCATATTTACAGGTTTCATCTTGGTTAGAATATTATGCTTATGTGAAAATCAAACGCCATGTATAACTAACAGGTCAAATCAAAGCGTCTGTCCCATGCAGTTACTCTCACTGCACGTTTCATGAACATGGCCCACCAGAAATCCATAATGCAATATTATGCTTTTACTGTGACTATGACTGTGTGTGTGCATGTGTGTGTGTGTATGCATGTGTGTGTGTTTTAATGTTTGGGTGTTGGTGCGGGTCAGTTTGTGTTTTTTTGTATTGTTTTTATAATCTATGTAATGTTTTATATGTCTTATGGATTTAATGTTCATTTCATGTGTGTATGCATGTGTGTGTGTGTGTGTGTGTGTGTGTGTGTGTGTGTGTGTGTGTGTGTGTGAGTGCGTGTGTGTGTGCATGTGTGTGTGTGTGGGTAGGTGGGGTGTGTAAGTGTTGATGTATATCACCAACAGAGGCTTTTATGTAACGATTTACAATGCCTTTTTTTTGTAATGTCTTATGTACTTGTAAAATGATGTGGAGCACAAGAAAAATTTCCGATGGACAATAAAGTTGATTGAATGAATAACAACAGCAACAAATCCCACCTTTTAAGACCCACTTGGACAAAAATTTCCAAAATCAATACATAACAAAGACTGTTGATAGTCACACTTGTTTATAAATAAGTCTCACTAAAAACAAATATCTGCAAATAACACTCCTTTATTTCAGAGTATGTGCTATTCACTCATCACAATGCTGTTATTGGCAGGGTCTAATGTACAAAGTATCTCCAAATAACTGAAAAAAAAAGTAACTAAAAAAAAAAAGGTTCCAGAGTTGCAACAGTCTTTGAATCCACACAGAAAACTGAATTCACTTTCAGTAACCACTCCTCACCCCACCCCCTTCTTTTACTTGGGAAGAGGGGGGGCAGGATGGGGTGGGGGTGGGGATTAACACCAAATTAACATTTTACAATCCCAAGTCAGTACAAACCCTATCTACAGGAAAGGGAGTGAGAAAAAAAAAAAAAGCTTGCCTGAGACTCAAAACAATGAATCCAGGATTTGTTTTGCTTCCTAGGCGATTGTGTTATTTTCAACAAGCCACCTTTCCACTCTCTTTCAGCCCTTTCTTTCAGCTGACTGATGACTCAGATGAGTTACTAGATGGTAGTGGTGGTGGTGGTACTGGCAGTGGTGTGTGTGTGTGGGGGGGGGGGGGAGGGGGGGGAGGGGGGGGGGAGGGGATAAAGGGAAATAATTGCTATTGAATCACAGACAATACCTGGCAAAGAGAAGACAGAAATCTAAAGCAGTTTTCAAAGACCCAGTACTGAAGTACTATCAAGGTGCAAAGGTGTCTGACTTGTTAGTCATTTCCTATTCTGGAGAAAAAAAAGCTACAACATATACATTATATGAAGATTTTGTATTTTTACTGAGGGCTTCTGGTTCATCCAACTGCATGTCTAGTTAAAAAAAAATCCACATAAACACAAAAACATACATGCAATACATTTATGCCTCAAGACAAACTCTAATATAGAAAAGAAAAGGGCAAACCGCAAATTGGATGTCTCCATGAATAACTCTAATGTAGAAAAGAAAAAGGCAAACCGCAAATTGGATGTCTCCATGAATAAACCAAAAACAGTGCTCGTGTTAGATTCTATCAACTATTACATGGAGAAACCCCAATTCAACTAACACTTTATAAAGTCAAGCTAGGTTTTAATGACCGACTACTATAATTTTCTTCAACCTTTTAACTAACAAACATTCAAAGCTCACAACCTCCACATGCATTATTATATTCAGTGTCTTCCTTATGAACATCTGATTTGATTTTTTTCCTTCTCCTTTTCTTTGAAGATGATAAAAAAAAAAAAAAAAAAATCGTAAAACACAAGAACTATCTAACCAAATTTAACAAAGCTGGGAAAAAATAGAATGTGCCCAAACCCATTATCCAGAGCTCTTGAAGTATCAACAAGCTTCTTGAAGTGCTCATGTTCAAAGAGTTCTGTTAAAACGACGCTTTGCATAGCTCTGCTCATCAGAAACTGCTGATTGAAATTGCTCATTTCCTTAAATCTTTTTCATCCACTTGGATCTCCAACAATTGACAAATGTGCTTTCTGCAAATGTCTAGCCTTGATTTATGATGCGTGACATGCAAAAAATCATTTATCTCCCCCCAAAATAAAGCCTGTGCATGAAACACAGCAAGAAAAAAAAAAAGCCTAAACAAATAACATTCGCTTACATATCTGCCCACCAGTGAACTGGTCTGATTAATGCACGAAGTGCTGCCATAAACTATAATGAATGTGGGCGACACTGCATTGAACACAGAATCATGGAAACCTGGACTGAAAAAACTGGATCTGGTATGAGACTAAGTGTTCAGTGATCTTTTTTCAGCATTTTCTTCTTTCTTGGATGTTCATGTTTCCTGAAAGTCTGGTGGTCTTCTTAGAAATCTTTGCATATGAGAAAGAGTTCTGCAGTATGAGTACAAAAAATACACAGGAGCTTTTCCTTGCAGAAAGTTTAATCTTAGCTCTTAACCACTCACTTGAGCTTGTTTTACCTTCTAAAACTCAACCTGGAATTTGTTTAGTAAAATCAGAGATTCTTCTCGAGTTTGCCCTCTGTCATGTACAATGACCTAGCAAATCACTTCAATACCAAATACATGCATATTATACCATGGCAAGCGCATCTTCTCAAATCATACTGATCCAACTCAGATGAGCAGAATCATTTAAAATGCTACATCCAACTCTACAAATGGGTTGAATCACTTAAAACGCTAGATCCAACTCTACAGCTGGGTAGAATCATTTAAAATGTTAGATGCAACTCTACAGATGAGCAAAATCATTTAAAATGGTAAAAGTCTCTCCTTTTTGGTAATGCAAATGTTTAACAGATAAAGACTCAAACCTTTTCGTAGTATGTGTCCATGCAGAGGTATGCAATATAGGCTGTGAGACAAGCAAAACAGCTTTCACAGTATGTCCGGCCACTCAGGGACTCGGCTTCCAGGTAGATCTCATTGATTCTATTTATTGTTCTTTCCAGTACAGCTCTGTCAATCTGGAAGTCAAGCAAAAACATCACTTCATACTGACAACCAAGAATCCCCTGAATTTGAAAGTAATAAATCCTTCACAACATAAATGTCCAAGCCTTCCATTAATTAAACAAAAAGCTCATAAAAATAAAAGACATTAAAACTAATTACAATAATTTACCATCACCAAACAATACTAAAAACAGTAATACAACATCATCAGAGAAAGCAAGGATTAGGCAGTTCAATTTTTGCATGAAGATGATCAAAAGTGCCTTTTTTCCTACATTTTAGACACTTTTTCATAACATTAAAACAAGTTCATCAGAAAATTTACCATTTTTGGCACAGCAGGCTTGCCAAGACGAGATGGACTCTGAATACATAAAGCTTCGCTTGTGTCGGTTTTTGTGCTGAACCATCGAATATGAAGCATAAAGCGGTCAATTGTTTCTGCTTTAAGAACCAGCTCTGATGTCTTGATTTTAAAGTGTACACAAGAAACACCTCAGGAAATTATTTCCCCTTTATCCGCAGAAATTATCAATATTTTTCTTGTTTTTTTTTCTTATGGTGATCTCCAGATCTCAACATCTATGAAGCAATTGTAAATTTGACAATGTTTCCAAAATTTCAAGCCTAATGTCAGTTGTCAGCATCCATCTTGTTGCTGATGTCTTGATTTATTTTTCATGCTGAAAGTTTGAAACGAGCTGGGGAAGGGATGGAACGGCCGCGGTTTGTTTAAACAGCACACTTCTGCTGACAGCTGCCAGCTTCCTCGTGCTAACCTCCCACAAGCTTTCCTCCCTACGCGTAATGTGATACTAGCTGTCTGGCTGATAGTGTGTTGAAAACAGGATGCTGTGTTTCTTCATTAATACTTTGTGCCAGAATGCAACGAACTATGGTCGATTGATGTCACTGAATTGTGGGGTCTTTGACTGACAGAACGATACCAAACATGAATGCGTCTTCTTTCATACGCATTGCTGACAAGCACCACAAAGATTTGCCAACAAAAAAACGATTGAAACAGACTAACGAACACATAAAGTGAATTGACATTTCAACTCAGTGGACAGCATGCGTTTCTGAAGCTATCACGCTCAACCTGGACCATATAGGACATGCAGGCCGCCCAAGGAACTCCTGGCGCCGAGACCTGCAGGCAGACGTGACAGCGTTGGGGAAAACCTGGAACCAGCTGGAGAGAATCGCCCTGGACCGTAGTGCCTGGAGGACCGTTGTCGGCGGCCTATGCCCCAGAAGGGGTTGTAGGCGTAAGTAAGTATATCTTTCCTTTACAACTGACAGAAAATTATTCACGGGACTCCTACCTGACAGCTGGTACCTGGCCAAAATAAACAGTCACTGTCGGCACTGGTCAGCTTCACTGGGAACACGGTGGCAGTTTCCCTACCACGGCCTAGGCATGTTTTGCTTGTTTATCTGCGTGCTCTATGTGCTTGTGATGCATGCCGTTACTGATTCTATCACAACCGCACCATGCTTTTAGTAAAGCAAGATTTTAGCAAGCCACACTGATTCTATCACAACCGCACCATGCTTTTAGTAAAGCAAGATTTTAGCAAGCCACACATGCAGATGTCGGTTATAAACAATGAAATGCTTCCTACCTGACCTTGTGCTTCGCCCATTCGAATCATTTGAAACTGATGTCACATATACACACACCAATGCAAAATGTTTTCTCATTTTCATCTTCATGGTGAGCCTACTCACGACTGGAGAGAGAGAGAGAGAGAGAGAGAGAGAGAGAGAGAGAGAGAGAGAGAGGAGAGAGAGAGAGAGAGAGGCGAGCGCGTACACACACACACACACACACACACACACACACACACACACACACACACACACACTGACAGAAACCACACACCAACAACAGCGGTCGATGGTGACTGACAAACTGACGTAGACACACTTTCATTAGTATCGAAGCATACATCAGACATGTCAACACATTCAAGTGCCGAGTTGGATTTGCTTGCTATGACTGGTGAGGTTTGTGCAGAGGATGTTCTAGGCTTTTTCACGGGGGTTGATACCAACAGAGAAAATGATGACATGCTTTCATCTGTGCGCAAGCAAAGATCAGACTGATCTAAACATTCTTGAGCAGATCTTTTGACGGGTCGGCTCTTCTTTGTTTTCCGATGACCAAGAAGTCCGGCTGATTGAAAGAATCGACACGATGTACACTGACTCAAAGAAAGATCTGGATCGAAAGTTGTCCAGATTTCTGACATTCTCTCTATGTCACGAGCAGCATTTTCTTTTGTAGTATAACATTGGGAATGTGTTGACATGTGTCTCGTTTTTTTCAGTTTATGGTAGCATTTTATGCAGATACACTTGGACTGTTTGCCTTCTTCATCACCAGAAATATCTAGAGTGAAATACTGCAATATATCATTGGAGAAGTTGACACAAAGTCTAGCATTTAATCCTTTATCTTGTACCTTTCTGAGCACACGATTGCTGCACACACGGCACAACAAATCTACACGTCTTTTGTGTTCACTGAAATTGTGTTCAAACGCCTCCGCCATTGTTGGCGCTACAAACACGCACACGTACGCACGTACAAAAGATCGGAATGAAGTAGGCCTACACGTAAGCAACAAGACTAACCAGTGCAAGGTCGGTCACACACGTGCGCGCACACATGCACGCACACACACACACACACACACACACACACACACACACACACACACACAGAGCGAGAGAGAGAGAGAAAGAGGAAGAAGAAGAAGAGCACCACACATGTACATGGCTTGCTGAGCTAACACTGCCTCCATAGATATACGTATACACATGCCGGGTCCTGGCCAACTTATGAAAACAAACTTCTCTATGAAAAAAACCTCAAGAACGCGTGATGAACTGAAGTTGTATCAAACAGCACAAAAAAGAATCACAACACACAAATCACGCACACAGTTAATTATATCCAGTTATGGAGTGTGAAATAATAATAATCCGTAAAGCACAACAGGAACAGCACAGCATGAGAACACATGCGCTCCCTTGTGCACAGCTGTGGTACACGGGGCGCTGCCATGAGTCACGCAGCCTGCTTATCACCTGCCAGGCAGGCAGGAGGAACTAAAGAGCGCGATTTTCATCTTGGCCGGACAGCTGTGTAGTGACATTCATTTCTTGACAACTCCAGAACCTTTCAGAAAGTCCAAGAAGCTTCTAGAAGTTGCTTCTAGAATATTCTATGCATTTCCACTGGCTATGCTAAAACATGGTTCTGGAAATTCGAGAATGTTCCATGCAAATAACTGTCCATGTCATAGAAGGAATTTTTAAAATTTGATTTTAACATTTGTAAATAACTAAGCTTTTTGGCTGACTGGACTGTACTTGAAGTACTTCATATTTCTCTGTTTTGGGACTAGTTATACATAAATCTGGAATTTGTAAATTTGCTCCTGAGACTAAAAATTTTAAATCTTTCAAAAGTGATGAACTGTTCTCTGTCTGGATCTGATTTAATGAAAAATAATTCCTATTATTCATAACAGTCACCATTCTACATCCACTGACATGTCTTCTGAGATCAGCAGTTTGATTTTCTCATTGTAACCATATTCAAAAGCCACATTGCATGCATAAGACTAGTCAACATTTCATGAAAAAAAAGCATGTATCTCACAATTCAAAGGAAAAACAATGTATGCATACCTTTCCTTCCAACTCCAGAGGGAATTTATTTTGAAAACGAACTGCAGTGCCATCTGAAAAGTCTCTCTGAATGAAGACTTTGGTGCACTGAGTCGATGAAAGTCGTGACATGGTATCCATCTCTTCACCCTGAAACATAAACATATTAATACATTACATCAACAAAACCAAAACTTCCTTTCTACAAGTTTTGAGGTTTTCAGCATTTCAGATGGGTTTTTTTTTTTTTCCAGCAGGGGTTTCACAATTACAGATTTAAATCCCAATGGAAAACAACCAGAAATAAGGGAATCATTTACTGTTGCTGTTACATATGGTATCAGGTCATCCAGAAATACAGTAAGCAGTCAAGAAGGTAGATGATCTACTTCACAAGTGTTCCAGACATAATTTTTTTTTTTTTTTAATCACTTCTTTACTTACTGATACTGGTTCAAAATTTGACAAAGGAATTAACTTATTCTTTTACACTGAGTGGAAGTTACCATGATATCCACACTTACCATTGTAACAGATATGAGCTCAATGAATAATTCAGAACAGCTTCTTTTGATCAATAGATTATCTTCTGTTAGAGGTGTGTGTGTGTGTGTGTGTGTGTGTGTGTGTGTGTGTGTGTGTGTGTGTGTGTGTGTGTGTGTGTAAACGTGACAGCTGAAATCTTTTCTTGATCTTACTCATCCTTTTCTACATGTTTGGTATGACCTGATTTGATCTGGCTAAACATTATAATTCTGTCATCTAACAATGTTTAAGACCCACCTCAGTCAGAGCAATGTGCATTCATACCCTTTCCTAAAAAAAAAAAAAAAAAGGTGGGGGGCAGAATGCTTTTAATTTCCAAATCTTTACAAGTGGTAGAAAAGGGCAGGAAGAAAGGTTCCCACTTTGACCAGACACCATCATATTCTCACTTTTCTATCTACAGTATCATGGACTCTTTTCCTGGAAGCTTTCAAAAGGAGCATGTTCTCATCTATAGTCCTACCACAATCCTCATATGCAAAGGAGTCGAGGCCAACCTGTTTTCATTGAATGAGTGTTTATGTTCAACTCAAAGACCCTTAAGAGTTTAGTGATTTATGGAAAACAATAATTCAAGTCTTGTGAGTCTCATAGAGCTGAAGAAATTTTGTTCAAACTGCATACAATTGTCTGTACATGATGAGGCCTCTTGAAATGAAAACAATATGTGTTCTTAACATTTTCATGGTTTACTCTAATGGGCATTGTAGGGCAAAGGGCACTATACCTTACTTTTACATGATCTAAAATATCCCGAATGAATGCAAGTGAAGCTCACAAGAATTTAGGAAAACAAAACAGTCACTCCTATGATATTCCAAAGACGTCATGGTAATGTAGGAACTGGCAAGCCAAGGCCTTGTGGCTTTATTTGTGTCCCCTCTTTCAATGCCCATGTCAAAATGAGAAGTTTGTGATTTGGATGGCACACTCTGATCATCAATTAATCATCACAATCAAACAGAAAAAAAAATTAGCTGTATCCAATAGTTTTTTTTTAATGTGTTAGTAGCAGGTACCATTTTCAGTTCAAGTGACAGCAAGTTCAAGAGATTATAAACACTATTGCCAAAACACTGTCTGCACCTGTTTATACTATACTGAAAACACCGAATACATACTTTACCCTTTTGACTGCTTGCTTTTTCATATAAAAAATAATGTAAAGAAAAATGTCTAAAAGCTAATTTCTTTTAAGTTATAAAATAGGTCTCAGTGAGTTCACATCATACATGCTTTCAATATGTCACTGTGTGTCTTTCAATCTGTGTCAATTTAGCAATTCCTAGTTTATTTTGATATCATTACATTTTTTTGGCCATAATTTTTGCTCTTCTTCCATACTCACCTTAATATACTGTGTGTTTATGGTATGGGTACCAGAATACATTCCCATTGTCTAAATGCTGGCAAATAGGTACCAGAATACATTCCCATTATCTAAATGCTGGTAAATCACTGACTCACATTTATTATTATTTACAGCATTTGATTTGCTTTGTTGATTGTCTTATTTGAATACATAGGAGTCAAAAGTAACTAGATTATATATGCAGCACCCAAATTCTCAGCACCTGATTTGTTTCATTGACTGCCTTTTGAATACTGAGTTAACAGTAAGTAGATTATAAAATGTAACATCAAGATGTTTTCCCCAGTGCACGATGAGCATTTGTTCTCTTTTTAAAATACTTGTTAAATTGGGGATTGTTTATTCTTGCATTCGGCATATGTCTTAAACAAAAATTCCAGTCATCAGACAACTTTTGTAGATTACTTGTCATTTTTGGGACAAGACTGTATTCTGACACAATCTTTGTTTGATGAGACTGTTCTGAAACCATCTTTGTGTCAGTAGCAAATATTTTGCCTAGAGCTGCTTTTGACATAATTTGGTTAGGTCACAAATGAAAACAACAGTAACAAACAAAATTGGTACAAAGATGCTGACCTGATGGGTTCCACTCAGTACATTATAAGTTTTTGATAAGTATGTTCAACCCTCTCAAACACTAAGCTTTTTGTTTCCTCATTAAAAATGCTTTTTATCCATGTTTGCATGTTACTACAAATTCAGTAGTAACCTTTCATGGGGTACTGAATCAAAAGCTTTGTTATATGATATTAAGTGCAGTTCCATTATACAAGATGCAAGTAAAATCCTCCATGACTTCCAGCAGCCAGGTTATGAAAGACTTTTTATCTCATATTTTGACACAGGTGTCAGTCCTTTTTTTGCCTGTTCCAATAATTCTGTACGTTGAGGTGCACTTCATGTGCAATGTTTGATTAATTTCCAATACTCAAATCAGTCTTGAAGCAAAAAAGTTACCGATGTTTGTCTTTTGAAACCATGTTGATATTCTGTGTGTGTGTGTGTGTGTGTGTGTTTTGTGTGTGTGGTGCTGTTAAAATCTATTATCTGTCGTATGTGTATTTCCCCCTTTTTCTTTCATTCTTTCAACTCTTTTCATGAAAATCAAAGAATTCCTCTCCTTCGGCGGATGGTTTCTCTAAAATTGTCATATTAGTTAAAAGAGTTATCATACTGATCTAGGTTAATCATCAGCCTTAATGATCGTCATCATGGACTGATCGAATAAAACCCCATGATATTCTACAAACCAATTTCAGTCTTAATTTTCAATTTGACAAATACTTTGTAACCGAAATAATAAAACTGTTATTTTGTCCATTCACAGAATACTCACTCAGTGTACACAACCTGAACGTGCCAGTCTAAATATTTTCTCTTCGAAAATGCTCAGTTCTGTCTGCAGCCTGCCATGACAGTTTCACCGGAAGCAGCTTATGAGCAATACGAGATACGTAGGCCTAGTCCTATTTCTATTGGTTCATTTTACTTGACCTGAACTCTCAAGATGGCGTGTACAGGCAAGGTGCTTGCAAGGTTGACTGGTAAATCGTTTTCTATTTTCGTTTTTGTTTGACTGCGCTTTAAACATACAAGTATATTTTGTGTTTTATGTGACTTCACAGATTCTGTTAATTGTCTTGTAAGATGTTTTTTTTCCAGCACAAATCTTTCGAGACATGCTGTCTGCTAATGCAATTGTTGCAACCTTGACACTCGCTTTGACTGAGCGAATCTGATCCCGCTGTCATTCTCGACTCGAATCAGGTTGATTTAACGTTTAGTGAGGTGATTCTTTTTCTTTTATCTCAGTTCTGGAGTACAACAATAAAGCACATTGTACTGATTCGTTCACTGTCAAGGGCCCGCGATTATAGTGAACACACCGGCACGGAAGTGTACACACACACACACACACACACCACACACACACACACACACACAGAGTCTCTCTCTCTCTCTCTCTCTCTCTCTCTCTCTTCTCTCTCTCTCTCTCACACACACACACACACACACACACAGTCTCTTGCTCTGCCCCCCCCCCCTGGCTCTCTTTCTCTCTCTCTCTCTCTCTCTCTCTCTCTCTCTCTCTCTCTCACTCACCCGCAGATGCACACCAATAAAGGGAGACGGGTTAGAGATGTTTCACTGTAAATTATTCTTGTGATGATGTGCTTACAAAAAAACACAACAAAAAAGGAGTCCATGTTCTGCTAGGTGAATGCATCCTGGAGAGGGTAGTCAAAATCATTTTTAGTATAGTATCCAGGAGAAGAGTAGTGAAGTCTGTATTCCGTACAGACGAGGCCAGTGGACACCAGCTACAACTGTGTGAGGGAAAGTTGGGAGAATAGAAGCGGTAAGAGAGTAGTGGCTTTGAGATCATAGTGTACCAGCAGTTATTTACTTACTTTACTTTAGTAGTACAGCTGTAGTCAGGCTAGTTGCCTGTCAGCCGGTCCCTGCAGTCAGTGCTTGTCCCTCCTTCATTGTTTACACTTACAGTTCCATTCCTGATTGTTCCTGGCAAGAATGATCAGTTTCTCTTGTGGGTTCTTGATTGAAGGAAGAACAGCTGATTATACACTTGTCTCTGGGGAGGGGGAGCCAGTTTTGCTTGCAAGTTGAGTGTGTAAATTAGTCTGCTGCAAATCATTATCAGCATGAAGAACCTGGCTTTCTGCCATCTGCACTCCAATGTTGGCTATCCCAATGTATTCAGCATGTATACAGAAGACATTCAGTGTGTTTCTATGGTGGTTAAGCTCAAAACACTCTGGTCTTCATTGTTGTCCAGATTATGAGAAATGATGATGGTATTTCTGATATATACAGCTTAGTGTACCAAGCATTTCCCTGCATTCATACATGAATATGTATATTCATCCTCCAAACATTTCACTGTCTGTGGGAATTATGCTGTCAGGAAATGTAATGCATGGATTTGTGCCTTTTTAGACCTGACTGAGAACAAGAAAGATTTTCTTTTTGACTGGAAATTTTCACGTGTACAAAAAATTTATAGAAACTTAATGATACTGCTTTATCCTTGATTAAATGCAAGCTTGTCACCTGTCCAGGGTTCCACATTCACACACTTGCACACCTCATCACAAGTCTGTCTGTTACATAAACAGGTCACTCCAGGATGTCTCATCTCTAGACTGGCAGCTGGTCATGGTGATGCCTTATGTCATCTGGCATCAGGTTCAGGACTGAATTGCTGTTGTCATCCTCTAGTAACTAAGCAGAGTCTTTTCTGTAGTCCTCTCCCCCCTGCAGGGCCTTCGATTTAGTTTCTTCCTCTTTTTTTTTCCAGCTTCCTAGGGCCATGTTCTCTCCAAACCCTCTCCATCCTGTAGTTATTTATCTTGTATTTCCCTAAGGTCCAGATTTTATCACCAAAGATCTTAAAGCTGTACATCCATCTCCGTTATGGATCTCTTCGAAGCTTTTTTCACTTCTACAATGGATCCCTATAAAACTGCATTCATTCCACAGACCAGTATTCATGCAGGTTTTCTGATGAGGCAAACAAATTTGCCTAACAGTTAAGTTTAGTCTTATCTCTTAAGTCTTATACCTGTGGACATTTGAATTCACAGTAGCTTCCAGAATATCCTCATACAATAATAACTTTGAAGAGGATCCTAGCAGGTAACTCTAAAACTGTATATATATATATAAAAACACACACACACACACACACACACACACACACACACACACACACACACACACACACACACACACAAATTCACATGATTGTAGAAAACATGTTAAATTCTGACACTGTCAAATTTTATTTAACTTTTGATCATAAATGCCGCAGTATGACTTGTCTGAATGAAAAGTGATGAATGATCTGTGTAGTCCCCTTTATCCAGGAACCATGTGCCCATTGGATTATTCAAAGACGAGATATCTCGAAATTTTATGTTTTTGGAACTGTGTGCCCTTCTGATGTGGTGACCCAAAGTTATGACACTGAGAGTAAAGCAACCCTGATGTTTCAACTGAACAGCCAAAACATGCCAGGCTGGTAGGTTGCTCAGCCAGACATTATGTTATGGCTGAAAGAGAACTTGCATTTTTATGCTTAATAGCAGGGTAAGTGCTGAATGCTACAAGTTTTTTAAAATGTGTGGTCATTAAACTTTTCATGAAATAATTATACTTATTAATTGATTTAAAGTCTATCATTATTTTGTTAAAGTTAATCATTTTTGTTGAGTTTTACTGAAAGAATAAAAGAAAATTGTTGGCTTTAAAGCAGGTCAGTTATTCCTTCTGAACCCCACCCTTTTGGCTCTTTTGTTGTTGTTTTTTTTTTTTTTTTTTTTTTTTTTTTTTTGCCTCTCTCACCCATTTTTTGCTTCTTTGTGTTTCTGTAGCTCTAGGCAGCCAGCAGAGTTTGCGCAGCATTTATACAGCAACTCGACCAAACTTGTTGATTGGTTCCCATACAAAGCTGATCTGTCAAGGCTTTACTGGGAAACAGGTTAGTCATTTTGTGTATGTATTTTACGTTTTGGACTGTGTGAGCAAGCATGTGTGTGTTTTTGTGTGTGTGTGTGTGTAACTGTTTGTTTGTCCGCCTGCGTGTCCGTCAATGTGTGCATGCATATGCAGGATGTAACTGAACAGTAAAATTGATGCTACTTGTCTTATTACTGAACAGTGAAAATTAATGTTATCTGTTATGTTATATTAATTAATTTTTTTTTTTTTGGATCAGGCCCAGATGTTCATAAAACCTGTTGGCATAATGTTGGAGTTGACTGGTTTGCAAGCGAATTGTCATAGAATGTTCTATATTTGCACGTTTTTATTTCGAAGTTTCCTTATATATTATTTCTGTGGTAACATCAGTGAATTGTCATACAGAAAAAAAGATTTTAGGTACACAGGATAACATTTTCTCTGTGATGTCATAAGGCCTCTGTTGTATTTTGTTATAAAGCAGGAAATTTGATCAACAAGCTATGTATAGAAGCAATAACTGTTAAAAAAAAATTGGGGTAGGGAGGGTGGGGTGGGGTGGGGCACCAACAACTGTAGGCTTTGAAAATAAAAGGTGTTTGTTACAGGGCGGTACAAGACTGAAGGCCTAGGTCTTTTTACATTTGACAGCATTTGTAACTTATGAAAATAGGTTTTACACTCGATTTAGACTTGTAATGAGTGAAAGTCAGTTTTGAAACATAAAATTTTAATTAATACTATATTTTTCCAAGAGCAGCATCCTCAGAAAATAGAATTATATGCTTGCTTGGACTTCCTGATTATAATTTTAATATAACTTTGCATGAAAATGATGTTCATTCAGATGTGGCCAGACTGATTGAGTTGTCTGGAGATTCATGGACAGTGTATAAGCTGATTCAATGATAGTTCTCTCTGATGACCCAGATAATACAGCAAAAAATAGATCTTCATTGAGAGGGGTCTTTACAGATGAAAAAAGTCTGGAACACTTGATCTGAAATCGGAGAGATTGAAATTTCTTTTCACGTTAACCAAATTTCAGGTTGGTAAGTAATGCTGTACCATCAGTGGAAATGATTCAGGTTATTCATTTTTAAAATACGGTCCTACCCTGTTTGCCCTGCTGTAGCATTCTTCCCACATGGTGTATTCCAGCTCCCATATACACAGCACATACAGAGTTATGGTAATTGCCAGTACCAACAGTCCACTGGGACCAGTCAGTATCTCAGAGATTCTTGAACAGAGAAGCTCCCACAGATGTGCTTGACCAAACCTAAGGGAAGTTTCTTGATTCATTCTGATCTGTCGACACAGGCAGGGAGCAGGTAAAGTTTTGTTGGTTTGTTTTTGGCAGATCTGTTCCTTTTTGAAAAGTGGGATCAAGTGGTCTACAGTGTGTCAAATGAAGCCAAAATAGTGCAAGCACCTGCACCGAAACATGCAGGTACACATGCACACACACACACACAGAAACTCACCCCATTCCTTCCATTATGTTGAAATGCTCTCAAAGGACTGTGCAGTGACTGAGATGTCTCCTATGATGCACGTGCAGGGAACCTTCCACAGCCAGCAAGCCATTGAGTATGGCAGTAACCTGGTGGGAGGAGTATCTCCAGGCAAAGGGGGTTCCACACACCTGGAGCGGCCTGTCTTCAACAGTGTGCAGGAAGTAAGCTGTTGCCATTTTCATTTTCCTTCTCTCTTTTATAGTCACAGTCAGCTTAACTCTTTCCAGACGAAGGGTCCTGATAAAGGCCCTTCAGTCAGGAATTTCAGACAAAGTGTTTTCAAAAGTTCTGAAATGGATGAGTGGCCCCTCATTTCCATAAATAAAGTTATTGAGCGGCTCCTCGTGTCAGTAAATAAAGTTATGAGCTATCAGTATCTTCGCTGACCTTTCCCTCTGTCTAATGGGACCAATGAATGCAGAGTTTGTTGCTATGTTCGTGAGCAGTTGAGCTTTTTGTTAGGTGACTGACCAGTGTGTTGAAGATGTTTCTGCCAGTCAATGTAACAAATGGAATCTGATGCAGGCTTAAAAAAAAAAAAAGAAAGAGTAGAAGTTCAAGTATTATTTTTCTCTTCAGCCATCTCGCTGTGTTCCTAATCAGTTTTGAAAATCTCATTTCCTGACTTTTTACTCTTTTTTTGTGTGTGGGGAGGGGGGGAGGAGGGGTAAAAGAAGGGGGGAGTATTAATACATATAAATGGGCTGTCTGGGAGAGGGGTAGGAAATCAGGGGAGAAAACTGGCAGCACTGAGTGAGTTACCATGTTCAGTTACATTCTTTAGTTAAAACTCTTGGCTGCTAGTGACAAGTGGGATTGTCAGAGAGGGACTGCAGCATCCTTGTGATGAGACGAGTCAGACAGATCAGGTGACCACGGATCACGGTCTGTTTTGTTCTCTTACATGTGGGACAGTATAAAGATGACCCGGGTGAAGCAGTGGAAATTTTAGAGCAAAATCTGTTAGTCTTGTCATCCGCCCCACCTTTGCTTGTTTACAGGAAGCTTCAGTAGTGAACCCTTACACTGGTTATTTAACAACGTACTATTAAGTGTGTTGTCTGGTGAGTTTCCAGAAGGAAAGTTTGAAACTAATAGTTACGTTTGTATAATATGCATAACTTTTCAACGGTTAGTATTTGAACATGACACGCAGAATGAAAGTAGTAATTGAATAAAGAATAATATAAAACAGAACTGGTGTGCTTGTGAGTGTTTGATGAGGTGCTTATCTGTCCAGAATGTGAAAAGAACAGGTGAAAACAGGTGGCACATCCTGCTTGTCATTCTCAAGAGCTTGTTCACAATTAATCCAGTCTATGATGTTCGACATTATCCAGAAATAAGTTGCAGCCGTTTTCAAAGGAAAGTCAGTGTTGATCATGCCAGTTTTCCATGCAGGTAATCCAGGTAAGAATGAATGAGGTACAGTTCAGATTGAAATCACGTGATGATAACACAACCCCCTCCCAAATGGTCACTATCAGCAAATGTAATAGTTAGCCCACACTGTCATCGTTTATGTTTGAAAGGTTTAGGATCATCTGGAAGCGCCACACTGAGTTTTTCTTCCCCACTGAATGGCATGCTGAGATTCCTCCTACCCATAGGCACTCATCCAGTCATTGTCCATGTCGATCTCAGAATCACGTTTACATGGTGCTTGATCTAAATCAAAACTATCACCGACCGCAACCAGTTCATTCAAAGAGTCCACAACTTCTTCTACACCTGCTTTTTCCACAACAAATTCAGCAAAAACATCATCAAACAAGTTCCTAATTCTATCGAGTTCTCCTTTGGGCTCTGCTATATTTGTTTGCCAGACGAGTCGAGTTGCGCTTTGCACATACAATCTGCTACTAACTATAAACCAAGCTAAAATGATGAAAATCCATGTTCCAGGGCTAGTTCAGTCATTCATGCAAATTAGTTTGTCACTGAGCCATAGTTTCATATCTGTGTGTGTCGCTGGAACTAGGTTCGCAAGGCTCACCCTACAGTGCGACATGTCGCGACAACCAGTCAAGGGACATAACGTTTTGATGCGACTTCTGTCGCGACAACCAGTGTAAGCGTTAAGGGGTTTACTGAATTAATCATTTTATTGAAATCAACTTTTCTTCTTTGATTATGATTCTGTTGCTGCTGGATTAGTTCAGATACAGCCCTAGTGTCTATGTCTTCGTGTGATTGAAAATTGTGTGTCAGTTTATTTTACAGTTTATTTGACATTTTTTAACCCGTTCGCTGCTTGAAAATGTTACAAACAAAGGCTTTCCCAGTGCCAGGGAAATCTAATGATTTGGGGGTAATAATTAACAAAAAATTCTAGCTCAGAAACTACAAAAGATACAACAATGAAATATATATGATTTTTGAAGGAAATTGAATGAAGATTTTGAATCTGGGCTTCTTTTGTTTTAATTTTGATAATAAAAAAGTATTTAGGCAATTAGATTTGGATAGATTTTTTTGCACGATCAAAAGCATATGTATTTACCACTACATCTTCACATCCAAACAAGAACACAAAGCAAAAAAGTTGA
Source organism: Conus canariensis (assembly GCA_033310375.1). Taxonomy (NCBI): domain Eukaryota; kingdom Metazoa; phylum Mollusca; class Gastropoda; order Neogastropoda; family Conidae; genus Conus; species Conus canariensis. The sequence continues at coordinate 62,937,006 of CM065716.1, read as the reverse complement.
AAATAAAGTTTGTATTGTCACACTACACCTGTAAATGAAAGTAAAACAGTTTAGAAGTCTATCAAGACGCTCACACTCTATGCAGACAGGTCAGTCCACGACCACGCCCCCCTCTCCCCACCACGCCCCCTTGCTGGACTTCAACCCTCTCTTTCACTGCTCCTCTTCCCCTACCTTTCCCTCTGCCCCGTGCCACGCCGCGAGCAGGCCGCGCTCCCCTCTTGCGCTGACTATCACGTCACTGACCACTGGCACGCAGTGCAGAGTACACACTAGGCGAGCTCGTTCGACGCTGGCAAACCAGTCAGCTGAACACACATTGAGGTCACACAGCCCGACACAATAACTGACGAATACGGTCGGCAATTCCATCACTATCATCATCTCACCTTCATGCTCGAGTGAGTCGTTGAATAAAAGATTATTGTCTTTGTCAAAAATCATTAGCAGAGCCTGCTCAGCTGTGTAAATATGTTGATTTGGTCGCTGCGCTTGTCGAAGGTTGTGCCGCCATCTTTGCAAGCGAGACAAAGTGCTGGCTGGTCATCCAGTCAGTGATGAGAATAAATGGGCTTTCCCCTCACGTGTGGTCATTTACATATCATTTTAATACTACAGACATATAAGGCTTACTACGCACACTCTATTTAAGTCCGTTGATAGAAATAGTAACGAATGAAAATTCAAGAAAAATGCATGACGTCAGTGGACGGCCCATAGGCACTGGGAAAGCATTTTTAATGCGGCGTCGGCTGACGGCTTAAAGGCACTCTACAGGTTAAAAGATTTTGAGTTCAGTAAACCAGACAGTACAGCAAATAATCATCTCTCTCTCTCTCTCTTTCTCTGTCTGTCTGTCACTCTGTCTGTCTGTCTGTCTCTCTTTGTGTGTCTCTGATCAGAAGTACTGACTTGGTTTTCTCTGATTCCAACAGGCAAAAGACAAAATAGGCGCAGATGCCAGTGTGATTTTCGTGCCTCCTCCCTTTGCTGCCAAAGCCATTTTGGAGGCCATTGACGCGGAGATAGGGCTGGTGGTGTGTATCACAGAGGGCATCCCCCAGCAAGACATGGTGCGTGTCAAGCATCGCCTGGTCAGGCAGAACAAGACACGCCTGATCGGACCGAACTGTCCTGGTATCATCAAGGTTAGCGTCACACTTTTTTGTGTAGTTTGTGGTGAAAATGTTTTAGCTTCCACATTTGTTTGTGTGCAGGAATTTACATTTTGAATATTTTTAGCTGTGATGCAGGGAATATCATTACATGGGTTCATTAGTTTGTCTTTGCTATGAATTCCATCAGTTTTGTTTTGTGTGGATATCACTGTAAATTGGTCACAGTTTGGCTTTATTACCTAGGTCACGGTCACAGCTGCGTAGTATTCTTTTTTGGTTTGAATAAATGCTCATTACATTCCGTTTTCTCTTTAAGGCTGAACAGCACATTTAATAATGCATAAGTCAGGCATTTACCAAATCATGTCTGTTAACCCTTACTGAAACCTTTTATTTTACATTCTTTGTTTTTTTCTCTCTTTTTCTTTTTTGGTGTTTTATCTGTTGTGCATGAAGATATAATGGCTAAGCTTACTGGTGTTGCATGTAGAGCAAGTCCACATGCATAATGCTTCCCTATCAAAATTGAAAACCTTGAAGCTTAATGAACAGTGTCAACATTTAATTCAGATATTGGCTTTGCACATAGTGTTGGTTTTGAGAGATTTTGTTGGTATAGTTTTCAACATTTGTTGTCATTGTATCACTTTGGTGGCAGTTTGCTGCCAAATGGTAGTTTCTTAACCACAAAATTCTTTGCATTTGGATTGCTAAGACTGCACTCAGACATAACTTCAGGCAGAAAGATTTCAGTCCTGATGCTGGATGCCATGTTCTGCACATGCACTGTTAAATCTTGACCTTCATCCTGGAGTCCATCCCCTTGCTCATGTGTGACTTGGTCAGCTTGGTCACATACGCTACACACAGAGCCACTTTTTCATTCTTTCTCCAAAGTTCCTGTGGGCCATGGTCATGCATCTTACAGCTGACATCATCAGTTTGTTACGTTCTTTGCTGCATGTGTTTTAAATGCTCAGCTAAACTGGTATGATTAACTTTTTGATGGCATCAGTGTCACCGAAAACCTGCACCTTTTGGTTCAGATATGAAAGGGAAGTCACTGTGTAGTGTATATTTCCAGTACAAGAACATTGAATATTTGTGAAACTTTCAAGACTTCGCTAATGGAAAGGTATCAGTTATATATCCTGAATAGCCTAGATGTATGCTACCCAACCAGGAGATGAGATATATGTGAGAGGGCCTTCTAATAGGCTAAGGCTGAAAAAGTTTTGATAAGCTACACAAGTATGTGAGTGGTATTACATCTCATGAAAAACAGATCTTTGGTTAGATTGTCAGAATCGTATCAGTCATGCATGCCTTGGCTTTTATCGGGTGGTGAAAAGACTGATGATTATACCAGTGTATCTAAGAGGGAGAAACTCATAGCCTACCGTAAAGTTCGGTCTATTGAGCGCACCTGTATATAAGCCGCACCCACTGAATTTTTTTTAAATCTGAACTTTTTTCACAAATAAGCCACACTGGTTTATAAGCTGCATAGTCCGATGTGCCGCAGGCGGGCAGCTGGCTGAGCGTTGAGTTAACATAGTGTCGAAAATCAACACATACAATGTGTTCATTGCATTCATTGGTGTTTAAATAGGTCAGAATACAAGAGCATGTTTCCAGCTTTACTGCAGTCTTTTTTTTTTTTTTTTTAGTACGATGTGTTTTAAATCAATTAGAATCGAAGTTTTTATGAGGCTTCTTACAAGTGTTGTCTTTCCAACATCATTGCTTGAAAAAAAATACCGAAAAAAAACAACACATTAACGATGCGCTAGAAAGGCAGTTCTCTTCTGCATTCATTGGTGTATCAAGCTAAGCGATTGGTTGAGTACTCGAAAGCGCAAGCCAATCAAAGCGAAGGTATCAAATGCAAGCCTTCACTCCCTGTCCACGATTTCAACAATGGCGGATCAAAGCCAAGGTCTGACAATGACCGATTCGAATGCGCTAATCGTTTTTGAATTGCAAGACGCACTTGGTAAGATAACGCATATAAAAACAAACCAGAACATTAATGAAACGATTCAATTGTTTTATTTCGCTTAATACCGTGCCAATGCTTAGTTATTTTGTTCGTAATTCAGCTAGTGTTAGTCAAGATTAAACAGGCCCACACATTGCGCCGTTCGAAGCGATCGTATTTTTGTAGAAAACAAACTGATGAAAAAAGATATCAGTAATGGGCTTTACTTATGTTGATTCCTGTATTTCTGAATGGGTTACTGATTCCATTACACGATTACAGAGAAAATCGTAGTTAAAAGCATCATAAAAATTCATGAACAGTAAACACAATATGGTGAGTTACAGAGAAGTTAAGAATAGACGAGGGTGTGATGCTTCTGAAATCGGAAAAATCCGCAAATAAGCCGCATCGTTGTTTAAGCCGCAGGGTTTAAAGCTGGGGAAAAAAGTCGCGGCTTATAGTCCGAACTTTACGGTACTCTTTGTGGCTAACTACCTCTTCACCCCACCCCACAATTTTTCATTTCTTTATATGCTTTGTCTTTTTTACCATCTTCTGCCCCACCCTTCATCGTCTCCATCTACCCAGCCACCCCAACTCATATATTGTGGTAGTTCACTTGATGTAACGTTATCTTGTAAACTATATTGCAGGTTTTCTATAACCAGTAGGCCTCCTCAGGTCTTTTTTGTTGTTGTTGTTGTTCAAATTTTTACCTCCATCTTTCATTTTGCCTTGCTGTGTCTAGCTGGCTGTGTGTGTTTGTGTGTGTGTGTAGGTGTGTGCATGTGTACATGTGTGTGCCAGTGGGCATTTTGTTTTTGCAAATGTTAACTTTGCTTTTTTATTAAATTTTCATGTTTCTTTGATTTTATACCATAAATATTAGCACATCTTTGCCGTTAAAATCATTCAGTTTTTATTATTCTTTATTATCTTTCCTCACCTCACATAGAGCATCAGCGTATGAACACTTTATGTATTTAACTGAGATAAGGAATCTTTTATGTGTTAAGTGTTGGCTCATATTACTGTATTGTGTGTTTCAGCCTGGTGAATGTAAAATTGGTATCATGCCAGGACATATACACAAAAAAGGCAAAATAGGTAAGAATGTGAGGTGCTGCGTCTGACAGTAATGAAGTGTAGAATTTGGTTGAGAAAAGTTAAAAATATTCTGTATAACCTTATGCTTTCTTCAACATGATTGTCATGAATTCGTGCAGGTGTTCAGGAAAAAAATTGTTAGTGAAATTGAAAACCCTTTCTCCCTCCTAAACTAAAGGAGCTGTAGCTGACGAAAAAAAAAAGAAAAGTATACATTAAGATATTCTTGTTGAAATGAAAGCTGATCAGTTACCTTTGATTCACATATTTCTCCTCTTCAGGTGAGGAAATGCATATGCTTAACAATTTCTTTCAGTTCTTGCTTTCATTGCATATCATGGGCTAAAAATATGAAAGCCAGAAAGCTTGTATGTGCTTTTTGACAGGCTTCATTTAAAAAGACAGCCTCATCATAATTGGCAACAGTTTCAGCTTAAACAGTTTGATTGAATGATTTGACAGCCTTTCATATTCATGGCACTTGAACGTCATAGGCAGTAAGTACTGTAAGTAGCATGCTCTTCTGCCTTTATCACAGTTCAGCAAATGAAAAATTGACTCATTTATCATCAAACAGAAGAAGTGGAGAAAAATTTGTGTGATCTAACAACACTTACATTATTTAAAATATAAAATGAGTAAAGTTTTGTTCAACAAATCACAGATTGCTCACGAGAATACCGCAACTGTTTTTTTGTGTGTTTTTTTCATATTGAGGGGAAGTCAGTCAGTGGTGTTTTATTTGGTATAATTCTGTCATTTCATCACTGGATTCTCAGTCTCTTGAACTTTCCTATTTGTGAATTTTTGATTTCAGTGACTGCACTTAGCAGTGCTGAGATATAGCCAGCCAGATGAGCAGTCAGCTACATTCCTAACCTGGGAAGTTGAGGTCACTTGAAATTTTTGTAGGTAGCCTGACTCTTTGCTCAGAAAATGCCACTTGTGGCCACAAACATCATATTCATGAAATGTGATTTCATTTGCTTTTGCTATTATAGTATATATTGTTCTGCTTGTATTGTATGTGATCCCTTATTGATGGACGGTAAATCATGCATGCAGGCATTGTTTCCCGATCGGGGACATTGACATACGAAGCTGTGCACCAGACAACACAAGTAGGCTTGGGTCAGTCTCTTTGCGTGGGAATTGGTGGTGATCCTTTCAATGGAACCAACTTCATTGATTGTTTAGAAGTCTTCCTTTCAGACCCGCAGACTGAAGGTAATGGAGAATTACTTTGTGGACTGGTGTTTGTCTCTCTTTCTCTCTCTTTGTCTTTTTCTCACATAGTCTTTGCTTTATTCTCTCCCCATCCCACCCCATTCCACCCAATCCCACACTCTCTCTCCCTTTCTCTCTCAGTCTCACACTCTCTCTCTGTCTCTGTCTCTCGTAAACTGACTGCCTTCATCTCTGTTTTGTATTGTTTGTTTTTTTCCCCACACACCTCTCTCTCATGCTCTTTCTTTGCTGTGTTATGTTTGTCTGTCTCAGCTGTGTATTTCTCTGTCTGTGTACATACCTGTAAAATCCTCTTTGTCGAGCCAGCTTCAAGGGGTCTGATGGCCTTGTTGATGAACTCTGATTGTTTCATGGTGTCTGTGTTTATGTATTATTCTCATTTGCACTGGAATGGTTAGATCATTCACCTGTAGAACTGAGGATCACCAGTTCAAGTCATTCATAGGGTTTTATGGATTTCATGCCATGAAAACCCTTTCTGTCAGCCTAGCAGTACACGGGAACCTTAATCAGCTCAGGCAATGTGAAGTTGTGGAAGGAGAAGGTAGGGCTACACCTTCCAAAATGCTTTAACCTAAACCTCTACAGTCTAAGTTCATTTGGCTATAGGACTTTAGTATTTTAGTCTCACGTGTTGTTACATTCATGGAGTTAAATACTGTTTCAGTCATCAGATTGTAATGATAACAGGTTGAAATGGTAACAGGTTGATTCTGCTGGAATAAATAAGTGAGGAAATGGGAACAAATCTGTGTCAAATGAAATGTACGATTTGATTCATGGCATTTACTTGGCAAAGTAACAAACCAGTCAGATTATGTCACGGTATCTCTGCTTCAGTTTGAATGGATTTATTTTCATGGAAAGCAATCTGTAGTCAGAACACTTTGGAAACTGATCATCTGAAATAAATGTGCATTTGAAGTGCAGAAATGTTGTGATGTATGTCTTTGTGTAGAGAAAATGGAAAGATTGTGCTTTTATAGGGCTTATTTATACATCTCTCTGCCATATTTGTAAACAGGGATTGTGCTGATTGGAGAAATTGGAGGACAAGCAGAAGAAAACGCAGCAGATTATTTGAAAAATCACAACACGGTGAGATAATTATTTAGAAAGTTTGTTCCCATAACTGTTGTCGCATAGACGTGCTGTCTGCTTTGTTCCCAGTTTCTTACCCACCTAAAAAATGTTGACTACACTTAATAAGAACTGGTTTTAAAACTCTTAAACAACATCATAGGTATACATATTTTAGTTATGAATGCAGGTGTACAATAACATAGATTGAAAAGTTATCCAGAAGGACACTTGAATGTGACTTAAGCTGATTCATGTTGTCTGGTTAGAATGTAGCAGGCCAAAAATTCTTTCTTTTTTTTCTTTTTTTTTTTTAAACTTGAAAAGAAAATTTTAACAAAGTAAAAATAAGAAGAGAGCAAACATCTAACATGTTTATTTCAGATATTGATAGGGCTGGTGATGGGTATAAAAGGCAAAAAGAAGGAATGGATGTAGTCTTTTATGATGTTAGTTGTTGTATCTTTAACAGAAGTGCTGACAGGAACATTAAAGTCACAACTGTGTCATATTCTGCAGATGCAACCAGAGTTCTGGGCCCCTGACCTTGTAACTGAATGGTTATTAACAGTAGTTTCTTGATGGTGGATGAATGAACAGGATGCAGAATACTGTAGGAGACATTCTGTAAAATTGGGTATGTGTTCATAGTGTCAAAACATGGAAGTTCATCAGAATTGGTTTATAGATGAATCTTTTCATTTTTCAAACAGAAGTGCTGCAGATTTAGTTTCCTTCGATAACTTGACATGTCAGCAGTAACTTTTGATGCTTATGGACGAATCTTTCCTATAATTTGACTAAACATCACTTCTGTGTGTTATTATTAATATGTACATCACTAGTATGCATGATGTTTATATGGGACGACCAACATTTTGGTCATAGTAATCTGGGCACTGATAAAACTGTATTCTGCCATTTTATGACTGTTTTTCTTTAAATTTGAACTGTATTTGTAGCATATGAACTTCTCATCAAGGTGTTAGGGAGTGGCAAAGGCTGTATTTTGAAAATTGTCACGAAATACAAAAAAACCCCATTGTATTGTCTATAATTTTTCTGTTGGTATGTGACTGTATATCAGTGTGTGTGTGTGTGTGTGTTCTACCCCTCGCCTTCCCGCCAACCATACTCAGCCCTCCTACCCTCTCTCCATGCTGCAGTTGCAGACATACAGTAAATATTTTTGCCTCCGTTGGTTAATGCTGAATCAGTGTCTGTTGGTTAATGCTGGATTAGACTTGCACTCCTTTTGGGGGACATAAGCCCTTCATTAGACTGATATGAGGAAACGGCTTTCAATTTTCCTTGTTTTTTTGCATGCTACTCCCTACCACTGAAGGAGTTTTAGTTGTACAGAGCATATTTTGCTTTGGATGATTTTTTAAAATTATTTCTCGATGTTTTCAGTACTTTCTGTTTGTGAAACAGTTTCTGGGTTAGATGATAGTAGTATTTCTGTTTGCTACTGTGGATATTTCTGTTTGTAAAGCAGTTTTTAGATTGGATGATTTTAGTCATTCTCTTTGCCTTTCCATCTGTTAATGTTTGTAAATCAGTTTTTAGATTGGATGATTTTAGTCATTCTCTTTGCGTTTCCATCTGTTGATCTCTGTCAAATTGGATGGTTATTTATCTTTGCTCTTCTGGATTTTCTTTCCCCAAATCAGTTCTGAGATTGAATGATTTTAGTATATCGTTTGTGGTCTTTCTCCTGGAAAGCTTTTGACAGAGTCAGCAGAGGGAATATTTTGATTATTTCCCTTGCCTTGTCATATTTCCTTGATGAATAATAGTCCAGAGATTCCCAGTAGAAAAAAAAAGAGCAGGACACACACACACACACACACACACACACACACACACACACACACACACACACACACACACACACACAAAACACTTGGAGGAACTTAACTGTAAAAACTGGGCAGGAAGTCTGATTTTATGTAGTTCTTACTGCATGTGCAGTAATGATCTTGTGATTGCAGGGACCTGACACCAAGCCTGTGGTATCCTTCATTGCTGGATTGACTGCACCACCTGGTCGACGAATGGGGCATGCGGGAGCCATCATCGCTGGAGGGAAAGGCGGAGCCAATGAGAAGATAGAATCACTCAAGTCAGCAGGAGTGGAGGTGACCATGTCCCCAGCGCAGCTGGGTTCCACCATGTTACAGGTGAGGTTAAGTAAATGTTCAGTGACACACTGTTGACCTGACAGACAGAATGACCTGCCAGACCTGTTTACCCATACAGTTTTGCCATATTTTGTACAGTTTTTCCACGAAAAAAAGGATAAATATGATAAGTTTTGAAAAATATGTCAAACAAAAAAGTCCGAAGCTCTTGAGCGGTAATTGAACTTGCTATGTATAACCATGGCGGAGGCTTTGAAGAAAGAGCGACAACTCTTGTGAACAAAATCATGTTTTTTGACATGCCCTAAAACACCGAAAAAACTGGCGGGAATATGGGCATGTGGATGAAACAGATATGAAAGTAATTTGTGCTGGAAAGATTCTGCTTTACTGTAGTTAACGCAAGATCAGCTGGGAAGAAGCCTCTGCAGTGTGGGGCAGGTAAAAATGAATGCCATCCCTTTGGGTTTTTTTTGCAATTTTGTGCAAGCTCTTTGTTGAAAATGTGCTCATCTTTTTTGAAAAATACACCAAAAGCAGTTTTAGGGTAAAGAGGTCAGTGATGTGTATGGCTGGTACGCTGTGACAATGTGAAATCCCATTGAAGGTCTGTTGGCGTACAAAGTATTGCAGGTTACTAAGTGATGGGTTACAGTGGCCTCCCTTGGAGTGGCAGGGTCCTTTCAGTATAAATCATACCCACCATCTGGAAATACTGCGTCTGTAATTTTCTATCACCATCAGTGACTTTTATTTCCTTTAAACATCTTTCTTTATTGCTTTCCACTGGATTTTTTTTTTTTTTTTTTTTTTTGTTGTTGCTGTTCTAATCCATTCACATGTCTGGCCTTGGTATAGAAAGCCTTGGACTCTTTTCCCTTCTTTTTTTATAAATAGACCTGCTCTGGAAAAAAAAAAAAAAACATCAGAGGAAGATGCCTGTCTTTCCATCTCAAACAGAGTTACCTGTTCTAACTTTATGGGTCAAACAGTATGTCTAGAAAGTGAAATATGTAATTGGAAGTGCATACACCTGTTCTAAGGCTATGGGTCAAACAGTATGTCTAGATAGTGAAATATGTAATTTGAAGTGCATACCAGGATAATGATTAGAATTTGTACTCTCTGTATCACAGATACACCGTTTCACTCCCAAGTTTTTTTTTATCTTCTCTCATTGAACTGTTCAGCTGACTGATGGGGCATGCCCACCAGCTGCATTTGACCCATGGAAACGGCAGGGTCATTCTTGCTGAACGTGAGCTCTGACACAGATAAACTACCTTGCAGATTTCTGAACCTTGTCTGTTGCAACATATGAGCATACTTGTAATCTGATAAAGTAGTGAGGTTGTAAACACTGTGGACGCAAGCTTTCTGTTCCACAGTGCTCTTCTCCTACATGGCCTATTAAAGTATTTTGTTATCTGGAAACATTTTTTGGAAGATCTGTGTCCTTTATTTTCTGTTGTTGTTAAGCTTTGTGTGAAAGTGACTTGCCTCAATATGATTATGCTAGTATTATTTGCCTTAAAGATGTTAATAGTTCTGATATATATATATATATATATATATATATATATATCAGATTATCTCTGATGGTACACAGGCTGGAGAACTCTCCTCAGATCCGATAAAACCACCTGACTTTCAGAGGCAGGAGAAAGGAACATCCAAGGGAAGAAAGTCCTCAGGGGGGAAAAAAATTGCAAAATGCCTAATTACCTGAGTCTCCCACCGTATCCACTTTTTCCAGTCCAGGTTTTCAGGATTCTGTGTTCAAGGCAAATGCCACCCACAGCTGCTGTGGCACATTGCGGTGCGTCTGCATATGCATTACTCACAGGGTTTGTACGCTCCTTGAAACTCCTTGATTTCTGAGAGCCAATTTCAAGGCCTTGAAACCCCTTGAAAATCAATAAAATGTGGTTATGTCGACCAAACCTCCTTGAAAATCTTTGAAAATCAAGTTGTTGTCTCCAAAAGTTTTTAATGTGGCAAGAAAAAAAAATGGCAGTTTGATTTTTCTACGTTCATGTTGATGGAAAATTATTTTCAAAACTTTTACATTGTCGTGATCCTGCATTGTCATCTACTGTTGAACCAAGGAAGATAAGTTGTAACTTACGCAATTTTTAAATTCTACGCATGTGCGAAGGTCTTGCGCTTCCGGCTTGTTCAGTTCATTCTGATTGCTGATTTGGGAACGGAGCTTGAAAATGCTGTGGGAAAATGTGCTTTCAACCATCTGTGGTTGGATAAACCCTAGTATTCTGACTGGGCAAGAGAAGACAAAGCAAACAAACATGCCTGCTGCTGCACAGTCTGCAAAAAAAGTTTCGATGTGCGAGCAGTGGGCGAGAGTGCCCTGGTTAGCCACAGCAAAGGCAAAAAGCACATGGCTCTCTCTACTGGTGGCGAGCAAATTTTCAGCAGGGATACCTGTCTCGTACTTTCTTACAAACAATACGGCAGCAGCAGCGTCGAACACGAATGTTGTGTCGCCATTAAATCCTGATCCTGATGTGTCCGTGCGTGAATCTAGTGCCAGCTCTTCAGCCACAATGGACTCGTTTTGCTCAAAGACAGATGTGCTGAAATCTGAAATTCTTTGGATACTGCACACTGTAAACGCGCACCAAAGCTCCAGCCCTTGTGAACAGAATTCTCAGCTTTTCAAACAATGTTTCCAGATAGTCAAATCACCAAAGGATTTCAGTGTGGTGAGGGAAAATCCAGGTATTTGGCAACATTTGGCATTGCACCTCACTTTCATTCATTGTTGAAAAAAAGAACACAAGAAGAATCAAACTATGTGCTATTGTTTGATGAAAGTCTAAGCAAAGAACTGAAGCTTAAACAGCTTGATATACATGTGCACATTTGGACTGATGGTATGGTGAGAAGTGAATACCTGCCTTCAGAATTTCCAGACTTTAAGCAGTTCTTTTATAATGTAAAATGACTTTCCAGTTAGTACTAACAGTACTTCTGCTTTCTGCTGTATGAAGTAACAGTTGATCAAGTCGACCTAGAGCAGAAAACAGGTAGGGGCATATTCTTTTACGCATGTGTTGTAGTCTTGAATTTTGAAAAAAAATCATCTTGAAAACTCCCTGAATTCTTGGGAGTCTGTAGGAACCCAGTACTCATACCAGGTCTGTGGTGGGCAAGTGCGTAGGTGAATACGATTTCCTCAGTAATTTTTCTCGTTGTACATCATGCATCAGGCTTTATCTTTTGGGGGCAAATATGGTGTCTTGCGTGTCATGAATCATGAATTGAGGTATGATGTTTACGGAAGGCAATTGACAACTACTGAGATGTGAGTAGAAAAAAAATTTCAAAGGTGAGTAATTTTGATCAGCGGTTCAACTTGTTTTTGGAAAGTGAACAAGCCAGGAATGGCACGTTGTTACTATTTTTGCTTTTTGTAAAAGAGCTGAACTATGCCACTCGTGGGTTTAACACTGCTCTTTGAACATGTACATTGCAAGAAGCAAGTTGACGCTTCAGGAGCACCGGACTGCAATCAACTGGATTTTATTGATTGGATGAATGCTTTACCTTTTTTTTCTTTATTACTTTTTAATGAAAAAGGCATGGATTTTATTTTAACGGTGTGACAATCTGAGCTAATTGATAAGTGACATGTAATATCTACCCTTTGACTGACTTGGTCATAAACAACTAAAAATGAGATGCACAATAATTACCACCACAACGATGAATATTGTTCTTTCATTTACTAACTTACATGCATGACTCAGGTGATGAACACTGATTTTCTTTTTTTTTTTTTAAAACATATATATGAAATTTAAGAGAGAGAGAGAGTGTGTGTGTGCTATTAGTGTGTGTGTGCATGTATTTGTGTATAATTGTGTATTCTGTTTTTTTGTTGTTGTTTTTTTGTTTTGTTTTGTTTTTTTTGCTTGATGCATAGGAATTTGCCTGACTTGAGAGACCATAAAAGGGTGGTCTTCAGAACTGCTTAAATTTCCTCTTTCTGTTGAGCAGCTTCACCCACCAGGACCCTCCTACCAGGGTGGTGCTTGTGGACCCCACTGGGGCCTGGGCAATCCTTGGACCCTAGTCTTTTTTCAGAATTTTTTCAAGTTAGCTGTTCTCCAGCCTGGCTACAGTTTAGATAAATTTAGTAATGGAATCTGAGTTCTTTTTTGTTATATGGTATTAGCAGAGTCTTTAATTTTTTTTTTTACAGGCAATGGAGAAGGCCGGACGTGCATAAAGCCCAGCGAGGACCCCATCATTCAGTCCATGCATGAGGAATTGCTGCATCAGCTGCCATGTTTGTGGCCTTCGGATAATATTATCACGAAAGGTTGACATCAGCATCTTAGGGCTACAGCCCAGTGTGATGCAGATGCTGTTTGAAAAAGAATAAAGCTCAAGAGTAGCTATTGATGACTGCCTCAGTCACAGAATAGGACTGAAATGTTTGAAAAGTGGGAAAAACCTATTAAAATGATTTTTGTAGGTGTGTGCATTTGGATGTCTGTTGAGCAATATCAGCATGGTATACATGAATGAATCTGTCACTCTTTTGAGTGAGCTTGCTTCAGGTTCTTGATATTCTGATTTTTTGTGTACCCGTTCACATGTATCAGCTTTGATAACAACGTGTGGAGAGCACACATCCATAAACAGTAGAAAGGTATGACATGTTTCTGTGATTTTGATTAAAGGAATGATTGTGATCAAATCTGAATCAGGATGGGATTCTTGTTACTGTTGTTTGCCATTTCTTTTTTTTTTCAGAACTGAAGTGTGTACATTTCATTCTGTTAGTTGAAGCAGAAGGTACCATTTCTGTAGTAGTCATCATTAGTAAGCAGATGTAGAAAAATGTATTTTGTGGAATTCCTTTGTTTTTCGAAACTAAATATGAAAAAGAGTGTCTTGCTGCATTTGTTGATGAGTTTTGATTCTCTTCTTTCACTCGATTGTTTCTCTCTGTCTTCTGTTCAAGTTTTTTTAGTTCGTTGGTTTTTACGGGTGAGTGCAAGCACTTGTGTTTGGGGAGGTGTGTGTGTGTGTGTGTGTGTGTGTGTGTGTGTGTGTGTGTGTGTGTGCGCACGCGCGCACAAACCTACTTCTAGTGATTTTTGGCAAGTCATTTCAGACAGCACCATATGGAGACTGTAAGCGGGTAGGAACCAGCTCCATGATGCAGAATTTTATTCTTTTCAGGAAATATTATTAGAATTAAACAAATCCATTACAAGTTCATTTCTGGATAAGACAGAAGTACAGTGAAGCCTCTTAATGCTCCGGGACATCAGATTGATTTGAAAATACCGGAATGCCACGTAATTTCAAGTTTTTTACTTGCTCTGGAATGAAATTTGAATTCAGCGACCAGTGTATAAGTGAAATGAATTTCATTTAGCAAAATTTTTGAAAATGGGTTCCATGGTAAAGAGGTATATTGTTTTCAACATGTTCACACAAATTGTGTAATTATTCTTGGCTATCCCAGTGTCAGATGTAACACTGTAAAAGAAAACATGAAAAATAGAATCAGTGAGTGTTTTGTAGTTTGGTATATAGACAGTTATTACTGTCATTCTTCTGCCTTACTGATTACAGGATTGGCCATTCGCAAGACTTGTCCAAATATCACTGAATTAGCTCAAAATGATGGTCCATGTTCATAATCCCTACATACCTACATATTACTTCGAATGATGCTGATAATGATAATGAGTGCATGTTTAATACTACCACACTGTACATGTCTAATACTCAGTGATGAAAGTAAGGACTATTGCTTAAAATAAAGATAAATTCCAAACTGTTGTACATGGATTAGTTATCATATGTTTTGTGGAGCAACCTACAAAGGTGACATTGCTGAAGATGTTCTAGAACATTTCAGAATAACTACTATCAAGATGTTTTAGAGCTGTTTATTTATTGACCCCACAACACATGGTACGGGCTTATTGCCTAGTTGGATCTACCTTTATTCTCTAGAGATGTATGATTACAGTTAGACTTGCATGCATTGGGGAAGAGGTAATTTATACAAGGATTGTCTGATTGCAGACCTTTCAGTTGAAATAGAGACTTACAGAAGTGTATTCAGTTTCTGCGAATAGGTGTGCGTGTGTGCATGCATGCATGCATGAGTTCGTGTGCATGTGTGTGAATGCACATGCATGTGTAATGTGTGTGTGTGTGTGTGTGTGTGTGTGTGTGTGTGTGTGTGTATGTTATCTGAGTGTGTGTGTGTGTGTGTGCGCACGCCTATGCAAGCACAAACCAGCCATGAGTTTGGAAATCAAACCAGTTGACTGAACTGCTAGAGTTACATCAGTCGCCATTCTTGAGATTTAGACAAGTAATGTGTGACAAGATAATCATTCAGAACTCTATCTTTTTAGATCTGTCATACACAAACACACACTTGTGCACGCACACACACACACACACACACACACACACACACACACACACACACACACACACACACGCACCACATAAGCAGTCCTTAATAGATCTAAGTGCAAAGATCTTTTCAAAAACCAAGTAAATTGGGCATGAAATGGAAAAAACTGAAGTTGTCTATCTTCAGTTAGGTAGGAAAAGGAATGTTTCCTTTGAACATTGTGCGAGTTTGAAATAAAGTGATTATTTGAAATGAAGTGAACCTTGCATCTTTGGAACCAAAAATTATACTTGAAATCATGCGGTTATCAAAATTACACAGATTAAAATTGAACAATCTTTTGCAACAAAAACAAAGACCATCCTTTTGCGGGGACAGCAGAGAAACTTGAAATAATCTGGTTATTGGAATCATTCTGTATTGGAATTCAGTGACTTTCACTGTAGTGGCATATTTTATACAAGTTCTCTCCTCCTAGAAGAGCAAACGCCATTTTCGTGACAAGCAAAAACATGCATGTGTAAACTCATGTGCAGTTATTTGCATCTCATGGATGGGCCTTTACACTGACTGAAACAAAATGTTGGTCACTGTTCTATCCTGTGATAGCCATGCCCAGTTCATTATTTGCAACATCTAGGGTGATCAGATGTGCTATTTTGACACAGTGAGTACATTGTTATCCTCACAAATAAGGCTTTTTGACTCTGTCTTGTGTGAAGTGATCATGGTTGGGAAGAGGAATGGGAGTTAATGAAAAATAATGGTGTTAGATAATTTACAGTATGATCAGTTGTTCATGGTTTCACCCGCAGTAAAGTTATTACCCCATCATACTCTCACCTCTACATGCCTCCTCTGAATTATTTTCAAGCCTATGTCCCATTCAAGTGTCATGATTGGCTTCTTCCCTTTGCTTCCTCACCTGTCCACCTTCTCTGTCCTGTAAAGCCACACCTCCGCTTCTATGTCTACCATGATGGCAGTGATTCTCAGGCTGCCTTCGTCAAATAAGTGAATCATACAGGTTTTTTGGGTTGTTGAGAGGATAGGGAGGAATGTGTATGAAATTGCCTTTTTATACTGACTTCCATAAAAAAAAAACGCGAAAACAAAACAAGCTGAAGGTTGGGGTGAATTTTATTGGTCACAATTGTACAGAGTGGAAGCGAGAATTCAACGTGATTTGATTCATTACACCGGTAATGTGTGAAAATGTCAGCAATATGTCTTTTGTGTGGAAAATCCAAGGTCACATGACAAACCAGCTTGAAGTCCTAATACCGTGTGTGGCCACCATTTGCGCTGACAACTGCTTGACACCTGCGGCTCATTGAGTGGACCAGGTGGTTGATGCGTCCCCTTGGCACACCAGCCCACACATGGACAATGGCCTGGTGAAGTTGAGCCGCTGTTGCTGGTCGTGGACGCAGGAGGTCCAACCATCTGCCAAGTTCATCCCAAAAATGTTCTATTGGGTTTAAATCGGGACTGAGGGCTGGCCAGGGCAGCACATTGACGTTGTTATGCTGAAGAAATTGCTGGGTGGCCCTGGCGGTGTGTGGTCTTGCATTGTCCTGTTGGAATGTCCAGTTTGGGTGTTGCGCAAAAAAAGGAATGACATGGGGTCTGAGCACCTGGTTGATGTAGCGCTGTGCATTGACACCCTGTCCGCGACCAGGACCAATGTTCTGAAAGATGACTGGTCCTATGGCGTGGTTAATGCCAATTGCACCCCATATCATAACGTTCGGGCCTCCCCAGGGGTTCTGCTCTACCACACAGGAGTCAGCATAGTGTTCACCAGGTCGACGCCATATTCTGACACGACCGTCAGCCATGTCAGTACAAAAACGGCTCTCATCTGAGAACAGTATGCGTCCCCACTGCTGCCTGCGCCAGTTGATTCGGGCTTGTGCCCACTGCAGCCTGTCCTGCCGGTGTCTTGGTGTCAGTACCGGACCTCTGTGAGGACGCCTACATGCCAGCCCGTTCTGGAGACGCCGCCACACAGTGTTGAGGCTGATTCGTTGCTGGAGATTCCCAGGCACCTGTCGAGCAGTGTTAGCGGCTGTTTGCTGCCTGTCCTGCAGATGGGTTCGAACAAGATGGCGATCCTCTCTTGGTGTGGTGACCCGAGGACGGCCTGGCCGGGGACGATCATCAGTGGTACCAGTGACTCGCATGTGGTGCTGCAGACGATAGATGGTTGAGATGTGGACGTTAAAGATGTTGGCGACCTGCGTGGCATCCACACCAGCCTCCAGATGGCCTAGGGCACGATTGCGTTCCTCTGCTCGTAGTCTTGGCATCTCTGTAGCGCTCAGACGGCAAGTCGTTACCTGAACCTTGTAGCGCAGCTTTTTAAAGGCTGCATGCCTGCGTGCTTGTCGCTGGTTAACTTTGCTCTGCATGGTGTGCACGTGCCTCACATGCAGCAACCAGTTTGCCATTTTTGTTGACCCTCCAACACCGGGAATGATGTGTTGCTCACACAATTTTTTCACTGCACGTTAGTCTTGGACCCAAACAACTTGCCACAATGGTTCAGTATTGTATATTCACCCCTTTTCACCTGAAAAATAGCCTTTCAATTTTTCACGTTTTTTATGGAAGTTAGTATATATATCACCTTTTCTTTCCATCCATTCTCTCTCTTTCTCTAGTGCTGTCTTTTAACATCATGCTGGCACACCCACATCCACGCACATACACTCACATAAACACACATATACACAATCACTTCACTGGTGTCTTTCTTTGTAGAGATAGTTCATACTGCTACTTGAATCATATTGTTGTTGGAGAATATGAACGGCTCATTCAAGTATCATTCTTTGAAATGTTCATGGATATGTCTTCCGAGTGTGGCTCATAATTCCTGACTAGTACTTCAGGTATTTTTAACTCATAAAGAGGGATTATGCTGGGATATACACTGTTTTTTTAATGGAAGCATAGCATACAAACTTGGCATGTGTCTTGAAACAAAGCGGAACTTTACAGTGCGAAATATAGTCATCCTTTTAATTAGATGAGACACCTTTGTATACCAACAAAATAACTTGAACAAGATATGCAGCATTTCTCCAGGTGGGCTGCCTCATGACCCGATATTTATAGTTCCCTGGGAATGATGACATTGGGAGTGCAGAGGATGAAAAAAAGAAAATTATACATGTTCACCAACTCATTACTCATGTACTATTTTGTTGTCTTTTTTGACCATTTGTTTCCATTATGTATTGATTTCCGGTTACATGGAAAGAGAGGTACCAAGTCTTTTCAAGTCTCAGCCAACAGCAAACCCTGGTCCATACA
Source organism: Conus canariensis (assembly GCA_033310375.1). Classification (NCBI taxonomy): domain Eukaryota; kingdom Metazoa; phylum Mollusca; class Gastropoda; order Neogastropoda; family Conidae; genus Conus; species Conus canariensis. The sequence goes on along the minus strand of CM065716.1, from coordinate 62,918,589 downwards.
GGATACTATTTGAGAAAATCAAACATAACTGGCTACTGCATATTTGGATAATGTGAACAAAGACAACATGAGTAGTCCACGCAGAATTCGGGCGACCCATGTTCCCAGAAGTGCCAGTACACTGGATGGGCTTAGCACGGAAGGCTTTCAGGAATGATGGTGATATCATTCTCACCACAGTAAAGAAGGAACAGTGATACTCAAAGCTATCGAGCTAGAAAGTTATCCACGACGTAGTGTTAGACTGAAGGAGATGCATTGAAAACATCAACAAGAGTGTCCTTTAACAAAACAGAGAAACAATCGACTTAAAAGAGTCGTCATCATCACGGATGCGCTATCTGTTTTTAACCATCCAGAACACTCGGAACAAGAAACTAATGCCTTTATCTTGTGACTTTGATACCTTGCAGCCGTCTACCGAGCACACAGTTGTCCAGTGGATTCCATCACAGTGCAACATCCAGAGACATGAGAAAGCTGACAACAGGCAAGAGAATGACAGCAGACACAAGCTTTGAAGAGGTGAAAACAATAGAAGTAGAAGAGAAAATGGCTTCGGCTGTACTCTGACTACAACAGTAACTGTGGCTACTAACTCCTGTCCAGGGAAGATCAAGTAACATTTGTGACAGGACAGTCTTAAGGACAGGACACCACAGACTGTAACATCAGGGTCACAAAGTTCTGCTGGGGTGGGCGGTGGGGGATGCACGGATGCAAGTCCTACATGTTCTAATGCAATTCTGACTCGAATGATGGTGGTGAAGACGTGTGTGTGTGTACAGTTGTATTTATCATTTATGTTTTACTCATTATTTTAAATCTAGGGGATGAAACCCCCTGCACGGCCAAGTCGGTTTATTTGCCTGAATGACGGTGGTGGTTTAGCTATCATTAATTGTTCAATTGATGCTATAGATGCTCAGCTGTACTTGTTACTTTTTTTTATTCAGGAAGGATTCTTTCTTTACATAGTGCCAGACCTGAAAGGGCTTTGGGTGATGTGGTGAGACATAATAAACATTGAAGCTGCTTTTTTTTTCTTTGCCGTTTTGTCAGTATTGTATACAGACAAGTACATTATAATCATTCTACCTTACAAATAACTATGTATAATTCCACGACGATCCACCCAACTGTCTTGCGGACAAACTGGAAACACTACCCAGTTCTGCAGTCCTTCGCCTTTAGGCAAAATGGTCAGTGAAACAGGTAGACACAGACTGGCAACAGAATAGCCAGCCTGCCTTTGGTCCAAACGGTAATGACGAATTAACATGTACATGCTGTACACGCTAAGAATGTAATAATGAAGTTTTGAATGCTTGGTCTCAAATGAGATCAGAGGACATACAACGAATAAATCGTGTGACATATAGAACAAAATGTGTACATGCGAAAAATAAGGAAGTTATGTTCACCCAGATACACTGCATCCCACAGACAGACTAGAGACGGACAACTACAGCACAGAATTTGGAGACGTTCTGCAAGGCTGGTAACATCTCTCAAAATCCTCCATGGAGAAGTTGCCTTCAATGTTTCCTTCACCCCAACCACAAACCCAACTAGAAGCAGTGAAAAATTCCCGGCGGTCATAGAGGCTAGCACCTCCAACAGTTTATAGGGTGTCAAAGCTATCGGTATTATAATGGTGAACCTCACGTGGAAGAAGACTGTGACCTAATGCACATACTAATAAATATGCTCGCCGAAACGTCTTCACATACATGAGACCGTACACTCGCGCACACATGACAAGACGGAAATGCAGGAACCCATAGAAGAGGGCGGTGGTCGAAAGTCGAATAGGCAGAACATTCCAACTGTGGAGCTGACAGTCATGAGGTGGAACCACTCCGGGGGTGGGACTTTTCATGGCTTGAAAATCCTGTCTGCCCACCTATCGGTTAATGGGTACCTGATTCAGTTTAGGGGAGGTTAAGGGGTCGGAAGAAGAGGGATGAGCTCCGTCTTTCCTAAAGCAGTGCCCGAGACACGGCCAATACAATAACAAGTTCACTGCCCCCTTTAACCATTAGGTTGTAGGACAGAAAAGGTGAAGGGGGGGGGGGGGGGGGGTTAAGCGCAGACTTGAACATAAAGGATGGTTTCCCATTAACTACGATTGGGTAAATTTGTTACTTGAGCTAAAATGATCTTGCCTAAACACACACACGCATGCGCGCGCGCACACACACACACACACATACACACGCACGCACGCTCTCTCTCTCTCTCTCTCTCTCTCTCTGACACACACACACACGTCGTGCGCGCATTCACGCGCGCGCGCACACACACGCACACGCACACTCATACACACTGGATTAACTATAGTCGCCTATGTAGCAGGAGCTCATTACCGCAAAAAGGTAGATTAACTTAACCTTTACTGTGTCCTTGGGCGAATTGTTCCACTGATTCTTGTGTTGTCTTGTGAGGCAAGGAGAACTGCTGGTAGCAGGGTCTCTGTCCTCACTGTCACAAATAGGTTGTGTGTTTGCGTGCCCTTGACTTGAAACCATAGCCTGAACTGTCAGAACATGTGTAATTTGATAGTCAGGACTTTCTCGCTATCCGACAAAACGTATAGGACTTGAATTTCCCAACCACAAGGCACCCTCCCTCTCTCTCTCTCTCTCTCTCTCTCTCTCTCACGCATATACACACATAGGCCTACATGCGCGCGCAGTTATGCGCGCACGCACACACATACACACACACGCGCACACACACACACACACACACACACACGTGCGAGCGCGCGTGTTTATGAACAGCCCCATCGTCTTCCTCCTCCTCCGCCCATCACCCCATCCCCTACACCTTCCCACCCCTCTCTTCCCGCACAGACCTCGTCCACCCCTGCCTTTACCCCGGCCTTGTCCCTCCCTATGGTGGTGGTGTTTTATGCTTTGCAGTTCTCAAAATTACTGCAGTATTCTTAGTCAGACACTAGATGTGATACACTGGCTCACGCTGCATATAACCAGTACAGATGTCAGTATTTGT
>CM065716.1:62890571-62910571 GCA_033310375.1 Conus canariensis | reverse complement strand
TTGAACAAATGGGGACAGGACTAGACGCAATCCACGGTCCCATAGGTTCCAGTAAACGGCTGTAACATCCATCCGTCAAATGAGCCATAGAATGTGTGGATGTTTACTTTATGCATGTTTGTTTTGTCATGTGGCAAGCATGCAAAAAAAATGGCTCTTTTTTTTTTCAAGTATTAAGGCAAAACATTGATCAATCACGCGCGCGCGCGAGAGAGAGATAGAGAGAGAGAGAGAGAGAGAGAGAGAGAGAGAGAGAGAGAGAGAGAGAGAGAGAGAGAGAGAGAGATGTTACAAAAAGAAGAAGGTGATGATTGTACACAAAATGGTGACGATGATTTTGACAATGATGATGATGATGACAACAAAGACAAATAGTGAAAAACAACAACAACAACAACAACAAAAACAAAAACAAAAACCGCAGGTGAGAAGACACAACATTTTGTTCACAAAACATTTTCGAGTACACTGATCTCAACCCCTGTGGTCTTTAGGCTGGCCTACAGCCTCTGTCCCTGGTCCCAGAGCCCAAAGGAGCCATGGAAGAAGCACTGGAATCATATACCAGACCCACCGACAACATGTCCACCACCTACCTATTGATGGGATTATCACCGTGAGGGCTTCCTCTCTGAATAGTGCAGGACGAGGGAAAGGCACCCGAAGACCACACCATTAGGCCTGGTCCCTACAACTAACAGGCTGGAAAGCGGAAACGTCTTTCAGACGCGGGGCACTAGGGGCCAGGAGAGTACACCCCCCTCCTCCCCCCCCCCCCCCTCCCCCCCAGCCGATCGTCCTTCCAAATTCAGCCTTGTAAATCAGGAGCGTGGCTAACAGTCGCTTATTCCCTGTGTCAACAGCGATAGGGGGAAAAGCCCCCCCCCCCCCCCTCTCTCTCTCTCTCTCTCTCTCTCTCTCTCTCTCTCCCATGGCCGCTAACCTCTCTCCACAACAAACAATTCGCACGGTCGTGAACTGGTGTGACCGAGGCAAAACCTAAGTGTCTGGCAGCTGCTTTCAGGGACCCCCTCTGTGTTGAAAGACCTGTTCGTAGAGACGTTGGAGAGCCATGGGCGTAGTGGGACAATCAGTTGGAAAACGCTGTCGTTCGGTGGCATGAAGACCGTTCGATTGACGAAGAAGTGGTGGATGCGTTTCAGCTTACATGCTTTGTGATTCTTTGGGTTGAATCAAGAACTCTGACAGACAAGCAAGGTGGGTATATGTATACATACACAGGGTAGAGTATAAACGGTGTTCGTGATCTTACAATAAGTTTTAAAGGTGAAGTAGAAAAGATTTCAAGTGACAAAAGTACGTGTGTGTATGTGTGTGTATGTGTGTGTGTGTGTGTGTGTGTGTGTGCGCGCGCGTGTGTGAGCGCGCGCGCGCATGAGAGAGAGAGAGTTTGTGTGTGTAAGAGAGAGAGAGAAAGAAAGAGAGAGAGAGAGAGAGAAAGAGAGAGAGAGAGAGAGAGGGAGAGAGAGAGAGAGTGTGTGTGAAAGAGCTTGGGGTGAAATCCTGACCAACCTTCTTGGCAATTGTTTCGAATATCTCTCTCTCTCTCTCTCTCTCTCTCTCTCTCTCTTACACACACACACACACACACACACACACATATATATATGTATATATATGAATATGTATATATAATCTTTTTTTCCGAAAACCGTAAATACAAGCCCCCCTACCCCCCCCCCCTCCCCCCAACCCAACCCCCACTCGTCTCCCCTCCCTTTCCTGCTCCTCTCTTCCTCTCCACCGTTTATCTATTTCCCTCACAAAATGCGTCATTGGCTGAACTTGAACCCGTCAAGTCACTACTAGCGATAACAGGTACTCTGATAGAGCCGCTTTAGCCTGATAAATCGTGGAACAAGCCGAGTGTCTCGAGATAAACCTTGTCAAAGCCTGCATACGTCTGAGCGACAGACTGTGAATACTAGATAAATGGGGAGCTTTTGATGATGTCACAACGGTTTGAAGAAGAAGAAGAAGAAGAAGAAGAAGAAGAAAGGTAGGATGTTTATTGTTTTTTGTTTTTACTTTTTCTTAAGATAATTTGTTCATTTGCTCGGTTATTTGCGCGATTCACAGTAAGTTGGCCGAATCATGGTGGTTTCATGTAATTAAATGGAGAGTTACTTTTGCACCGACATTTGACTGATTGCCAGCTGACCCATTAAGCCAAGGCGAGGGGAGGGGACTCAAAAAGGACGAACTGCACAGTTAATGCGATTTCTCGCCCGATTTGAATGGTAACGGACATATGCGAGACGTGTTACGAATCAGCTGTATCGTGGTGAGACCGGAAAACTAATGAGCTGGGGGTGGGGAGGATGTCGGGGAGCTCAAATATGTCAAGCAGAAGGGCCTTTGAATACAGCTTAAGGCTGTGTCAGACCAACTGACATAGGCTAGAACACCAAGGCTACATCAAAATGTTGTTATGCTCTGCATAGTTATGCGGGGATTGTCTTCAGTCGTGACAAGCTCCTAGCATAACATTATCAGTCTCCAAAATCCTTTGAAGTCGGAGTGTGGCTGCCCACGTGGCAGGGTAATCAAAAAACAGTCACACACGTAATGTTCTCCTCCGTAGCTGATGCACTGGTACCATAGTGTTCAAGTGCTTCGGCTGTTCGGATGATCCCTGGAGTCTTTAAGACAGGGTGTGACAACAACAACAACAGCAACAACGACAACAACAGTCCCCCCCCTCCCTTCTCCTCTGCCCTTCCACCCCTCTTCCTCCGCCTCACACGGTTTCAGAAATAAGACAGAACTCTATACAGTTGTTAGCAGTTTCATCGTTGATATCACTCCATGTGAAAAGACGTGAAACAAGAACTAACTTGTCACCAGTTCAATACGCCACTGTAGCGTAATGATAGTGTCAAGGTTGCTAGCTGTGAGGTCGAGGGTTTGGACCTCTGCCGTGGAGTATGTTTATGAGATTTTCTTTTCTTTTCTTTTCTTTTTCCCCCGATGGATTCCTACCCAAAGTTTGTTGTATATGCAATAGGTTCACATGCTAGGAAAAGTGGAACTATATAGTCGAGTTTATCTACTTAATGGATGGATTTTTGAGAATGTTTCTCAGATTGCTTGACCAACCCGAGGTATCCGTATTTCTCGGGCCTGGTCATCGCCGGGATATATTGTGAAAGGACGCGTAGAGACTAAGAGACAGCCCTGTAGTATCACCTTTTCTGATCAACATGAAAAAATAAATCTATCCTGCGATGCTTATGCTCGGCTGTTGTGGTGGCTTCGGTTTTGATATACCATCCACAACCATGCCTATGATCATTCGTATCCAACTCTTCGTTGTCGGCAAGACCATGGAGATTGTCTTCGTACCATCTAGTTGTAAATTCCCGGAGAGACAAGGTAGCGGCAAGAACGAAGAGGGAGTGGGAAGGTGCAGTGAGGTGGCATTCACGCATACTGCCTCTGTGACAAAGCAAATATTGTCACTAGTAAGCTTACGGCACTTAGCAGGTGGTGTCTTCCGTGTGTTGGATCAGAAAAAGGTACCCCTAAACACTATCAAAATGACTCAACAGCAATGCCTGGGTGGTTATTTCATGATGACCAGATGCGACTGATTCAACCCAGTTGTGGCTGTGTTTAGGACTGCGCGGCGTTGAACTGCCACTGGAATGGCGAGAAGAAATGTTCTACGAAAACAACCGCTCACATCTGTGTCATATTACCTATAAGAAGTTAAAGGGAGCTAAGAAAAAGTGAACATTTGTCTTCCCTGATGGAGGTTTAAAACGGGTTATCGAACGCCTTTCTGGTCAGTCAAATAAAAAGGTCATACAGACGTACTTAGAATGGACGGGACAGACCTTGACCATGTCCTAGTGAGGACAGATAAGATTTTTATCTATGGGTCTGCCTACAAGTGCCTCTGTCTGTCATATACTTTCTTGTGTCGCGGTTCAGGACAACCAGAAGTGCCAGTTGACCCTGCACAGGACGCCTACTCTGTGATAGTGGACAGGATGACCGATTTCTCTTGCTGTCCGAACTACACAACCAGACTGCCACCGGCAATCATTCAGACATATTGCAGACTACTAACAGGAGTGGGGAGGGGGGGGGGGGGGGGGAGGGGGGATAGAGGTCGAGTTAGGGATCAAGGGAATTGAGGGAGTGTGAATGGGCAGAGGAGCTGTGGTGGATTGGAGAGGAAGAAGTCAGGTCATGTGATCTGGGTTTGCATCAGGCTAGACTCCCCATCATATTACCTATGGAATATTTATGGGCAAGCGGTGCCATGGTGAGAACGTTCACTATATGACCCAACTAATTCTCCAGACCACAAGTAACGGTGCAGTTCTAAGGGTGGATGAAGACCTTCCTTCCAACTCTGTGGGTTAGTAAGGTGCTTTTTTCATAGCGAGTGAGGATATAGACAATGGCTTTCACTCCAAGCCTGTGGGTTAGATGGTTTCTCATGGCGACTTAAATCGACAGGATGGAATGACTTGTCCGTTTAAGGGTATCACTGAACACCGTTTGAATTCCTTGGCTTGAGGGCAGCCAGCACCCCTAACCCCCATTGACGTGGCCCATTGTATTTGTTTCTTTCATCAGAAGATCCCCCATCTATGGAACCTGATGGCTCCCGTGAATCATCATTGCTACACTGAATGCCTGGATAGTGAACTGAAACTTGTCGAGTTTTCAGATTCCCAACTTGAAACCAACTCGCCTAGATATATAGCTGGCTTTTCCATTCCCACATAGTAACTGATCCAATTTTCTATTGCTCATCTTGAAACTGTCTGGTCCATGTTCTTCGCCTTGAGACTTGCTGGTCAGTGTTGTGTTGTTGTGTGTGTGTGTGTGTGTGTGTGTGTGTGTGTGTGTGTGTGTGGTGTGTGTGTGTGTGTGTGCGTGTGTGTGTGTGTTCGTGCGTGCGTGCGTGCGTGCGTGCGTGCGTGTGTGTGTGTGTGTGTGTGTGTGTGTGTGTGTGTGTGTGTGTGTGTGTGTGTGTGTGTGTGTGCAAAGTTCTCACTGCGGAACGATAACTCGACCAGGTTGTACGTTACTCACCTTAAAACTGAATTTATCTGGTCCAGTTTTCGTCCATTATTCATCTTGAAACCAACTGGTCTGTTTTTCCCCACCACTCATCTTGAAATTATTACTGGACCAGTCTTCTCGTTGCCCACCTTGAAACTATAAGTGGTCCAGTTTTTTTTTCCATTATTTGCTTTGAAACTATCTGTTACAGATTTTCAATTATTTACCTTGAAACTAAACTGTTCAGGTTTTCCATTGCTCACCTTAAAACTTACTGGTTCAGTTTTTCCCCCATCACCCATCTTGAAACAAACTGGTCATTTTCTTCTATTACCCACTTTGAAGCAATTTGATACATTTTTCCCTTCTCTGTCTTGAAACTAACTGGTCCAGGTTTTTTTTTTTTTTTTTTTTTTTTTTTTTTTCACAAACCCATTTTGAAACTGATAGATATTTCCCCCTTTGCTCATCTTGAAACTAATTGGTCCAGTAATTTTTTTTTCTCTCGTTATCAACGTAGAACCTACAGTGGTCCAGTTATTTCTCGTTATCAACTAGAACCTACAGTGGTCCAGTTATTTCTCGTTATCAACGTAGAACCTACAGTGGTCCAGTTATTTCTCGTTATCAACGTAGAACCTACAGTGGTCCAGTTATTTCTCGTTATCACCCAGTCATCATGTCAGATTTCAGAAGAGGGACGACCGAATAGTGACATCGATTGTGTGTTGGATTGACTGAATTCATACAGAAGCAGAACAGATTTGTTGTTGACTAAATACCAATTCATACTTTAGACCTAAACTGGCCCATTTTTTTTTTCGTTACCCGATCAGCTAAAACATTTTAGAAGAGGGAAGACTTTTTTTTAAAGGTGTGTGTGTGTGTGTGTGTGTGTGTGTGTGTGTGTGTGTGTGTGTGTGTGTGTGTGTGTGTTCTCTCTCTCTCTCTCTCTCTCTCTCTCTCCCTCTCTCTCTCTCTCTCCCTCTCTCTCTCTCGCTTAAAAAAAAAAATGATTTTCCAACATTAATAAAGAAAGGGATAATCAACATAACATACAATCAACATGATACAAATGGGTACACTAAATCAAGGGAGGGAATAGGGGTAAAAAGGAAAAAAAAGGTATAAACACATGAAAAAAAAATCAAATCAAATCAAATCAAATAGTCCATTCAATAATCAACGAAGAATAAAAGAAAAGAAAAAAGGTCACAAACGTACAACCTTAACTCTTTCTCGTTCATGAGGCACCCGAGGAATGAATACGTCCAGTATGCCTGTCCAGATAGGGTAAAGTGGTTAGTCAGAATGTTTTCACATGTATACACATATTTTCATAAATTTCATTAGCTACTTATTACCCCCGACAACTTTTTGCTCGTTCTTTTTCTTTTTTCCTCCTGAATAATGCATATAGTTTTCAACCCTATATATATTATTAAGTTCTCTCAAGAAATGATTGACAGTAGGTTTTATTTTGTTTATTCTGCATATATATATATATATATATATATATATATATATATATATATATATATATATAATGTTTAGCCCATAAGATAATGTGTTCAAAAACTTCATCAGTTTTTGCATGCTCATCATTTCCGAATAGAACCAGCTCCACATTAAACTCTATTCTGCTGCAATGTTCACATCTTTCTTTTAATGTTTTTTTTTTTCTAGTTCCCCCCAGAAAATGTTTCGCAAACTGGCACTGCCAGGAAGAGGGAAGACTTATTGGTGAAACTGATTGATCATGTCCAGTTGACTGAATTCGTTCCGAACCTGAATAGAATTGTTGTTGAGTAAATGCCATTTAAGTCTACTCCTGTTTGTTTAGAAACTGATTGCGTGATTTTGTTGTGTCAGTAAGTGGTCCCGCTCAACTTGAAGTTACCAGTGGCATGATATACTTCCTAATAGTAGCATTTTCCAGTTCGCAGCATTGTTTATGCATATGGAAACTATAGCAGAGCACGTGAGACCTCGTGGCGAAAGATTGGTCGTGTCTGGAGTTGTGCTGTCGTCACCTGTCAGCGGAACAGAGCGAGGCTACGGGATGTACATGGCAGTTGCTTGTGGCGGCGTTTTTTCCGGTGGGCTCTGCAGTCATGAAATGTTGGCTGGTACACCCATGGGAACGCTCCCGTAGAGTTTCTGTCGTGTCGCGTCCAAAGGCCATTACACAATGGCATCTGCCAGGGAGCAGTTATGTCCCTTCACGTGTTAATGAAATGCCGTGTGCGTGCCTACACCCTATGTGAACATAGCACAGGTTTCCAAGGGTGGTGCAGGATTGCTCCCAGCTGGTTTGTTTGGCGGTCGAAGACAGTACTTCTCTGGGTCCTACCCGCCCCTTCGGGTGCATCTTTTTGTTCAAGTAACATTTTCCAGTTCGCAACATTGTTTATGCATATGGAAAATATAGCAGGTCTGCTCATTGAAATGGAGAATGGTCGTCATGATTCATATTTTCTAAAGTCATTCGAAGTAAATGAGTATTTTGATATTGCCAGAAGACAAAGTTTATCAAGTGACCCTGACAAAAGTTAGTGATACTCTTGTTTAATGTTCACACTCACCAGAGGTGACATGACAGACAGGGGTAATAATCATCCCAGGAGAGCGGGAGGTGGGGGACAGACCTATTTAAAACTACAAAATATCCACCAGAACCACAACACATTAAGAACGGACAACGAAAAAAAAAATCCCCCCCCCCCCCCCCCCTCAAAAATTGGCACCATCAGGATTTGAACCAGCAACATTAGACTGTGAGCTCGGAGCTGACCCTTTGAACTAGCTGCGCCTCCCTGCCCTTCGTCCTTCGCAGCTGTTAGGCATACTTTTTATCGGCCAATATAAGTAGGCGGGAAAAGTTTGTGTGGTTCAGATTTGCGTGCGATTGTTTTTCATGTGAAAAGAGATCAAAAGAACCATAAAGTTGGTCCATGCTAGTTCGTACTTGCACAAAATACCTAAGATGCCGAAAATCTCTATCTACGTGCCTCTTTTGCTCTCTATCTCACGCTTTAATAGTACATTTCAGCACTGACTCGTGAACATTAAGAAGTATGGCGGCCGTTTGATCTGAGCCGTCCACCCCCTCCATCCCCAGTTTGTTAGGAAAGGTAACCCTGACGTATTTGTATGTTTCTTTTATTTTTGAAATTAAGTTTGGCAAGGATCTGGGAGGGTTTTTATCCCCCTTCTGTCCGGAAGACAGATCTAACATTGACGATGAGTGGTGGGACTTGGCATTGCAGAAACGAGAGTTACTTTTTCATTACAGTCCGCGTGTATCTGTGAGTACGTGCGTTGCTTGCTTGCTTGCTTGCGCATGTGCGTGTGTGTGTGTGTGTGTGTGTGTGTGTGTGTGTGTGTGTGTGTGGTGTCCTTCAGAGAAATTATTCTCTCTCTCTCTCTCTCCTCTCTCTCTCTCTCTCTCTCTCTCTCTCTCTCTCTCAACGCTACGTTATATATCTAGCACCCCACACAGTATTTTCAGTTCAACACGTTCACACCCCGCTCCAGCCGTCCCCCCCCCCCCCCCCTCCTCCCACTCTCTCTCCCTTGGAGGCCCTTTACCCCTTTTCTCCCCCCTCCCTCCCCCCAGCTCCTGTTCCTTTCTTTCCCTGCCCCTTCTCTCTTCCCTCACACTCCTCGTCTGCCGTCCCCCCCCCCCCCCCCCCCCCCCCCCCCCGCACATATCGGTACTGTCACCCGGAACTGGGAAGTCTACTCTACTGTCAGTGTAAACGTATAGTAATACCTCGTCAAGAATACCTATAGTACACATACGTTGGTCTGTAAAAAGAGAGAGAGAGAGAGAGAGAGAGAGAGAGAGAGAGAGAGAGAGAGAGAGACGCATTCAACCGCCGTCCCTATACAGCTACGAGAAAGCCTTTGAGTGAACAATAGCCGGAGTCCATTACCTCTCGAAGCTTCCTTTCAGTAATCCCTAGTAAACTGAACGCCAACGCTTCGTGTTAAAAAAAGCTAATGCCAATATATAAGCTCACCGACAAAGACCTGTCATTTTCCATACAGGCCTTAGCCAGGGAACAATTAACATGTCCTTAACACTTTTCAGCGCCAAGACAGCAATAATACATCAAAAGAGACTGTGCCAACATAACATTTATACACCAAACGGTTAAGATTCACACACACACACACACACACACACACACACACACACACACACACACACACACACCCTCTTTATTATGACCGCAAAAGAGGGGAACCATCTCAAGTTTTGTAGATCATTTTCCTTGATACTAGCGGGAAAAAAATAGAAAAATTGTTCGAGAAGTAAATGTTGAAACGACAAGCATTCAAAGACAGTGACTGGAATTTGAGCTTTACACCAGGAATGGATAAACCCCAGAACAGCCGGTGTCTTATTGGTTAGGAGAAGGGAAAGGGTTAAGAGCCTTCCTGCGACTACTAGGACGTAACACTCACTATACATCTCCACCTGTCTTTTCTTTCCGCACAGGGCAACTGGGAGAACGATTGACAGATCCTGTCTTGTCTTCACACAGCGTGGAAAGCTATTTGGTCAGACAGCTGAAGAAAAACCGCCGTTTGTCGGTATGGGCGTTTATGTAGAAGATGTTCATTATTCTTGGGCTTGGCCCCCTGTGTTGACTTTCATACGCCGGTGTGGTGACGGGTATGGCATGTAGACAAGACTAGCCGGCCAAAGGCTGGAGACATACATGGATTGACTTTTACCTAGGGGGAAGGTGGGGAGGGGGGGGGGGGGGTGTCAGCCAGAGTCCGTATGTGGACACAGGACTTTGTGATCCCTCGCCCACACCTACAAGGGAAACAGACCACTTCAGACTCAGTTCCCACCGGGCAGGCGAGCGGGTGGGTGTCTGCCGGCAGTTTAGCTCGGGTCAAGATCAGCCGTTGACAACACACACACAGTGCTCTTCCAGTGTTCAGGCGGTGCCCCGTGACTCCATATAGACAAGGTACCCAGGCAGTACTCGTTGGCATGTGGAGAGAGTGCTTCATTTGGAAGTCCGATCACGTGAAAATGGTGTCCAAACTGGACCGGACCCCGCGGAAAGTGTGCCTTAAGGTGTAGTAAAGCGTAGTGTAGATGGTGTCTGTTCTTTTAGGTCTTCAAAAAACTTTTTTGGATTTGTTTTTGTGATTCTGGCTTTCTCTTATTTCTTTTCTTGTTTGTGTTTCCTTCTTTCTCTTCTTTTCACTCTCGTTTATGTATTCACTCCATCACTGATTCATTCATTTGGGTCACGGATTCTTTTCTTCCTTTTCTTTTTTCTCGTGTTCTGCGTAAACCTGCTTTCACACACACTGCACTCGCACACACACACACACACACACACACACACACACACACACACACACACACACACACACACACGTATGTAGGCCTATGCATAAATGCATGCATAATTGTCGTCGAATTTCTGTAAGTATATGTACGAAATAAATGTAAAATCGTGAGTCGGTTTAAGTTAGTTGGTTTCATAGATGGTCCATTCACTTAAAAAAAAAACAACAACAACAAAAAACTGAATCATGATTAGACAGAAAATGAAAAGTGTAAACTATCTCTCTATCTAGGATCTGTTCCGTATACTGAATATATTAATTGCCATTTTTTTTTCTTTAAAAGGCGGGGCACGCCTCCCACGTTGATCATTGAAAATGAGAGCAAACAGCGTGAAGCATTGAAACTATGCAGCAGACCGTGTCAGCGACTGGCGAACATTAGCAGAACTATTAGCACAAGTCGTAGACAATAAACTGAAAGGAGCGCAAGTCATTATTCCCGTAGGACATTAGTTCGCAGAATTTGCACTAGCGTCTCTATCTTAAAGAAGGGAAATCCGCCTAGCTGTAGATCGTACTGTTTTTTTTTTTTCTTCTTTCTTTTTCTTTTTTCCTTTCCTTTTCTTCCTTTCTTTGTTTTCTTTCTTTTTGTTGTTGTTGTTTTTTTGAAGCAGATCATTATTTAAAAACTGTGACATCAATGGGCTGGAAACCATTTTTTTCGGCCGAGTAGCTATGGACTGGTTCGGCCAATATTCGTTTAGACCGAATCTATTCCGAACTGGGGAGCGGTGTAGACGTGTGTATGTGTGTGTGTGTGTGTGTGTGTGTGTGTGGTGTGTGTGTGTGGTGTGTGTGTGTGCGTGCTTGCGTGCGTGCGTGCGTGCGTGTGCGTGTGTGTTTGCGTGTGCGAGTTTTGTGTGTGTGTGTGTGTGTGTGTGTGTGTGTGTGTGGGGTGTGTGTGTGTATACAAGTGTGTGTGTGTGTGTGTGTGTGGTGTGTGTGTGCGCGCGCGCGCGCGCGTGTGCGAGTGTGTGTGTGTGTGTGTGTGTGTGTGTGTGTGTGTGTGTGTGTGCATACAAGTGTGTGTGTATACAAGTGTGTGTGTGTGTGTGTGTGTGTGTGTGTGTGTGTGTGTGTGTGTGTGTGTGCAATGGAAAGTGATCGGTTATCTGAAGCACCAGTGGATCCCTAAGGTAGCCCACCTACCGGCCCTCGTCGTGACTGACCAAAAAAAAGAAAAAAAAAAAAATCGATTGGCCTACTAGGCATGTCCGGCACAGCAGCTAACAGGAAGGTCTTGCCCCGGAGCGCTGTACCTCACCGAACGATAACTCTAGTTCGCATGCTTGGTTCCATCGATTGGCCTCCTCCACTCCCCCAAAGCAGCTGCTGTTACTGTTTGATCTTCTGGTTTCCCGAGAAACCGGGTTGACTGGACCGACCCACGCACAATGGTCACTTTGTGCTGGTCTGTCGTATGGTCACTGGCCTTTCTGTTTGCCTTTTTTTTTTTTAATTTTGTCCAGAGCCGGCGGGGTGCGTGCGTGTGTGTGTGTGTGTTGTGTGGTGTGTGTGTTGTGTGTGTGTGGTGCGCGCGCGCGCGCGCGCGCGTGTGCGTGCGTGCGTGCGTGCGCGCGTGCGTGCGTGTGTGTATGTGTGAGTGTGGCTCAGTTGCACGCAGGATATGAGGCACTTACCATCTCTCCCATCCTCCCTTTTTGTGATGGTGCATCACATACCATAGTTGATAAATCAAAAGAAAAGGACGATTGGATTCTCTTTTCCTTTCATTTTTTTTCTTTCCATTTGTGTGTGTTGTGTGTGTGTGTGTGTGTGTGTGTGTGTGTGTGTGTGTGTGTGTGTGTTTTTCAAACCTTCACACAGTATTTTGTCTTCTATGAATGGTCAAACAAGCGCTGTCATTATTTCATTGTTTATAGAAGCATGCTTTGTTTATCGGCAACATGTAATGTTGCAGGAAGGAATGGTTGTAGACATATGCGTGTAGAGTTCGATGCTATGCTGAGGAAAAGAAGGGCGTATGCAGGAAAATGTAAACAAAACATGTTTATCTATGAAAAAGAATCGTATGGTCATCCGAAAAAAGACAAGCGTACAAAATAGCGAAGCTCTGATGTGGTCAGACACTTTTGCACAAGCAGAAAACTTGGTGACGGAAAATATGGATTCTGCTCTCAGAAGATTTGTCGAAGAACTGTTGCTTGCTGGAGACTGCATGAAGAAGACAATTATCAAAGGTAAAGAGAAACAACGTTACTGGGTTGAACTGAGAGCAGGGCTAGCAGATTGTGTTACGACAGTCACCCGGGGCCTTTCATAGAGGCAGTACTGAAGCAGAAGAGTATTCAATGTTCAGAAATGATTACAAAAGAGTTGCCGAGACAAACGAAAAGTTTACACAGGAAGTCTGTTCTTAATTCACAATATGACAATAATGATCAATAAGACCATAATTTTCAGGAAGAAGGTAAAGTGTGTGGTTTCGAGTTCGTCTACGGCAAATTCAACAGAGAAAGACTAATTTTCCAGCATTCCAGCAAAGTTCCAGCATTTTACAAAACGTATAATTCTATATTTGATAAAGATTCTATCAATAGGCTACGGATGTGCAGCACACAATGCCAAATGTCTGTGCAGAAGGTGAAACTAACTTTAACTGTTGCAGTAACGAAGATGAGGAGGAGGAGGAGTGAGATGAGGAGAGATATATCAGCAGTCTTGACTGTACGTAGTAATTTAGAGGCAGAGTGTTTTGCAGCATTCGAAATATGTACAATTGAAAAGCGGCGGGAACTGACAAGATTACTGGCGATATTTTTCAACATTATGCTGTACATCTTGTTCCTTTTCTTGTGTCTGGCATTTCGATCAACTGTTTTCCGCTGGTTTGTATCCTTAGGACTGGGCGAAGGCAAATATTTATCCTATCCATATGAAAGCTGATCCCGAAAACCCAGATAACTACAGAAGAACATCCCCACTTAGCATATGCAGCAAACAGTATTGCACTAGATAAAAGACCGACTTCCTGGATAGATAGCAACAATTTAGTAAGTGAATTTTAGTCTGGATTTCACAAAGACTACTGCACTATGAACCATTTACATATTTCTGTTGCTATGATACAAAGGCAGTTATCTTATCATCCAAAATCATATGTTACATTCATTGGTTTTAGAAATGAGTTTGATTCTGATGCAGTATTAAGCTTTGGAAAACATTAAAGAAAATTGGGATTAAGGGTGAAATGTATACAGCGATCAGGAGTATGTAAAATGCTGTAAAAGCAAGGGTTGTTTCAAAGAACGGTTTATCTGATTCATTTATGTGCCCCTTGGGTCTAAAGCAGGGTGAAATATTTACTTCCACATTGTTTTCTCTCTTAAGTAACGAACGTGCGAGCGATATTCATTGATATGGAAGGCATGGCATACACTTATTTCCGGATTTTATCCAAAATTTTAATTCTTATGTTTGCCGATGATGCCATTCTTGTCTCTGATACAGTCTGCGGTCTTCAAAACCAGCAAAAGAGTTTGAATTAAACTGCAAATCTCTAAATCTCATTGTAAACTTAGACAAATCAAACATCATCGTATTCAGATATGGTGGGCTGAATCTGTAACGTATGGAGTACACAGTCTACAAGTTGTAAATGCTCATAACTATTCACGGAATTATTCTTTTCGTCTGCACGACCTTGGGTACCATGAAAAGAAAGCTGTCAACTGAATTTTCAAATTACTATATACACTCTTGGAGGAAGATCTTTGTCAAGCTCTTTGACACACTAATTCAACCTAAGTTAACGTATGGGCTTGATATTGGAGAGTAATTACAGACTTGTATCCCGCTGAAAAGGTTCATCTGTTTGCTCTTGAAACGTGTTGGAGTACTTCTGTAAGAACAGCCAATACGATAGTTTCTGGAGAAATGGGAAGATACCTCTTTTACATTCAATGCTACAAAAATTCTATAAAATTCTGATTATGCATCACTAAGATGCAAACCATCGTCTATCTTTTCAGGTTTATCAAACGTTATCATATGTACACGGGCAAACTCGAATTTCAAGCGCATCTTTTGTTTGTTTTGTTTTGTACAAATATGGATTTGATAATGTTTGGACAAATCAAGGAGCTGGCGATGAGAGATCATTTGTGAATGAACTCAAAGAAGAAAGAATTATTTCATTATATGTAGCTGACTGGGTATCGGAAGTTTTTACAAAGGAATTGTTCACTTTTAATTCTACATTTAAGCCTTATCATCCTATTTGTGTGAACTAAAACATGTTACAGCGAGAAATCATGGCTGTGTCTCCCTTCAACACATATAGACTGCACTATCGTGACGCTAACACGTATGATTACTCTTGTCCCTTTGCAGAGAAGAATCGAAAACTGAAATATATTTCATACTTAAACGTCCTAGATACGTGGAGATTCCAGAACATGACATTCCAATACAGTAATTCAATAGCCTATCCAGTGTCAAGCTTTTACTTCTGGCTTCAGATCACAAACCCACAATGTTACGTTTGGCTTTCTCTGTTCACAAAACTCTTTAGATCCGTGATGCGTGGACAGTTGACTTTATGACGCTTTTACTGTCAGTTGTCAAATGAGACAAACAATAAAGCTTCCCAATCTCGCCTGTAAGAGGTGATAAAAGGTAATCTTTTTCTACATCAAGTACAATGTATTGTTCATACGCAAATATATCTCTCTGGTTCTGCCAGCTGTTTGCTTTGATTAATTCACGTTACCTTCATACCTGTTTTTTTTAAAATTATCTTGTTCTTTGCATTTCTTGGACTTTGTGGGTCTATGGAAATTGTACTTGTATTTGTATGTTTCCTCACGTGTGCTCATTCATTGAAATGGGCCCATGGCTTAATCAGACTCTGACTCCGATTCAGACTCTCTCTTTCTCTGTTTGTCTGTCTGTCTGTGTGCTTGTCCGTCTGTCTGTCTCTCATTGTCCATAAACGGTGAGTGCATGACAAGGAGAAATTGTAAGTTAGGTCTCGGTCTAAAATCTTCGTCCTTTAGCATTAAAGATCAATCAGTCAAACTCCCACCCTTCCTCTGCCCCCCCCCCCCCCCTCCCGCTGTCTCTCTCTCCATCAACATGGTGTCTATTTTGTCTATCTGTCTAAATGTCTCCATCCAGGTCAATCTCAATCTCTGCCTCTGTCTTTGTGTCGTTAACCCCTTCCCCACCCAAGTCTCTCTGTGTGTGTGTGTGTGTGTGTGTGTGTGTGTGTGTGTGTGTGTGTGTGTGTGTGTGTGTGTGTAAATGATGGACAGACAGGAAGTTTGATGTGTTTGTGTTAGTGTTTTCATTTACACATTGTATAAATACTGCTTAATTCACATGTCATGAAATGACTGCAAAGTAATTCTAGCCCGCCACATCTCGGCATTATCAGACAGGAAGTTTGATGTGATTAGTGTTAGTGTTTTCATTTACACATTGTATGAATACTGGTTAATTCACATGTCATGAAATGACTGCAAAGTAATTCTAGCCCGCCACATCTCGGCATTATCAGACAGGAAGTTTGGTGTGATTAGTGTTAGTGTTTTCATTTACACATTGTATAAATACTGCTTAATTCACATGCTATGAAATGACTGCAAAGTAATTCTAGCCCGCCACATCTCGGCATTATCATAACCAAAAAGGGGGAAAGCTGATATATCTTGTTCATCGTGTATGATTTATGATCTTGGCTAGTCACTTTTGTTATTGCCTGTTTTCTTTTTCAGGAGAGTGCCTGAAAGGAAAGACAACCCAGTGCCGGGTCCTCGGTGTGCATGATAATCCACGCCCGATAGGCGACCGCTGGCAGACTGGTCACGATTAAAGGGACCTGCCACACGACAATCTGACAAACCGCGGTGTTGATAACTTGCCACACTATTGACCTACAGCATTGTAGCAGTTGTCACTCCAGCACAGATTCAGGTCCTCCTCACGGATCTTGTGAGCGAACGAAAGAAGGCAGAAACGCAGCAGTCTCGAATTCATCCACCCCTCTCCTGCCCCCCCCCCCCCCCCCTCTCCCATACGCACACACACTCACTGTGGTTTGCGGTTGTGTTCGTCTCCAGGATCAGTGAGTGCGAATGAAATAAATGATCGCGACGATGAACAGCCTCCAGAGTGAAAGATTAATGAAAGCTCGGGTCTTTGAGGAGAGAAATAAAAAGAAAAAACTGCATCCTCGATTCGTGGAGGAATGTTACTGCCTGAACGTGCTCATAAAATGCTGGGCGTGTGTATATATGAGAAGAGACTGTGAAATTAACACATTCGTCTTGAAGGACACTTTTGTGGCATATGTTGTTTACTTGGATAAACTGGCACGCCAGCAGTTGTAAGAACAGAGGTAGTTTATTGAAAACATCCATCGGCAGATTTGTCATGAGTCACTTTCAATTTTGACAGATAAACTGAATGCACAAAAAAAAACAACCCAAAAACAAAAAACAAAAAAAACTTCGCCTGAACAGCAATGAGGATAAACGCAAGAATGCGTGCGGGATGGAATAAATGATTTGGGGAGATTCAGTGTTCTCCATGCAATACGAGCAGGAAACCTGAACCAGATCTTTCATCACCAACATCTTCATTGTTTCTCCAGGTGATAATGACTCAAGTCACCATGGCAACAAACACGACACCCCATCGATTACCTCCCCTGATCTATCCGAAATCCGTGTCACCGTCACGAGATTTCACAGGACATGCAGAACGAGGCGTTCCGGAAGGTCAGGGTACGAAAGATCGGCAAGAGAAAGCAGCGCGGAAAAGAGAGCTGGCTAGGAGACATCTTTCAAATTCCCTGCAAGGAATGAGAACGATTCTTCCCGACTTGAGAAGGACTGAGAGTTTCAGTGTGCCGATTTCGAACAGTTTGAGGGATCAGGGCAAAACGTCGGCTCTGGGACGGAGAGACACGAAAAGTCTTGGAGCCCGAAAACCCCTGTACGACCTCCAAGACGTGAGAGCAGGAGTGAGGAGAAGCCACAGCTTGAGAGAAACGGGGAGCAAGCTGGAATCCCCTGTCCAACCCCTTTCCCAGTCTCTCCCACAGACCGCTCACCTCAGCTTGGCTGCCTTAGTGCATGAACTCAACGCCAGCATGCATCATCAGCCATCCCATGTCCGCAGCCACGGTCCGAGCTCTTCAGTCGGCGAGGAGAGCGACGACAGCACCATCGATCACTTGTTCGACTACCAGAACGGCCTTGACCCTGATTTATGTCCTCGTTTAACCGGCCATGACCCTTCGGGCGACCCGCAGGACAGGACTCTGACGCCAGCTTTGAGAAAGCTGAACAGACGGCGTGTGTCTTCGAGGGTGCGCACTCAGCAGTGGGTGAACCAGATAGAGCGGGAGCAGCGCCTCGACGAGCGGCAGAACAAAGGAGAGGCTGGAACCAGGGAGATGGTGGTGGCCAAGCTGGACTTGTTGTTTGAACAGGGGGACACTTGACACAGGACTAGCTGTAGTCTGAAGTTTTGGGGAGAAAGGTGTGTGGGGAGAAGAATTTCAGTTCACTCGTTTATCAATTCATCAGTTTCCTTATCCCAGCCTCGCACCATCCCCTCTCTTCTCTCTCACCCCTGTGCCTTCACCGTTCCTATTTTCGCCGTTTAAGCAGTCCAAAAATCTGGATTTTGTTCACACTTCACACCCTATCCCCTCCCTCTTACTGTCTGCCTCTTTTCGTATTCCTTCTGTCTCAGTCTAGTTGTCAAGTGAGAATCATATTTCTCCCCTCTCGTGACATTACATGTCTCTCCTCAAGTTCTCTTTTCTTTATACATCTGCTCTGCTCTGTCCGTCTGCCTGTCTCTCTCTACCCGACCCCTGTCTCTCTATCTAACCCTCCCGTTCTCCGCCCCCTCTCTACTCTCCACACTCTCTCTCTCTCTCTTCCCCTCTCTCCACCCCATCACTCTTACTCTCTCTTTCACTCACTTACACAGGCACACAGACAAATAGAGAATGACGTGCATATTATTGCAAAGCAACTGCGCTGACAAATAAAACTACAAGGAACATTTTAAGCACCAAATAATCAGCCAGCTAGCTCCAAACCTGAGATTTCTAGGGACAGGTTTGAGATTTCCTAATTAATTCTTATGCTAATGAAAGAAACACTTGTTGCATTGAATTTCTTATTGTTAAATAAATTTTCAAATAATGTATTCATTTGCTTCGGCCATTATCGTTTGTTATGCTTTACGTTAATTTGTCTTAGAAACAATTATAACAAATGAACAAGCACAACGAAGCAAACAAACAAACCTAAACCAGCCACACAAATAATTATCAAGACAGATGATCAATCAACCAACTAGTCAACAAGCAACTATCCTATTCAATCATCCAATCAATCAATCTTTTTAAAATGTCAATAACACGCTGTTGTTGTGGTATAAGTCCTGGTGATTTCATTTCTTAAAACCGCTTTGGCTCAAAAAGAATACATGCGTTGCAACATCATTCTACGAATTATTTAATAAATGAATAATAAGAGGTGCAATGAGAAGACATGAAAATAAAGTGACATACACAACACCAACACGTGCCCGGTCATCCCTGAATGTAATAGTGCAACTGAACCTGATAACATGTTTCAAAGAATATCAGATTACGTGTTGAGTCTTTATTTGCTGAGGATAATAGCAAATAAAACTTGAGTGTATTTATACGTGCACTACAATTATTTCGGTTAACATTTTTCTCTTTGCTAGTAAGATAATGACATAAAGGTCAGTTACAACTTCATAATCAAAATGCTTGATGTAAAATTAATCACACGATATGTCGAGGAATGTCACAAGAATGTTCTCTATCTACAAGAGGTTCGTTGTGTGCTGAGGTACATAGTATGTTTTGAATCACACTAACACAGTTACTGAAATCTGTAGAAAAACTGATGATAATTAAATTCTCCCTACGGCCTGCATTTGAATTTGAACCTCGTATACGTTATGACTACCTTCATTTCACAACGGGTTTGAACACTTTGAGATTGTGATTTTGGCCACTGTCGATCGGGTAGGCCTATCTGCCTACCGAGTGTCTCATCATGCAATCTATCAGCTATCCAACCAGTCAAAGCCAACCAACCATCTTTCCTAAGCATCCAATCAACCAACAGTCTGAAAACGGCTAAGATATTGTTACCTCAGCCAAGGTGCTTAGTATGTTTTTACCTGCGTCTGTTTATTTCTATAGAACTTGATCAAAAGTCAAAGGGACAATTCAAGTTTGTCGATTTGTTGGAGATCTGCATCCCCCGATTGTCCTTCTAATTCACGTAAATTAGGTTACTATCAGGTTCCACAAATAGTTTGCCAAAACAAACTTTCTTTTTGAAACGAGATATTTGCAAATAACAGACTACACACTTGACGTGATATGAAAACATTTTGACACTGACTTAAAAATACTTTTTTGTTGTTGATATTTTATATTGTTTCTCCCAATCCCCTCCCCTCCCCCGCTCCCCATTATTTCTTTGTTTCACGAAACTTTAATTCCCAGGCTTGTATACGACGGCTGATCATAGCGGGTAATTTGCATG
>CM065716.1:62873071-62885571 GCA_033310375.1 Conus canariensis | reverse complement strand
GTCACAAACAATATCCCTCTACGTGATCGTCGTGAATTGCTTTTTTCTTTTTCCTTTTTTTTTTTATGGCTACGTATAGGTTCTCATCTTTTACAAACTCGTCATAGACGTAGCCCCTGGTGAACTAATATCCAGTGTGGTGCCCGAAGGGAGATAAATATCCTTTATGACGGAGACAAGAGAAGACAACTTCACTATCCCTGCGCTTCCGGCACAAATTAAAAGTTTTACGCAGTTAAGAGTCGGTAGAGTTTGGGTTATGTTAGAATCTGTCAGGATTAGGATCATACATTCCGCTGTTGGTAAGTCTTCCAGTCTGCTCGAAGTTCTCACCTGTGCTGCGTTATAAACCATCGACACATCGATTTGCAGAAAGTTTTCCTGTTCTGGCCTAAACGAAATCATTGGTCGACAAGAATTATGACGTCATCTAAACAGTTTCGGTTTCGGTTTCGGGAAGTGCAGCAACCATGTTTGCCATTTAGGATCCAGTTGAGAGAGGTAAAGTGAGCTTGTTCTGGACTTACACGACTTTGAACCGCTTATAAAATGCGCAGACTGCATATATCTCACTTTTGTGTACTCATGTGAAAGGCAGTACTGGAAGTAAGAAAAGAAAAATAAGCAAGTTTGGAAAAATAATGATATTTGTAAAAGCAGGAAGCAAATCCTGAAATAAGTTTGTCAAAAAACTTGATGACTAAGACTGGAGTCGTATTCCAATAAGAGCTCATCATCTAGTCCTACTTTTGACTGCCACTGGTATTCAAATATGATCATGTTAAAACAAACAAACAAACAAAAAACCCAACATCTTTGACATCTCCTTTTTGTGCACACGCGCCTTTCCCTTTTAATTTCAAGGACAGTTTTAGAGCTTGTAGTCGGAAATATTGAGTTTAGAACGCTACGGTAATAACTCTGATTACGGAAGTACACAAGACCACGTCATTTGTTTACAGTAAACAATCACCTGTATTTTGAAGCAAAAAAACCTTGAATCTTTCATTCTTTGTACAGTTGAAGATTCAGGAAGCAAAGGGGGTAAGAGCATTTCAATAGCAAAAATAGATAAAAATTCATATAAACAAGATTGGAATTTTCCAGATTCCGCTGCCTTCTTCAGGGCACACAGTAAAAGTAAGAGTGCCCCCCTGAACATAAATCACAAAAATCAGACAAGAGGATAAAGGCTTATAAAGAGTTTAAAAACATAAGAATAGTAATGTTAATAAATAAAATGGGATTTATCGCAGGGGAATAAGAAAGAGTTGGAAGGGGGACGGAGGAAGGGGGAATGGGGGAGAAGTCTGGGATCAGCAGAAAAGCTGGGATATTGACATGTTGCCCTTACAGATTCATAGACAGATATTATAAATGCAACAATGCAAAGAGATTCCACTGAGCATTAAAACAAAAAAAACAAAACAAAAAAACCTGTGACAAAGAGCTTGTTGAATTGGAATGAGGTTAAAGAAACTGATCTCTAGGAAAACAAGGAAACTGCTGTTGGATTACTGTAAAAGGTGAGTCAATAAACAGAGAAGGTAATGAAGAACAAAGATGTCAGCATACACAATACACCCAGTGTGGGTTCCAGTTACCTTCAGACAGTATGTATCCCACCTATCCCCCTTCTTCCCAACCACCTCAAAATCATCACACACATATGATACACACAGGTGCAAAATATCACACACACACACACACACGCACGCATGCATGCACTGCACGCACACACACACACACAGTTCTCTCATATACATTCACACTCCATACTGCTTGCTCAACCCACTATGCACACATACATCTGCTTCAAACATGTGATGGACAGGATGAAAAAAAGGAGGAGAGACCATAAACGCCAAAAAAGTCATGGTCGGCCAAGAATATTGAGGTCAAAGGGAAGGATTATTTTACGTTTCTTAACCCAGAAATGTATGTTTTTTTAACATTTTTTTTAATAATCCTGTTGTAATGGTTGTTAACAAAAAAATTTCAGTCATGTATTGGATGTCGTGAAGGGTGTGTTCTGCAGGGTTGAAATGACAAGTAATATGAGCAACAAGAGTTTTTTTTATGTGTAATCTGTGTAAATAAAATCATGTTTTGATTACATTTCTGGTCTCCCCAACCAATTGAACATGCTAGCAAAGGCAAATGATCTGTATTACAGGACACTCTGTGTCTGATCTTATTTATGGTTGCATTGCTCTGGAAATCTTTGGCTCTGGAGAGGCATTCCCTGCATACAACACAAAATATTCTACATTTCCACTTTGCGGATGCTGATCTCTGGGGGTGCTAAGTAGTGGAGAAGATGACATAAGAGTGTGTGTAAGACTTTGAAGGATCTGTTCACAGACTAGCATGACATTAGGAATGGTCTTTTTAGTCTGACTGGTGTGAAGAAGGCTATGGTTCTGTTTTAGCCACTGGCAGAGAGGAGGGTTACGGGGATTATGGATGACAATAAAAGGAACTCTGTTCTTGGTGGTTTTGGGTCTGTGTTTAAGTGTTTCTGTATAGAGTCTTGATTTGACTTGGTTGGATGGAGGGCTGTATAATATCATGAGGATATACTCATTGTGTAGGAAGAATTATGACTTTCTAGCATGTAGATTCCAAATCTGGAGGACGGGAACAAAGATGGCATGCTCAGAATAAAAGGCTGCCTGGTGTGTGTTTGTAGCACAGCCCTTACCTGTCTAACTGTATTAATTTCTGTGTCCTATTCTTTGTTGGAAATCATGACAAATTTGGTAAATTCTTTAATTAGCTTGCAAGCCTGAGGTTGCCACTCAGGGTATTCAGCTTGGGAAAAAATAAAGGCATTTCCAATCTGCCCTCAAATATTAAGTCAGAAGATGTCTTTGACCTAGACCTAGACAGGGTTTTGACTGAAAAAAGAACAATCTGTGTGTGTCATGTATGTGACATGATGCAGACTGAAATCTTGGAAAAATGCAGTTTAACTCGCTCCCTTGGAAAGTGCGCCTATGAACTCTGCGTGACAGGTTTAGCCCTTCTTTTTGTAGATGTCAACAGGGCCAGAAATTCTCACACAACTTTTAAGTTGTCCTGGGAGCAAGTTAATGAAACAGTCTACTTGTCCCGTCGGGTTTCTACTTGCCCTCCATAAGTAAAGAGACAGTTAACAAAAGTAATGACAGGTAGTGGGGTGACAAGTCAAAAGACAATTCAGCATGGCATTACCTTCACACTCATGATAAAGGCTTGTGAACGAGACATTAGGCATAAAACAAATTAAGAAAATTATTGTTCCACCATTCATACAGAATAAGAATGAAAAAAAAATCTCCACTGTTTTTGAGTGTTTAAGAAAAGAAAATATGAGAATAAAATTGTCATGCTACTCCTATTCACACATTCCTGGACAAACTTAAATGGATAAAATCTGCATGTCATTTTCTGTCGCTGTGTGCTCTCCCTGTGTCTCTCCTTCGTCACCACACACACAATTAACAATAGATCCAATTCATACCTATATACATTAAAATAAAAGGGACCAAGCATGCTGCCTGCCTGCTGTTGAAGCATCTTTAAGATTAATAAACATGCCTTGTCTCAATGAGACATCACCCTGAAGGGGTTCGTTCTGAGGGAAAAAAAAAAGGGGGATGGAGATGAGGAAGCTGGGGCTGGGGGTATGAAAAAAAAATGAAAAGGGAAGGAGAAAAGAGTAATTGGTCTGCCTTGAAGTTGAGTGTTTAGTCACCCATAAACACACACAGTTGAAAATTAATTGGCCAAAGGACAAGTGGAAGAGGATTTCCACTTGTCTGCCATAAGGTTTAGTTGTCCCAGACAGTCAGACAGGTGGGTGTTTTGAGTCATAGTCAACCGGTGACATGAACAGAAAAGCTGGACTTTAAAAGCATTGAGGTAACAGAGGGCTTAGCAACGCTTTTAACTGTTCAACTAGATTCCCCAAATTCAGAACTTCAAAGCATATCTCCCCAAGTTTTGTAATTCTGTTACCGTTTCTCGCTCTCATTCTAGCTTTCTAACATTGTAAATTAGTACCAGTGTCAGAGCAACAGATACAAACACACAAATGCACACACACACACACACACACACACACACACACACACACACACACACACACACACACACCACGCATGCACACGCACACACCAAACACACACACACACACACACACACACACACACACACACAACACACCACACACATACACACCAACACACACACACACACACACACTACACACACACACACACACACACACACACACACACACACACACACACACACACATACACACACATATGTGCACATACTTATACTATGATATTACTCCAGATTTTGTTATTGTCTGTTTCACTCTCTCACTATGTCGTTCTAACATTAGAAATGTCAAAGCAACACACACACACACACACACACACACACACACACACACACACACACACACACACACACACACACACATGTGCACACACACACACACACTCTCTCTTCTCTGTGTCTCTCTCACACACACATGCACACTCACACACACACACACACACACACACACACACACACACACACACACACACCACACACACACACTCACTCACCACATACACACACACACACACACACACACACATATGCATACACACATATACATGCACGCACATATTCATGCACACACACATGGGCACATATACACACAGAGAGAAACCTGATAGATATCGGCTGTACATTATATAATTATGTATCCAGCTAACTACATCATGGGTGAAATTCAGCCAAACACCCACCACTGGGCAGGCAGTGGTGATATCACAGACTTCTAGTGGTGGGTCAAAGGTTCAACCCTATGAGAATTACACTACTCAGTTACTGAGTTTGCCATATATTGACTCAAAGAATTACGCTACTCAGTTACTGAGTTTGCCATATATCGACTCAAAGGGGAAGACTGGGACCATCCACTTGATGGACATATGTAGGCTGTGAGAGTTTCTCAAATTTCCTCGTGCATGCTGCAAATGTCTGTATCATTCTCTGAGACCAGCTCTTTTCATTGCAGTAGCCATAACAGTTTGGCCAAACAAAGCTTGCAAACAACACTGTGCAAGAATTTGTTATAGTACAGTAATATACAACACCTAACAGGGAATTTGATATTGGTGCAAACTCCCCAACATGCTTGTGAAAGAACTTGATTCAAAACCTTGATCTCTGGCTGAATAATATCTGCTAGTTGAAAACCACTTATCCAAGACAAAGTAAAGTGGAAATATCAGCAGGTTGATTTGTTCTGTCATGTTAGGTTTCCAGTCTTTGACTGGGACCCTTTTATTTTGTGAGACTCTTCTGTTTTTGTGCCCATTTATTATTCTTCCAGACATGTTCATACCCTCTCTTGATTTTGTTTGTGTGATGTGGAACTTTGGGAGGGGTGGGGTGAGGGGAAGGGTGGGGATGATGGGAAGATGGGCTGAAAAATCTGCCCCATGGGGATGAACAGTCTCATATTCAGCCTTTCTTTTCTGTTTTCAGCTGTCACCATGTGTGGTCGTAATGGAGGATAGTGATGAAATTCACAGGGAAACTGCAGATAACTGTGAAACACAGAACTCAGCACCTCCTTCGAGAATCATTCCGTCTGTCATCTCACAAAGTGATGAGACAGTTAGCTGTCTTGCACCAATTCATGACGCTGCTACAGAAAGAGAAAGTCAAAAGATAGATTTGTTTGGTTCTGACTTGTCAGCCTCAGGTGTAGAAAATGGGGAATTAGACGAAGAATCAAAATTGGATGCACATGATGAGGAAAAGCTCCAAATTGAGAAAAACAAGTTGAATCAGTCTGAATTATTCAATGATTCCTTTGAAGGTGCAAGTTCAGAAACTGAGGATCAGTTTACTTGTTATGAAGACAGTGAGTATATCATTGTTAACTCAAAGAAGACTTCATCTTTGGAAACTAACACAGATAATTCTAATCTAGAAAAAGAGTTTGACATTCTCTCGATGAGCACATTTGGTGTTGATCACAAAACTTGGAAGGATGCAGAAGAAACCAACACAGATAACTCTGTTCCTGAAAATGATGTAAGCAAAGAAACAATGGGGTGTACAGTTGGTAAGAGTGAAAAGTACAAAAGCAAATTTAATAAGGCAAAGCAACCTTTATCTATACGTGGTAGATCTCCGGTGAAAAGTCAGAATAACTTCCATATGCAAGGGGATGACATTGACTTGCCTGAGAAGCTTGACAACTTTCATCAAATATCATATGGATGTTGTTCAGAACGAAGTGCCATTTAGAATCGAGATCAAACGAAGAAAAAATGGTACTGAATTCCTCCAGATCCACTCTCAGTACCCCTTGGAATTGGCTGGACACCCCATATTCAAGGAACTTTCACAATTCAACTCCTGTCAGATCTCTGTGGGTGACAGCGATTTCTTGCATCCAGACAGAGGTCATCACCATTATCGTGTGGATGAGATAGAGCAGAGATACACGTGTGTCATAAGGACACACCAGCCTTCCACTTTGTTGACAGCCACATCGCTGGGGGGTCACACAGAGTGTGTGTCTGCGAGGGAAGCATTGCTGACAGCAGCTGGCAACTGCTTGTGCTGCCCCTTGTTGCAGGTCAGCGGGAATGGTCACCCCAGATACAAGAGATTCTTGAAAGAGGTCAGTTTTTATATATATATATATATAGAGAGAGAGAGAGAGAGAGAGAGAGAGAGCGAGAGAGAGAGAGAGAGAGAGATAAGGACTGTCTACTCTTTTCTGACACCCATGCATGCTTAACCACACAAATACATGCTTAATAATTACACTTATAGCTTATACACAAGCAGGTAGGTGTGTGTGTGTGTGTGTGTGTGTGTGTGTGTGTGTGTGTGTGTGTGTGTGTGTGTGCTTGAGAGAGAGAGAGATAGGCGGGCTTGAGATGATTCTGCTAAGCACCAGAGACTACGTTTGAAAAATGAAACACTTCAAGTATCCTTGACGACAGTGATGAAAATTGGTTTATCTGAAAAGGAATTTTGACAATTGAAGGAACTGTTGCATTCTTTGCAAGTAGGATCTTGCTTCAGAGAGTTTTCATTACATGATACTAATGTTGTTGTTGTTTTTTCTCCATTCAGAACGTATATTGGATGATGTGGAACGATACTCCAGAGCAGTTGGACCTCAGCCCAGAGGAAGACCTTGGACCATCCCATGTTGCAATGACAATGCATCTTTTGTGACAGTGATCCATGTACCTTCACATATTGATCAGAAACAACTGCACACTATCCAAGGCAGACTAAGAGATGTGATGAAGGAAGCTGCTCAGAAAGCTTATGCCATTGCACTCCCTTATGATTGGATTGGCAGACATGGACTAAATCAGAATCAATTTCTGAAGGTGTTACTTCAAAGCATTGAAGAAACATTCTGTGGGAACGCTCCTGTTGCTTCGCTGAAGCTGTACCTTGATGCAGGAAATGCCAGCAGTTCTGAGTTGTGTGAGGAGATCAGGAAATTTCTTACACCAAGGGGCTGGCAAAGTTCTGGACTATGCGGTAATCATGCTTAAAGTTTTTGTTTGTTTGTTTCTTTGTACTGGTCACTGCCATGCTTGTTTGGAAGTTGTACTCATGGTGTGAGAAAGAAAGCAAAATTATTAAACTAAAGAGTGTCATCGGAGACTACTGTTTATCAAGTAAAACTTACTCTTCATTGGGGTCAGATTTTTTGTTGGTCACTGGATTTTTGTTTCAAAATTTGGTTGGAAAAAAAAGAAAAAAAAAACCCTCTCTGAAGAACCTCAATTCTTTAGAAGAGATGCACAGAGGGTTGTGAATGATGTCGCAGAATCTGTGGGTGCATTCATCAAACATCTTTGCTTCAATAATTCTGTTTCTTTTTCTGAATTAAAGAAAAAAAGAATTTCACTGAATTAATTTCCCAAGATTCTGTTCTGTGTTGTGTGAGGAGGTCAGGAAAATTTTGACGTCCAGAGGCTTGGAAAGTTCTGAAGTATCTGTGGGTAGTTCTGTTTTAAGTCATTTTCTGGTTGCTGCATTGCTGAAGTGGAAGTGGTGATCATGATGTAAGAGAGAAGGGAGAACAATTAACATGAAAGAGCATTATCAGAGACAAAATCTTTACCAAGTAAAACTTGTTGTTCATGTTGTTTGGATTTTTTAGAAACATTTTTACATTTGTCATTGACTTACGATTCAAAAGTTGCATCCTAAAGTAAACACACACACACACACACACACACACACACACACACACACACACACACACACACACACACACACAACCTCTGAAGAACATCACATTTCAGGAAGAGTTGCACATGATGTTCTGAATAATGTCACAGAAACTGCAGGTACATTTGGCAGTTATCATTGTTTGAATAATTCTCCCTTCGTGTATGTTTTTTTTTTTTTTTTTCAAGTATAAAGGTAATTGAATTAACTTCCTAGTGCTCAACTGGTCATTAAAAAGTTTCTTTGATGATAAACACATGTAGTGTGCATGTACAGGAGAATGATAAAAGAAAAGTATGCATAGGAAGTACCAGCATCATTCAACGCGAACTGTAAAAAAAAAAAGAAAAAAAAAAAACTACTGATGTTATTTGAAGAGCATATCACCTAAAGTGTATTATCTGCAGGGTTTGGAAGAGGTCGCTCTGTGAATGTGTGCATTGGAGACATTTTGGACCCTAAGGTAAGATTACAAAATAAATCATAACCTTTTTTGAGTAGCGGAATAACAGTTCTCGCAAAAAAGTGTGTGTGTGTGTGTGTGTGTGTGTGTGTGTGTGTGCGTGTGTGTGTGCGTGTGTGTGTGTTGGCACAAAATACATTTACATTTTACTTTAAAAAATGAGAATATTTTGAATAACATATGTAATTTGTCAAAAAGTTGAAAATGATGTAGACTTGAACATGTCTTACAAGGCTTAACAGTGACTTTTTTTTTTTCACTGCCCCAGTCTGAAAGATACACTGGGGAAAAAAATGCATACCTGAAGCATTTTATGTTCGCCTGGATTTCAGAATTGTACTTTCTCACTCACACACTTACACACTAACATGCATGCGCACCCACCCACCCACCCTCACAGACAGACAGACAGACAGACAGACAGACAGACACATACACACACACACACACATGCACACACACACACACACACACACACACACACACACACACACACACACACACACACACACACACAGAGGCTGTACATGGTAGAATTGAAATGGGTGGTGTGTAAAAACTCCTCCCAGAAAGTGCCGGAAATGGAGCCACAAAGAAAAACGAAAGCAAGCAAAAATCTTGCTAAGAAAAAATCCTTGAATGTGTTTTCTACTATAGGTTATTCAGAAAGTGTGTGCAATGTCTCTGTGGAAAAGAATTGTCTGTTAGTGACATTAAGGCTCAAATACAAGAATGATGAAGTTTTTCTACATAGTGTTTTGATTTTGCCTAAACAGAATATTCGGGGGGAAGGGGGGTGGGGGGGAGGAAGGACTAGAGAGATACATACATTGCTGGCGTTTGCAAAAAGATTTGAGCCACATGCTAAAAGACTGATTTGTACATCCTGTCCCAACAAAGGCAGTGCACATGGAGTGATTTCCAGCTGTTGCATTCTTGCTTCCATTGAATTTTCTGACAGTTAAACTTTGTCACGAATGTTTCAGCCATATAAATGGGTTAAAACTGTATTTTCACCTTTAATTGTGGCATAGCATATTATGACAGTCCATTGTCAAATGAAAATGCACATCAGCCAGACATTTCTCTGGCACAGGAAATAACAGCCAAACGTTGTGGAGATTTTTTCTTCCAGGTCTCTTGGTTATCAGTCAGCTGGGGTCACTGATTGCTTGTCTAATGTCACTCCACAAACTAGCTTTAAAAATACTGCCTGTATCACCTCTTTAGAGATTGAACGGGAGAGTAGATTTTTAGAACTTCTGTATGCAAGTCCTCTGGTAGTCCCATGTGTCTCTAGGGGAAGTATTGTGTTTTTGCAACTTAGGTTAGCATGTGTGCCAGAAAGAGAAAGCTGGTCAGCACATATTAGGATTATGGGTGGTAGAGGTTAGGTTGTTGATTGGAGTTGACTTGGGGATCCTATTCTTTCTGTTTGAAGTGACACAATTGACTACCAGTAGATGCCAGCTGAGACTCAATACTTGCACAATGATGACAGAGCTTGTCAATTGAAGATGTGAATCTTATTTCAGGCCTTTGTTGCCGACGCCATTGTGTGTTCGTCGCATGGACTCTTGGATTTAACACGAGGACAGTTCTCTAGAGTCTTGCTGCAGGCAGCTGGTGAAGGGCTGTCCAAACAATGCAAGGATCTTTACCCTGAAGGAATGAAAGATCGGGTGGTGGCCATTACAGACAGTTTCCAATTGACAAGCTTCAAAAAGATTTTCCACATTTGGTTGCCACCCTGGGGAAAAAAGGTAATTCCTTTCTTCCTCTGCTTATGTCTCCACCTCCATCCTTGGCCCATCTTTTTGTTGTCTTCATCTGGAGCATTTTGAGAAAAATTTTGTTTCACATATGCTCCATGTAAATGAGTGTATGACTGCTATGCATTTTAATGCATTTACACTTGCATAAGCACAGTTAGGTGCATGCATCCACACACACAAACACGTACAATCATACCACATGCAAACACACTCATGCATGCATGCACACTCACATGCATGTATGCATGCATACCCATGCACACACACACACACACACACACACACACACACACACACACACACACACACACACACACACACACAGAGGTATGAAGAATTTAAGGAAACGAATTCAGGAACACTGCTGATTAAGATACAGTTTACAGCATCCTGGAGCAACAACAAAGAAAGTGACCAATCAAGCTGGAGGGAGGTGTGTGGGGAATGTAGTTTAAGGAAATGTGTTCATTTGTTCTGTTGTGGAGAACACTGGCATTGTAGTGGTGCCATTCAAATTTGAATCTGGATACATTATTGCTTATTATCTGGATCTTGAATTCAATTGTCTTTGAAAAGCAGATACAATTGGTGATCGCTATTGTATCTTCCATACATAAATATGCACAAGAGCTAGTGCTATAATAAAGTTGAAGGTACTGTCTTTTTGTATGTGTTTATCACCATCAAGAAGTATTACATTTTGTGAAATGTTGACATTTAATGCAGTTTCACGTTTCATGAACAGTCTTTCTAGGGAGGTCCAAAGACTTGCACACATTACAAATTTTCATAAACTGTTGTAAATTGTCTGCTTCTTGTGCAGTAACATTGAGCAGAATGTTTGTATGATTTTGGACATTAGATTTCTCTGGCAGTGACTTAAAACAAATGTCAGCTTTTCCAATGAGAAAACTGGCATTGAAAGCGGTCTGAGGCTTTGGCACTGGAAATCTGGATCTGGATCAGACTCTGTCCACAGTGATTGTGGAATCCTGTTTGAAGATAACAAAGTGTGAAAAGGGTCCTGATTTTCTGGCAGTGTATTTCAGATTAAACTGCATTAGAGGGCTCTTTTATTGAATAGTGTTACTCTTGCAGTTTCCTCCCTCCCTCTTTTTCTCTGAATGTGTGTGTGTGTGTGTGTGTGTGTGTGTGTGTGTGTGTGTGTGTGTGTGTGTGCATGCATGCATTTGTGCATGTGTGTGCAGGCATGTTTGTGTGCAATAGTCTTGATGTTGCTCTCCAGTTCAGCTGGGCTGTAAACAACATAGTGTGTGTGTGTGTAAGTGTTGGTAAATATACTCATGAGTCTCTGTGTGTGTGTGCGTGTGCGTGTGTGTGTGTGTGTGTGTGTGTGTGTGTGTGTGTGTGTGTGTGTGCATCAAGGCTATAATTCAGAATAACATTATTATGAAATAAGAGATAACTTCACTGTCATTGAGTGGTGTGTGTGTGTGTGTGTGTGTGTGTGTGTGTGTGTGTGTGTGTGTGTGTGTGTGTTGCATCAAAACTATAATTCAGTATAAGATTATTATAGAATACGATAGAAGGTCACTGTCATCTACTGATTGAGTCAAATTAGATAAAAACAACATTTTCTCTCTGATGAAAGAAAAAAAAGAGAGGACAGAGAAACATACTTAACTCTGATGTGTCATAGTATCTTACTCTAAAAATGGACATGTATGTATTCAACATACACAGGTTTTGAGTACTTGACGGAAAAAACCTTATAGAGAGCTTCTCTGATAAGCCGTTGTCAGATGAAAAACGACATCCCCAGTTATATAGATATAAACAAAAATTTAAGTCTTCAAGACCATGTTTAGCACATCTCAGCACAGTATCTGAGTAAAAAAGAAGAACCTGGGAACATGAGGTATGACAAAGTGTTAATGTTTATTGTGCATGCAGAACTGTCAACAGCATATGAGTTAGTTCCTGTCCCTCTGTGTGTGTGTGTGTGTGTGTGTGTGTGTGTGTGTGTGTGT
>CM065716.1:62723071-62865571 GCA_033310375.1 Conus canariensis | reverse complement strand
GTGTGTGTGTGTGTGTGTGTGTGTGTGTGTATGTGTGTGTGTGTGTGTGCATGCGTGCATGTGTGTGTGTGTGTGTGTACGCACGTGTGTGCATATGCGTGTGTGTGTGTGCGTGTGTACATGCATATATATTGGCAGCACCTGTAAAGTAATAATATTATGGTGCTCTTGTTCTGACTTTGACAATGACCCACATCACCTGTGTTTCTGTACTTTTATTGACTGCATAGTTACTGTTAGGATGTCATATTAAAAGAGAACAAAAACAGTTGTTTTGCTATCAGTCACACTGTTCACAATGGTCTGCTGCTGGCACACCAGACCTGTCAGTTAAGTTCATTTGCGTTGTGACTGGAGATCACTGCAGAGAGAGATTTCAAGAGGAAGTGTATGGCTGTTGTTCGTGATGACTTTGTTCCATCAGTGCATTGCAACCTCTTCTGTTCTTACCAATGTTTTCAGGAACCTACATAGTCAGGGATGTGAAGACAGGATTTTCAAAGGACATTAATGTATATGAGGGTGACTGGGCGAAAGAATTCAAGAAGCTGTTTTCATCACTTGAGGAGAAGAGGATGGTTCCATTTTGTGTGCAGATCAATCTGGAGATGTCTCGTAAGTTTGTAACATTTTTGAAAATGTTAAATGGGCACATGTACAATTGAAAGTCGTTTCCTGCATGTGCATAGAATCAAGTTTGTGTGTGTGTTTGTGTGTGTGTGTGTGTGTGTGTGTGTGTGTGTGTGTGTGTGTGTGTGTGTGTCTGTGTTGTGATTTTTTTTTAGATTACTGGAACTGGCTTTTGATGTCATACCTTTTACATGCTTTTCCCAATTTTTTTCATGGTGCGGTAAATGGCACAGATTCAGTTTGTGTCCTTTTTGTTTTCTGTCCTGACTTCAGAAATCGCATACGTGATGCAGCAATGAGTTTGTGTGCTTGTAATAATATGTGTGTGTATGTGTCTGTGTGTTGTCTTTCTGTTTGATAAGTTCTAATGAAGCATGGAAAAAATTACTGCAAATTTTCATGGATTGTATTATTCTTACGGTGTACAAGTATGGAAACAAAATCATAAAAATGAGAATGGCCAACAAAAACAACTGAAAGTGTAACAGATGTCAAAGGATTATATTGTTTCCTAATGGGAAATTAATCTGAATAAAAGACCTTTTAATTCTTCACTAACTGATCAAATTTGCAGCAGAAGCAAAATTATGCCAAATATGTGCTGCTTTGGATCAAATAGCCATCAGTGGAAAGAATTTTGTCTGAGATTTGATGATTCGCATATGAATTTAATGACTGGACAGAACTGTAGACAAAAGTTCTGTGACAGACATCTGATACATGGGTCTGTTCTGCCTATCAGATTGTGTGTATGTCTGACTGAAGTTTGTTTTTGTTATTCCTTTCACAAAACCACAGTTTTCGTCGTATCTCCAAATTTCGCATGGAGACTTATAACCATATATGGCAGATCAAGAGGGAATCACTTTTGTGCCAGAGAATTGCATTAGTTGCATTTTTCATGTGACCATATGGCGAAGTGAAGTGATGTCCGGATTTGAAGCGAGTTGAAACATGCCTTGCATTTGTTGGCGTTCATCGATATTAAAAACATCCCCCCTCCTCTCCTCCCCCCCACCCACCCATTTTTTTTTCTTCTTCGTGGATTTGAAGCAGGCCTTAGGGAAAAGTTGCAGGAGTATGGGAGAGAGGGGAAGGAGATGGGTGTTGGGGAAGTTTAAGGGGTTAAAGGGGAGAAAGGGGTACGAGGAGGGAGCGGAGACAGGGGAAGGGGAGGTGGAAGGATGGCGGAGGGGATAGGGGGGGGTATGAAGGGAGAGGAGGGGACAGGGAAAAGGGGGACAAGGGATATGGGGGTGGAGAGGGGGGAGGGGGGAGAGGGAGCTTGGCCCAGGGAGGGTGAGGGAGGCTAGTGCAAGATAGAATCTGAAGTTGCGTGATGTGCATATGAAGTGAATGCTGTTTGGGCACAGAGGACAGAGAGAAAATCAGATTTTCAGAACTAGCTCACAAGGTTTAGCAAAAGAGTGCTTCTGAATTACATCTTACGTCTTACATTTTTTTTGTGCATCATGGGTATAACTTTGTATTTTATTACAGAGCTTGGTTGCTTTTAGAAGGTAAAGAAGCTTCATAGTGTATTTCATGTGATGTACTACTTACTATAGAACATGTTCTTACAGAGTGCTGGGACTGACATGGTGTGGTTTTTGAGTTTCTGAAAGAGAGACAATTTTCTGTCTGATCTAAGGTGTTATGGAAGAAAGATTTTAATGAAATTCCAGCATATTTTTTGAAAGACCGTTTTAATGAGTTGTGCATGTGTATTTTTTTCTGTTCTTTTTGATCTACTTCGAGAGTTGACTTCAGCAAAGTGACAGCCCTGATATGGCCCATTGTGGTCGTCTGGGCTATAAGCAACATAATCTCTCTCTCTAATTTGTTGTTGAAACAAATAAGGCTGTATTTCTTGCAGTCTTTCATAACATACTATTGAAAATATATTTCATTAAAGTGATGAGCAAGAGTTGAGTTATCACAATTTTTTTTAAAGTATTAATTTGCTGAAAATATTCATTAAAGATTATGGGTTTGAAATGTAGAAAGCTGGCAGGCAGGAAAAAAAAGGAAGCTTTTTTTTCTTGATGAAAAAGGATTAGAATTTTTGTGCTGAAAGTAGCTTTTAGATATATTGGCTGTCCAAACATGCCTTTTTCGTATTTGGTGTGAACCACACTCTACCAAATCACCCCCCCCCCAACCTCACCTCCCCCCCCCCTTTTTTAACTGGGAGAGAAGGGAGCTAATCCAAGCCTCTTAGTACATGGACTTCAGAGTGATCTTCCTCGTGACATCGATCTCTTCCGGTTATGAACAGTTCATCTAATTGTTCCCCACCTTTCCTTTCACAGTGCAGGGAAGCTGGAGGGAGTCCTATTGTTTTTATGAGTAAATATGTCTAAAATCTATAATAATAGGAACATTCCTGTTTCTCATACTTAACTGTCTAAATGCCATATTAACGAAAAGGATGGTAGGATGATGAACATGCTCACCTTAAACCAAGGAGGCAGTCACCACACCAGGCTGGAATAAAAAATTCTGACAACCAATGACATAAGCTTAAACTAGATATAAACATGTGCCATAAGGATTATCTCCCTTCAACAAATCATGGAAGGGAATAGATCTGTATCTACTGTCCTTCACTAACACATGGGTCAGTTGCATACATGAATAAACCAGGCCACTAGCAAAAGTGGAAAAAGACCAGTAAGCAGTGACAGTGACCAGAAGCAGTACCAAAGTGTAAGATCAGAGGAGGAATTAGAAATACACTTGTGTCCGATCTCTTCCTTTATCAACACTTGGGTTTTATCATTTTCAGGGATACTGGTATCCTAGATCTCATACTACACACTTCAGAGTGAATGATTTTCATCATTCTTGGCCTGCTTCTCCTTATCAGAACATTAAGTAGTCTTATGTCATTTCTGTCCTCTGTGCTGCAGAAATCATGCCATCTCTGCTATTAAAAAATCGATAAAAATCTTGATTGCTTCATGACTCAACCAGAGGCATTCACTTTTGATCCTCACACCTCAATTTTTTTTTCTTTTTGTTGATATTGCCACCTTTCATCATGCTTAAACAATTTATAGACATCTTTTTGTAGAAAACGGCTGGAAGATCTTCTCAATATTTATCATTAAGTCAGTTTTGACTTCTCAGTATTTATCAGTCAGCCAAATTTTTTATGCTAGCAGTAGTTGTTGCTGAGAGAACACTAGTTTTAAATATGCAAGACAACATACAGACACCGCCACCTCTATGTCCACACCCTCCTCCACTTCCTTACACACACACACACACCCACATACACACACACACACACACACACACACACACACACACACACACACACACACACACATGCATAACTGAAATATTACATAGATTCTCTTTGTTTCAGATTTGAGTAAAAATGCTGGGATAAAATGGCAGAGAATGAACCAGATCAGGAGTTAAATTCAAAGCATCTACTTTACAATTTAAATGACATTGAAAGGAGTTACAAAAATAACAGATGAAACAGAGAATCATGGTATTCAGCAGCTTTGTTAAGGAATACTCATGGTTTGACTTGTTTCAGTCAAATTTATGTGTTCAAGTCAGTGCATGTCTTCTTGTCCCACAGATAACTGTCGACAGCTGGTTGGGGCTTTGGAGAAGTGTTTGCCTGCTGCAAAGAACTTGAAGGTTCTGACACTAGTGGTACCAACAGACAGGAAACTTCATGAAATGTGTGCAGCATTTACCAGAGCCACAGAAATGTCCAAGTTTGCTCGGCATGTGAATGGTAAGTTCGAAATTGTGCAATTTTTTGGTTGTTTTTCATATCGGTCTGATCTTTGGTGCTTTGTGTTTTCAAAACAGTACATAAGAGTATGACCAAAAATTGAAAATACAGTGTTTTTTTCTTTTTTCAGAACAAATTACATAGTAACTGCCAAATGTGTTCAGCCCCATGCTTTTGATGTTACTTGCTATTATTTATATGATAGTTTTGGTGTGTCTTTCAGGATTTCATTTTTGTGCTGTAATGAATATTAGATGCCTCGTAATTTGGCAGAAAATACTTTGTGCTCAGTAGTCAAGGCATATTCATATTCTACCTAATGCTTATTCTTTTTTGTGTTTTTTTAATCAAGAAAGAGTTATGTTGTTATATTGTTAGTTGCTGTTAAAGGAATTTTACCACTAAAAGTAGTTTAATGATATACTAATTTGTCCAAACATTTGCTTTATCCCCACTTGGTGTGAAACATTGCCAAACATCAGGATCCCCCCCAAAAGAAAAAAAAAAGAAAAAGGTGTGATCGAATGGGTTCAGTTTTTACCCCTTTTCTGACCAAGCTGGACGGGGGGAGGGGGAAGGGCATCCCAGTGTTTGGACAGATAAGTCTATCATAAAACTACTTTTACTAGTAAAATTTCTTTCATGCTTACCTGTCCTGCAAATGCCTGAATAACAAAAAGAATGGTTGGATCAAGCTCACCTGAGAGACTTTGCACCTCAGCAAAAGCTGACATGAGAATGTCAGAATTCCATCCACAATGTCACATGAGAATGTACAGAACTTGAACCAAGAGCTTGGCGTTAAAAGCCAAAACAGCCCAAAGGTCTCTTCTATAGTCTGGAGGCTTAAAACATAGTCCTGTCTCTCCCCATCATAAGTTCCAATCAACCCAAGAGCCAGATGATAAAGTTAACTCTCTTGTCACGAACAGATGCTATAGTGTTTTCTGATGACGTAACGTTTCAGTACGAACGAACGCTATCAAGGTTTCGGCCTTCACCGATTTTGCATGCGGTGGCAGCGTGATCAGTACTCGGCAACAAGCTGT
Source organism: Conus canariensis (assembly GCA_033310375.1). NCBI lineage: Eukaryota > Metazoa > Mollusca > Gastropoda > Neogastropoda > Conidae > Conus > Conus canariensis. The sequence continues at coordinate 62,860,132 of CM065716.1, read as the reverse complement.
AAATAGTATAGTCAGCATTCCTTTGTTCGCCTGCACAGTGGTTTTGTGGCACACCACCACCCACTTTGCCTCAGTGGCTGATTGACCAGACCAACCCACATGACTTACTAATCTGCATAGAAACATGGAGTCTCAAACAAGTTTTTCTGCGAATGTGTCGGAGCGAAGTCAAGCCCGTTGGCAACGTTTTAGCATTCCTGAAGTTATTGAAGTGCTACAAACGGAAGGTTCAGATATTGAAGAAGAGGATGACGAAGCTGATGAAAGTGATTCCAGTGAAGAATTTCGAGGAGAAGAAGAAATTGACACTGACTCATCTGTGGAGCTCAGTGATGATGAAGGTGAGGGTGGGCCACTTTGCAACACAAGCGGAGTATTTGCATGCCGCGAAAGACTGGGGATTTGAGTGAGCAAGAGTTCATTGGCTTTCCTTTACGCGACTGGTGCGAAGATTCAAGTTTTTTCCGACAGTGCCTCCTTTTTCTGGTACTTCTGGCCTTCGTGTGTCAGCTGAGTGCCACGCCCCCATTTTTGCATTATTCCAAGTTAGCTTGTGCATAGCAGGCATGTGATTTATCTATTTTATTTAGTTTCCTGGAGTGTATCTACCTTTTTTTCAACTCATTTAGTGTATTTACTGACTTTTTCTGCTGAATGTGGAGCCATGGACCCACTGACTCTGTGCAAGAGTGTTGTGATGCACCTGAAAAAACTGGACATTTTTTACACCCTCAAGCATAAGAAATTGTATGAAAGTGAGAAGTTTATTCTTTTGTATTCTACTAACACAGTTTATGAATAACATTTCCTGAAAATTTCGTTGAGTTACCGCTTGTTTTGTATTTTTGGTGATTTCTTTTTTACTAACCATAACAAATGGCCCGTCCACAGGGAAAAACAAGAAACAGAACTGTCCGTCCTAAGTGAGTTAAGCATTCCTAGCATTAGGAAAAGAAGACCCAGCAAGAAAAAGATTCAAACACGTTGGAGCCATAATGTCCAAAATGGGTCAGAATACACAATTGTGATATAGTATGCAATTGAGATCATGTAAACAAGATATTGCTAAACTAGCCAGTCCAAAAGTGGTGTGCCACTAGATCTCACACTTTGGTACATAATGGATATTGTGTGAAAGTGTGCTACAAAACACAGACCAAAAGAGGCAGAGCACCAGATCCCATACTTCTGTACATAATCAATATTGTGCAAGAGTGCGCCACAGAATACGCAGTCCAAAAATGGTATGCCATTGGATCTCACACTTTGATACATAATAGATATTATGTAAAAGAGTGCCACAAAACGCACAGACCAAAAGTGGCACAGTACCAGCTCCCATACTTCTGTACATAATCAATATTGTGCTTGAGTTCACCACAAAACACTCAGTCCAAAGTGGCATGTCTCTGGATCACAAACATTGATACATAATAGATTTTGTGTAAGAGTGTTCCACAAAACCTTAGGTCCAAAAGTGGCACAGTACTAAATTCCATACTTCTGTGAATAATCAATATTGTGCAAGTGTGCCGCGAAACACTGTTCAAGAGTGGCAGATTACAGATCTCACATTACTGAACATATTCAAAATTGTGCAAAAGTGCACCATGAAACATTCAGTTTAAAGTGGAGTGGTGCCCCACACTTCTGAACAATCAGCATTTTGAAGAAGCATGCCATGAAACACTTGGTCAGCATTTGGCATAGTGCCAGATCCATGCTTCTGTACAAATCAGTACCATGTGCAAATTAATATTGTGTAGGAGAGCATTGCAGAGTACTCAGTCAGTACATGACTTAGTATCAGATCTCCCACTTCTATACATATCAGTATTGTGCAGGCGTATGTCAGTATGCCAATATGTTGATGTTAAGCAGGGTAATTAGTTCACAGGTGTGACTGCCAACATACAGTCCATAAGGTGGCAGGATAGGCGGGTTATTCACAAGATTAGTTTATCCAATGATCAGATGCATTTGAAATGTAGCTTTGTGAGCTACTACCAAGCCCCTCTTATGATCTATAGCTCCCATACCTTGGGTCATATCACTTATGTAAAACCTCCTGAGCATTGTTTGTGATCTCTTGCCTGCTGACTGCCATATATTGGTGACTGTTAAATTCTGCCAAAGGGCACAGCTGGTAAAGAAGGCCTGGACTTCATGTGCTCTGATACCTGCTCAAGGGGGTAGGGGGCACTGGCCATAGATGTAAGCCTAGTGAACCACCTGGAGCTTCTCATCTGGGATCTGACAGCCTGTCACACCATGGAAGGGTGCCATAGGAGCCTGACTCTGTCCTCGGATGATACTTCTCTTGTGTCATGACAGGACAGTTAACCTGCTCCACCTCCATCGTCTGGACCTGGGACTGGATGAGAAAGGGGCCAGTGGAGGCAAGGTTACAGTCATGAGCCATTCTTCAGGTTTCGTGTAGGAATAAGGGGGTAACGGCTAAGTCATGGGGTCCTCATGAGTAACGGCTAAGTCATGGGGTCCTCATGAAGAGTACAAAATCAACTCAGTTAGGAAGGGATCATGGCTTATATCAATGTCCTGCCCATCAGTTTGACGACCTTTGCAGTAGCGGCTGGGAATCTTTTTAGAGTACTCACCTTCCTTCCAGAAATCAGTAAATCTTCCAGAAAGTGGATAACATCTTCCACTCGGCTTCTCTGGAGAGACACCAGCCTGTTGGCACCATTTTGAGAAAACCTTCCATTTTTTTGTCATGCATTTTCAGTGTAGAAGGTCTTTGTCCAACCATGATTTGTTTTTTTCAACACATGAAAGGTGGAAATGTCTCTCTCCAGACAGGTATCGCCTGTCTGGCATGGAGAGTGGTGCTGGATCTGCATGCCATCTCCTTGTCAGGGTTTGATGCTAGCAAGAAGTGTTTCCTTACTGGGAAGGCCATGAGAACTTTCACTGGCAGAGTGATCAGTAGATTGATACAGCTCTTTGACCATTTCAGAGGGCAGGCCAAAATCACCTGGTACTTTTTCCTTGCCACTTTCTTCAACACAATGGGAATGAGGGGAGAGGGCAGGAATTAATAAGCAAACATCCCATGATATGGCCGAAGTGTCCACAGCGAAGGCTGTTGGGTCTGGCACTGGAGACACAAAAACTGGAAACTGGTTGTTCCATCTGGTGGCAAAAAAGTCTCACCCTGCAACAACACAGACACACACACACACACACACACACACACACACACACACACACACACACACACACACACACACCAAATTTTTCTCGGCCGATTCATGCCAGTCTGCAGGGTGACCCCAAGCTGCATTTGAGAAATTCAGATTAAAACCAAAAAAGTCTCATGTCTGATATGTGGTGTTCTCAGAAACTTGCAAACAGATCAAAACACTGCCTTGTTTATCAACCACTCCAAGGGGGAGAACCTGCGGGTTTCTGCATGGTGAGTTGGCCAGAACATTCAGTTTGCCTGGAATGTATTTCACTAGCAAGGATATTTCCACTGACTGGTACAATAGAAGCAGAAAAACTACAAAATCACAAATATGCCTGAAATGAGCACCCCCCCTCCCCCCCCCCCCCCCCCCCCCCCCCCCCGATTCTTTAAAGAAGCAACAGTTGTGGATATGTCCATGAACACTGTCACAGTCCTGCCCTTCGGGGTTTTGACCAGTTGCAGAGAGCCAGGAAGACTTCTCACAATTCAAGGGCATTATGTGAACTGTCTCCTCTTGAACTTTCAACATGCCACAACACTCTATTGAGGAGGGGTGGGTGGGGGGTGGGGGGAGATAAGTGCCCCAGGCTGACTCACTTGCATCAGCACAAATTGTGTGCATTAGGGGAGGGAGAAGAAGGGGAACCCCAGCTGTTGGTCAAGCCCGGTTCAGCCAAGGCTGGAGGGTAGATACCAAGGTCTGACACAGTGGCAGCTCAATGTTCCAGCTGCTGAGGACTGAGACCAATCATCGCTTTGTGCCCACTGAAGAGGACACAGGTGGAAGTGTCCCAGGGGAAAGAGATCCGCAGTCACAGAGGCAGGACAGAACATGGTCTGAAAGCTGTGTGGAGAGTTCAAGGAAGAATTGAGCCAAGGACAATAACTTCTCTGCCCTCACGTCAGGAAGATGCACCAAATTCAGGTCCATTAGGAAGTGTATGGCTACGTGCGCAAAGTGTTGAAATGGAAGTCTGTCTGACTTTACCAAGTTGACTGAAGTTATCAGAGAAGAGTGTGTCTGTTCCAGGATGGAAATCTCTTGAAGGCCATCTGGGACCTTGATTTTCTGGAGGATGTCATCCAGGTAGGGATATAAAAGTAAAGTGTCTGACGAGACTAGGCTCATGGCCCAATTCCTTGAAACAACAGCTATGCGTAGTCTGCAGGCTGTTTCCCTGGAAACCTTGGAGGGGAAAAAGCAGAGGTTTAGCCTGCTGAGGTCTGACATTAGCCTTCACTTCCCATTCTGAGGAACCAAGGAAAGGATGGTGAAGAAGCCTGAAGGACAATGAAGAGCCACTCCATTAATGGCTCCTTCCTGGGGCAAAGAGACCACTTCTTCTGAAAGAACTGCAGCCTTGGATGAGGCTGAAGGAATCTTGGTTCAAACCGGAATGGCCTTCTATTGAGAGGAAGAAGGGGCAAAGAAGCAAGGGATAGAAGAGACAGCAGCTCATGAAACCTTTTGGAGACCGCTGAAAGTGGAATTCCTGAACCGTGAAGGGAACGAAGAGGAGCCTCATAGAAGCCATAATCTTCTCTCTTCCCTTCTTCAACTTTTGTTATTGTTATCATTTTTATTATTGAACATTCAACATTGAGTGTCAAAGAGATATGGGCACTAAACGCAAGAAGAAAATATTCAGCAGGAGTGGAATACTCTGGCTGTCAGGTTAGCGATGAAGGTCATAGTTATGGGAATTTCTGAAAGATAGAACACTCTTAACTTACTGAAGCACTGAATGTGCCTGTGTCAGGACGATATTGATGTAATGGGCATTATTGCTACACACTTAAAAATGAAAATTATGGTGTTGCCATGAACCAAAATTTCATAAGACATGCTAAAGCAAGCAACCAGTCTGTGAAGTTCAGCTCGTAAGGTAGGAAGCATTTCCAGGAGACTGCTTCCATGTAGATATTACCGGCTGGAAGAAATCTGTGTCAAGTAAGAACTGATTCAAGGCAGTATGAAATCGTTTAACTTTCTGCATCATATAAGGCATGGATCAGTAATCCTCATAACCGAGTCCTCAAAATAGGATGACTTCAGGTATACCCAATGCAGGAGAGGGGGGATAGGATTCAAATACAACGGACATCGGAGGCATGTTGCTAACCACTGACCACGCATTACTAACCATGTTTCTAGCAAGAGAAAAACTCAGAATGCTGAACAGAAACATGATCAGCCTCATGATATTCATCATATTCAGCCAAAACATCCTCCTTTCGATCGCTTTGCACACGTTCTCCCACACTGTCATTGAATCTATCTACAAGACGTCGGTCTGAATCCTCCCAAAGGTCCTTACCCTGGGCTCACCCTTTTGCTACAGGAAGCCCCTCTGGAGCCTTTCTGACCTGGTCTCTCTCCAAATATATGTAGCGTCGCTAAAGTAGACTCTTCTCAGGCTCATTTGCACTGTCATAACCCAGCCGTCCTCATCATCTATGAGATGCCCGGGGGTAGAGTAGCTGGCAGGAAACATGCTGGGATGAGACACTGTCCTGTCTCCTGTTGACCCTGGGACCACTCTGGAACTGGTGTGGCACAAAGAACTGGACATAGAACTGGCTGCAAGTGGCAGACCTTCACACAGGTTGACACAAGAGTTGAACTGAAACACTGTACGTCATGCAATGCAGTTCTTGCAGAGCTGCAAGGTGCGAATGGAGAACAACTGGTGCAAACTACTGTGGGTCATATGTGAATCGTGAACAGAGCAATGTTTTAACATGTGGAACAAATCTTCTGAGTTGTCCATGGAGATGCGGAACTCAGAGCTGACTTGGCAGATGCCAGGGCATTTGGTGAAGTTGATGATTGTTGTTGAACCAGAATTGGAGACTGAGAGTTGAGAGAGGCAAGGAAATGGAGAAAGCTGAACTTATTCAATCAATCAGGGAGCAGTGTTTGAGCTCACTAAGGATGATGACTCTAGCAGGCTTGGTGAAATAGAGGCAAGCTAGCTCCACACTCTCCCATTGTGTGTGTGTGTGTGTGTGTGTGTGTGTGTGTGTGTGTGTGTGTGTGTGTGTGTGTGTGTTTGAATCCTGATATTTGGTGATGTTCCATGCCAGGCGGGGAAAGAGCGTTTGTTTGGACAGGTGGGTATGATGAAAATTGCATGTAGCATAATAGAACACTGATACTTCTGACTCCCGTATTCTTTCATAGCAGAACATTGATAACTCTGAGAGGAGACTGACTTGTAGAAATATATTTTTTATTTAATCTCATTGCATGAGAGGAGACTGACTTGTAGAAATATATTTTTTATTTAATCTCATTGCATGAGAGGAGACTGACTTGTAGAAATATATTTTTTATTTAATCTCATTGCATGAGAGGAGACTGACTTGTAGAAATATATTTTTTATTTAATCTCATTGCATGAGAGGAGACTGACTTGTAGAAATATATTTTTTATTTAATCTCATTGCATGAGAGGAGACTGACTTGTAGAAATATATTTTTTATTTAATCTCATTGCATGAGAGGAGACTGACTTGTAGAAATATATTTTGGCGTCATATACTTTACCATGTCAGACCATAGCATTCAACGGCAGTTAGCCAGCTCTGTCAGGCCGAATTTTTTCCGTGGCCAATGCAGTCATAAGACAGTCACGTGATGTCACCCCACTTCCGGCCCCGGAAGAAGCCAGTGTCAACTTCCTATAAGTCATTCATCTTCGGCCTGCCGTCAAAGCAAGATAAGTCTTGTGCTCTGTCTCGCCTATACTTGCCTTTGTGTTAACTTTGCTGTGTTTTGTTCTATACTTGATTCAGTTGTGGCTTGCAAATGTGAGGCTCTTGGTGGGAGCGTATTTATCAAAAGATTTGTCTCTTTTACCGGCACTCTCGGGAGCGTATTTATTAAAAGATTTGTCTCTTTTACCGGCACTCCCGCGACTTTGTTACTCGCGATCGTCGGCACCGCTCGCCGGTCGTGTTCCCCCACCATATTGCCGAGCCTCGGGTTCAGCACGCATTTTGTGCTGGTTCCGGCTTGCACTAGACCCTGAGTATTTTTGCCGTGTGAGGCTCTTGGTGGGAGCGTATTTATTAAAAGATTTGTCTCTTTTACCGGCACTCTCGGGAGCGTATTTATTAAAGATTTGTCTCTTTTACCGGCACTCTCGCGACTTTGTTACTCGCGATCGTCGGCACCGCTCGCCGGTCGTGTTCCCCCACCATATTGCCGAGCCTCGGGTTCAGCACGCATTTTGTGCTGGTTCCGCATATTAAGGTTTAGGGCTCAATAACTATCACACCTGTACTCTTTACCCTTCACAGGTAGAACGTGTTCGAGTAAGGGTGTGTGACACTGATCTGCTTATTAAGATTTAGTGCCCAAGAACTATCACACCTATACACAGTGATACTCCACGTGTAGAGATTGCTATTAATAGCCATACCAGTCACACGACCGGTGGCGTGTACGGGTAGTTCGAGTTTTCAGTCGATCTCTCGAGCACTTTGCACGACACCACACGGACGATCGAGATTAATTGATTTTCTCGATCGGCCACCTTGTCTCCTCTTTGCGGTCGTGTGTTCCGGGTTTGCTCTATCCACCTGTGCCCAACATGGTGAAGGACACCGCCGGGTCGAGCCACTCCACTGCTCGGAGTTCGCTCAATTTCCCGGAGAACCCGCGGGTCGATTCCATCTCGGAGCAATCCGTTCGCACTGATGAACGTACGGTTCGGGTAGACAGAGACGACTTCTCCGCGGAAGGGACGCGTGATCTTCCTCGTCTACCAAACCGACTCTCCCCCGGCCCAGAGATCTAGACCAATCTACCCAAGAACCCCTCAGTCGCCTCCTTGTTTACGGACAATCCCGTGACCAGGGAGATGGGCATTTCCCAGTCGGACCGTCGGTTGATCCCCCACCTGCCCCCCCCTACTTCCGGCGCCATCTCCTTTAAGAACCTAAAGGAATGGGTCCGAGTAGCCAGGATGGGCATCCTCCACACCACGGCGGGACACACCTACTTGGACATGCCCCTTCAGCGAGCGGAGGCTCTATGGCCGGAGGACGATGGTGCCATCCCAGTACCGGGGGACCCGGGCTCTGAGGCGCACCAAGAGCCTGACCCTCGCTTGTTCAGCGATCCTTTCATGCGACACCTAGTTAACAGGATTTCGCATCACCTTTCGGCTGCGGCGGACAGCGCAGCCAGAAGCCACTTCAACTGCTTGTTGGTCGCGAGAGAGGCCGTGCTGGCGCGGACCTCTCTCTCCCCGACGCTTAAGGCAGCCCTGCGATGCATCCCGGGCCAGGTCCAGTCGCTCTTTGGCGACTACTCGGCTGACGTCATAGCACAAGCAGTTGAGGAACGCAAGCAGGCTGTGTCCTTTGCGCCCAGGCCACCGCCACGCCCTGCTAGACCCCCACTTCGTTCCTTCCCCAGGCACAGACCCTATCCCAGACAATCGCCTTCCCGCACCGCACGGCCCGCCAAGCGACCTAATCTTCTCCCAAGGCCTAAGCCAAAACCCCATCAGCAAAATTTTCGGTTAGGCCAACAGTCACGCTCCCGGAGCTGACTAGGGAGACAGCCCGAGGGGGACTTAGATCAGGTAGCACCCCCCCTCGCCCTATCCCCCACCCACCAGCCCAGACCCTCGCCCCCCCTGGCGGGCAGCCTCTCCCGGCATGCCCACCAGTGGAGACGCATACGCCTCACCCCTGGATAGTGGCGGTGCTACAGGAAGGGTTTCGCCTTCCTTGGGCCCACGAGCGTCCCCCCCCTCATGCTATCTCCCCCTCCCTCCCCCAACGAACCCTCCCCCGCCAAAGCAGAAGCTCTTCGCACGGAAGTCCAAGACCTCCTCAAAAGAGGGGCCATCTCGGAGATTTCCCACCCAAACCCCGGCTTCTACTCTTTGTGATCCCAAAAGCCTCGGGAGGATGGAGGCCCATTCTAGATTTTTCGCCCCTCAACAAGTTCCTCAGGCCCACCAAGTTCAAGATGGAGACCCCCACCCAGATCCGAGACTCCATCCATCATCGCGACTGGGCCACATCCGTAGACCTGAAGGACGCCTATTTTTCAGATCCTGATTCACCCGGCCCACAGACGATTCCTACGGTTCGTCTGGCAGACCCCGGAGAGGCCTGCACGCATAGTGGACCTCATCTCCTGCCTGTCACAGGCACCCCACACCTCGGCCAGAACCCTGTCCTCCCTCCTAGGAATGATGGAGTCCCTGTCTCCCCTCATTCCCCTGCGGCGGGTCCCCAAACGCCAACTTCAGAGGGAGTTCCGCCGACGTTTGTCACAGACCTCCGACCGCTGGGACCAGGTCATTCCCCTCGGACACTGGTTCATTTCGGCGACGGAGGAGCGGCTCACTCCAGCCACTCTCTCCACCGGGGTCCCCATCTCCCTCCCAACCCAACCCAACCACTGGAACTTTATACAGACGCCTCCAACTTGGGCTGGGGGGCCCACGTGGAGGACAGTCACGCCTCGGGGAGTGGGAGCTGGAAGCGGTCAGGCTAGCCCTTCTCCAACTCCAGCACAAGGTCGCGCACCGACTTGTTCTCCTCCTCACGGACAATACGTCGGTAGCTTGCTATGTCAACAAAGGGGGAGAGGCCCGCTCCATAGGCCTCTCCCTCAGAACAGAGGCCCTCCTTCGCTGGTGTCGCGCAACCATTGGTTTGTGCCCATGATCGACCTGTTTGCCACCAGCTTCAACCATCACCTGCCCCTGTACGTCTCTCCCGTTCCAGATCCCCAGGCGGATGCAGTCGACGCACTATCCCTCCCCGGGACGGGCCTACTGGCGTATGCCTTTCCCCCCTTCCCCATCCTACACAAGGTGATCAGGAAGGCAAGGCTGGAAAGACCCAGGCTGATCCTCGTAACGCCATGGTGGCCGACCCAGTCTTGGTTCCCGGACCCCAAGTCCCTCACCCACGTTCCCCCCCTCCGGCTCAGCCCTCGCTGGGACATGCTGAGACAACCCCGGTCAGGTCTTCCTCACTCCAATCCCAAGATGCTTCGCCTACACGCGTGGCTTCTATGCCAGCCCAACTGCGAACATCTGCATCTACCCCCCACTCGGAGAGACCCCAGTCCGTCCTAGACACACTAGCCGGGGCAGGGGCCTCTCAGGGATTACGGGACTTCGCCTCGGCATCTCGCAGAGCCAGCACCGAATCCCTCTACAACTACCGTTGGGAGAGATGGATAACCTGGTGCTCAGATAACTCTGTTCCCCATTACTGCCCCTCCAACATCCAAATAGGAAATTTCCTCTCCCACCTATCCTCTTCCCTTAAGCTGTCGGCTGGCTCCATTCGGGGCTACAGATCAGCTATCTGCACTACCATTCGTCAACTGGGGGGCCCTTCTTTTGACAATGACTTTCTCCTCAGAGAGGTGTCTAGAGGAGTTGCTCTACGGGAAGCTCAGTCCCCTAGGCGCATTCCCCTCTGGGACCTTTTTACGGTCCTCGATGCCCTCAGAAAAACCCCTTTTGAACCCATTGCTTCTATTCCTTTTGACCTCCTCTCCTTTAAGACCACCTTTCTCCTCGCCCTGGCCTCGGCCAGAAGACGAAGTGAGATTCACGCCCTCAGCGGTGACCCCACAGATATCGCCTTCCACAGGGACGGCTCAGTCTCTCTCAAGTTCCTTCCGGAGTTCTGACATCTTGGGAAAGGGAGAAAAAGATGGAGACATGGACCTTTGCCCCTCCAGGTGTCTCAGGTACTACTGGGAACGCACACGCCCCAGGCGCTCCTCCCAGAGACGACTCCTTATCTCCCTCAACCCCAACAATACTAGAGATATCTCGGCGGGAACTATCTCCAGGTGGCTCTCCAAGACGGTGAGATCTACCTACGCTCAGGCGTACAAGGATCTCCCTGTCCTATCACCCAGGGCCCACGAGGTCAGAGCACTGGCCACTTCCACAGCGTTCCAGTACTCTGTCCCCGTGCGCCACCTGCTGGAGGCAGCCTACTGGCGTTCGGAAAATCCCTTCATTAATTTTTACCTGAGGGATATCCGCATGACCAGAGCTGATGGGTCTAAGGGGATTTCCTTTGTGGCGGCCAATGCAGCCATATCGGTCAACCCCAAGAACCACTAGGGCGCTCGCCCTCCTCCGATTCCTTTAAATTCTGCTATGGTCTGACATGGTAAAGTATATGACGCCAAAATGGGGAGTTTGTGTTATACTCCCTGTTTGGCTAGTATACTTACCATGTCAGACTCTAATTCCCTCCCTACCTTCCCCTCTGGCGCCAAGGTTCTCGGGGTCACCATACACCAGGCCTCGCTGAATGACTTATAGGAAGTTGACACTGGCTTCTTCCGGGGCCGGAAGTGGGGTGACATCACGTGACTGTCTTATGACTGCATTGGCCACGGAAAAAATTCGGCCTGACAGAGCTGGCTAACTGCCGTTGAATGCTATGGTCTGACATGGTAAGTATACTAGCCAAACAGGGAGTATAACACAAACTCCCCATTTTTTATTTAATCTCATTGCATGTGCAGGAAGTGATGCCAAAAGAAATGGAACAGAAAAGCTCTTCATATGTGGGAGACTGTCATGTGTCAAACAAGCAATCCAGGAGGTAATACAGCTTTGTTATTTGTTTTTGCTGTTAACTTGTGCCATTATCTATTATGATTAATGAAAAGAGGAAGAACGTGCAAAGAAAGTAAGAAGAGAAGAATCAGGGTGAAAAAGAAAGTGAGGAGAAAGAAGAACAGAGTTGAGTGTACAGAGAGACTAAAACGAACTGTGGCATTACTGACAGAGAACAGTCTGTATACAAAGAAACACAAAACAGAGTGCAGAGTAAGGCATATGTCATACACTGGACAGAACAGACAGACATGTCTTCTGCAGATGACACAATAGACATGAAAGAAGCACAGAACGATGTTCACCGGGTATTGGCCATGTGGGCAGTACTGTTTATGTACATTTCTTGACAGAGTCAAAGAGACTGACAGAAAAGTATTAATTGCTAACACAAAATTTCCAGAAGATGAACATTATTGGCTTACCTGAAATCCATTAATCCATTGTGTTCTTTGCAAATGGGTACAGAGTAGTAAGCATCTTTCAAGTCCAATGATGCCATATAGCAGTTTTTGCTAACCAAAGCCAAGGCCGTAGCCAAAGTGTCCATCTTAAAATGGTGATATGTTATTTCTTCATTTAGACTTTTTAGGTTTAGGGTTATTCTCTGTGATCCATCTTTTTTCTGCCGAGTGAAGATTGGTGACAAAACTACTCCATGAGTGTGCTCACACTCTGTTATAACTTTTTTCCTAAGCAATTTGTCAATTTCTTCATCAATAACAGCTGTTTCTGCAGCATTCATTCTGAATGAATATGAGGGTGGACATGACAAAGTAGCTAAATCTTCCAGATTACAATCAAGTCTCAATTTCAGCCCCAGTCACTGATTTTAGGATGTTGGGATCTGATGTCAGCTTAACCCAATTTTCTGTAAATTTAGCCAATCTTCCTGCTTCAAACTCTTCTGCTTCAACTGTCAGCAACTGAACAATGCTGTCTAACTGTGCATCAAAATCACTTACCTCAGTTACTGAGACTGAGAGAAGCTGTTCCTCTGGTTTCGCCCTTTGGGAAAGCTGTTGTAGCGATGCCCTTGTGTCTGTGGTTTTGGGTACTGATAGCCCCCACATCTGGCTGGGAAATGCTTGTTCAAGACGGCCCCTAAAAAAGACCCTTTCCTGTTGCCCCCATTTCCGTCATACTGAACGCGACAAAATTTGGGGTTGTTTCCCTTTTTCCCAGCAGACAAGGCCTTGTAGCCTATCTTCTCCATTTCGTTTATATCTTTGAGGGTGGATGCAAGATTGTCGCCAAACAAATGTTCCGTAACGGCAATCGTTTCGTCGCACAAGCGCGGATTGACCGGTGGACACATCGCTCGACGACGGAACATAGACAGCTCATGGGTGGCGTGCCCTAGCAATGCAATTGCATCTGTGCAGTTCCGTATTACTTATGCATTTTGTCGCGAAGCCTCGTTCTGGTCTGCCACGCGAGCAGTCGCGGTTGTTGCCTTGATAATGGCGCGCTGGGCGTGTGCTATCTTCAGATCTGATTTGCGTTGATCTGTTGAAAGTTTGGACCATACCTCCTTGTTTACCATTGACACAACTAATTTTTCACAATTTTCCGGTCGATTGTGCGCCTCAAATTTGTCCTTCTGGACCTTTTCGCTCAGCTTTCGGCTAAAACGCGCATTGACTATTGTTGCCAAGCCATCACTGACCTTTGAACCTAGCATTTCTTTTCCACTGAGCTCTTGTTCGATTTCATCGAACAACTGAGCGTTATCTTTCTTAGATGTGCTAGAGGTAGAAGTACTGGCATTTCCCTCAATCAGTGCCTTTTCACACTGCTGTAAATCTAACTCCTCTTGATCCTCTTGTAAAACAAGGACATCGCGTTCGTCATGTTCGACGTCAGAATCGTTTCCGCACATGTCTCCGGCATCGAGTTTATGTTTTAACGAAGTTCTCAAAAGAGTTTCAAATTCATCAAACCTCTTTTCCCACTTCGCATCCAAACTTTGCGCTACATCTTGAAGCCTGTCCTCTAATTTTTCCTCCAGTTTGGAATCTGTCAAGTCCTTACCTTCAACGGCCAGCCTTTCATCTTGATCATGTGAGGCCATGGTGCCAGACTTGGTACCGGTACCAGGCTGAAAGCCGGCAGTTACGATATTGTTGATCTGAGCAGCAACACGAAATCTGGCTGATAAAAAGTCATTGAAAGGACTCAGCCTTGCTATCTTTAACTAATAAAGTTAAAAAAGAATAAAAAGGAATGGACTGACCTCATGAAACGATGATATTTCTTTTGGTGGAAAAAGCACGTGTCTTGTCTCTGGCATGATACAAGCATCACTGGCTAGATGCGCGCACATCACATCTCACGTCATTGTGAATGACCAATCGCTAGATGATTGATAACTTCAGAAGATGTTTATGTACATTTCTTGACAGAGTCAAAGAGACTGACAGAAAAGTATTAATTGCGAACACAAAATTTCCAGGAGATGAAAACTGACAGAAAAGTATTAATTGCTGACACAAAATTTCCAGGAGATGAACATAATTGGCTTACCTGAAATCCATTAACTTCCAAAGAGAATTTGCCCCATCAATTTCAAGTTGAACATACTTGACTGTTTCAAGCATTGAAAATGCAGGATTTTGAGTTTTTCTCATTTTGTGGAATGTATAAAGAATTCTGTCATCCATTTGGATCCTGCCCCTCCCCCCCTTTCATCCCTTTAAGGGTGTGGAGGATGTACTATGATGACATCAGGATAGGACCAAGACTATCATGTATGTATGCATTTACACACAAAAGTGATGGCTGTGAGAGAATGAAGAGAAACACAAAAGATAAAGGGGGGAAAAAGGAAAACAATGTCCGTTTGTCATGAAGCACCTGTCAGACACTGTGCTGTTGCTGAGTTACTTCAGTTGTGTTTAGTGTTGCTTATTCTGATCTGTGTGTTGTTCATTCATCAAATCTACAAGGACTACTTCAGTTATCTAGGGGTTGGGGGGAGGGGGGGAGATGAGATGATTTGTGAATACGCAGGTGGCTGATTAAGCCGATGCGTGCATGGAATGTGCTGTGACAGGTTAGACAGGCAATGTAAATGCCTGGTGGGTGGTGTGGGTGCTGGACTGGCCTGCTTGGTCGAGCACTCCTGTGTTTGGAATTTTGTCTTGCCATTTCATGTTTAACAATCTTCTGAGGCAGGTTGTGTGGAAGTGCTTCAGCTTCTTGGCATGCTGTTGTGTACACATGCATCGAGGAGTGTGGGGAGAACAACTACTCTGTACACTTTCAGCTAGATCTTGAGACCTGCCTTTGATTGCTGGCGGGGGATTTCCTTGCCTGTCTCTTTTGTTATGCTACAGCTGTCCTCCTTTCTTCACATGAATTTGCACCTTTGTGGACAGAGTAGTGCCATCTAGCTTGATCCATAGCAGTTTTTTCCCATGTGTCAGGGTTTATATTAAACGCTTTCAAGAATGTTTTGAGAATGTCTTTGAAGTGTTTCTTTTGACCTCCATGGGAACGCTTTCCTTATTGCAGCTTACTATAGAAGAGTCTCTTACGTAGCCGGTTGCCTGGCATGTGAGCTACATGACCTGCCCATCGAAGCTGAGACAGCATCAGGGTGGTGTGGATGCTCAACAGGCTTGCTTGGTCGAGCACCCCAGTGTCTGGGAATTTGTCTTGCCATTTCATGTTTAACATTCTCCTGAGGCAGGTTGTGTGGAAGTGCTTCAGATTCTTGGCATGCTGTTGGTACACTGTCCATGTTTTACATGCATAGAGGAGTGTGGGGAGAACAACTGCTCTGTACACTTTCAGCTTGATATCAAGACTGATGCCTCTTCTATTCTAATCTGACATTTTCAAGAAACCACCTACTAAGCACCCCTAATGACAGCTTTAATTTTTTTAGTCATGAAGCCAGCATGAGTGAGCCACCTTCACCCTCCCCTCCCAAGTGGATGCTTCAGCATCCATACAGTAACAGTTCCCTTGAACTTGCTGGTGCTGACGACCTTGACATGAGGTTGTTATGGTAACAGATGTGGATATGAAGTTGAGGCTGAAGTTACCATGATTGCAGGGCATAAAGGGCCACAGATTTTGAGACTTTATATGCAGATCAAATTTATGATGAAGATGATTCTATGGCTTTCCATTCTGGTCAAAGATCGCCTGATACATGACAGGGCTAACTGTAGTGGATGCATTCTGATGAATTACAGCCTGGTGTCATAGTCCTACATTTTATGTTTGTGGTAAATGCCAGGCTAAAATCATCAGTGCAGACAAACAAGACTGTAAGTAAGTGATCCAAAGAAAGACATCTGGCAAGAGGAATGGAACTCGCAGATGGATAATGAACTATTCAAAATCTGTCCAAACCTGAAAGAGTTTTTACCGTGTTCCTGAGGTGGCTGTAAAGAAGAAACAGTCTTGTGCCATTTGCATACAGGCCACACATGAAGAAGCTCCACGGTGCATTCCATGTCATGTGCCACTCACAGTGGAAGATTTTCTTATAGAGTGTTGGGACTCGCGTGATGCGAGACAAAGATTTTACAGCAGACTTCATGAAAACCTTGTTTAGAGGTGTTCTGCCCAGTGTGATCCTTGAATTTCAGAAAGAAACTAACATATTTTATCTGATCTAAGATTTTACAGAGGAAAGATATTTTTACAAAATTTCTGGTGTGTTCTTAGAATGTTATTTTATAGGGTTGTGTGAATAAGGTTTTTTTTTAATGACTTGTGAGTTGACTTTGACGCTGTGACAGCCCTGATATGGCCCTTTGCAGTTGGCTGGGCTATAAGCAACATTACCTTAGCTTACCTAACCATCCCAGCATCAGCTGGGTCAGAGACTTAAAGACATCAGCAGTGTTGGTCAAGCTACATTCGCAGAGATACATCCATTAACTCACCGAACCTTGAACAGTGCCATGTACCTATGCTCAGATGACAGGTCTTGTGTGCTCAAACTAGTGTTACTCCAAAAGTATGCAAGTTGCAGCTTTCAAATCTGACATATCTCAGAATAAAAGTTTTGATCATAACATATTAAAGTTTTGAAGTCTACATCTTAGAACAACAGCATTGTTCATAAGATATAAGTTTTGAAGTCTTTGGACCAAAATTGAATCTACATTCAAACCAGCCGTTATTTAAACAGTAAGATAATGTTTGAGTATGTCAAAGCATACATTTGAATGCATCAAAGATCGTAAGTCCAAAGGCACATACTATGATTTGGAATTTTGATATGTTGCCAAACAATTAATTTTGTTACAAGGGTGTGGAGTTTTTCACGTCTTGATGGAATAGTTTTCCAGACACTTATAGTTTTAATGAAGAATGCAGGGTGTTCAGGGGATAATGAATATTTTTGTTAATCAAAGCACCAAAAGAAGAAAGCACATTGTATCACATGAAATTGTTATATCATGCTGTGCAGTCACTGATCAGTAGTTGTGCACTCCTTTTTTTTCTTCTTAAGCTTCTTGGCAAAATGATTTCGAGACAATAGAGCAGAAGTGAAGTATCCCTTCAAGGGAAAGTGGATGAAACTATGGGTCCGGTCCTCCCATTCAAGCCTGTCATATTCTTAAATGTGGGTAGAAGCTGGTGAGAGAAGAAATAATCCTACTAATGAAGGCCTTTGTCTCAAATACAGTTTCCTTGTACACCAGTCTGCAGTCCTAACCACTGCGCCATGGCTTCTGATGGGCATGGAAAACTTAACACAACTTTTTTCCCCCTTCTTCCCGATAATAAGAATGTGGCAAGGGTCATGTGCATTTTTTTTTTCTCCCATGGCACCATTTTATGGATGTAAGGAAATAATTTGTGTGTAGCAGTAATAGGTCAGTGAACTTTGGATTGTCAGCAATACTTGTAAGTGGATAAGATAAGATAGTGTTGCTTATAGCCCAGCCGACCGCAAGGGGCCACATCAGGGCTGTCACCACGTACTTGTAAGTGTGATATGTAAAGACATGCACGTATTTTGTTGCCAGATCATTCCAGATATGTCTCAAAGACAGCAGGGGACCCTACACATGGATGATGCTCATGCCTCACCTGTTGATGGACCAGAGTACCCGCGGAAAATATGTATGTAGGAGAGTAGAATATGTACTGCTTGGTTTATTCTGTTTTGTGATAAAGTGAAAGAGTACAGTCTGAATTCTGGAAGATCAGGCATGGTTTATATGTACATCTACAATAAAATACAGAGCTCAGCTTCTTGTTTTGAGTTAATGTGGCTTTTTTACCCATAGTACATGTCAGGATGAGCTACATGGTGCTGTCAAAAGAAGCAGTAGACTGATTTGATTCATTAAAAAATAGCAAAGAAAGAAACAGACCACACTATGTAAAAAAAACAAACAACAAACAAGCCAAAATGGGAAAAACAGCCCAAACAGTGTGCAAAAGTAATGGTTATTCAGTCTTCTTCTTCCTTCTTAATTCTTTGAGGAGACATAGAGGCACCACACTGAAGAACAGTTCACTAGGATCCTCCAGTTCTGTCAGGCATGTGCCAAGGCCTAGGTCTCAGCAAATGCTTTCTCTGTCCCATCCTGCCCAAAGTGAGAATGTAATGAGGTCTTTAACATATTGGGTGAGTGATTTTTGGATAAACGTGTGTGATCAATATCAAACACTGGTTTATATTGTTCCCATGCTAGAACTGGCGAAAAGGAAGGTTTAACTGCAATCTCTTTTTCACTTAATTTTGTCGAACTTAAGATGTCAGAAGCAAATGTATTCATGAATGTTAACGGTTGTATTGTTTTGGCTTTTTTTGGAAAATTTGTTTGTGAACTTAATGTAACTTTAGTTGCAGAAAAGGTGTTACAAACAGAAGCTTTTGCAATAAATTTTGTAGCCGAAAGTTTTCTCTGTTCATCAAGAGGTAAACAATACTTGCTTCTCTGTAGGTTCCTAAAGTTGATGCATGCGTGGGTACACCAAGAGCGAGTTTATATGCTTTACAATCTATACTTTGGAGTTTTTTTTTAACAAATGTTGTGGAACGCTGAAGAAAACTTCTTGGGCATAGGTCAGCCTTGAACGCACAAGAGTTGTTGCAGGAGATATAAGTGCCTTAGTGTCTTGTGCCCAGTGTTGTTTAGTTATGACTTTTAGAAAATTTAGACCTTTCCTAGCTTTATTTAAAGTGTGCTCTATGTGATAATTCCATGTGATAATTCCATGACAGTTTTGAAGACTAATATACACCTAGAAATTTAATGATTTGTGTGTATTTAATGACATTGCCATCTATAGTGAATTAAGGAAGCTGTTCTGGATCATAGCCTGAATTGAATAACATGATGTGTGTTTTTTCTAATGATAAGATTAGTCCGTTTTCTTTCATAAACTTTTGATTTCATTTAGTTGATGCTGGTATACATTTTTTGTATAGTTAAGACCTTGACCGGAGTTTTGCGTTTCATAGTTTCTTTCATCCAGAAACAAATATCATCAGCATATTGAACTAAAGCCCCATGTTTAGATAGATCTCTTGGTAGATCTGATAACATAATATTAAATAGAATAGGTGAAATAACTGATCCTTGTGGAAGACCCATGTGTAGCTGTATAGGAATTGAAGATGTGTTTCCTACTCTTACCTGTAGAAATCTATTTGATAAAAAAACTAGCAATATAATAATGCATATTACTGGTTATACCGATAGTTTTAAGCTTATTAAGAAGCTGAGCGTGCCATACCTGGTGGTAAGCTTTTCTGATGTCAAAGAACATTGTTAGGATGTTCTTTCGCCTTGCGAACTGTTGTTTTACTTGTGTAGTCAGTTTGACCAAATGGTCCGTGGTGGATCTACCTTTTCGAAAGCCAGTTTGATTGATAGGAATTATATTATGTTTTTCACAAAAATGGACTAATCTATTTAATATGATTTTTGCCATTAGTTTACACGTATGGGCTGTGAAAGCAGTTGTACGATAGCTGCTTTTGTCTGCTTTGGGTTTGCCTGATTTGTGAATTGGAACAATGATTGAGTGTTTCCAAATGAGAGGAATATCGCCTCTTGACCAGCATTTCTGCGGAAAGAATATGTGTGTGTGTGTGTGTGTGTGTGTGTGTGTGTGTGTGTGTGTGTTTGTGTGTGTGTGTTTCTGTCTTTCTCTCCATCTCTCTCCCTTTACAGTTCGGAGTTCCATAGAGGATTGTTTTAGCAAGGACGTTGGATTTTGGCCCTACCAGTGCAGTATTTTTTTCTTTTCTGACTGATGCCAATAGGTCTTGAACGGTCCTGAGTGCCACCTAATGGTTTGATGCACCTGTTCATTGGTGATGTGATCAGTGAATCAAACATGCAGTATCTTGCTGTTAAATTTTATTTCCATAGGTTGGATTCTGCCTTCCAGATCCGCTGTGAGGATCCTTGTCTCGCATGCAAGCAGGAAGATGGAATATACCAGTGCACTCAAGATCTTTTGTTTTATGGAGATGTTCTCGTTCTTCCACACAGATTTTAATCTGGACAGTGCTGTGGTTGTCTTGGCTGCCCTTGAGAGGATTTCTTGTTTGGATCCCATAGTGCTAATGATGGATCTCAGTGAGTGAATTGTTGAACAGACTGTAGCTCTGACTGTTGACAGTTATATCCGTATCGAGGGTGGTGTTGTGGCTGGCTATCAGCTTCTTCTTCCAGGTGCAGATTTCCTTGCCGTATCCAGAAACTGTATGCTGAAGTGACCAGTGCTGCGCTAATATAGGTTGCATTCAAGTTTCTAATATAGGTTTTATTCAAGTTTGGCGCGTTCATGTTTACTGCCTGCTAGGTCATTGATGTCGTCTGCAAATTGCAGATGTATGATGGCTCTTCCTCTACCTCTGACTGTACTGACATGATCTTCAAGAGCATCAGTCATGATGTGTTCCAGTAACCAGCTGCCGTGGTGAAGTGGTTAGCATCGCGGACTCCCGGCTGGGAGGTTGTGGGTTCGAATCCCATCAGAGTCATGTGGGTTTTTCTGCCCTGACCGGCTCCTACCCAGAGTTGAGTTTGCTGCGGACTCAGTTGGGAAGACTGGGACCACACAGTCGAGTTTCATCCACTTAATGGATGCGTTGCTGAGAGTGTTGCTCAAATTTCCTGCCCAACACTGCAGGTGCCTGTATCTCTCGGGCCTGGTTGACGCCGGGATATATTATGAAAGGAAGCGTAGAGTACAGCCGTCATGTAGTCTCAGACCGAAATGGAAATCCGTAGCATCATCTGAATCATCCTCATTCTCATCGATCAGCATTTAAAAAAAAAAAAAAAAAAAAAAAAAAAAAAATTGTGTTCCAGTAATAAATTGAAAAGTGTAGGAGATGGAAGGCAGCCCTGACAAACTCCAACTGAAGTAAAGAACTATCCTCCAACTGCAACCTATATTAGCGCAGCACTGGTCGCTTCAGAGTACAGTTTCTGGATCGTGTTGATGGGAATTTGACTAGACATGATAAATAATGTATGGAAGCTCTGCCTCATGATTGCTTCATTTCTGTTTAGCTGCTGATGGACGATGGAAAAAACACCGAAGGATGGATGACAAAGTTCAGGTATTTACTGTCTTTTTTTTTGAGAGAGAGAGAGAGAGAGAGAGAGAGAGAGAGAGAGAGAGAGAGAGAGAGAGAGAGATGATGATGATGATGATCTTTATTTCCAAGGGTAACAGATAAGCAAACACATACTTTTTTCCATCTGGCCCTTGCCCAGTTAAGGGACTAAGTATGACTAGCAACTAAGACTTAATAAACTTTCAACAAACACATACATCTTCACAACATTAAAAAGTTCATCCATTAATATATAAGGTGTAGATGACTTTAAAGGGGAAACAAGAACAAAGAAATTGATTACAAAGAAGAAAAAGGATCAGCACACACAGATATAGAATAAGCGATCCTCCTTTCGAAGTGGGGGGGGGGGGGGGGGGGGGAGGGAGGGGGGAGAGTGAGTTACATTCCTTTTGTAAAATAGTAACATACAACGAACTGCTAAGGATGATAATTAGACAACTACAATGCATCCATAATATCAACATTTTTTCTTTCTTTTACATTTACATGATGTGGTTACAAGGAACGAACAGTATTACAATCAGTTATTAGTAAGCGACAATGAATTCATAGCATCAATAATCATAACACTTATTTTAGGTAGCGGCAGGTAAAATTTTTAAAGGGAGAAATAACTTCATTTTTTTAATATTCTTATACAACTTAAAAAAATACTAACATTTCACAAAAAAAAAGTAAGTGAATATCTTCTTTGAGTCCGGAGTTATAGCCGTTTAAAGATAGGGGGTGGCGAAAATGATCCGGAAAGTAAAATATGGCCCATTTTTAGCCACTCCAAAATAATAATTTGCTTTCACTGCCAAATCTAGTCTTAATAGGGCAGCATTTCCAATACGAGGAAAAGCTATGTTCCAAATTTCAAGCAAAATTTCCTTTATTTAAAAAAGTATGTAAGAGTCAAAGTTGGAAAAAATCACGATTTGAAAATGGTCAAAATTGGACCGAGAGCCATATTGAGGGCACTACAATTTCAGAACAATACCATTGAAGAGTGTCAGTATCTGCAGTTTGACTTCCCCTATATATGTAGTTATGCATTGATTTTTTTCTCACTGATCTGAATTTATTTTCATGGTAAAACCAGCCTTCAAACTTCAGAGAAAAGCAAATCTGTCAGTTGCGGACATGATCAGCATCATATGCACCAACAAGGTTAGAAAAAACATCATAACTTTTAACTGTGTGACAGATTTCAATTGAATTTTTGGCACATGGAAGACAGAGTAATGCTTCTTATTTTTCATAAGTGTACAGACTACAGTCCATATTATGGAATATGATAATTTTATACATTTTTTTTTTACTGAACATTTTGATGTGCGACATGTTTACATCATGCATTTGATGCACTGCGTTGTCCATAGCTCACCAACTATTACAGTACAAGAACAGTCCTAACTATGCTTTGGCACAGAATGCTTTATATTCCATTTTAATGTTTTTCTCATTGATCCAAAGATATTTTCATGTAAAAAATAGCTTTCAAATTTCAATAAAACCCAGTTTACTGGTGCAGACATGGGCAACATGGAATACCTAAACATGTTAGAAAAAAAAATCTTTTAAACCATTTGATTGATTCAAGTGAGATTTGGATACATGCAAGATGGTGCAATTCTTGTTAATATTTCAAAATGCAAAACGTTAAGAGAATGTCATGATATCTGTCTCTCTCTCTCTCTCTCTCTCTGTCTCTGTCTCTTTCTTTATATATATATATATATATATTTACATATATCTGTGTGTGTGTGTGTGTGTGTGTGTGTGTGTGTGTGTGTGTGTGTGTGTGTTGTTTTGGGGTAGGATGGAGGTTGGGGTCACAGAACACTTCAATGTGTTGAATGTTGTCAGTAACGCACTAGCAACAGTATCAACTCTAACTATGTTGTAACAGAAAGAGTGATGTCCAAATACACAATCACACATCCCTTCTTTTGAACATTTCAGAGTTGTGATTTTCCTAACAGCAGTTTGCTATCTGGAAGACTTTGTAATTATCAGCAAATATATCATCTTCTGAAATAATAAACATGAATAACAAATAACTAAGATATGCAGAATTCATGAACAAATGAGTGCGCTTATACAAAGCTGATCTGTATTGAAAACTTGTTTGTTCTGTTTGTTCACATGCACACACACAACCCTGACAGCTTCTTTTGTGTGTACTCAAACACAGATCTAAAATCCGAGTCACAGCTCACAATGAAATCTTGCACTGACACACACACACACACACATTGAAAGCTTAAGGCTTCTTTTTCTTTTCTTTCTTTCTTTTTTTGTGCTTTCTTTCTTTGTTTCTTTTCTTCCTTTTCTTTTTTTTTCTTCTTATGTCTCCTATTTATACCATGTGCATAAAACTGCTGAATATTAAAACTCAATCTGCATGTGTATGTGTGTGTGTGTGTGTGTGTGTGTGTGTGTGTGTGTGTGTGTGCGTGTTTGACGCTTTATATGCGTGTGTGTGTGGAGTGGAAAGCATAATTTCAATAAATTTAATTTAATAAAAGACCAAGCAAAAATGTTCATTCGCATTTTTCATAATTGACAGGTAAGACAGGAATGCTGCATATATTTGTAGACAGCATGACAGAGGGCTGGTCTACGCATGCATAGTTCAAGGGAAGCAACCATAAATTTAGTCCAGATAAGTTTTCTTTTGGAGAGTTGTCCCCCTTGAAGGGGAATTGAAGCTAAGCGTGCATGTATCCAAATCTCACTTGAAGGTTGTGGAATTGAAGCTAATGAATTTTGATTTTGTTCTAGCTTACTATTCTTATTCTTTGTATATAAAAATCTTGTGGGGAAAGTTACTAGAAGTAAGTATTTTTTGAGTTTGAAATGAATTAATTTAGGGAAAGAATAACCAAGTTCCCCAACCTACTTCCTGTTTCTTGAGAAGTTCTACAACCTAATTAAGACTCAGGCAGACCACATCGCCTTGCAAGATGACTTGAAAAAACTAGAAACCTGGGCTAGAGAATGGGGCATGAGATTCAATGCCAAGAAATGTTACATCATGAGTGTACGACACAGATCACCTTTCTTCTACCAGCTGGACAACCACATCCTACAGCAAGTGGACTCTTACCCCTATCTTGGAGTTGAAATAAGCGAAAACCTGTCTTGGTCTGCTCACATAGACAAGATTGCCAAGAAAGCAAGCGCCAGCCTGGGTATGCTTCGTAGGAACCTACGCTTTTGTTCTGAAGCCTGCCGCAAAACAGCGTATGTCTCCCTTGTCAGGTCCCTTCTAGAGTACAGCTCCACTGTCTGGGACCCATATATGCAAGGAGAAATTGATAGGATAGAAGGCATCCAATGCAGAGCAGCCAGATAATAAAGCGAGATTACTGGTCCTGAAACCCAGGCTGTGTCACAGCTATGCTACAGGACATTGGCTTCCCTTCTCTGCACGAAAGAAGACAACACCGGCTCACCTTCTTATTTAAGATAATCGAAGGACATCTTCCTGGCATAGAGGCGGATAAATACCTGACGCCTGTCCAAAACAAAAGACTTATAAGACCCACAAGAGCGAAAAATCAAGAAAGGAAGAACATAGTGGAGCAATACGCAAGGAACCACCAGCGCTGCTTCAACATCCAGCATACTACAACACTTGTCTTCAAGAACAGCTTTTTCCCACGAACCATCGGGGAATGGAACAGTTTAGACAATAGTGTTGTTTCTGCAGCGACTGTGGAGGAATTGAAGAACCTCCTCCAACAGCCCCCCAAAGAGAAGTAAACAAACACCTCCCAGCCCCCCCTCCCCCCACCTCCCCCCTCACTCCCTTCCCTTCCTCCCTTTTCCACGACTGCTGCAGAGGCTTGGCATCATGCCAGTGCACGCTGAACGTGGGCTGGCTGGTCAGACCATCAAACATGTAGATTTTTTTTTTCTTTTGTTTTTGTTTTTTGTGCTCTCCCCAAGTTCTTCCGTCGATGTTATGCCACAGTGTGGCCCTATCGACTATAGATCAAGATCAAATCAAGATCAAGATGACCTACTTCCTGTTCCTTGACATAGAAAGCACCTTTGCTTTTTGACTCACTGAAGGGAGAAGGAAACACCTTGTCTATTTAGAAGCACAAACAAAATTGGCAAAGCGGTCCTTTAATTCAAAGTTAGTAAGCTATAGTAAGATTGTAAGTAAATTAGGCTAAAAAGTAAGCCTGTCTATTGTTACTGATCCTATTATGACTTGGACTAGTCTAGATACTGGTCCAAGATGGTATGATGAACCGGTTGGGCTTAATATGTGCTTTTGGTAGACATCTTGAAATTGGGGATCCTGGCCATTCTACAGGATATTCAGTAGGCTGTCTTGTTTGAAAGAGTATCTAGGCATGTTAAAGAAATTAATAGACTTACTTTCTCTGTCATACTTATTCATTTCTCTGGTGCTCTCCCTTCTCAAATTGAACAAAGCTAAGAGACTAATCTTAGTGGTCAAAATTTCTTTCTCACTTTTTATTTCTCTTAGTCTATATCTTTTTTCTTTCACCTTTTTTTTTTTTTTAAGGGTCCTTGCTAATAATGTGTGCCTAGGGCTAGGGTTCATAATTTAGCCCAATACTCCTGACACTAAATTATTAGACTAATAGAAGATTGTACAGTTTAGGCCTAGTTCCAGTGGAAAAACCTTTTTGTTCCTTTGTTCTTATGAAATGACCCTTGCAACTAAGAAGAAGAGAGTTGCTTAGCATGGTTAGCTTGTATTGTGCTGCTACATTTGAGCCACAGCAGCTTTTTTCAGTGCTAGAAGTTTGGGGAGACAAATTGTTGTTGCACTGATGTAGGAATATTTTTAAGATGTTTGTTGCTTATTTCTGTGCAAGGGCTTGAATGTTCATGTATGGAAGAGTGTGTGAAAGGCACAATATTTCCATACTAGCGTGGTTAAGATTGCCGATTGGCTGGGCATAGTATTGTGATGATGTGAATGTAATCAGTCTGAGACGGTTATTATTTACTGGGGTGTAGGCTATCACCCTAGGGTTTTTTGACAATTATCCACTAAGGTCATTTTCTAAGAGTGTCCAGCGAAATGGTTTGATATGTTAAAAACTGGAATTGTGCCCAAGAAGTTTTGATTATTTGATAACCTGGCAGTCACAAACCCATATACGGCAGATGGATAATTATGGTCCATTAGTATAACATGCTGGAGTATTTGTCGTGTGTGGCAAGATTGATGTGTTCTTATTGATGTGTCTTTTTTATGTTCAGCAGTGTTGCTCTTGTATGTAGTTTTTTTGTTTTTTAATAGTAGATTTCTTCACCATAGAAGGCTAATGTATTGTGTTATGTGTTATTCCCAGGGGCCGTCTTTCTTCGACTTATCGTTTTTGCCACACTTTTATTTTCCTCCTTACCCTCGCCTCCCTCCAACCTTGCCCAGTTACCCTCCTTAACCTTGCACCCAAAGTTGTCCCTGGTCTAGCTCGCAAATTCCACATTCTGCTGCCCTGTCTGAATATACCTGCGGCACCTTAGAGATGGGATGATACTTGTGTTGGTCTGAACTCTTTCTGATGATTTATTTAGTGTTGATGTTAACCTTAATCTCGATTTTGAAAATCGTTTGACTCGAAATCAATGTTGTGTTCTGGTTAGATAAACCAGTGGTTGATTGTTGAATTCAAATTGTTCAGTGAGACAAATTAAAACAGTGATATAAAATTGTAAGCCACTTGTTTCGTCTGAGTAAGCAAGAGCCTTCCTCGGCCCCTCCCTGTAGACAGAGTCAGAGTGATTTCCCTGTTCTCTATCTTTTTGTTCTTGTTTTTCTCTCCCCCCCTCTCTCTCTCTCTCTCCCTCTCTCTCTCTCTCATCTTGCTTCTGCTCTCAAAGTTGGGGATTAGTTTTGTCTGTCTGTCTGTCTTCATATTGAAAAGTAGGTAACAATTATTTGTAGCAGTGAAAACAAATTTCCATCTAATTCCTTCAAACATTTTCAGATATGCTTTTACTATGTTCTGTTTTTTTTTTTTTTTTTTTTTTTCATTTTATTTCTCTTATACCTATGTTATATGTCAAATTATGCATTGTAATGGTCTCCTTCTCTGAGCAGACGATCTTCTGATAAGACATTTTAGAGTGACTTCCCTTGGCGTAACTTTGTTCACAAAGAAAATATTATTTTAAAATATAAAAAGGCATATTATATTTGCGAAACTTAAAAACTGTAAGTTTTGTTCTGTCACAAAATCAGTCTATGTATCAATTTGTGGGTAACAAAACTAGATTTTGTTAAATAGAACACATCGCAAGAGACCTCTTCAGTCATGGCCAAATCTGCCGACTGGGAATCATTTGATACGATTGGTGATGAAATTAAGGACTTTATACTGACTAGAACTACTTATTTTTGTTTCTTACATGAAGAATTGGTACTCAACATGCATAATCATAAGTTTTATGGAATAACTCGCATAGAAAAATTGGAATTCTGTAAATATTGAGCGTCCCGTTGTCAACCTCAGCGACAGACATTGTACGAGTTTGACTTTCTCAAGTGACCAATTGGCGCCTCGCTTTTCAGTGTGAAGGGAAAATCCATGAGTTTCGTACAAGCATCATTTGGATGTGCGTGTGCATGTTCGCACGCATGTGTGCGTATGTGCGTGCGCGCGCATGTGTGTGTGTGTGTAGTGTGTGTGTGTGTGTGTGTGTGTGTGTGTGTGTGTGTGTGTGTGTGTGTGTGAGAGAGAGAGAGAGAGAGAGAGAGAAATGCCATTATAATTTATCTTCCCCCTCCCCCCATCTTTTTTTTTCTTGAACCATTCATGCACTACCCAAGACTTTGATTATTAATTAAGTGACAGTCCATCAATATGCAGCCGTAATTAACGAAGAGAGAGAGAGTGTTAGTTGAAAAAAAAAAGCTAAGGAAAAAAAGAGCCATGGAATTGGTTGCTGTGGTGCTGTGGTTTACTTCTTAGACTGAAAACTAGGTGCTCCTGGGTTCAAACCTTGTCAGAATAATAACTTTCTTTGTTTCCTTGTTTGTTTCATCCACATGTGTCTCTTGCCCAGGATTGGGTGTACTGTAAATGCAAGTAGGAAAATTGGGATCACACAGTTGAGTCTTGAGACTTTTATTTCATGGATACGTCTCTGAGAGTGTTCCTGCCTGATTCTAGAAAACATCCTTATCTTTGATGCTTGGCTGATACCAGGATAACATGCAGCACAAAAGAGGAGGGAGCACAGCCTTGTCAGGAAATCTTAAACCTGAAATAGAACTCCATAGCGCAGTCATCATTCTTGTCGTCTTTGTTGATCATCTTGAAAGCAGAAATTGTCTTTGCTTATGTGGTAAGGTTGCCTGGTTTCCTGATGACCTCAGTTTCAGCTTCCTATCCAGATTCCTGCTTGTGATGAGTTTACTGTCAGTATTTGATGTCAGCAGATCTGTAAGAGGGACATGGTAGGGGTCTTCACTTTGCAGGAGAGAAAGATTCTTTGTGGCTCATGACTTGGCAGTGACTGTCTTCAGTTTGGTTCTGTGTAGACATGAACAGGAATCCCCCAGGAGATGGAATGTCATCTTTCAGTCTGGCAGACAAGAAGACAGGCAGATCATTTACCAGAATGTGAGAGTAGACACTTGTCTATGAGGGTTGCCATTGCTGTGGTGTTAGCAGAAAGAATAACACCCACAAATGCATGCATGTGCGTGTGCACTCACACACACACACACACACACACACACACTCACACACACACACACACGCGCGCACAGACACACTACGGACTGAAACCAGCTAACCTTTGGTTAGTTATATAGACATACAAAAATGTTTTAACAGTTTGTCAGCAATACTAAAAAAGAAAAGTCACACACACACACACACACACACACACACACACACACACACACACACACACACACACTACGGACTGAAACCAGCTTGTCATTGGATTAACCTTTGGTTAGTTATATAGACATACAAAAATGTTTTAACAGTTTGTCAACAATACTAAAAAAGAAAAGTCACACACACACACACACACACACACACACACACACACACACACACACACACACGTACACACACAGAGGCATACACATACACACGTACACACACACACACACACACACACATGGAGGAAGAGAGGGAGGGAGAGAGAAAAGGAGTAAAATCATTCAAGTAAAAAGTCAGGAAAAGACACTCTCCCCTTCTTTCCATTGTTTCATTGTTGTCCACTATCTTCCCATCTTCGCTCCCCCTTGCCCAGCGCATAGCTTCCCTCCACCTCTCTCTCTCCCTTCCCCTCCTAACAGAGTGCTGTCCTCCCTGCTGCTATCCTTCCTTTCATTCAGTCTTTTCAAGGGCAACACCTCGACATATCAAAGCATTTACCATGTACATAAAAAGAAGAAGAAGACATTCATACATGGAATATTTATACACGCATGCGCAAACACACACACACACACACACATGCACACACACACAGACACAGACAGACAGACACACACACACTCGCATACATTTACTCACATGCATTCATACGCAAGTGCGCACACACATACGCATACATACACACACACACACACACACACACACACAACACACACACACACACAGGCAGGCACACACACACGCACTTGCGCGCACACACACACACACACACACACACACACACACACACACACACATACTATGGGTCCAAATATACTAGTGTGCATCAAGATCAGTTCTGCATGGTCTCATTTATAAGCAGTACATGGGAGAACAGCGATCATTAGGTTATGGAACAGGTTGACATATTACTCTTAAGAGTCGATCAGCTTTGGGTGTGTGTGACAGGGATGAAGAGAAGGTAGGGGGAAAGGAAGGAAATGGGAGGGGGAATGAATTGAAGCCTTGCTCTACATGCAAATTAGACATCAAAACATACTGATCTATTTAAGATAAACTTGTAAATGTTTACAACATAAAAACTATTTGGGGGAGGAGGGAGGGGGGGAGGGTTAAAAATATTTTCAAAGTGGATGACATTGAATAAGAAAAAATGGCCAGAAGTGCCAGGCTCCATCCAGCCTCATAACTGGGATTGAACACATTAGACATTGTCATGGGAAGATTAAAAGACTTGATCTTCTCATAAAGAGACTGAAAGTAAGCTCTTGTACTAGTTGAGTCAAATGAAACATGAGAAATATCAAGAATGTCACCTACATGAACACGGCAGGTGCCAGTTTAAAACATCTGCCTGGCCATCCGTAAACTGCAGTTTAAGCCTAAGATTACTGTTCGGGATAGGAATAGGCCACAAGGGGATTAGAACATTTACCTGTTGAATTAATCATATCCCATCTGGGCTTCTGATTTGAATGTTTAAGGTTTTTTTTTCTGTTTCATATTCCAGACTGAACTTGTGAGAATATGAATAGCTGCAGATGAAGAAAGAAGGACGTCTCAGATCAAAACATCAGATGTGTTTTTTTACAGCTTTTTTTGCATGAAATTAAGTTATTGCCACATAAACTGGAGCGCCCAGCAACCCATTAAAAAATGTTATACTGGTGCCTCTGTCTGCTGATGGATTAAAAATGAAATCTCACGTACCATGCCTGAACAACTAGATTTCGATTGATGATGTAGCCAGAAGTGCTGATTTTGAATCCAATAATAAAAATATTTTTTCGAGAAAACAGGCATGTCAAAAATGAAATCTGACAGTTGTTTTCAAAATGGCAACTTTCCGCACCATAAATAGAGAGCATACGTTTGTAACATGGAATTTCTTTTTAACATTAAGCAGTGATATTACAAAAGCAGCTCCAATGTCAAAAGTATCTAAAACAGAACCATCCATGAAAACATGTAAACAGGAACCGTGTTTGCTATCCATCAGGTCCTTTGCATAGGATTACAGTGACAAAGGATTGTCATTTTTACAGAGATATCCGTAAGAGTAGATGATTTTAATCTGCTCTGCCAACCATAAAGATGTGAACAGTCTGGAAGAGACAAAAGTTGATTGCAGGATTCGTGGTGAAAATGAAAAAAATAATAAAGTTTATAAAAACCTTTTGGTGGTAGTTGAATCCTTTGGAGAGTGGAGACTGACGTTTCAAGCCATAGGCCCGTTGTCAAAGTGAAGAGAAGAGGACAGTGTAGACAGGAAAGCCCATGTGAGAATTGGGTGAGAACATCTCATTTAATTATTAAGTTGGACCAAAATACACTCACCGATCACTGTTCAGGTGTATTGAGCACACACAGACACACACCACAGTTCACACAAAGACACCAACACACACACCCACACAACCCCCCCACCTCCCCCCCTGCCCCCCCCCCCCCCCACACACACACACACAAAAGAGAGGAGGGGAATAAATGGAAATATTCACTATTTAGCCTACTGAAAGAAAAAGAAACAGGGGCTAAAGAGGGACAGGGCAGAGAGATTAAGGCAGAAGGGCCCTGGCTCAGCTAGACGTCAGTGACTCTGATGTTCATCCCAGCTGGCTGTGTGGTGCCCAAGCAGCTGATGACAAGGCTCTCCATGTGCTTTCTGTACACACGGTCTCTGGGGTTCTGCCACACTGCTGATATCTTTGCATGACTGAAGCTGTGATACGGACCAACAAAATGTTGGCCGACTGGGGGGTTGTGGCCCAGCTTCATCGACCTCAGGTGCTCTGAAAAGTGGTCGGCCAATGAGCGGTAGGTCTCCCCAATATACAGCTTGGGGCAGAGGGTGCAGGTCAAGACGTACACTAAGTCCCTAGACTGGCAGTTGAAACTGGACCTCACAGTGAATGTGCCAGTGGGTCCCACGACTGTAGTTGAAGCGTCTATGAATGGGCACGTCTTGCATTTTTTGTCCCCACAAGGTCTGCACCCTGGTGAGGTTGACTGGGTGGCCTGCGGTCTAAGCTTGGCCCTCACAAGCATGTCTCGCAGGTTCTTGTCCCTCTGAAAAGCAATCAGCGGTGGCTTAGAAAAGATTTGTTTGAGGTCTGGATCTTGCTGGAGGAGACTAAAGTTTTCACGCAGGATGCTGCAGACTGGTAGGTTGTGACGATAGTATGGGATGACTACCACAGCGTGATCCTCATCCTCTCCCATTTCTTTTGGGCTCAGGGCTTCTGTGCGGCTGGTAGAGTGTGCACGCTCAAGTGCTGTCTGCACAATATCCTCTGGGTACTGGCGGGCTATGAAGAAGGTGGACATCCCCTGAGCCTCATTCTCAAAGTCCTGCTCTCTACTGCAAATGTGTCTGAGCCTTTGGAACTGAGAGTGTGGTATGCTGTTTCTGGTGGAGCAGCAATACCATCAAGAGATAAGTTACGGTTCTGAAACAATGGGGACAGATAATCAGCCAAGGACATGTACTCCGCTTAGAAAGGAATCTGTCTAGAATCGTGGGTACTCCGATCCTGTTCAGGCATCACTGAATTTGGGATGTTTCTTGCTCTGACTGTGAAATTACAGGTGGAGATTAAGCTGTGTGCATTTAAGGGTAACAAAGCAGCCTCTTTGTCTGACAAATCAGTTGAAATCCATCGGGGAAGTCCTGGTGTAATTTTAAAGGTTAGTGAGTCAGTATAGGGTAGTTTATATAAATCTATCTTAGATGCTGTAAAACAAGTCTTGGCCATAGGACAAAATTGAGTGAAGTAGCCCTGAAGTAACATGGACAAGATTAGACCCCTAGTTAATCAGAGATATGCCAGAAAGTGTACATAGCAATGCAATGTTTCTCCCTAGCATTTTCTACAAGGTAATTAATATGCTGACCTCCACAAAGTTAATGATGGGAGATAACACTGAGAAACGTAACTTGCTTACTTGGGGATATCCAAAAGTATTGGTAACCTTTATTGTGATAGCTTCTCTGCATTGAGACACAATAGTTTACTCATGGAAAAGGGGGCTGGGGTGGGCTGGGGGTAATGGACTTTTTTTTCTGTTATTGGTGTTGAAAATATCACAGAATTATGGATGGGTCTCCATTTGATGCTGAGGGGAAGATTAACACAATAACTGAATTACACTTAGAGTCCCATTCAGGGACGTTGACAGGTGATTCAAATGGCTTTGATTTCAGGACAGCCCTTTATGGTCCAGATACGTTGCTAGTGAAAGGCCTATTATTTAGGTTCTAACAACCTCTGCTCAGCATCCATTCTGTCTCCATTTTCCCCACCCACCCGCTCTTGTCATGTCATTTTTTTTGTATCAATAAATTTTGTCATTTTTTTATGAGAAATTGGTAGCCTGCACTTATTTATTCACCATTTGTCAGTGTACACACACACACACACACACACACACACACACACACACACACACACACACACACACACACACACACGCACAGAGAAGAATCATATACAATTGTGCATGTGTTCTTTTCGTACAGAAAATGAAATTTATCGCTGATTTGATCTTTTTTTTACAGGTTGCTGAAGACCATAAACTTGATCAAGATTTCTCTGGAACAAGATCACCTCCTAGCAGAAGACGTGGCTGGTCAAAAGAGCTTGATGTTTTGGAATACAAAGCACTGCAGTTTTTGCTGGGAGAGACATTTGACAGCAACTTTAGGTCATCACAGATAACTAGAGACAGGATTTGCATTATGGCAAAGTCGGTGAGGCCTCCTGATGAGATAATCAAAAAGATGGAAGCTCTCCGACGAGAAGACCTGCCTGTTGATCCTGAAAGCTGTGCCGTGACATTTGACACCAAGTCGGAGGGCATTGAAGCCTACATTGAAGCCATACCTCGTCAAGGCAGAGTAGCTGTGTTCTGCTTTGATTATGAGACACAGGCTAAAGCAAAGCACTTTGTCAAAGTGAAGACTGGTCAAATCAGGACTGTGCACAGAAACAGAGGAAGAGTTGATGATAGGAGAGATTCCAGACAGATGGTGGAGAAAGCTGCAGAAACTCAACAGACCAGGCATCAGCTGCTGATGTCACTGGATCTGACTACAATTACTGGCGGGATCAAAGTGTCAGTGTACAAGACGGACATCACCAAGCTGCCTGTGGACGCCATAGTCAATGCTGCCAATGAGCATCTTTCTCATGGAGGTGGTGTGGCCAATGCCATTGCTCGTGCCGGCGGCTTCGCATTGCAGTTTGAGGGAGATGAGTATGTCAAAAAGCACGGCCCTCTGAAAGTGACCCAAGTTATAGTCACCACAGGAGGGGGTCTGCCCTGTCAGAAGGTGCTTCATGCTGTAGGACCCCGTTGGTCAGACTACAAAGACAAAGCACAGTGTTGTGAAAACCTGACCCGTACAGTGTTCAACTGTTTGGCATTGGCCTCTGAGAATGGACTGACATCCATTGCCATCTCGTCCATCAGCTCAGGTAAGCTTCAGTAGTAATGGATTAAGATGGTAGAGAAGAAAGACTTTTTCACTCAGGGGGAAATATTTGAAGAAGCAGACTGAAAGAGTTTCTTCTGTTCAGGCACGTGATGCAGTGATAGCGCTGTGGCTGTGTGAGCTGGGAGGTGGATAGTTGCGTTGCCATCAGTGGCATTGATTTCTGACATTAATGTTTTGGCCCTCCTTGGCAACTGTCATAAATAGAGTGTGCTGTAGGTTGAAATGGGAAGCTTGGAGCCGCTCATCCAAGTTTTATCCACTTGATGGATGTGTCTCTCAGAGGGTACTCAGAGGGTAGCTGAAATTTCCCGACCAGCATCAGGGGTCTTCAGCTTTTGGACCTGATGGACACCAGAATTTTATACCAGAGAAACCCTAGAGCATAGTCCTGTCATGTAGTGTCTGACCAGAATAGAACTTCATGACATTTTTTTTCTTTCTTTTTTTTGTTTGTTTTGCTGTCCCATCTTCTGTGCCATCTCAGTGGCAGTGCACCTATGCCGCTCATTCGAACCTTCTGTCCACAGCCACAGCCCAGCCTGGTCCGCCACAGCCCCGGCACCAGCAGTCCACATGGAGCAGTCGATATCAAGTTGTCAAGAGGCATCCAACCAAAGGAGACAGTGCACTGCTGTCGAGTCATTTTGGTGGTGTTCAGTGGCACCTGTTCTGATCTAACATACGCAGGATACTACCTACTAAGCCCCCTACTGACAACAATATTTGCTTAGTCGTGGAGCCGGTGTGAGTGAGCTGTCCCGCCGAAGGGCACCACCATGTCCGTCCAACGACAGCCCCCATGAACTTAGCGATAGCAGTGACCCTGACAGAATCAAACCAAGGCCACAGATGTGGAGAGGACATTGAAACTGAAGTCACCAAGAAAGCAGGGCATGGTGGACCACAGAATTTGAGACTTTCTTTTTGTAATGCTGATTGATGAGAATGAGGATGATGAAGAGAATGCTATGGATTTCCATTTCAGTCTGAGATTGCAGGACAGGGCTGTGCTCTATGCTTACTTTCATAATGTATCCTGGCGTCAACCAGGCCTGAGAGATACAGTGTTGGTCAGGAAATTTGAGCAACACTATTAGAGACGCATTCATTTAGTGGATTAAACTTGACTGTGTGGCCCCAGTGTTCCCATTTGAGCTGAGAGTAAACTCAACTCCGGGAAGGAGCCGGTCGGAGCAGAAAAATCCCAAATGGCTCTGGGAATCGAACCCATGGCCTCCTAGCCGTGACGCTAACCACTTTGCCACGGTGGCTGGTGGTATCATCTTCTTCATCCTGAGCCTCATTGAAAAACAGTTAAAAAAAAAAAAAAGTGTCAAACTGGCAGTTTTTAACTGACTGCTCTGTGAAGTATCGATGCATCACAGCTGGGGTGTGATTTGTAGGTTCCAGGCATGTTAGAAAGTTTCTCAATGAAAGATAACAGCAGACTGAACAGTGTGGCTCAGCGCTGCAAAGACTATTGCCACAAGGGACATACTGAGGCTCTTCCACACCCAAGATTTGATCTTTTTTTTTCACCTATTCCAGAATATTCACAGACATAAGTGTGATTAGTGCAAAAGCTCTTTTTACCGGTATAGAATGGTTTAGAATACTATTGAATTCAGCTGTAGCTGCTAGTGCTATTGCTGTAGAAGGGATTAGGATTAGCAGCTATGATGTCTAATCGTTGCTGTCAGTTTAACCATGCCTGGGTCACTCAGTTGTGCACAGTCATGCTAAATGTACTGTTCTCTAATGCTGTCATTTTTTGTACTCCCAGTTCTTATAGAACAGGGAGTACTTTAGAATGGGAACAAAGAAATGCTGTCTTTGTGTCTGTCTGTGTGTCTGTGGTCAAAATGTGTTCCACTCGCTCCAGACAAAACTACGGGGCCGATCTTTCTGAAAATTTGTAGGTATGTTCATTATGGGCCACGGATGATGCCCGATGTTTTAGTTTACCGCTATAGCCGTTACTAATGGCTGTAACGGCCTGTTACGGTTTTTCTTCTTTATGGAATATCTCAGAAAGTACTTGGCCAATTTATAAGTGGTTTGGATGATCTTGTGACAAATCGGAGCCTCTGTCCATATGTAAGTGATGTAATGCTGAAAATGGATTAAACAACTGTTAAAAACTGTTATTCTGCCGTTATTTCTTATATATAGGTGGATTTTAATGAAATTTGGTATATAGAAAGGTTATCACACACAAATGGCACTTCTACATAGTGTTTCAAAATTTGACCGTTAAAAACCGTTATTCTTGACATATTGTCCGATTAGGATGAAATTTGATATGTACACAGGCTTTAGCCCAGTGAGGACTGAAATACCGGTTTCAAAAGTGTACATCGGTTATATAACCGTTACACCATTATTTTGCCGTTATTTTTTTATATATTGGTGGGTTTTAATGAAATCTTGTATATAGAAAGGTTATCACACACAAATGGCACTTCCATGTAGTGTTTCAAAATCTGACCATTAAAATCTGACCGTTAAAAACCGTTATTCTTGACATATTGTCCGATTTGGATGAAATTTGGTATGTACACAGGTTTTAGCCCAGTGAGAACTAAAATACCAGTTTCAAAAGTGTGCATCGGTTAAATAACCGTTAAAACCGTTATTTTGCCTTTATTTCTTATCTCACAAAGCACTTGGCCAATTTATAAGCGGTTTGGAAAACTGGGAGTACGTTTATATGCTTCGCATCTTGTTTTTTGTTCAGTCACACTTGATACAACATGAAAAAATATGATAGAATTTGAAAAAAAAAAAATTTGTTATTGTTATTTTGGAGTACAGCACAAATAGTGCTTGCAAGAACTATAGCTATTGGCTTGAAATGGTGGGTTATAACACCCACCCATTCCCCATTGATCATTAAGGAAATGCAACAAAGTGTCTTCTTCAAAGGACAGATACTGATGGAAAAGTGGCCAAAAGAAATGGCTGAAAGGCACATCAGCTATTAAAAGGCTAAGCTAGAAAACCAGAAAAATTACCGGGAAAAAAAAAGTTGTATGATATTGGCAAAATACTTTTAAAACCCTGCTTGCTTGACGAAGCTCATTTTGATCTAATCAGTTGAGTTAATGAAAAGGATGCTTTCATAAGCAAAATTAAGGAATTTTTCATATTACTTAAGCATGTATGAAATATTTTGCTTTGAAAGGCCAGTGTCAGGAATTTCAGGAAGACAAAGCGTAGTTAATACAGTGCAGTGTAAGGCAATAGCACAACACACATCCTGGAGCATGTTATGATGCTAAACAAGTGATTTGAAAGTATGCTTTACTGTTGTCTGGATTGTTCATCCATGTGAAATTTTCATTTTGACCTAAGGTAACTGATGCTTACAATCCTTTACCTTGTATTGGGAATAAGTTAAAAAGAGGTCCTATACAGCAATGTTCTGTTTGGTCTGATTGCAGCAATATTTGGTGTTCCCCAAGAAATCTGTGCCAGATGTTACCTGGCTGCAGTGCAGCGATTTGATGATGCACATGGATCGCGCACGAGCCTCACACATGTCCACTTTGTTGATGTCAATGACACCATGATCTCTGTAATACAAAACACCTTCAAGAACTTGTGGAACACTAAACTTAGTCTTCTTCAGTTGGGATCTCAGTCTCTGTCTGCTGACATAGATGGCTCTTCAGCTGGCCGTGAGCAGAGAAGGCACCAGTACCACAGACCCGAGCCTACAAGTCCAGATGAGCTGTCTGCACTGCATGGCCCACCACAGGGTGGAGGTGACCAAAGAATGATGAA
This sequence comes from Conus canariensis, assembly GCA_033310375.1. Classification (NCBI taxonomy): domain Eukaryota; kingdom Metazoa; phylum Mollusca; class Gastropoda; order Neogastropoda; family Conidae; genus Conus; species Conus canariensis. Next base: position 62,821,548 of record CM065716.1, on the reverse strand, counting down.
CGTCCATGGAAAGCACCAGTTAAGGTCCAGGACAGAACAGTTTAACATTCAAGGGATCAGGGTCTTGTTCCAGCATGGAGATATCTTTGATACCAGCGCAGATGCTCTTGTTCTTTGGCAGATTCAGGACAGTTTTTTCCATGATACCTTATCAAAGAAATTCTTGTCCATCCACACTGACTTTCTTCCAAACTATGGGCAGTATCATCGAGGAGAGGTTGTCATCGCTCACTCAAGGAAGACTTTAGTGCTATTGCCTATTGTGGACAGATTTCACTCACGGAACCAGGAAGAAATCCGTAGTTCTTTACAGAAAGTCCTCCGGAGAGTAAATGAGAACAGAAGGAAGTCTGTTGCTATTCCAAGATACCCGTATGAAACGCAGAGTAAGATTTTTTGTTTTATTTTCATTTATCATCATGCATCTGTTACTCATTTCACAAGATTTGGGCAAAACGTATTAGTCTTCCTTTCTTAATGATGCCGCGCAGTCAGTAGAACATACCACAGTCCACTTGTGCTATGTGTGAATCAATCAAATAACAGAAGTAAATGAATATAAATCTTGCAACTACAAGTAAAGACAGCATGAAATTACGTCATGTTTCAAGGTACAATACACAAAGTAAATGTAACCACACTTAAAATTTCAAAATACAACGGAACATCACAAAATAAAGCAAGGAAAAAAAAAAACACTGAGAAACTTTCTTACTGTCTAACTAACTAGCAAACTGTCTTGCTGGTTTACTAACCGACAGTTAAACAGATAAATGAAGAAAATGAGTGTATTGGTAAGTTGACAACAAACAAGCAAACAAGCGAAACAAACCTCCAACAGAAGTGGGCAATGAATAAATAAATAAATAAGCTGATCGAAATGCATGAAACGCAGTCATGTACTTATGCATGCATACATTCGCCAATGCACACAGCGTGTCACATGACACGGAACTGCTCTGCGCAGCTATGTCTCTCTGTGCATAGCTGAGGAAACTGCTGACGGTTTTAGGAAGACCACATTGAACAGTGTGGCTTCATGCTGGAATCCATTTGATTCCAGTGGTATTGGCTCACTGTCAACTCCCCTATGGGCATGTGGGTTTGATTTGTGATTGCCCACATGGTTGGGGGTGGGGAGGTGTTGGGGAAAGGGTAATGGGAGCCTTTCATTCATTTCCTGGCCTTGTCAAGGGCAGAACGATGAAAGTTCATGGGTTTACATTTCATTGCTGTCTCCGCAACATGTGGATTGGCTCGTTCTTATTGCATCAGAGCTGTTCTCATAGCAGAGGGGTCGAATAGAAATTGTGATTTTGCTCCGACTGACAGGAGTTAAAGAGTGCAATAACTCTCTGACAGTCAAGGGGTTAATCTGTTTATAACAATCTTTTACTTAAATGTCTGAACAGTTTCTGAACTTCATATCTTGTAATGTTTCTCCTTTCTTTTTTTCTTTGAATGTCCCTTCCATTGTAAATCCATGTATCTGTGAGATTTTTTCCCAGTTGCTTGAAAGATGGCCTCTCAGTTCTTGCAAACTTCTTGCATGTATTAGGAGCTTTTTTTTGCAGTATTTGGGAATGATATCTTTGTACATACATAGCAAATCCAGAGAAAACTCTGACGTTTTTTTTTTTTTTTAGTGTTTCTCCCTCGTTAAAGTCTTTGACACTAGTTATTCAAAACCTGTTTGTTAAAAACAACTGATATTGTGAATGGATTAGTCTAAAGTCAATTAAAAGTGGCCCCAATCCCAAAAAATTCTCAAAATGTATGGGCAGAGAGATTAACTCAGCTATAACTTTCATCTGTAGGTGGGAAAAGTGCCATTTGTAAAGTTCACCAGATTTTGAATATTCTTAAAGTGTGTGTGTTTGCCTAGTAACCAGAAAGTCAGTCCAGTGGTTTCAAAGAACTAAGTACAAACATGGTTTCTGTGATTGGGATTGGCCTTTAATTCAATTCAGAAGAGTGGTAAGTCATTTCAGGAAGATGTTGCTATTGTGTGCTCTTTGTTGCTGAAGAGAAAGATGTAGCCACTCAAAGCTGGCAGTCCAGTAGGTCCTGCTTTGAAGTCAGCCTTGACCTTGATTAGGTGATCTCCAAATTTCAGGACTTTCTGTGGTGTGTCTGTTTGTGTAAAGTTAATCAAAGTTAGTGATGCACCTTTTAAGGGGTGAGTGCAGGCCTCTTGGCCATGGTCTTTGACCATATTTGTTTCTTGCCCAAGTGAAGGTAATGACCCATCTTTTTTTTTTTTTTTTTTTTAAACTGGATAGTGACAGAATGCAATTGCTAGTACAAGCCCCACTGAAATGAATTCAGGAGTTTTGGAGAAATCACAGGCCATGTTAGACATGTGGACATAAAAGCAGATATGTGTGACACAGCTTTTGTGACATGATATTTAAACAAACAACATCAAAATTGTGTTGTATGTATGAAAACAAGTGTTATTGTCTCAACATTTTACAGAGTATTGTCAAATACCTTTTTTTCTGTTTTAGATTGTTACAATGAACAGTTTGGGGCATTTTCATTTGCTTTTTACAGGTTCTGACAAGCAGCTGGAAATGTTTGCTGTGGGCTTGCATCAGGCAGTGGAGAATATCAACACATTGTCACCTCTCACAGTTTCTGAGATTCACATCTTTGATCCAGAGGAACAGAACATGAGAGCTTTGGTGGAATGGTTCGGAAAGGCTGTTGAAGAGGCAAAGAGAGTGGAAGGGGTGGGAGAACAGTCTGTGAGAGGGACAACTGCCAACTGTTCAGACTGTCATGCCTGCTTAGATAAAGATTTGCCAATATGCCCAACATGTCAAGCTCCTCAGAGGATCATCCGTGGCAACCAACCAGAAGGAACAATGAAAGTTTACCCTCAGGACAAGACATACATCATTGAATATAAATTTCCAGCTGGGAATCTGAGTGGAGAAGTAAGTTTCACTTCATGACTTCTGGTTCATAATGCTTAGATTGATAACACATTTTTTTTTCACAAATGAGGACTGTATTCTTGTTACACAAGATACATGGACACTGGTGCATATGAGACTATATTTTAGTGACTGTTGTGGCCACCCTATCTAGACAGGCTTCAAGGAATTGTGTTATGCTGCTATTACTGCAAGGGCATCTTTGAATTCAGAATCTGCTAAAGAACAAACTTCCTGTCAATTCAGGCTCTGCACTAAGTTCTGTAGCTGTTGCTTGCTGACGCATTTCTTATTTTGGATTATTTTATTATAATTATGATTATGATAAACTTTTCTATCACATAATGACAAGGTTCTGTCCAGGGCATCATATTTAGAGATGCAACCTTTTGAGAAGTACTCACCAGTTTTTTCATGACTGATATAAAATCTGATTGCCAGAAAAGTTTGACACAGAAGCATACTATTAGATTATTGGATATTTTGTTGTAGCTGTCAGGTGTCATATTTTCCACACTCTGATAGAAGACAATATATCAGTTGCTAGAACTGCTTTATCATAATTGATTCCAAGGTAGAATGGAGGACAGAAGTTCTCTGTGTAGACAAATGCTTGTCCTGGAATAATGTAGTGGCAGGCTGTCTCTGAGTATATCAGTCTGGCATCAGCTATATATGGTTGTTACATCTCTGGTCATCTGGATGGTACCATGGGTCCTTGCGTGCATGTGTTCATCAGTGAAAAGCTAGACGTAATATATCCATGTGCCTCATGAAAAGAAGTAAACGTTTGTTTTTCAGAAACATGGTGAGCCGTTTGAAAATCATTTTCACAATTTGTAAAGCACCATGCACCTTTTCAAAGGTGACATGTTGTACAGGAAGTACAAATGGTCCATTTCAGTTCAGTGCATTTGTAATTGAAAGAATCATCATTAGAATGAAAAAAAACTGAAATGAGATTTTACTACACTTGAAATGGAATGGTGTTCACAAGTCCAGCCGGGCTGGCTTTTTCCGCAAACAGATTGACCATCAGGGTAGGCATGATGCTGGCTGTGAAGGCTCAGTAGTAAGCTTCCTTGGTGATGTCATCAGCTGGTCTGGCATCACTGAAGAGGGGCTGTAACCCTCTGAAGATGCTTGCTCTGGTACTGATAGAACTGATATTAGTGTTTAAGCTGTGGGCGCAGGTGACGGTTCTAAAGGGGTGGAGCAAAGTTGTGTGTGGCTTTATGTGCCTCAGTGTACGGACATGTGGGCTCATCCAGGACTGGACTGGGAAGGGCCACTGCCACATGCATGGTTTCCTTTTCTTTACATGCTGGAATGAGATGCTCTACATGTACATGCAAGGTTCTGTTTGTTATTTGTACAGTGTCACTTGTTGGCTCAAGATGCTGAACAATAATGCCTCGCATCCACTTGTCTGGACCCAGAAACCGTCTTTCAGTCTGGTGAGAAGGAATGCAGGATCTTTGTGCCATGATCATGTGGCTCCCACTGCTTTCCCTGCCTGCAAAGGACAAGCAGTCTTCGTGCTGATTGGTCAGCAACAAAAGACCACCATTCACAGCTGAAACTTTTTGCTGACTTTCTTCATAAGAATGGAATTCTCAGTTGACAATCCAGCATCAGTTTTCCAACCTCCTGCTCAAGATTATGGTTGTGTACAGCAAGAACAGTGCTGCCAGAGTATGCGCTCCCCTTCTTGGGTTCTAGGATGGAGGGAAGGAAGGGGCTTGTGCTTTGTGACAGGTGTGAAATGCCATCCATGTAAAGGTTCATAGAACTTTCTTCCTGAATGCCCAGAGTGAATGCCTCGTTTTCTGCCTGGGCATAGTTCTTCTCTGCTGCTGGCGCTGTCAAAGTGCATGATACACAAGCCATAGGTTAGTGAGATCCATCTGGCATCTCATGATTGATCGCAGCACACAGGCCCATAGAGGAGGAAGTTTTCGGTTAAACAGTGTGAAGAGATAGGAATGTTAACTGCTTGAAGGGAATGGTGAGAGAGAGAGAGAGAGAGAGAGAGAGAGAGAGAGCAAGCAAGCAAGCTTGTGGCAGAAAGACAATGATATAAGAAAGGGAAGGGCTGGCTTTACAAGTTTACAAGATTAAAATGTTTCTTGTGGTTTGGTGTGCAGGTTAGTTGTCAAACTAATGACATTGTTGTGTAAGGGTTAGTACAGCTAGTCACACTCACACATATGCACGCACGCACACACGCACGCATGCATGCATGCATGCATGCACGCACGCACGCACGCACGCACGCACGCACGCACGCACGCACGCACACACACACACACACACACACACACACACACACCACACACACACACACACAACCTCCCTCTTCGTGCTCCACCCCTCCCCTCCCCCACCCATGCAAATAGTATGTAGGGACCTGGCAATGTTGGTGTGGTGAAGTTTATCATCAAGCAGTGGTGAAGGCCTTTTTGTGTAATTCTGATGCTTGGATCTCTTCAAATAATCAACACGCTCATTGTATGCTTTCTGTACTAAGTGCTGGGACTTTTTTTTTCATATTTGAAGCTTCCCATCTGTTTGTTCTCAGAAGCGTTGCCCGAGTCCCTCTGGCCCAGACTGGACATGCCATGGTTTTTTTTCATGTCTGCTCCATTCTGCTTCTTTCTTTTTGGACAACTCAGTGCACAGATGACAGTTCAAGTCATCACATGTTATTTAGCTTTTCTGTGCTCCTCATTAACCTTCTTTTCATATTTTTCTTTGTCATTTTTTTATGGATGAATATGACTCGTGTCAGTGAGGGGAAGAAGAAGGAGGTTGTGGGGTGGAGCGTATGTTTCAGTACTCATTAAAAGAAAAAAAAAAGTTTCTGAAAGATAGTTTTCATACATTATTTTGCTTTGTAAAATCAAAAATGTGATTTTAGCACTTCATCTTTTTCTCCTTTTGCTGTTGCAAACTGTGCATCTTGAATAAAACGTGATGGCCAAATATAAATCTGATGGGTTACATCATTCTAACAAGTAACAATACATTTTTCATTGTTTAATTTCCCCCTTACTTTTCATGGGTGAGAGCCCAGATATAGCAGTAAGAATCCAAATTTTGAGGATAAAAAGAAAACGAGGGGAAAAATAGAAAAAGACATAATGCAAGGTAACAGATTTGGTTAAAATTTCAGGCTGCGTTCCATGGAGAAAAGTATGGGGGATTGAAAGAGAAGACCCATCTACCAGACACGAGGGATGGTCGGAAAGTGCTGATGCTTATGCAAACTGCCTTTGACAGACGTCTTCTCTTCAGGGTGGGTCAGTATCGTGGACAGGAATATCAGGTGACCTGGAGTGGCATTGAAGTCGACGCAAGAAATCATGATGGCAGGTATGTATTGATTTCATTGATGAACTTGGCGGCTGTACTGTTCTGGTCTGTGGTGGCCAGTTTAGGAAGAGAGGATGCAAGGATTTGAAATCTGATTATAGACCTTGAGACTTTTTATCGCCTTTTTGTTATACACTGCTAAATCAGAAATGATGGCTCAGACTCAAATCATTTGGAGGAAAAAAACACACTTAAACATATGCAGTTTCCAGTTGGTTTTTATAGGAGCTTACAGCACTGCATTTGGCAGAATTACGTAGAAAAATCAATGACTTTGCACATTACATTACTTTTCTTGATGGAAGATCTTAAGCCAACATAGAAAATCTTTTGCAGGGAATATACAGCACAGTTCAGTACATCACAGTAGAACATAGCTCAGCACCATATGGTACAAATCAGTAGATCACAGCACCTATCCAGTGCTTCCCCACAGTTGTCACATTTTTTTGTGATGATGCAATTTTTCTTCTGCCAGCAATGTTTCATCACAAGCACATGTATGTCACAAGAAACACATTTTACAGGCAAGCATTTTCTTAAGTAGCGATTAATGTCAACAACAGGGCTTGCAAAATGGGTCAGGAAAAAAAACAGTATGCAAACACACTTTCTCTCTCTCTCTCTCTCTCTCTCTCTCTCTCTCTCACACACACACACACACACACACACACACACACACACACACACAAATCGTTTGTTTAGGTGTGGAGTGTTGTTAGAAATTTTTCAGTGATCTCTCAGGATTGACATATTGATGCCTTTCTCTGTTCCAGTCGTGGCTACCCTGATGCTGGCTACCTGAACCGCGTGCAGCAGCAGCTGGCCGCTGTGGGGGTGACTGAGCAACAGCTCACAGCCAGCCAGAAAGCGTTCATTAACAGCTCACGTCATTTTACAACATTCTGATGTGTTCAAGGAGGTTTTTTTTGCTTTAAAAAAAAAGAAAAAAAAATCCTCATGATAGCACTTGTGTGCAGGCTGGTATGAAAGGCTGAGACATCACTGATTTTGAATGTGCTAGCCCCGACTTTTCAAGGGGTAAAAAATTTTTGTGAATCCCAATGAAGTTTTGATTAGGTGTTGTAGGTGTTGTAGCATTTTTTCGATGCTTGGATTCAAAGAAGATGGACAAACAGGTAACTAATTCTTTTGTGTACGTATGTATTGTGTGTAGTGTTAAGTTTAGGCAATGATAATAATGGATAAGAAACGGTCTTTTATGTGTTTGAAAAAAAAATTGAGTTTGAGGTTTCTAAACAAAGGAAGTTTTCTTCCAGATGTTGTATACTAACATTCTGGATGTGAATTACAATGTACAAATGATGAAGAAAATGTGAGCCTGATTCTGAAAAAAAAGAAATCTTGAGCAGCTTGCATAGGACCACATTAGCTGGCACGACTTCCATAAACAGGTGTACAGAAGCGTGCAGGAGAAACTCGAATTCTCATGAGAGAAATGGGCAGCTGCCATGCAGGTGATGCTGTGGTGATTCCCCTGTCCCCACTGTCAGTTTCTGCCACGTCAGCGGAGCCTTAGACCTTTCCTTGTCCCCACTGTCAGTTTCTGCCACGTCAGCGGAGCCTTAGACGTTTCCTTGTCCCCACTGTCAGTTTCTGCCACGTCAGCGGAGCCTTAGACCTTTCCTTGTCCCCACTGTCAGTTTCTGCCACGTCAGCGAGCCTTAGACCTTTCCTTGTCCCCACTGCAAATGTTTCTTCCAGCAGGTCAGTAGAGCCATGGCTACCTTGTCAACACTGTAAACGTTTCTGCCAGGTCAATAGAGCCATGGCAGTTACCTTGTCAACACTGTAAACGTTTCTGCCAGGTCAGTAGAGCCATGGCAGCTACCTTGTCCCCCCTGTAAACGTTTCTGCCAGGTCAATAGAGCCATGGCAGCTACCTTGTCCTCACTGTAAACGTTTCTGCAAGGTCAATAGAGCCATGGCAGTTACCTTGTCCCCCCTGTAAACGTTTCTGCCAGGTCAATAGAGCCATGGCAGCTACCTTGTCCTCACTGTAAACGTTTCTGCCAGGTCAATAGAGCCATGGCAGTTACCTTGTCCTCACTGTAAACATTTCTGCCAGGTCAATAGAGCCATGGCAGCTACCTTGTCCTCACTGTAAACGTTTCTGCCAGGTCAATAGAGCCATGGCAGCTACCTTGTCCTCACTGTAAACATTTCTGCCAGGTCAATAGAGCCATGGCAGTTACCTTGTCCTCACTGTAAACGTTTCTGCAAGGTCAATAGAGCCATGGCAGTTACCTTGTCCGCCCTGTAAACATTTCTGCCAGGTCAATAGAGCCATGGCAGTTACCTTGTCCTCACTGTAAACGTTTCTGCCAGGTCAATAGAGCCATGGCAGTTACCTTGTCCCCCCTGTAAACGTTTCTGCCAGGTCAATAGAGCCATGGCAGTTACCTTGTCCCCCCTGTAAACGTTTCTGCCAGGTCAATAGAGCCATGGCAGTTACCTTGTCCCCCCTGTAAACGTTTCTGCCAGGTCAATAGAGCCATGGCAGTTACCTTGTCCCCCCTGTAAACGTTTTTCTGCCAGGTCAATAGAGCCATGGCAGTTACCTTGTCCCCCTGTAAACGTTTCTGCCAGGTCAATAGAGCCATGGCAGTTACCTTGTCCCCCCTGTAAACGTTTCTGCCAGGTCAATAGAGCCATGGCAGTTACCTTGTCCTCACTGTAAACGTTTCTGCCAGGTCAATAGAGCCATGGCAGCTCCTTGTCCTCACTGTAAACGTTTCTGCCAGGTCAATAGAGCCATGGCAGCTCCCTTGTCCTCACAGTAAACGTTTCTGCCAGGTCAATAGAGCCATGGCAGTTACCTTGTCCCCCTGTAAACATTTCTGCCAGGTCAATAGAGCCATGGCAGTTACCTTGTCCCCCCTGTAAACATTTCTGCCAGGTCAATAGAGCCATGGCAGTTACCTTGTCCTCACTGTAAACATTTCTGCCAGGTCAATAGAGCCATGGCAGTTACCTTGTCCTCACTGTAAACATTTCTGCCAGGTCAATAGAGCCATGGCAGTTACCTTGTCCTCACTGTAAACATTTCTGCCAGGTCAATAGAGCCATGGCAGTTACCTTGTCCTCACTGTAAACATTTCTGCCAGGTCAATAGAGCCATGGCAGTTACCTTGTCCCCCCTGTAAACGTTTCTGCAAGGTCAATAGAGCCATGGCAGTTACCTTGTCCTCACTGTAAACATTTCTGCAAGGTCAATAGAGCCATGGCAGTTACCTTGTCCCCCCTGTAAACATTTCTGCCAGGTCAATAGAGCCATGGCAGCTACCTTGTCCTCACTGTAAACGTTTCTGCAAGGTCAATAGAGCCATGGCAGCTACCTTGTCCCCCCTGTAAACGTTTCTGCCAGGTCAATAGAGCCATGGCAGTTACCTTGTCCCCCCTGTAAACGTTTCTGCCAGGTCAATAGAGCCATGGCAGCTACCTTGTCCTCACTGTAAACATTTCTGCCAGGTCAATAGAGCCATGGCAGTTACCTTGTCCCCCCTGTAAACATTTCTGCCAGGTCAATAGAGCCATGGCAGCTGCCTTGTCCCCCCTGTAAACATTTCTGCCAGGTCAATAGAGCCATGGCAGCTGCCTTGTCCCCCCTGTAAACATTTCTGCCAGGTCAATAGAGCCATGGCAGCTGCCTTGTCCCCCCTGTAAACATTTCTGCCAGGTCAATAGAGCCATGGCAGTTACCTTGTCCCCCCTGTAAACATTTCTGCCAGGTCAATAGAGCCATGGCAGCTGCCTTGTCCGTTATGTTAACATTCCTGCCAGGCAAACCAGGCCAGGGTTCTTTCCTTGCCCCCTCTCCCCCTCCCCCAGTGGAAACATCCCTGCCAGGACAACAGGGTTAGGGCTCTTTCCTTGCCGCCCCTATCCTTCCCCAGTGGAAACGTCCCAGCCAGGCCAACAGGGTTAGGGTTCTTACCTTGCCCTTCCTAACTCCACTGATGGAAACGTCCCTGGCAGGCCGACAGAGCCAGGACTCTTTTCTTGCCCACCTCCCTCCATAGAAATGTCCCTGGCAGCTAACAAAACCATGGCTCTTTCCTCGTCCTCCCCCCCTCCCTCCAGTCCCTGTCCCTGGCAGGTCGACAGAGCCAGGGTTCTTCCATTGCCCGCCCCCCTTATTCCCCCTCCCTCCATGGAGATGTCCCCGGCAGCTAACTGCCATAGCTCTTTCCTCGCCCCCACTCCCCCCTACCCTTCTCCTTCCAGTCCCTCTTCCTGGCAGGTTGACAGAGCCAGGGCTCTTTCATTGCTCCTCCCCCCCCCCCATTCCCCCTCCCTCCATGGAGATGTCCCTGGCAGCTAACTGCCATAGCTCTTTCCTCGCCCCCACTCCCCCCTACCCTTCTCCTTCCAGTCCCTCTTCCTGGCAGGTTGACAGAGCCAGGGCTCTTTCATTGCTCCTCCCCCCCCCCCCCCATTCCCCCTCCCTCCATGGAGATGTCCCCGGCAGCTAACTGCCATAGCTCTTTCCTCGCCCCCACTCCCCCCTACCCTTCTCCTTCCAGTCCCTCTTCCTGGCAGGTTGACAGAGCCAGGGCTCTTTCATTGCTCCTCCCCCCCCCCCCCCATTCCCCTCCCTCCATGGAGATGTCCCTGGCAGCTAACTGCCATAGCTCTTTCCTCGCCCCCCTATTCTTCTCCTTCCAGTCCCTGTCCTTGGCAGGTTGACAAAGCAGGGCTCATTCGCCACTCCTGTGTAAATGTTCCTACCATCTCCCCTGTGGCATTACTCCCGTTCCTACCCATTCTGGCACCCGTGTAACCACCTGTCTCAGGTGCGTGCTGTCGAAGTCCCAGCAGTGCTGGCAACCCACAGGAAGCAGTTGTTTGCAGATTGATAGGCAACCCACCAAAGGAGACATTGCACTGCTGCCGAGTCACGTTGGTGTTCAATGGTGCCCTTCTAATCCAACGAACAACAGGACATGTGCCACTAAGCCAACTGAAGATTGTTGTCTTTCACTCACCAGATTTGCCTCCCAGCAGAGACTCCAGACGTGTAAAGATATCTCCTCCCTCCTTTTTAAAAAAATAAAAATTTCAGGAGGTTGCAAGTGAGATGTTTCTCTGCAGTACAGTTGACTCATTATGGCTTATGAAATTCAGAAAAAAAATGTTTTGTTGAGGCTCTGTCAATAGTTAAAATATCAAATGTTCTTATGGTTATCCTGGCATTGTCATTTCATGCATGTTTGAAAATAAAAAAGTGTTTGCAAATAATATAGTGCAAGTGTCTTTTCGAGTCTGGATAATTTTTGTCTCTAATGTTCGCTTTCATTTTGCTGTGTGAAATAATTTTAAGAATAGAGTAGATTAAATGAAATATATATTCTTTGTTGTAATTGTTTTAGATTTGCTTTTTCTTTTAATATGAACGTTGAGTGTGGCTATGTACGGTGAATACATATTTTAAAATTTTACTTCATATTAATATGCGTGTGACTGTATATATATTCACTCATGCACATTAGTGCGCATGTGTGTGTGTCTAATGATGAAAGAGGTCACTGAAACTCTTGAATCAGCTCAGAAAACATATTGGACGTGAAAAAAAAGAAAGGCTAATTGTGTACATTCACCATTTATTTGTGGCTTTGAAGATGTGTTAACATTTAGACTTGGACCCACACTTTCATTGTCGTGAGATAGACTCAGACTTTAGTTGTCATGAGAACCCTTAAGGGTGTAGAGACACTGCATGATATTATAAGAAATCATCATTAATGGAGAGACCATACTTCATCTGGGCCCATATTGGGAGCCATTGCTGTCTTTTCAGATTCATGCATTCATGAACATATTCTACAATATGAATTTGTAGGTAGGTCATCATTGCCTTATATTTCTTTGGGGCGTAGGTTTTGCAAGTTAGGATTTTTCATATCTTTTGTTAGGTGTTCCGTTAGGTTTTGTCGCTGCAGTTTGTATCCAGAGACGCTTTTCAGAAAATGAGTCATTCTGAACCACATCCCATGCTGAGCATTTTCTGTCTTCTCTTGTAGTGTTCATGTATCAATCCCTTTCTGTGTATAGGTCATGTGTGCAGACAGGAAGTCTGCCGAGATCACATCTCTGAAATTTTTAACGTATATTAGACATGGTTCTAGTCAGTAGTTTTCAGTAATTTTTAAAAAAAAGTATAGCCTACTTTTTTGCTGTTTCCAGATGTCTGTGTATTTAGATTCTCCATTTTCTTTTTGATGGCATGTTTTGTTCTCTTAAGATTCTAAGAGTTGATTGATCTTTCCAGACATATTCATTCTCATTTTAAGCAGAACAGTATAGATAACTTCTAGCCATCAAGTGTAAGATATATCTACATTTTGGAGCGTGCTGCTGTACGACTGTTTGAAGTAGGATGAGTTGTCTGCTTCTGTTATGTGTAACCAGAACCCAAGTGTGTGGCATATTGTTTTCAGAGCGATTGGAAAACGACCAAATTCTGCTAATGCTGGGAGATTCATTGCCTTTTTGTAAAATTTTGTATGTATTTTTTCATGAGGGAATGCTTGGGATAGACTTTATTGTGAATTGCATCTTTGTTGTGTATTGCTTTTTCCCTCACAAACAATGACATGTCACATGAATGGTTGTGCAAGTATGCACACCTGTGCACTTACACATTTTTTGTTTTCTTTGAGACTCATTTAAAACAAATATACTTGATCTTGTACTCCATTTTACCAATCACAACATCAAGTAAACTTACAAATTAACAACATATGTATTACGGTAACAGTTGGCATGAAAATTTTGCCCCAAAGTCCAAGGAATGTGTGTGTGTACGTTTCATTTCAGTTTTTTGCAGGAATGTTTTGTGGTTACCTTGAAGGCAGCAGTGTGACTGTTGAACCATTCAAAGTGAAGAAAGACTATGCAGTGGCAAAACTGATGTAGCTGGATACCAGAGCATTCACTTTCAATCCTGTTTTCTCAAGATTAGCTTTTTACAGACTAGTGCCTTGTGCTTGCATTACATGTTACTTTGGTTGTGGTCCAGTGGCATCAGAACCAGGGGCAGGGGGGAACCAGCCCCCTACTGAAAATGTTGGAGGAGGACCGACCACCTTTTTGTTGCCACTTCCTCCCCCTGTTATTTGAAGTCAAAGAGACATAAAAAAAAATGGAGAAGTAGGAAAGAAAACTCGGTCGATACATTTTAACATGGACGGCATTTTGGTGAAGTATTTCAGTGGCAGTAACTTGGCTCAAGTTGCAGCAGAGTGCTCCATTTTGCTTCTTTGGATGAAGCACAAGGTTATGGTGTGCCCCCTGTGATGAGTGGGGGTGGAGGGCATGGTCCCTAAGGGGATGGACTCGGTTGGGGTGGAGTCACTGTTAATTTTTTTAACTAGAATTTACCTCCAGCCCCGTCTTACTAATGGTGGTAGAAGCAACTTTCCGATTCTTGTTATTGAAAGAATTTTTTGTTTTTCTCTGGATCGGTGAAAAAAAAAATCAAGAATGGCTCTGATGTAATGTGCTGTAAGCTTACGCACTTACAAGTGCTTGTGCACTGAGTGATTGAGATAAGATAATGTTGCTTATAGCCCAGCCGACCACAAAGGGCCACATCAGGGCTGTCACCACGTTAAAATCAACTCACTCCGAGTGACGGAGAGATTAGGAAAGAGCTAATTCATTAAAAAGTGCTTCTGGTTGGAGTGACAGACAGGATAAGAAATAGGATCAATCATGAAATTGTGCAGGAACAACAAAGAGATGGATACATATCTGCACTTTGACACACAGGACTTTACTTTTTTTTTCTTTTTTTTTTTATAAAAGATTAAAATATATAAAATGTTTGTAAATTTAACAAAGTGTCAAACTGGCCTCACTCAGGCTGCCCTTTTCTCACCTAAATTCCTCATAAAGTGAGGTATGAACTGTCATAGATCCGAGTTGTAATCCAGTGGGTACAGGAGGACTTACCAAGGCTAGTGTTGCCCAAGTGGAGGAGGAAGAGCTCTGTTGATGTCACCACTTGATGAAGGCCTGCTGGTTTGTTGGCTCTCTACTCGGCCCCGTGTTAGCATGGATTTATGTTTCTATACTAGGTCAGTCTCATGTGGATGATATAGTCCTCCTGGTGGTGGTTCTTTTTCATGGGTTAATTGGTGAAGCTTGACGAAAGATCTTGTTAACAGAGGAGATGAACATTCTCCTCTCTGGTGTAGTTTTAGCCCAGTTTCATACGCTTTAAAAGATTTGTTTTAAGTCTTATGGCGAGTCTGTAAGGTCTGGGACTGATACTGTCCTTTTAGAGAGTTAAGCTGTACATCATGTTTCTGGTGTCTATCTGAGTGACAGGTTGTCAAGAGGAATGTGATTAGCCGAGTAAATGTTTGAATGGGAGGGGATTTGAGTCATTTTGATCAAATGGAGAAGGGGACTTCTCAGTATGTGCAGGGGGATTAGATTTAACTCTTACAACATTCCTGTGCCAATTGTAAAACATCAACTGGGCCTACTTTGCGGACAGAAGCTTGCAGCTTGTTCCAAGCGGCCATGTGAATCATATGTACAGACACAGGTGGCATAGAGACATCCAACCATTTCATGGAATTCATGTAACAGATAGGATTGGGAAAGGGCTGTTGCAGCAACCCCATCTATGATATAAGATTGTGTGATGTAGGAAGTTGGGGTGGGATGGGGGTGGGAATGGTGGAGGAAGGGGGTGGAGGAGGGGTTGTCAACTTGCGACATGCTGTGTTTCAGTTATGTTCCTACAGTGTAGCTGGCATGTTCATATGGAGGCGACATTTGACATAACACTGTCAGCATGGAACAGAGAGAGACATGGGGAAGGTGTGGGGGAGGGATCCGAGTGAAAAGAGAAGGAAGACAGGTGTCAGGTAAAATGATGTAAAAACTGATGACTTTAGAGAGGATGGAGTTGAAGATCAGTGTGATGGATGGTAGTGGATGTCTATTCATGACTTTCCCTCCTGCTTGTATCGAAATGTTGAAGATTAGAGTCCCCCTCCCCTTCTCTCCTCTCCCCCACACCTTTACAAGAATTAGGAAAATGAAAGCCCCCCCCCCCCCCCCCAGTGTTTTTGACAATTTGGATGTCTTCACCCCAACCCCTATTCCAAGCTTTTATGAAAATAAGGAAAATGTACTTGTGCAAAGATTGTGATGATGTTTCTGGTCAGGCTACCCCCCTCCTCTCTTTGCTCAATGCAGAATATCTTCTGACGCTACCATAGTTGTGCAGTCTTCATTTTTTTTTCTTTGTAGTTTGATTTCATAATAGTCCCACACTGCAAATACAAAGGGATTTTTTTTGGTTTTGAAAATAACATGCCTGAAAACTTTTTTTTTTTTTTTTTAACTTTTACACTACCTCTTGCCTAACTCCTAGTTTTTCCTTCAGTAGTTGGTTTTTGAATGAGAAACAGTCCTGATTTTGACATTACAAGATCAGATGAACAAAAATTGAATTTACCATTGAAAAAATGAATAAAAATTGTGACCAAGGACAGGAATGCGGTTCAAAATTGTCATGTGATGGTAGGTCATCGTTACCTGAGCTGAACGTCAAATTATTAGATGTGGAACTCCATGAGATGCAAATGTATTATTTAAAAAACTTCTGCATACTCACTCTGTACTTTGGTTGGCATGCACAGTAGCACCTAAAACATAATGTAGGTAATTTTTGTTTGTGAGCTAATTGTCATCTACAAATGGGTTGATGAAAAAGAATCATTCATTGTGGTATACCTGACAACTTTTTCTGGCTATAATGTTGCTAGAGATAATGTTGTAAATAGATATTAATTTAGTCTTCTCATACATTGTAAATTTTATTGATTTTCATCGTTTATTTTTCCAGTTTCAATTTCAGAAAACAGCATAGCATTTTGTGTATATTCAGTGTCTTATGATTGGTACTGTGAAGTTTTGTGCGTTATAAGCAAAACACTGCATTTTTTTTAATTGATGGGATATCCATCACTTTTGTATGTATTTGTTTTGTCGGCTGGTTCATCTATGGCAGTGCTTTAAAGTCCAAATAAATGTGAATATTATGGTACAGTTATCAGATGGATGTAATCAGTGACAGAGAAGTAAAAGCAAACACTACATTTACAGAGTATGAGTGTAAGAGGAAGAAAAACCCATGGATACACTACTGAGTGAACAAGGTGATTGGCCTGCTGATTAGACCACAGAAGTGACTGACGGGTTTAAAACAGAAGGTTGTGAAATTATGATTTTACCTTATACAAAAATGTCCCACTTTGGAGCATTATGAATTCTTTATTGAATGTGCATTTGATTTCTTTGCAGTATCTTGTAATAGAGATATCATTTTTTTTTAAAGAATGATACCATTTTGAGTGACTCTATTGTGCATAAGTGGAGACCAGAGTGTTTTAAATGGATAGCATTCATATTTGTTTCATGCTTCAGTGCCTTACTTTTGATGCCGCTGCTAGACTAAGTAGCATGTAACAAAAATATTTCGTTTATATTGGGAATGGATAAAAACAAAAAACAAAAAAAAAAAGAAAAAGAAAACCCAACTTGACCAGTGTTTCTTTTGCTTCTTTACAGATTTTTGCTGGTTACAAATTTAGTACAGTTTTGTAAGGTTTGCATGAAGCCTGGGTTCCACAGAAATTGACCCCAGATCATGGGATTTGAGGGTGTTGTTTTTGTACATTCAGTTTCTGTGTGATAGGACTTATCATTTTTTTCTTTCTTTCTTTCTCTTTTTTTTTTTAATGGATCAGGTCAGCCATATTTTTGTTTTACATTGTTCCATGACTTCGTTTCCTTGTCATTTACACATTTCTTCTGTATGATTCAATTAAGATGATTGTGAAAATGTGATATGGATGGGTTTTTTTTTAGTTAACGGATAAGATTGGCATCATAGTTTGTTTCACATTGTTCCCCCGACTTCATTTCTATGTCATTTACATGTTTCTTCCATATGATTCAATTAAGATGATTGCGATATATCTACTTCATGTAATACAGGTACTGTTTTTTTTTTTTTATTGACACTCTGCAGTTGGTATGCAGGTTGGAAAACCCAAGTCATCCCAAGGGGACATGGCTGTCTTCGCCTTTTTTTTACTGATTAATCTGACAAGGTAAATACGCCCTTGCAGGGAGTTGATAGCAAGTGAAATTTGATACGAGACGGCTGGTGTCAGAAGCTTCCCTAAAATAGTTCCCCTGAGGTGTGCATTTGTAATCAAAGTGGCTGGCAGATCATTTTCAGTAGCAGAACCTTTATTCTTCCAGAATGGTATTTATTGGTTAGATGTTATACGCTAGACCTAGGCAGCCTTCGTAGTTAGCCAGCTGCAAAACAATATGATTCAGTCTTCCAGAATGACAAGTTGACATGACAGGAGTCATGGTGGTCCTCCAGATGTTGCACTGTACTTGATAGAGGTGTGGTTCTGTTACATCACTGGATTTGACACAGGCTGGTATTGTTGTTTTGACCGTAGATCAACAAAGCGCAGACATGGTTGCCTCGGCATTTGCGGATTCCCACATATCCCAGTCCTTGGTCACAGGCAACAGGCTAAAGGTATTGCACTGTGAGAGTTTGGTCTTCCCTTCTTGGACAAGGAAGCTGAGCCAATAATCATGGGATCAGAACAGGCACCACTGAATACCACTCAAGTACCGCCAAGGACACAGTGTCTTGTCCTGTGCTATGTTTGTCTGTGTCCTTGGCGGTAACTAACCCCTCTCTTTCGAAATTTTGCTTCATTTTCCACCCTCAGTCACTCTGTTTTGAAACCACTCAAGTAAATTGGCAGCAATGCAGTGTCCGAAGGATGAGTTGACACTGGCTGCTTCATCTGGATTGCTGGTGCTGTGGTTGTGGCCGGTCAAGCTAGTGTGTGGCTTTGGAAGTAAGGAGCTGCAATGAGCGGTGTGGGGATGCCATGGAAGATGAGACAAAGAACAAAGAAATGACTACTGTCCATGTCTATACGAGGCAAGCCGTCTGTGTCACTTGACTGAGAAGAGGTTCTTGTGTGTAACCACGTGTATTTACCTACTTCTTGACAGTCATTATCTGTGTGAAACGTGGAGAAACTGTCTGCAATACCATTTCTCCTACTACACAATTGCTTGAGATGTCTATTGCCTGAATTTTTTTTTTTTACTCAAAATATAGTCATAGCTTCTTTTGCCCGAATTTTCTTTTACTTAGGATTTGCTGTCAGTATCCAGCTTTCACATACTAGAAGGGTGGATACTGCTTGTACTAGTAGATTTACCTCTGTTGGGAAGCTTTTCTTGTTAATGCAAACCACCCATATCAAACTGCCATTTTTACTTATATCATCATGGGCCTGGTTTTTTTTTTTTAGCAAGGCCACTTGATTTGCGGGATAGTATAGCAAGTTGGATTATAGAATATGTATCCGATTATTTTTTGCGAACTATTGTAATCTTTTTTTTTTCCAGGAAAATGAAATTCTTGAATTTTTTTTCCATTAAAATGTGTTGTGTTTGTAATTATTCATTGTTTATCTCCATGGATTTTGTAACTATTTATTATCACTGGATTTATCTTAAATTTATTGTTAATGGCATTACTTTGTTAATTAGTATTTCAGGATGGGACTTTTTTTTCCCTCTCCAATGCAGTCACTGCCCTGGAGGGCCCCTGTGTGGCCGGCCAGGCTACAATAATAAATCTAAAATTATTTTCACTAATGTGTATGGTACTCAAGTTGTATGTGATTTGCATACCACATGCTTGTAGAGCCTTCTACCCATCCAGATGATTCAGTACATTAGGAATTGCATGTTGTACCTGTATGGAATTACTGAGAAGTACCATCATGTATACTAGAATAGCATCTTGACCTTGTAACTTTTAAGGCATCTAATCTATGTATCTTTCCATAATTTGAGAATGAGTCATAGCAGTATTGCATATCACAATAGTCGTACCAGTATTGCTTACCTTGACAGCGCAGAATTCCAAGAAAGATGGGAAAAAGCGTAGTGTTCCTCGAATAATGCAGTATGAATGGTGGGAACACCATGTTGCCATCTGAAGAGTCTGATGTACAGATATGTCCAGATACTTTTACATGTGCTAGTCTATTTGCTTAAAACTAAAAACAAAAGCAAAAAGTTATCCCAAAGTTATGACGAACAAATATTTTGAGCTTTTTTTTTTTTTTTTTTTTTTGCTTGGTTGTGACTGAATAAAATAAGACTCCACTGTATCTCTCATTTTCAGCACATTAAATAATGTGCAACTTTGGCTGCATAATGCTCTAAAATGAGATCAGAGCAAGCAAAAGAAGAATGGTACAACATGAAACAATTTTCTCAAGCCAGAATAGACTACAAGAGCTTTTTTTTCCAAGCTGGCCAAAGTACCCAATCTGGCCACAAGTCACAGAACTGGCAGCCCTTACAGCTGAAGATGTTTGATGAAACAGGAATCACTGCACATGCAACCGAATAATAATGGTGGTGAAAAACCCAGCATTGTTACCAAAAAGGCACAGGAACTTACCATAATCTATTCAGTTTGCCGCATCTTAGCGCTTTCCGCTTTCATTAGGCACAAAGCCACCACAAACTGCCACTGGAAAATATAATCAGATTTGCCAATGATGGTGGTTATATTTGTGAATCTGATATGAGTTGCAGTGGAAAGTTGTGCTGGCTATTCTGGACTGTCATCCACATCAACTCTATGCTAGCAAAGGTTTCTTGACAGGGTTCGTACACTCCTTGAAACTCCTTGAATTGTGACAGCGAATTTCAAGACCTTGAAAATCAATCAAAATTTTTAATGTGACAAAAAGAAATGGCAATTTGATTTTTCTGCGTTGAAGCAAATGAAAAATTATTTAAAAACAAATTTTTACATTGTCGCGATCCTGGATTGCCGTCTGCTATTACCAAGGGAGGTAATTTGTAACTACATCAATTTTGAAGTCACAAATTATCTCCCTTGTTATTAACGCACACGATGTTTTTTTTTTTTTTTTAAAACTAGTTTTTTTTTTTCTTCTTTTTTTCCTCCGACCAGTCTCTTACACACCATGCATAGTCTGTATGTTCTCTTACAAATTGACATATTTTTGCTGAGTTTAGTGTTTTGGCATTTTATACAAAGAGTCTGGGTTTGTTAATGTTCTAATGTGTGGTGTACTGGCACACTCACTCTGATAAAAACTGAAAAAAGAAATGGCACTTTGATTTTTCTGTGTTCAGGTCGATGAAAAAAATTATTTAAAAACAAATTTTTGTTGTTGTTTTCTTTGAACAAAAAAAAATTGTTTTTAAATAATTTTTTTGATCAACCTTAACACAGAAAAATCAAACTGCCATTTCTTTTTCTTCAATTTTTACGCAAGTATTGTAGCCTTGAAATGGAAAAAAACACTCCTTGAAAACTCCTTGAATTTTCTTCTTGGGAGTCTGTAGGAACCCTGCTTGAGGACAATTAGACAATTCAATCCTGCTTTTGAATCTGGAGGAATGCAGAAATTAATAAGCTTTGTTCCAGCCATTTTTTACATTGATAAATCTTGGAAATTATTCTGCGAAATAGAGCGATAATTTGGTAGATTTCATAGTGATGTATTATTCATATAGAAAAGTTAATGGTATTTCTATGATTTTCTTAGTTACATATCATTTGAATAAAATAGTTAATGGCAATTTCGTTCAAACTGTTTGATTTTGCTAGGTCTGTCAAATGTATTTTATTTAGGTCCTCCACCAACACTGAGTGTTGAGTGCCATTTTCAATTTGAGTACAATTCTACATGGCAGATGAAATCAGAATGGCTCAATGAGAACAGTTCATTCATTAAAAAATTTCTGGTGGTGCGAGTTCTTATGTGGCTGTTTCACTGAATGCATCATTGAGGTCTGGATTGCAGAAATTGGAAAAAAAAAAAAAAAACTTAGCGAGTCCGCCAAACAACAGGGACAAACTAATTAAAAGACAAAACATGACATGTTTCGACCTCATAGGTCCTCTTCAGGCAAGAAAAGCGTTTCGACCTCTTTGGTCTTCTTTAGGGAAGAATGTTCTTACCCGAAGAAGATCTAAGAGGTCTAAACCAGTCATGTTCTGTCTTTTAAATTGTTTGTCCCTGTTGTTTGGCAGACTCACTAATAACTCTTTTTAAAATGTGTTTCAATTTCCGCCTGCAGTCAACTCGCTTTGAAACCAACTAGACTGCAGTAGCTCAAGCTCTCTAACATCTCTGAGCACCATTCTACTTCACTTTCTCCTAAATTGAGAGCGTCAAATGTATTTGCCTCCTACGCACTACCCTCCAACGAAATCTTTGTTCTGCACACAGTATGATTGTGTGAAGAAAGAAAAAAGCGCACCCAAGAGGGCTGTTTTTACTTTCCGTTATTAATCACAGTAGCGAGAGATAAAAACAAAAAATAATTTGGGAAGTGATTTTTCAAGTATGTATGCAAATGTATCCGATTTTGTAGCGAAAAATAAAAACGGAAAATAACTTGAAAAGTGATTTTTCAAGTATGTATGCGAATGCGTCTCATTTAAATTTAGGAATCTCTGTCTTGCATCAATTGCTGTCCCTCAACTTGCTTTGTTTACTACTTCTCTGCTTGGTCCTCACTGTGCCCTGTCAAAACACACGATAACTTGACACACTGCACAACCATGTGCCACCATTTGTGCACTCCCAAGTTACTAGTTTTATTCCGCGCTTCTTGTGTTTTAGAACACTACAAACCATGTACAAGAAAGGAACATAACCCTTCGTGCTTAACCCATGATGGAAAAGGCCTCGCATCGATCATCCCAATGGTTTTATGAGTTTCTTTGCAGAGACACTGCTCTGAAAACCATTCCCTGTTTGGCAAGAAATGCATGTTTCAAGGGTCAATACAAATAGGCCCTCCCCATCAAACATACATTATTAAGCCCCCTCCCATTCCCCGCCTCCCCCCTCAGGCATTCCATAAGCAGAAATCCTAGTTCAATACAATCTATTTTTATTCACTCACACACACCTAAAAACAGCTGTGAGATTAATCTGGTTTGTCTTTTCATCTTGAGCAAAGAATTCATTACAAAACCAATGATGTTGTGTGATTTCTATTTTGTCATTTATCCACATGATTTTAACTTTCTTTCTTTACATTATTTTGGGCCAAGAAAAAAGTATTGTGTTTATTTGATTTTTACAACTGTCATCAAATCAAATGATCTTAACGATTAATTTTTACAACTGCAATTAAATCAAGTTATCTTAACCATGTTCGCTTTCTTTTATCTTTTTGCGCTTTTAAACTTCCAGCGGTGTAGTCACTGATTTGATATTTCTTTCCTTTCAAATGTAAGGCGCTGAGGAGTTTCAGTCAAGTTTGTTTATCAACTAACAATGGAAATTTAAATTGTGGCTTTACCAACGCCTCATTAAAGAAGTCAACCATGATAAAAGTTATTTCAATTTTGTTTTCTTTTCAGAAAAATCAAGAATGATTAATGTTCCTTTCGTCTGCATTTTCAGTTTTGTTTTCTATTCAGAAAAATCAAGAAAGATGAATGTTGCTTTGGTCTGCATTTTTATCCCTGTTTGGTTTTGATCTGATTCTTATAATTCAAGACACACTCAAATTCGGAACAACTCTTGCACTTGTGAGTCTTGGAAGTAGTAATTAGACAAACGAACACTTTCCCCTCAACACACAGCCCAGCACAGGTCGTTTTCTCATTGTCGTTTTCTTTCTGTGTCAACCTCTCTCACACACATGCTAGAACAAAGCAAAGACTCTTGAACATATGTAAGAATTCAATACTAAAGAGCTGCAGACTGACATTTCACATTCCAGTTCTGTCAGGCTTTAAATTGTACTTTCCAACTGCTGCTGGGAGACCTGCTGAAAGAAGACAGGAATGTGGTTGCTACAAACAGACAGCTGATGGAGAACCAGGGTGGACAATGAACTTCACCACTTGCTCTGCGTAACCTGGATTCCAATCTGAATTGCAAAATGCTGACATTTGATCACTTTTCTCTTCGTGTGGAACATCTCGACTGGAATACAATTTCACTAACTACTGTCGGCCACAAGGAATAATTGTTCACTGTACACGATGCAGGACAGCAATGAAACAGTAACAGTTGAAACCATTACCACAGTTCAAACACTCTAAGGATGAACAGTCTACTGTCTTTCTTCATCAAACAAACGTCAGGAGATACGACTTTCATCAAACATGGATGAGCTTTTACAATGGGTAGTTCAGCATGACATCTTGCTTGGCCAGCTCCAACAACATGGGATCATCGAAGAACTTGTTGATGCTGACATCTTCACTCAGGCCCTGTGGAGAAATAGCGAGTTTGGTCATTGCGTGCAGGAAGTGGTCCAGAATTTACAAAGAATAATTCTAAGCTGGTCAGTCTGAACACTCACTTTCAATCACACATACAGATACCCTGCACACATCCTGTTCTGAGAAACAAACTGCATGCTCCTAGCAACAGGCGGTTTGCACTTGGCAACAAACAGCACTTGACAACAGACTGTTTGCAACAGACTATCAGCACACTGTTCTTCATTCATGCACAAAATTGGCACATCTCTGGTAATTAACCTGCTGCAGACCTGTATAAGTTTAACGGAGCAATTGTCTATGTATGTATCTATTTGCTGATCTATCTGTCTGTTGCCTGTAATGCACTGCAAGCACAAGTGTGGGCAAAAATGCCGAACTGATTATTCTTCTAACAACACAAGATTGGTATGAATAAACATCACCATTCTACTGAAACTGTTCATGGAAACAAAAAAAACAAACACAAAACAGCTATACAGAATCCTGAACATACCATCAACTGAATTTCATGTCTATGACAGAAGTTCTTGCATTATGCCATGCCATGCATATCATTATATTTTTTCAGACTTCTTCATTTACTCTCCCCATTCCCAAGCTTTTTCTTTTCCCTGATCATTTAGAAGTGAACTGAACTGAAACAGTTGAAATGATGTTTGCACAAATGAGCAACACTAAACAATGTGTAGCTTACAGTTGTCAACTTTAGAGCACTTCCAACAAGTTTGATTTGACCCATTACAGTCTTCTACTAGCATGTAAGGCAAAGGGAATTCATCCAGGGGAAAAAAAAAATCAACGCTGTATCTTGCCGATAAATCAGGCAGCTTTTTGTTTTTGTTGCACATGTGGTTTGTTTTGGTAGTGCCCCATAAGCTTCGCATTAAAGATTGTCGTGCATACTTGAATGTGTAGTGGATCATTTGGATGATAGCCAACAATTCCTCACCACCGACTAGTTGGGCCCACTCCATACATTAGCTTAATTAACACGCACCATACCGTCATTGCTCTCCTGACTCGCGTGAGGTCTTTGCACCAGACCAGTCCATTTTCATTGTGTTCATCAAGCTATATCCATTTTCAGCGACTTTACACATGGTTTTTGCTGATCTGCAGTAGGCTATCGAAATCTTGTTCAGTCCAGTACTTCATCCATTATTGACTATTTTATTCTCGCATGAACAAACGTTTCTATGATCGGATTGACAGGAAATCACCTTACCAAATTGAGACTCTTGTGTACCTTCCCGTCTGAAAAGTTTCAGTAACTGCTGCAGTGTTTTCAAAATTTTACACCCAAAAATCAAGTAGATGATGATTAAACAAACAATTTTCTTTTTTGAATATTTATATACACATCACAAAATAAAGTATACTCAAGATCTATTACAGAGAAAACCTCGCTGTCCAAAAAAATCTTGGCACCAGAAAGCCAAACAAACTCTCTCTGAACTGGAGACTGCACAAACACAGTCTCACCAATCCTGAGACAAATTAAAAAAAACAACATTTGGATCCAGTTTATTCAAGAAGACTTGCACCCCTAAGAAACTGTCTGCACCAACCTTTCTCCGTCTGGTCTTGATCATGAATTCACGGGCAAGATGAGTGGCAGGCTGGGGTTCCAGAGGACGGATCATGATGCTCTTGTCCAGCGGGTCACCAGGCACAATCTGCACAGACAGGAATCTGGGTCTGTAACTGGCATTGGCAAGAGGACCTAGGAGCCATGTCCTAAATATATCACCTTTTAACTACTGCTCCACTCATCTCCTATTAACATAACTTCTGCACATTGTTTCATTCTGCAGATTTTTTGGTAACACTTTAGCATCAAGATGCAGCCTTTGGCATTATCTAAAAAAGCCATATACAAAATACTTCAATCTGAGCAAAACAGTTTTATTTATATCATTTTTAAGCGCATGTAGTGTGACAATTAATGACAGTGATACAGGACATCTATTCAACATGAAAGGGGCAATTAACTCTCCACCAGTTAACTCTTGTGAATTAAGAAGAAAAAAAAAAGAAGAAAAAATAACAATGACATCTCCTACTTGTCCTCAATATGTAGAACACATTCAAATGGAATTTCATGAACAGAATAACAACATTTTATGTCACAAATGGTGAATTCATGTCAGATCTAAAATCTAAGCTGAAAAAACAATTTTCCTTTGTCGTCTGTTCATCGTGACCATGCCGATCTCAAATGTCGTCTTGAATACGATTTCACTTGGAGTGTGTGTGTGTGTGTGTGTGTTGTGTGTGTGACACTCTGCTGGTGTGCACACACCTGCTCATCTGCCCATTTCAAAAGTTTGGAAACAATGTTCAATGATTTATCAAAACAACTGTTTCAATTGATGCATGCTTCTTGCTGACATTTTATGGTTACACTTCATTTCAAATTTTCATCCTCATATTTTTTTCCCTGGCTGTGAATGTGTATACTGATGAATTCTTGAGTTAAGAGCTATTTCATACAGTAGTCTCAGCACAAAAATTCAATTCAATTTGCTTGAAATAAACTGTATGGGATCATAGACACCATACAGTTTCGTTATACAGCAATGAAGTGATTTTTTTTTCATGAACATCCAAAAAAAAAAAAAAAAAGCTTTCACTGAATTTTTCTATTTGATAAAACACATGACATCATACTCACAAATATTCAAGACTTGCAAAAGAACGAATCATTCTGCTAAATACGTTTCTGGTTGTTGCTGATTTTATATGTATCTACGTTAATTTCTCTTCAAAATGACATGTAATACTATGTGTTTATCTTCTATTCATTCAAAAATTATGATACCTATATCAGATAAAGGCTCACTGCTAAAACATAAGAACTTGTAAAAGTAGGGCATCCCGGTGAGGCTGAATATGTAATTACTCAGAAAGCAGTGCAGGCGGTACAGGTGTGTCTGCACTCACTTCAAAGGTCCAGGTATGTGAGATGGGTCTGGATAAAAAGGCTTCCTGTGGCTGGGGTCAGGACTTCAAAAAGTTCCTCCCAGACAATAAAACATAGCGTAACTGGTTTGGCCAAAGCCGGCTGACCAAAACGAAGCTTACAAAAACCAGCCAAGGAAATGAACTGCTACCCCTTAACACTTTTAAAATGTTCCTGGGCTGTGCCTGAAGATATGCAAAAATTGCTGAAATTCTCAGGGGTGAAAAGGGAGGTGGAGGTGGTGTGGGTGGCGAAGGTCTCTGGCTGGTATGCTCTCCCTCTTAAAAACTAACAAACAAAAAAACCCACACACTTGCTTTCAAAATGATGCAACCTGATGCAAGTCTGAGCATCAAGTAGTGTCTTGTCCTCTTTTCTGTCCAGCCACATCAAAAATAGCTGAGTTTTATGTCCTCATAGCGAAAGCTTTCAGGGACATGCCTTTCATTCACAGTAGTCTTTTGGCCAGCCACGTCCTGGACCATTTATTTATATAGCTTTCTCATTCTCTTTCACTTTTGCTATGTCTTGCCAACTCATGACATCAGAGCATGACAAAGTGGCAATTGCCTGCCAGTGCAAAGAAGTTTACCTGAGTTTACATGAGATTTCATGACGTCAGCGTCGTCTGCTTGCATACGAAAAATGTGATTAGCACTCACCAATTCCACAGCCACCTTTTTAGTTTTGTTCCCTGCTGCATTTTTTTTCTCCCCCGTGGATTCTCAGTTTTACATTGCACTGAAATTTGGTAGCTCCTACAGGAAATAGACTCCAGAGAGAAAGGATAGTCACTGCCTATGGTCCCAAACTTGGGCACGACCTGTACTTGAGAAACAGGAGCAGGATGACCTGAAAGGGATTGAAGGCTTAGCCTGGGAGGACTGTTGTCTGCAAAAGGAACCATGCTGCATGGGAGATGGAGAGAGAGCATGTTGTGACACGAAGGGAGCAAGGTGTTGAGGGTGACTCTAGCCTCACTTAATCCCTCAGAAATCTGAGAAAGTGAATCGCCAAATGGTGACAGACCTTGAACAGAAGCTTGCCTTAAAATGGTCCTAATATCACTTCCTGGCTGAAGAACTCCAAGAGACTATCCCTCCAAACCATAAACAGACATGAGCACTTGCCCAGAAATGATATAAGACCGGTGGAAGGCTTACTTCCACGTTCCACTTCACACAGCATCATAGAAGTATCTCCATTTCCCCTTTCAGGGTAGGGTCTTCTCTTTAAAACTCATGCTGCCTGGTTCTTCTCTCAGTTCACCAGGGTGATGGACACTGTCATAGCTACTGTCAGGCAAAGACCCACCTCCAAGTCACTGAATCAGACCTGTTCATCCCCCCAATTTCTTCTGCAGAAGATTTGGTAGCAAAAACCAGTAGATTAGTGTCCAAAATCAGTAGAATTACTGGAAATGTAAAATCAGCAAAATTGCATGACTGACATTATCTGCTCAAAGCACAATGACATGCATAACTATAAACTAGATCAGCTTGATAATAATTGCAAATATATAATTGCAAATATAAGTACACAAAGAAACAAAACTCACTCAAAATAAGATGCTCTGGAAAGCAGTCACTGAACTGAATTGAAGACATTTGCTGGTTATGAACAGGCCTACAAGTAACTTGTCATGTGTTTTGACATGTATCCAAATGTTAGGAACAACTTCCACTGAAACAGTTCTAAACTGAATATTTACAAAGGGAAAATGGACCTCACTGTGTACAGTATATTGTATGTACAGTTGGACATTGTTGACCTTGGTCTACTGTGTGTGACTACGATAGTAGGCACTTCTCAGCTCTTGGAGATCTTCTTTTGACAGACCCTTGACACTGTCAACTGGTTCAGTGGGCAATGCCTTGAGCACAAGAAGGCTCTCCAGTGTAGATGATGACAGTGAAGACCTCTGAGGTGTCTTGTTCTTGCGGACACAAGAGAATACCCTTTCGCAATGGGCAACATACCTGCTGCAATTTTGCTGTCCGGAAACATGAACTTCATCGTCCGAGTGAGTTTGTCAGCCACTGACAAAGATAGGTTTGACTCAGCGATGACGCAGCACAAAGCTGCCTCAGCCTTTGTGACCTCCGACTCCAGTGTTCCACTGTTATCCTTTGGCTTCACTGGTTTGAAGAAGTTCGATATCTGGGGTCCTCCGCTCATCTCACTCGCCTTGTGAGCCTCCGTGCCGATGTGCCTCTTGATATCGTTCCTTCCTCCATGCCCAATCGAAAGGTGTGATCGGCAGGTCGTGCAGAACGCAAAATCAGCACTTCGACTGGACGAAGTTATGCACGGAAAGTCCTTATCGTATTCTTTTTTGAATTTCTGCACGTATTTTTTTTTCTTCTTGATGGGGGCTGTCAGAATGACCTCCGAGTCCTTGTCATCCGTCTCGTGTTGACGACTCGAGGAGCTTGCTCGCGCTCTACCTGAAGCCATTTTTTTCTCTCGGCAGTGCCCGGATAACAATCGCGTTCAGTGTGCACACTTCTGGCCAGTTCAGGGTTGAATCACTGTGTGCGACACAGAGGTAACCTACTCTGCCCGCGTGCGGCAGAATGGGAAAAGCGTGACAACTGAATGCAGCCACCTCCTCTCCAAAACAAGCCAGTTGTGACAAAATGTGTGCATCAGAAATCACCGAAACGGCACTGGCAAAAATCCAGGAGATCGCAGAAATGAACATCGGGAGATTCAAGCCCATTGCGGGAGATCGTAAAATGACCTTTGAAATCGGGAGAATCTTCCGCAAAAATCGGGAGGTGAACAGGTCTGCTGAATTATCTGGACGACCTTCACCAAAAGAACCAGAGCCTGGGGGTTCTTGACTAGAACTCGTCTATTCTCAAGCAAACCCTCTCTTCTCTGAGCGTCCTGGTGAACTTGGAAAAGTCAGACCAAGTTCCCTCTCAAAGTTTTGTTCCCCTTGGCATGCACTTCTTTACAGACGGATCTTCAGACTCTGTTGGTGTCACCTTGCAGCTTTCTGGCCATGATCTGTCCAGCCTTCACTGCTGCGGAATTCATTCCTCTTGGTCGTCTCCAGCCCTGGCCCCTCCAATGGGCCGCAAATGATGCTCGGGTTCAGCTGTGCCATCTCTTCTGGTAAATGGTCTACAGTGACCTGAGACTGATAGTTCTTTTATACTTGGATACGACAGAAAAGGATTGGAAGGCAAAAGTAACACAAGACAAAATAAATGGCAAAAACAACTGGAGCATCTACCTGGGTGGAAAAGTATAACACAATCATCAAGTGATTGTTATCCACATACTGATCAAAAGAATCAGCAACTGAATTTAAAATTTTAGTTGAGATCTATGCGGATGAAACATTTTAAGTCTTTCTTTCATTTTCAAAGCGAAACAATCATATACAGCAACACAGCTCATGTGCAATGTTCTTCTGATGGCTATGTTGCAACTGATGGACTGAAAAAAAAAAAGACAGGCCACAGAAGAATGTCTGCAACACAAACCCTCATTTAAAAACATACCTGCCAATGATGAAAGACGGAAAGACAAAAGGCCTGCCCCTGTGTGTGTGTTCTCAGATCTGTCTCGAAACCAAACGAGTCGATGGCTGGTAGGAAAGCTTTGATGGTGTACAAAGGGGAACCCGGAACTGGGGCATCTTGTGTCACATGACCTCTGAAATGACAAAAGTTCATCACGTCAATGAAGTATATAGCCATGATATGAGAAAGCTGAAATAGAGCTTTTATGATGTGCTGATAACCACTGCCACTCAACATTCATCAATGATTTAACACAAAACATTGTATACCATCTACTGTTTCTGTGTTTGGTGCGATGCATCCTTTTTCATTGTTTTCTTATCCTCACTACATAAACATTTTCTCACCTGTGAAAAAATTCAAGAATTATGTATGGTCAAGATGCAGTTAACCCTGGCAAACATTGTTCCTCTACACAATCATAAAAAAAAATGATGAAGACCCACCAGAACAAGCTATTTCAGATAATGTTGCTGCTGGTTTGAGAGGATCCAAAATAATACCTGGATCATCTCCATCGACAAGGAGTTACCAGAAACAACCCCTGTTCCTACCTTCTCTTTGCCAGCACGGTGTACACGGCAGACACGCAGTCAGCTGGTGCCAACACTTCCACAAAACAGTATGGCTCCATCATCCTCGGGGTGGCCTGTTACATAATATACAAGAATCAACACTGAAGTAAGTGAGTAACGAAACAGACTAGAAAGACAACAAGAAAACAAACTGATCACACTTGCAAGATATTAAAGTCTTTGGAATACGCAAAAAAAAAAAAAAAAAGAAAAAAAAAAACCAAGAAAAAAAAAAGAACAGAGAGAAGAAAACTTAAGTGGATGACTAAATCAAATAAAAGGTGAAAAGACAAGAAAAAAAAAAAGAACAAGTCATATGTCCTTGATTCAAAACAGAAAAATTCTTGCTTGAGAAAGACAACAGTAAAGAATAACTGACACACAACTATCAGTAAATCAGGTTACAAAACAAATCATGACCTGATAATCTAGCTATGACCTTTTTAAACCTGTACTTCCAAACATATTTTTTCCTTTCAAATGTCAAATAAATCATTTCTTACACTGCAATTACTCAGTAAAAATGAATTTTATTTCTAAAAGCAGTTTTACAACACACTTATCTGTTCAAACAAATGCCTTATTCCCACTTGGTGTGAAATATCGCCATGTCATCTGGATTCCCTAAAAACAAAATTGGGAAAGCCGGGAGCTAACCACACCTCCATATCCAGATAGCCACCACAGTGGAGTTGTCTGTGCACTCTGTAACAGTCTCACATTCCAGAATCTGAGACCAGCTGCATAGAGCCAGAAAATCTGCTCTCCATTCGAGGACATTTAAGTGACCTGAATCCTCCTAAAGAGACCACGAACTGCTGGTCTCCATAAAGAGAATACAGATGTGCACTCCAGCCTGACTTGGTTGCACGGACACAAATTGTGTGTGATGAGGAAGGGAGGAGAAGAAAACAAAGGTATTTGATCCAAGGCTGGAGGGTGGAAATGATATCCTGAGTCATGTGTAACAGAACATCACAACTGGCTGAAGACAGGACTGAGTGAAAGATGACCCAAAGGTTTGCAACCACAGCGACTGAAGGAGGAGCAAGTTCACTGTCCCCTCAGAGCACTGAAGAAGTACCTTCAGAGGACAGAGTCAGGCTCTTCATTCATCCTTTTATTGCGTGGCAAGCAGAGTGTTGCTATCAGACAATTAGCTCCTGGCTTAGGCAGGTTTTTGCTATGTCTCTGGTCAGAAATCGCTTCCCCTAGAGCAGATCCAAGGGCATAGGGAGTTCTGGTTACAGTCAGAGGATGTCCAAGCCTCCAAGCTGTTAATCAAAGTTCGCCCTTTTGCAGCAAGGACTCCTGCTGAATCACTTCTACTCGGAAACTGCTCAACCCTGAGCTTTGCAGGGGCGGCAAGAAAGCATATCCCCAACAAATTCCCAAACTGCTCCTCTTCTTCTACAAAGAATAAAGGGTCATGAGCACGGAGATGGGGGCATCTCCACAGACCTTGGTATCATTGTTGTATGGGTGTAGCTGGGAGAGGCGGCTGACACTTGCCAAAACTGGCAGACTGTTGTACTGGTTGACCTGATTATCAAACTCGTGTGATGAAAACAATGTCTCGCTGGACCAATCTTCACATGAATTTTAAGACGAACAAGGTGGATATTCAGTACATGAGATACAGGATTCATGTGTGTCGGTGTGAAGACACCAACTGAGGAATGAAGAGCAGACACAAGTGGATGTTGAAGTAGGAGGTTTCGATGTTGACTGGGAGTACATCATGCTATGATGAGCAGATGACAGAGCTGACAGCTGAAGTAAACGGTACTTGAACACAATTTAGGGGAATTATTAAAATTCCCCTTGAGAAGCAGAAAAAAAGGCAAGCTTACACGAATGTTTGTGGGAACACAATGCGTCTGAAAAAAGGTGGGAATACAATGTGTCTAAGAAAAGAAGAAAATCCTAAGTCGGAGAAGACAAGAGGCATGTTTTTCTACCAAGGAAAAGGAGAAAAATGAGCTAATTCAAATTTGGTGCAAACAAGTGAACTCAGTAAAAGCAATCACTCTTGCTGCTTATCTGGGTATGTAGGCAAGGTTAGCTCTTTGATCTGCCTCTGTTGGGGGGAGGGGGATCCTGATGATAAGGTGATGTTCTATGTCTGGTGGGAATAAGGCATTTGTTCGGACAGTAAGTATGAGAAAATCAACTTTTTTTTCAGACAGATGCAAGATTCAATATTCCTTATCCTTCAAAAATAAAACATATCAAGTACAGTTTATAAATTTGAAAAAAAAAAAGTCTAACCATAAGGAAGGCAGAGTAAGCCACACGGCGAGCAGTAGGTATGATCTGACCACCCCCACGATGAATGGGCTCTCCAGCAATGGTCGCGTCCAGAATCTTGAACTTCACATTGCGGATAGCTGTTCAAACAGAAAACTTACTGTGACAGACATCGGTGAAAACAGAATGAACAAGACAAGCGTAATTAAGGAAGATAAAAACTAGAAATTTCTGACAGAATTGTACTCCTGTGAACACAAATTTTGATTGCACAATCACCAAATTCACATGAGCAAAAACTTCTTCCACCTGACTCCAATCCATTCCTTTCCCAGTTAAATCCACAGTTCACACAAGCGTTTTAAAATAAACCTTCATTTACAAAAAAAAGCAAACAAACACCCTCCAACCCACCTACCCCAACAAACGCAACTCAGGTTATACCTTTACCCTGTGATGATTGGGTTTAAAGATGGTCACTTTACCTGAGATTATAGCGGCTAATATCCATGAATTTTCAAGACTGGTTGTCTTAGTGGATATACTGGATGCACTGTCGAAGTACGTTGGTTTCTCTCCCATCAACAATTCCCTCAGTTTTGGTTGTATTAGTGCACCTCTACATAGTAAAGATAGGTAAATTCAGTTTCAACACTGACAACTCCAAGTCACATGGTCGTTAATGACGACCATCGCAGGAGAGTTAGGTATCAGAGACCTGACACGACACCAATATCACCAAACTTACAACTACTGAACACAGGCAGCCAATATGCTGATTTGCTTGGGACCCAAAGGTTTCATACTATGCAACACCCGACAGCAGGCTTAATGTCCTGCCACTGAACTAACCAGGCATTCAACTAACAAGATGGGATGGTAGAATAAGGGTTAACAAGAAGACTTCTTTATCCTCTAAGAGCATGAAGCGATAGAACACTGCACATAGGCGATATATTTCAGGACCACAGACACAGTAATACATCATTCCTTTGAAAGGCGGGGCTTACGTTCATCACACAGTGGTCCTTCTCTGGTGGCCCACTGGAAGCCTTGGACAATGCTGTCCTTGACAGCACTCAGCAGGTTTTTGTCCACCTGTTATCACACACATGCAACACATGCTTTTCAATGGCATACATGCCCAATGTTGGCGGTACCAAAATAGTGCCTGATCAAATTAACGCAATACATAAAACACTCAGTCTTGTTTTACTCATTCCAAACATACAACCACCACCATTTAAGGCCAATTTAAAGCAAAACAAAACAACCCTCTCACAGAGCAATGTTCTCAAGAACAAACATTTTCAAAGGACTTAACCCTTATATCAATCATGAAATACACATGTTTGTAGCCTAGGCATCAGAAAACAGGCTGGCATGTAAGTCCCCTATCATTTGGGAAACACATGTAAGTGTAGCACATGGGTCGCCTTATTCAACTGAGTAACCCAAGTTGTGTACTTGTCACACAGGTTAGTGGACTACATCACTGGAACCAGTGATGATTCAGCAACATTTTGACACAAAATTACCCAGCATTTTAAGTGAAAGTCAATTTGATTGGACAATTTTTCAGGAATATTAGAGATTCCTGATTGCAAATAGCAGATGGCCAAGTTTTGAGCAGAGACAGCAGCTGTATAGACAAATTTAATGGAATAAGCTGATTTGTTCCAAATAATAAGGGACAAAATTAAGAGTGTTTCAAAATGACTTTCACACAGAAACAAATTTTTCTATTGTTGGTATTGTTGGAGATCAACACTGATGAAGCCTATCTGGTCAGGTTGAAAATCAGTCACAAACTCAAAACTTTGTGATGAAGCCGTTTAGGTTTAAGTGTGAAATTGCTGTCTGACAAAGATTTATTTGGAAACACTGAAAATGGCAAGATTACTGTGTTTGAATGGACATTTCCAAATGAAAAATTAATGACTGTCTCAGTTATTTTGGGTGATAAATGGCAATAACTTGGTCAGATTTTGAATCACTGGTAATTATGTTGATCAATTTGCAGAATTTGTATAACCTTTGTCTTTGTATCGAATATGGTTACAAGTTAAATCAATGAGGCTAGTGAATTTTGAAAATCTATTTTTGACATAAATTTTGTATGAGTCAAGCGCCTATAATTAGTTCATGCCACTGTTTGTTCAAATATAATACACCAACAATGCAAGTGGTAAAATTGAAATGGAGGTGTCGATTGAATTCACTTGTGCCAGTATAAGACTTTTTTCATTTCTCTAAATTTCTTTCATCGTCATGTATTTATTCATTTTGCTGTTTTACTTCAGTCCTGTAGACCGTGGGCTGAAATAATAAGTAGACCATAATTTATACTTCAACAAAATTGGCATTTTTTTGTGACCAACGTATTTCCTAAAATTTATTATTACTTACACATTTGACTTCGGATCATGAATTTCATTTTTGCTAATTGAAAGAAAAATTATTTCTCCATAATTTGCCAACATTAAACTCACTCCTGTTCATACTAAACAGTAAATGGTAACTGTTAACAGGACAATGTCATTTTTACTGACAAAATTTCACATTCAAGAAAAAGTATTGCTTCATTTTGTTCAAACAGGCTTTTCTTCATCATTTTATTAAAAAAAAAAAAATTTCTGTGTCCAGTCATGTACAATACATTACCATTCAAAAAAGAGTAAATCATCACACACATACACACACACACACTTAAGGAAACCTTAAGCTGACCAGCACACTGGAAAAGGGTCAGATCAGAGACTTGAAAATCACCTTGGGCTCTCATCTCAGAGGCTGGACTTTGAATAAGTTGGCCTAGACAGAAATGTGTTAATGAACTGTGGACGTCAACCATCCACCACTGACCTCAGAGGGTAGCGTGTCATCCACCAGGATGTTGGGACCAGTGGCATCAGGTCCAAAGGCCCAGATGGAACGCGCTGCCAGGATGTCCCACTCGTACTTGGTCTGAAAGAACTCTCCTAGCTTCTTGCGGGGCCAGGAGATCTGTACGGCTTCATTCTCAATGTCCTCCGCTAGACCCTTCTCAAGGGGCTCTGCAATCATTGTCAGCTTGTTCCTGGTAACACACACAATCAGAACAGCCTGTTTGTGTCATTTTGATTTTCGTTTACTTTGTTCTACATGCAAATAATGTTTTGAAATGTTTGGCATGACAATCAGAGAGATTCTGGGCATTGATGGGTACAGAGTAACACTGTATGGCACATTCATTGACACTTGTGGAGCAGAGGACTCTTGCACTATGATTTTCTTGTAGGACAAGTGGTACTTCAACAAATGCAAACAAATATACAAAATGCCCAACAGTGGTTTCCTTTGACACAGCATTTTCTAAGGGCAGAGGGGCAGACTGCTTAATTACATCTCGATGGAACTGCCTACATTCAGGATTCAAACTCATCCACGTTCATGCATGCACTTTACAAAGCTTTTCTTTTCAGATGAAAGTGGAGAATATACACAGTTTATCAGAATAAAACAAACAAACAACAACAAAATATCATGGCAAAATCTTCACTTTTCTTATTTATTCTTCATGGTGATCAGTGAGGACACCACTCAACAAGTCTGGAAAGGTGTCAGTCGAGGACATAAAAAATCCCATACATATATGCTTTGGATGAGATTTGAATCTTTTAATTCCCATTCTGCAATGATAACCATAGCACCATTCTTCTAAGACAAAAGAAGTCTCTGACCTTAATTCAGTCACACTGCCATACAAAACATCTGATATATTTCACAGGAATTACAGCAGACTGACCATAAATAAAAACATTGCAAGGCTATGAACTTACTTTTTGTTTGGCGTTTCAGCAAAGCATTTGAGGGATGAGGTCTCCACCACTGTCTCACAGAAACTCACCACAGGATCAGCCACCTTGATGTCTGTGCGCAACATAGTTTTAGGAATCCATTAAAATTCAATGTGCAGAGATGATCTCTCGTTAGCCCATACCAAGATTTTATATCAGAACAACAACAAACACAGGATCAAAGGAAGTTTGGATGCACTTGCTGTCTGTGTTCATTTTCAACTGCAAAATGTTCAAAAGACAGCAGAGAGA
Source organism: Conus canariensis (assembly GCA_033310375.1). Taxonomy (NCBI): domain Eukaryota; kingdom Metazoa; phylum Mollusca; class Gastropoda; order Neogastropoda; family Conidae; genus Conus; species Conus canariensis. The sequence goes on along the minus strand of CM065716.1, from coordinate 62,784,416 downwards.
ATGAAAGCATTCCGTTTACATTTGCAAGTATGTGTTTGAAACAGTTTCTGCGTATGTAATGACTTTGAACTGATGTGAGAGAAAGTCTGTCAGTGCAAATTTCTTTAAATGAACCATCTTGTTCATCAATTTCTTGAAACTGACAATGGCCTCTTTGCTGTTTTGGAAGAAAGTAGGCCAACAGGCTCAGCTGTACGTGGAAAAGATCACTTAAAATTTGTCTGCTCCACTAAACGTAACATTCTTTACACTCATAAAGACAGCAAAAGCTTGTCTTTCCTCTACCACAAGCATACAGACAAGTAAGCAAGTCACTATGTTCTTCCTGTTGTTACATGCTATCAGAAATGTGCAGCCCCTTGCATGTTGAACAGCCCATGTTACGTAGATCAAGCAGCATGTTTCCAAGAAAGCTGAAACTGCAATGAATTGTAGGACCCACTCAAACTGAAAGTAAAGAAAAAAAAACCCTGACATACTACTTTAAGTTGCAAAATTCCTTTTTCTCTTTTTACTTTTTTACTTACTTCTCCAAACAAATGCTTTGTCCCCACTTGGCATGGAACATCACCATATCATTAGGATCCCCCCACCAAAAAAAAAAAAAAAAAAAAAAAAAAAAAAAAAAAAAAAGGAAAAATGGAAGAGCAGGGAGCTTACCTCATCTCCATTCCTAGTACGCCAGCAACAGTGATTGCCCTAAGCAAGTTTACTTCATCAAAATATATTTGAACTAACTAAGCATTTACACCTTTTCTCGACAAAGCACGGAGGTGGGAGGGCATCTCAAGTTTCTGGACAGTTAAATATTTCGTAACATTTCTGTAAGTAGTAAAAATTCCTTTTCCGCATACTTACCTGTCCACAAAAAATGCAAGAAAACCAAAAGGGTGGTGGGAAGCATGCTCACCTCATGACACAGACACTGAACCCCAGATGAGAGTATCCCTGTAAGGTTCCTCAAGCCTAGTCAGTAGCCACCAAAGACCCTCCACAATGGTCTCCACGCTTAATCGAGAGGTAAAAAGGCTTAGTCCCCACTCTCCCTTTAATAAAGGCAGAGAGCAACAAGTAATCAGCACACATCAAAGATAAAGAATTTCTCAAGACCAGCGCTGGAAAAGGAGAAGACGCCCCTCCAACCTAACATATATACTGGGAAAGAGAGCACTGGGAGTGCCACTTCAAGCACACTTTAAAACACCTCAAAGACCTTTTTGGCGTCATATACTGTACCATGTACCATAGCATTCCACGGCAGTTAGTCAGCTCTGCCAGGCCGAAGATTTTGTATAAGACAGTCACGTGACGCCCACCCTACTTCTGCCGAAGGAAGAAGCCGGTGTAAACTTCCTGTACCTTTCTCTCTCGGCCTGCCGTCCAAGCAAGATAAGTCTTGTGCTCTGTCTCGCCTTTTCTTTGCCGTTGCGTTAAGATAGCCTTGTGTTTGCTTCTTTACTTGTTTTGTTGTGGCTTGCGCGCTGAACCCTTATACCCTTGCCGGTGAGGCTTTGGTTTGGCGTGTTTTATTGATTTTTATTAATCACACGCTTCTCGCATTTGTGCCTTGTTCTTGGCACTCGCGACTTTGCTTTCCGTGCATCTCGCAATTCGGAATTTCGGAACTCACCGCCGGTTCCACATCTCCTCGCTTTAATTAGCCTTTACGGCCCTTGTCTGCGAGTCCCATTTCGCTTCTCCTTCCATTCGGATACCTGATTCGACGACCTTCCTCGTCGTTTCACTCAGTTTCCATTCCTTTTGCCGGTCGCTCAGCCATTTTGTTTCGACCGGCCCTTACCGGCGGCACATACGATTGAGCTGCTTCGATCAAACAGCGCGATTTCTGTGCATTTACCGCACTACCAGTGCCCCTCCCGAGGTTGTTCAAGCTCTTTCTATCCCTCGATCCACCTCTTTGTCTCCCCTTTGCGATCGTGCGTTCTGTGTTTGTCTCGCCACCAGTGCCCAACATGGTGAAGGACACTAACAGGTCGAGCCGCTCCTTTGTTCAGGAGTCGCTCTCTGCCCCGGAGGACCCGAGTGTTGAGTCCAGGGGACAAACCGCTCACACCTATGAGCGTACGGTCGGTGTGGAGGAGGGTTCCGCGCAGGGGACGCGCGACCATCGTTACGATTCCTCCTCTACCCGATCGGCGGACACACGATCGTTGCGATCGAAGTCGAACAGGCAACTGGCCGAGTCGAACTGGCAATCGGCTGTCATTGCCGACTGTTTTTCTTTCGATTCTGCCTCTAAATCTAAATCCAAAGGCAAGGCCCCCATGAAAGGACCTGCCCGTTCAAAATCTTCCCGTTCTTTGGCCAAATCGCCTGTTCACCTTCGATCGCACAAGGAGACTCTTGCCTATCATGCTGTGTCGGCCCCTGGGGACCCTTGCCGAGACCCGGACCGGCACGGATGACGACTCGCGGCCGGAATCACTGCCCGTCACCCAATCAGATGAGATTCGTGACGCTAGCTACCCCCCCCACTAACGTCACGCAGTCGAATCACGCTCTCCCCAACCGTGTCCGGGTTCAGCCACGACTCGGACACGAGGAGCGTCAGCACTCTGGTGGAGGGGTTGTGGGCAGTCTTTGGTGGGACCCCCCCACTGACCACAACCCCGGGTCAGGGACGCAGGCATCGACCAGGTTGGATCTGCACCCTCACCCCCGACGGTCGAACCACCCCGATCGACCGTTGAACTCTCCCCTAGGGGTACAGGACGTTGGGGAGCGGACTTCTTTCGCTCCCCTGTTGGGCAACGTCCGCGGTCCCGTTCCTCCGGAAGGAGGATCGACCAGCGGGACCAGGGGTAACCCTTTGTCCTTTGAGGTGGACTCGTCGCCGCAGCCATCCCAGTCCGCTTCCACACGGCCAGGAGACTCGGCTACCGTACCACCCACCGGCCACCCTGCCATGCAGGGGGCCGGCACGGACCGCACCCGGGAGATGCAGGAGGCAGTGCTCTCCCTGGGGCGGGTGCGAGACAGTTCGCCTTCTCGCTACCCTCCCCTTGGTGCCCAAGGTTACCCGGGTCCCCAGGGAGACTCTGCCCCAGGGCCGCCACAGCTCGTCGTACTCCCCGGGGACCGGTGGCTCTATTCCCCCGAGAGGAATCAGTGGCTTAGGGCTGACACCCATTCCGACTCCATCTCCAGTCGCATGTGGCATCTGGCCTCCCAGAGCTGGATCGACCTGGGCCCCCCTTCCTCTCGGGCGCTGTCCGATCGGCGATCCCCTAGTCTGCCCGCCGAGTATGGAGCCACCAGGGACCCGTCCTCGTTTTTCCCCACTACCCAACGAGGGCGGGACTCCCACGCACCCCTGCCCTGGCCCTCCGAAGGTGGATCTGAACATCCCCTTCAGGATTACTCTGACCCACAATTCGAGGACGGGGTCGAGGACTCCCTCCCCCAGTCTGGTGACCTTTCCATCTTGGAGAGCTGGCGCCCAGATCTTGTTGTTAGGGAATCCCCTCCCTCTGACAACATTTTCTCCTTTAGCCGTTTCACTGGGTCCCCCACTGTCCAGCGATCACGGCCAAGGATAGTCGCCCCCCAGACCCTCACTCCCTTGTGGGACAGATCGGCATCTTTCGCCAGGGGTGCACATGCCGTCCCTCCTCCTGGGATTGACTTCTTGTCAGCCCCTAACGCGGCTCCAGTAGGAGTTTTCCTCAAGGACCCGCGTCATGGCCCCCATGTCTTTTCCCTCTTCTCTGCCAATCCGGCCACCAGGGACATTGCCATTTCCCCTGCCGACCTCAGGCTCACACCCAACTTCGCCCCTCCCACATCCACCTCTGTTTCTATCAAGAACTTGATGGAGTGGGATAGAATTGCCAGGACTGGCATTCTTCACACCACCGCGGGACATGCCTTCATTGACATGTTCCTGCAGCGAGCGGAGGAGCTCTGGGCAAAGGAGGGCGGCACTGCCTCTGTGTCTTCGGACCCTGACGACACCGAGACAGACTCTAGCCTGTTTGGCGACCCCCTGATGCGCTTTCTGGTCAACAAGATATCGCATCACCTTTCGGCTGCAGCGGACAGCGCAGCCAGGAGTCACTTTAACTGCCTGTTGGCAGTGAGAGATGCTGTGTTATCACAGGCCAATCTCTCCCCGGCGCTCAAGGCGGCCTTACGGTGCATCCCGGGTCAGGAGCAGTCGAATTTTCGGCGACTATTCTACTGCTGTCATCACCCATGCAGTCTAGGAACGCAAACAGGCCGCGTCTTTTGCGGCCAAGCCCCCTCCCCAGCACCGCCCTCGCCAGCATCGCCCTTCTGGACTCTTCTCCCGTCCAGCCCTTCCCTCCGCCAGACCCCAGCCCTACCCCAAGCAGGCCCCCCCTCGCACCTCAAGGCCCGCCAGACGCCCTACTTCCGCCGCACCTAGGTTGAAACCGAAAACCCCCCAACAGAATTTTCGGTTCGGCCAACAGGCCCAGCCTTGGAGGTGACTAGCAGACTCACCTTCGGAGGAGCGAGAACTGGCAGACTTCTCGCCCCTCCCCGGCCCCTCTGGCAGGCAGTCTGTCCTGACATGCCCACCAGTGGCGGCGTATGGGACTCAACCCCTGGATAGTGTCAGTGTTACAGGAGGTGTTCCGTCTGCCCTGGGCACACGATCGCCCCCCCCCCCTGCTATCCTCTCCTCCTCCTTCCCCCAGTGATCCCCCCCCGCCCCCCCCCCCCGCCCAGGCAGAGGCCCTTCACCTGGAAGTCGAGGAACTTCTCCGGAAGGGCGCCATCACCCATATACCCCACCCCAACCCCGGGTTTTACTCTCACCTTTTCATGGTTCCCAAGTCCTCGGGAGGCTGGAGGCCCATCCTCGACCTTTCCCCACTCAACAAGTTCCTCAGACCAACCAAATTCAAGATGGAGACCCCGGCCCAGATCAGAGACTCCATCCACCATCTGGACTGGGCCACTTCTATAGATCTGAAGGACGCTTACTTTCAGATCCTCATTCCTCCTTCCCATAGACGATACCTTCGGTTTGTCTGACGGGGACGGGTGTTTCAGTTCAAGGCGCTCCCCTTCGGACTCTCCCTGGCTCCCTTCCTTTTCATGAAGGTAGTCAAGGAGATGGCCGCCCTTGCCAGACAGGAGGACATTCGCCTCTTGGTTTACCTCGACGACTGGCTCGTCTTGGCTCCCACACAGGCCCTGTGTCAAGCCCACACATCCAAACTTCTGCGCCTTCGTTCCTCACTAGGGTTCATCACCAACCCCGCCAAATGCGAGCTCTCGCCCAGTCAGAGATTCTCCTTCCTGGGCATGAGTTTCGACACCACCTCCATGCTAGTCTCCCCGACCCCGGAGAGGTCCACCCGCCTGAGGGACCTCATCTCCCACCTTCGCCTCTCTCCCCGCACGTCAGCAAGGACACTTTCCTCCCTTCTGGGGATGATGGAGTCCCTGTCGCCTCTCATTCCCCTAGGCAGGGTTCCCAAGCGACAGCTTCAAAGGGAGTTCCGCCGTCGTTGGTCGCAGACCACCGACCGCTGGGACTAGACCATTCCCCTCGGGCCTTGGTTCTTTTGGGCCACGGAGGAGTGGCTCAGCCCCTCCACCCTGAGCCCCGGAGTTCCCATCTCCCTCCCATCCCAGGCCCTAGAACTTTACACAGACGCCTCCAACTCGGGCTGGGGGGCCCACTTGGAGAGCAGTCACGCCTTGGGGGTGTGGGACCCATTGACTGCCCGTCTCCACATCAACATCCTGAAACTGGAGGCGGTCAGGCTAGCCCTCCTCCACTTCCAGACACTGGTCTTGCACCGATTTGTTCTCCTTCTCACGGACAACACCTCGGTAGCCTGTTACATCAACAAAGGGGGGTGGGGGCACGCTCCATCAGCCTCTGCCTCCGGACAGAGGCCCTCCTCCGCTGGTGTCACACGCAAGGAATCACCCTTTGCGCAAGGCACATAGCGGGGACGCACAATATCCTGGCAGACTCTCTCAGCCGCTCCAGGTCCGTCCTCCACACGGAATGGACCCTCAGCAGGCATACTCTAACCTCGGTGTGGAAACATTGGTTCAGACCCATGATCGACCTGTTCGCCACCCGATTCAATCATCGTCTGCCAGTGTATGTGTCTCCCGTCCCGGATCCTCAGGCGTACGCGATCGATGCCCTCTCCCTCCCCTGGTCCGGCCTCATAGCTTACGCCTTTCCCCCCTTCCCGATCCTCCACATGGTGATCAGGAAGGCGAGACTCGAGGGACCCAGGCTCATCCTCATAGCCCCATGGTGGCCCACTCAGTCCTGGTTTCCGGACCTCAAGTCCCTCACTCACGTTCCCCCTCTCCAGTTGAACGCCCGGTGGGACATGCTCAGGCAACCCCGCTCGGGTCGCCCCCACTCCAATCCCCAGACGCTTCGCCTCCACGCCTGGCTTCTGTGCCAGCCGGATTGCGAGCATCTAACCCCACCTCCCATGCGGACAGGTCCCAGTCTGTCCTCAACATCCTCTCCGACGCCAGGGCCTCTCAGGACCTCCGAGACCTAGCCATGGCCTCTCGCAGAGCTAGCACTGAGTCCCTTTACGATTACAGATGGAGTCTCATGGTGCAAAGAAAACTCTGTTCCACACAATCGCCCCTCCAATATCCAGATAGGAAATTTTCTGTCCCACCTTAAGCTCTCATCCAGCTCCACACGGGGCTACAGGTCGGCCATCTGCACGACCATCCGCCAACTGGGCGGACCTTCCTTTGAGAATGACTTCCTTCTCAGAGAGATCTCTAGAGGAGTGGCCCTTCGTGAGGCCCAATCCCCAAGGCGCGTTCCCCTTTGGGATCTCTTCATTGTACTTGACGTTCTCAGGAAACCTCCTTTCGAGCCTATCTCCTCCCTTCCCTTTGATCTTCTCTCTATGAAGACCACCTTTCTCCTCGCCCTGGCTTCGGCCAGGAGGCGAAGCGAGATCCACGCTCTCAGCGGGGACCCCAGAGACATTGCCTTCCACAGGAACGGCTCTGTCTCCCTTAAGTTCCTTCCTGAATTCCTAGCTAAGAACCAGGAACCCGGTAGTCCCTCCCCCTACCTCGTCATCCGCTCATTGGCAGATATCCTAGGCGGAGAGAGCGGTGGTGACATGGCTCTGTGCCCTTCCAGGTGTCTAAGACACTACTGGGAACGTTCGCGCCCCAGGCGTGCTTCTCAGAGACGTCTCCTTATTTCCATCAACCCCAATAATAAGAAAGACATCTCAGCTGGCACTATCTCTAGGTGGCTGTCCAAGACGGTCAAATCGGCCTATGCCCAGGCGTCCAAGGCTCTCCCCGTCTTGTTCCCTCGAGTCCATGAGGTCAGAGCACAGGTCGCTTCTGCAGCTTTCCAGCACTCTGTCCCCCTGCGCCATCTCCTGGAGGCAGCCTACTGGCGTTCGGAGAATCCCTTATAAACTTTTATTTAAGGGACATCCGCATGACCAGGGCTGACGGTTCTAAAGGGATATCCTTTGTGGCAGCTAATGCAGCCATATCGGTTAACCCCAAGAACCACTAGGGCACTCGCCCTCCTCCTTTTGCGATAAATTCTGCTATGGTCTGACATGGTACAGTATATGACGCCAAAATGGGGAGTTTGTATTATACTCCCTGTTTGGCTAGTATACTTACCATGTCAGACTCTAATGCCCGCCCTACCTTCCCCACTAGCGCCAAGGTCCTTGGGGTTACCTGGCGTGCAGGCCTCGACGACTGAGGTGCAGGAAGTTTACATCGGCTTCTTCCTTCGGCGGAAGTAGGGTGGGCGTCACGTGACTGTCTTATTACTGCATTAGCCACAAAAAATCCGGCCTGACAGAGCTGACTAACTGCCGTTGAATGCTACGGTCTGACATGGTAAGTATACTAGCCAGACAGGGAGTATAATACAAACTCCCTATTTTTCACCTATATTGCATAAAATCCAACGAGAACCTTAAACAAAGCAGAACGTTAACATAATGCAAAGAACACAAATGGCATGTAGTGAAAGTGCCGAGTCAAAAGGGTGAACAGAACAGAAAGGGCCAATGTGAAATAAACTGGGGCATGTTGCTGTCTGGGCAGCGACTATCCCCCCGAGGCAATCAAGTGCATCCATGTCTTCAGCCACATCACAGATGTGAAACCTGCCTTAGATTATCTGCTGTACGATAAGTGAATTGAGAAAACTGAGCTAGTTCAGATATGTTTGGATAATGTGAATTCACAAAGACTGATCACTTGCTGAGGTGAGGTTAGCTCCCTGCTCTCCCCCTTGTTTTTTTGTTGTTTTTTTTTGCCCTGATCCTGATGATATGCTGGTTTTCCACACCAGGTGGGGATAAGGCTTTTGTTCGGACCAGTTAGTATGAGAAAAACCATGAAAAAAAAGGTATTTTAAACTACTTTTTCCCAGCCTGACCCATTTTCTCAAAAGCAGCTCTCAGATTAATTCAGCCAATGAGGCTGACACTAAGGAAGTACAATTCAGTGCCACCAGAGATCAAACAGACACAGGAAAACACCGGTGGGCAGTTATCTGAAAAAGAGACAGCATGTCTTGACAGCAATAACAGACCTTTCATGCTTTTATTTCTTTATCCAACTATGCCACTACACACATAAAAATGAATTTTGATACTGCGATATCAGTGATGGACAGGCAGGAGGGAGTGGGTGCTTCCAGGACAGCATTTTCTGAGACTGTTCAGTTTTCGGAGGTTTTATGTTTGTTTACTTTTGTAAGCCCTGTTGTGTGGTACAATGAAACCTGCTCAAGAAGACCCTCTGAATTAAAATAATTTCCGTAATATAGGGTTACGATTTACATTGAACCTAGCATCCGTAGACATTTTTCAGTTCATGTTGTTCATAGCCCAGGCGACCACAGGGGTGGGGGTGAGGGTGGGGCCCATATCATGGCTGGCATCACTAGACAGTGTAAGCTATGGGTAAAAGGGAAGCACAGCAATAACATTACACCAGCAGCCAACAAAACTTTTGTGTTTACATTTGCGAAGACATGCGAGCGGGGCAACTGACCAATTTCAGAGTACATCTTGCGCAGGTCGTGCATGACACAGTCCAGGTAGAGTTCACCAGTTCCCAGTACAATGTGTTCACCTGATTCCTCCACCTGTAACACAATGACATGTTTCTTCCTGTCATCTGAGCCAAGAACCCACCACATCCAAAGGCTTTGTATGCATTTACATACAAAGGATAAGTTCAAGATACACCTTATACTTTTTCTTTGGCCTTTGATTTCCTTTACAGAAGAATGTGCTGGAGTCTTGTTTACTGCATATGAATTGTACGCATGTAAGTTTTGTATAGTGCAAATAAACACAGATAGGTTTGAGCATGTACTCACATTCTAATGCAATCACTAGCAACACTCCTTGCAAGTCAAAGCAAATCTGACCTTAGTAGTGAGGAGAGGGTAACTCTTGTTGACTTTGCGAAGGCCATCCAACATTTTGGGCAGCTCGGAAGGGTTGACTGGCTCCACAGCAATCTTCATCACGGATCCCGTGTTGAACTTCAGTGGTCGGAAAATGTAAACCTACACGCCAACCAAGACTGCATCATAACATGACCTGCTATATCTGAATATGAATAATATTTCATATAATGCAATGATATACATGTATGAATTATATTTCAAATCCCTCAAAATCAAGCACCTTTATGTAAATGCCTTGATTCAAGTTATGCAAATTCATGAACAAGAATGTGCAATGAGAACAAACTTCTTCACCATTTATTTCAAAGTAATCAATTTGCGCGTGCGAGCGAGAGAGAGAGAGAGAGAGAGAGAGAGAAAGAGAGAGAGAGAGATAGAGAGAGAGAGAGAGAGAGAGAGAGAGAGAGAGAGAGAGAGAGCAAAAAGGAACATTATTATTTAAAGTAATTTTACGATATACCTACCTGCCCAAACAAATGTCTTGTCCCCACTTGGCATTGCACAATGCCATATCACGATAAAAAAGAAACCCCCAAAACAACAAAATTGGGAGAGCAGAGGGGCCAGCCAGAGTGATTACTCTATGTATTTATTGATAACAGTAACTGGAGACACAGTACAGTAATGGCATACGAGTCAGCTACACTTTGCAACAAGAGAGATGAGTGTGGAGGGGGGAAGGGGGCAGATCTCAAAAGTCTCACCTCATCATGGGGCGTCATGTCTGTGATGGTGGAGGTCTTCACGATGGGCTGATCGATGCCTTCCATCAGGATCCAGTTACCCGCTGACACTCGGTTCACCTCCACTTTGTACCTGCCACATCACATCTACAAGGATCACCTCATATTTCTCTCATATGGCTCTTTCAAGAAATGTTGTACTGTTCAGGCACCCCACCCCCTGTCCTCTTCTCACACGTTTCACCACTTGACCCCTCTTGACCCAGCAATCAAAAGGCTCATTCAATATCCACATAGCCTCCACAAAATGACAATTAAAACGGGGACTCAGCATCCCTCATGGGACCAAAAGTACCAGGACGTTTTCTAATCACCAACAAACCACATGATTTTGTGAGGGGATAGATGGGTATTCATACCCAGCAACAGCTATGAATTAACTCTCTTTCCATGTGTCCAAACATGCAAATGTATGAATCCATATTCAGATTCACTGTTAGATCGTTGTAGAAAAAAGTCTAGCAACCTACGAACACTGGCTCAAATCATCACAGAAGTTCTAGTCCCAGAAGCCACCTGGTGAGCAGACTCCTGAGAGGGACCTGTCTGGCAAAAAAAAAAAAAAAAAGCAGTAAAGGAGCTTAAATTTAGCACTTACGTGTAACAAAAATTTAACTAAAACAAACAAATCTGAAAATGCCATCTCTAGCTAACCTGTCAGTCAATACTTATGTACAATCAAAATATGGCCCCATCGATCATCCCTTTCAACAGGGCTGATAGGAAGTCAATAGTTTGCAAGAAAATCCCTACCTGGCTTCACTGATCCAAAGTCGGCCCACCTGGCCGAAGCGTGAATCCTCCTCGTCCTGCAGCGTGTAGTTCTCTCCCAGGATTCGAACCTCTTGGTTTGAATGCAGCGTTCCGTTCATGACCCGACCAAACACATGAAAACTGGTGCCATCTTCAGTGGGGAAGAGTTTGGTCGTGTGAATCACCAGAGGACCCTGTGGCCACAATCAAATATGTTATCATCCCCTCTAAGGAAATCAAGTTTTATTGATTCTGTTGGTTTGCTTGTGTGTCGGTCAAAAAGACTGATTAAAAAAAACTTTGTGGAAAGACGGACATTCAATTCTAATAGCGTTCAAGATAAAAAAAAGTTGACAGGAAATGTTAAAGCTTGGCAGAGATTTGCTTACAACACAGTGCCCTTCTAGATGTGTAAGATAAACTACAATATCTATCTTCATTGTTTTTCAGTGGCTTTTCCTGAGATATAACTTTGTCAAGTTTTATTTGTTATTCTACTGGTCAGTCACATCAATACAGCTCTATCTAGTTTGTGGATTTATAATATTACAAACTTAACTCTTGATACTACTTTTCACTGATGATCAATTTTTCATTAGACAGAGGCAAAATATGAGCAGACTGAACAGTGCTTTGATGCAAGTATGTCGACTCAGGACATTTCAAAAGGTTTGCCTATTTCCTCATGTTTAAAATATGGAGACATTTTTGTTTTTAGTGAAAACAACAACAAGTAACATCTCTAAGAATATAGGTTTCTGGATTCTGGATTGGACATTAGAAAAGTAGTTAGACTCAGAATCAAAAACTTACTTTGAGAATATTTTGACAGGGTCGCCCTGTCTTCTTCAGCTCACTGTTGCTGTTGTGGCAGCGAGGCCTGGTGAGGCGACTGTTGTACCCCACACAACAGTCGACCCACTAGGCCTCGCTGCCACAACAGCAACAGTGAGCTGAAGAAGACAGGGCGACCCTGTCGAAATATTCTCAAAGTAAGTTTTTGATTCTGAGTCTAACTACTTTTCTAAAATAACATCTCATTTAACAAAGGAAGGGAAGGAAATTTTTCTACTAAAAGTATTTTTTATAAGACTTGCTTGTCCAAACCCCTCTTGGAGCGGAACATCACCATATCAGGATCTCCCTCAAAACAAAATAGGGAGGGCAAGGAACTAATTCCATCTCAATCCCTTGATTAGCTGGAAAAGAGTGATCACCCTTAGTGTGTTAACAACATTGTGCCATAACTGAACTTATTTTCACACCTTTTCCCTATTTCACGGGCAGTTGGGAGGACATCCTAGTGTTTGTGCAGGTAAGAGTATGATAAGTACACACAAACACAAATGCAGGCATGTGTACATAACCTTTTAAAAAAAAAAAAACTTTTTTTTTTTCTCTCTCTCTCTATCTCTTTATGTATATCTATCTATATATTTGTAACTGCTCCTCTTCCCCTATGAGGTGCTGAGTGAAAGATGGAAGTTGCAAGCTTGTCTCCACTGACCTCAGCACCACCATGGAATGGGCATGGCTGGGACAGGAGGCTGACTTGGCAGCCAACATTGGTGCACCGACAGGAAAGTTAAGACCCATATCAAACTTGTGAACCAAACGTCATGTCACACAAGAGAAATTGTGGCACGAGTTACAAGGCAAGAAAGGGGAATGTCCAGAATAGAAGATGCAGGTCTCTCTCTCAGTAAGATGGCACCGCTTGTGGCAAGAAGAACAGACATAAGAGGCCATCGAGGTAGCTGCGGGTTCAGAAGCCAACTTGGAAGACACCATAGCAAATGACAAAGTGGGTGACAGTCACGATGAAGTAGCAACAGCAAATTTCAAGTAATTATTGGCTGAAATTCCCTCCTGAGAAGCCGAAGAAGGGGGCTTCCTCCCTTGAGGAGAAAGCAAGCTTATATAGGTATTTACAGGAAATAATCATGATGAGAATTTGAAAAAAAAAAAAAAAAAAAAAAAAAAGTTCAACAAAGTCTGGAAAGACGGACTCAGGCTCCCACAAACTACGGCGATGTGTGTCTGGGAGGATGTACACCTGAATCAGCCAGTACCTACACAACCGCCAAGCCCAAGTCAAGATTCAGGGCCAAAAGAGCAAGAAGGTGCTGAGACAGGGAGTACCTCAAAGAGGAGTCCTTTCGCCAACGCTGTTCCTCATCTTTATAGATGACATCGTCAGAGAACTGCCAAGAGGGGTCAGAGGAGCGATCTACGCAGATGACCTGGTACTATGGTGCTCTGAAGAGTACACCACTACAGCACAGGTATGCCTCCAGACTGCGCTCAACAAGATCTGCGACTGGACCAAGGAATGGCTTGTCTCTGTCAACTCAAGCAAAACAACCTACAGTCTGCAGCCTATCCAGCAAGAAGCAAGAGGCGAAGCTGACACTGAACAACCAAAGGCTTGCAGAGGAACCCACACCTACCTACCTGGGAGTGACCTTTGACTGCAGGCTCACTTGGAAACAGCAGATCACCAGATGCTGTAGCAGGGCCAAGCTGAGACTGGCGATCATGAGGAAACTTGCAGAGACGGACTGGGGGGCTGACGAACGTATCCTGAAGAGACTATACGGGGAGAGTCTGACCTGTAGTTGAGTACGGGACATCAGCAAGGGCATCAGCTGCAAAGTCTAACCTCGACCATCTCAATAAGATACAGAACCAAGCTCAGCGTGTCATAACTGGCACCATGAGATCCATCCCAATCCTGAAGATGGAGGAGACCACTGGGCTACAGTCATTGGAGGACAGAAGGGACACAAAGATCCTCATCCAGGCAGTAAAATTCAAACGCCTTGAAAACCATCCAATGAACAACAGAATGAGCAGACCCACCAAGAGCCGGCTGAAAAGAGGCAGCTTCATCCACCAGTCAAGACGCCTTGAAAGACAAACCCCAGTCTTGACGGAACACGAAGCAAAGCCTATCCTGGCAAATGTCACCCACCCATCTTGGAAGAGGCAGGTGTTCCCAACAGTCGTCACCAGCATTCCCGGAGTGGAGAAGAGAGCAACACAGTCAGACACCCAAAGGAAGGCCCTGGCCATGGAGTACATCTGCAACCAGTACCCCCAGGAAGACTGGACCCATGTCTTTATAGATGGCTCCACCACAGATGCAACGAGGGATGGTAGAGCTGGAATCTTCCTCCGATACAAAGACTGAGATGAAGAAATTGCAATCCCAACAGGAAACTACTCCACCAACTTCCGAGCTGAGCGAGAAGCTCTCTCTGAGGCAGCCACAACAGTCTCACAGAACTCCACAAGAACAACAGGGCAGGTGGTGGTGTTCTCAGACGTTCTCTCCGTGATCCAAGCCCTCAAGAACTCCCGCTGCAAAGAACAGAACCATCTTACTTTAGCCCTTGTTGCCCTGAGTGCCAGAGTGGTGAAAGTGGTAATACAATGGGTACCTCCACACTGTGACATCTGAGGCAACGAAAAAGCGGACGTTCTGGCAAAAGACGGTACACAGAAGGAGCAGGCCAACAACCTTGTGTCATACGATGAAATCAAGACAATCATCAAGGCACAGCAAGGAATGAAGTGGCGCCTCCAGCACCCCAAATACAACCCAGAAGACAAATACCATTTGCTGGGACGACGGGAACAGGTCAAGATCTTCTGCCTGAGGACTGGACACAATCGGCTGCTCCACCACATGCACACAAAATTTGGCACTGGACAGAGTGGAGAGTGCCCTTGTGGTGAGGGACCAGTGACAACCGATCACATCCTTCAAGACTGTATGGCGCACGCAGCATCCAGAAGGAAGTACTGGCCAACACCGACAGCAGTGGAAGCCAAGTTGTACGGCACCCTGGAGGAGCTGCGGTGGACGGCAGCCTTCATCGAGGACATTGGGCTGCTCATCTAATGGGAGGCAAACAAGGAAGAAGAAGAAGAGGAAAAAAAAAAAAATAATAAAGAGAGCCAAAAGGGGTGTGATCCTTCATGAAGGAAAAGGGGGAAATTGAACTATTTCAACTATGGCACAATGTTGTAAATTCACTAAAGGTGATCATTCTTGCAGGTAAATCAAGTGATTGAGATGAAGTTAAGCTAGCTTCCTGCTCTCCCCAGTTTTGCTTTCGGGGGAATCATAAAAAAAATGTCGAAGTTCCATGCCAAGTGGGGATAAGGCTTTTGTTTAGACTGTTAAGTATGAGAAAAAAAGCTCAGCCACACTGATCAACTGTTTCTGACTCTTTATTCAGATACCTCCTCAGGTATTTGTAGTGCTAAAATACAAGATAAATGTAGCTCTTTTGCATACAATCATTAAGCTGTGAATGCATGGTTCCCATGCTGTAGTTTATACCCAAGTATGTGTCTTTTGTACAAGACTTGATTCCTAGATCCTTTCTTCTTCATTCCAAATGCCTTACTTTTGTGTACATCCATGTATGCTGGGTTTCTGTGTTGGGTATTGCTGTGACTAGCAAAGACATGCACATACCTGTACACCATAACACTTTCACCACTGAACATACTAACTTCCAATTTGCCTGATTCCACTGACTGCAATAACTTCCTCACTATCAATCCACCAATCAAGGGGTCAGCCTATTTCCCATTACAATACTGGTTATTTGGTAACTATCCAGCGCTAAACCATGTCGTTCACAGCAGATAAGGTTAATTCATGCTGACATCATTTGTGTTGCTTCAGTACATGACAGGAATCTTTTCGATTTCTTTTCTTCACCCTATGTCAAGAATGACTTTTCAAACACAGTTCGAGACGTTCATACAGTACACGTAATATGACTGTGGATGATTTTGCTGCCTATGCATAGATAAACCGACATGATGACCCATTACAGCATGAGTGTAAATTAAACTGACAAAAACAAAAAGCAATGAACAACCAAGATTCTGTGAGTTGGTGTCAATCACCTGAACCTTTAAGATACAAGTGATTGGCCACAATTGTCTGTCACAAACATCATTAACTCTCTGGTCACGAACAGACGCTATAGCGTTTCCTGATGACGTTACGCTTCCGTACGAATGAACGCTATCAAGGTTTCGGCTTTGACCGACTTTTCATGCGGTGGCAACATGATCAGTACATGGCAACAAGCTATAAATAGTAACGTCAGCATTCCTCTGTTCGCTTACTCAGTGGTTTTGCGGCACTCCACCACCCACTTTGCCTCAGTTGCTGATTGACCAGACCAACCCACATGAGTTAGTAATCTGCACAGAAACATGGCGTCTCAATCAAGTTCTTCTGCGAATGTGTCAGAGCAAAGTCGAGCCCGTCAGCAACGTTTTAGCATTCTTGAAGTTATTGAAATGCTACAAACGGAAAGTTCAGACATTGAAGAAGAGGATGACGAAGCTGATGAAAGTGATTCCAGTGAAGAATTTCGAGGAGAAGAGGAATTTGACACTGACTCGTCTGTGGAGCTCAGTGATGATGAAGGCGAGGGTGGGCCACTTCGCCACGCGAGCGGGGCATTGAAGTGCTGTGAAAGACTGGGGATTTGAGTGAGCAAGAGTTCATTGGCTTTCCTTTACGTGACTGGCACGCAGATTCGAGTTTTTTTCCCCGAGAATGCCTCTTTTTTCTGGTACTTCTGGCCTTTGTGTGTCAGCTGAGTGCCACGCCCCCATTTTTTGCGTTATTCCAAGTCAGCTAGTGCATAGTAGGCATGTGATTCGTATATCTTATTTTATTTCCTGGAGTGTATCTACCTTTTTTTTCAACTCATTTAGTGTATTTACTGGCTTTTTCTGCCGAATGTGAAGCTATGGACCCACTGACTCTGTGCGAGAGTGTTATGATGCACCTGAAAAAAACTGGACATTTTTTCACCCTCAAGCACAAGAAATCATATGAAAGTGGAAAGTTTATTCTTTTGTATTCTACTAACACAGTTTATAAATAACACTTTCTGAAAATTTCATTGAGTTATCTCTTGTTTTGTATTTTTGGTGATTTTTTTTTACTAACCATAACAAATGGCCCGTCCACAAGGGAAAAACAAGGGACAGAACTGTCCGTCCCAAGCGAGTTAACAATCAAAACAGACATGTACAATAAGTTTCATCAACTTTTAGATTTTTCAGCAATACTTCAGGTGATCTGGACTTGGTTTTGGGAAGTGAGCTTTTAACAACAGTGCTCAAGTTTGTCTAAACAATTCACCATGTAGTTTGATACATTTTGTGTAAAAGTTAGTTGGCAGTTTGAAGGTTAGCAACAGCAAAACAATGTGAACAGGCAATGAGAAAATCAAATCGTCAAACAGCACACTTACATCAGCTGAACAGCGGAACATCTCCTCTGCCAGATCCGTGTCAGAGGGGCCAGTGTAGGTATGTTCCACTTTTCTGCGTGCGTTGTCAACAGGAGATGGTATGTGTTCAACACACATATCCACGAGCCCTGTACATACATATAACAGTGTCATCTACCAAGCCTTTTTCTTCTTCCATTTGACGACCCCCATCAATATTTTGATAATTCTGTGCTGGCATATGCCAAGTTCAATAGATATGAAAAACGAAAATGTGTACACCCTGACTCCATCACACAAAACATAAAAATTTAGTAAGAGCAATACTCTAGGTGACCATCCTAATGAGTGAAGAATTTTATTTGCAGTGAAAGAAGAAACTCAATTCTGTTACTCCAGTAGGAAAATAAACTCTTACCTGTAAAGTCTCCAAAGAAGCGTCGACAGATGAGCCTCAACAGAGGGCGAATGTTCAGTTTTTGCTCCTGCTTAGTCAGATGCACCCCAAGTTCCTCACACACTCTGGGCAGGCACTCATCCACATCACCCACCACCTGCACAAACAGTATCCAGTGAATTTTCCTTCATACTTCACACACATACACTTAACATCTCTCATAACAAGGACCTCCTTACTGCCTTCAAGAACAAAATGGAAACTTGGCATGGACTGTTAAAGGAACACGAGTGAAACCAGGAAAAAATGAAAAGCAGGAAGGCCGGAGGTCTAAGGGGCTGTTACCTGCATTAGGCTCAATGAATGATATTGTGACTATTGCCCGAAGCAGCATTTGCACATTCTCTCAGCAAAATGACAAAGGAATGATCAGTTTGGAACAGAAAAAGCTGGAGTAATCAGGACCAGTTTTACCGAAACATTCAGGAAAAAAAAAAATCAACACAGACGTTTCCTGATTTTCAGCTCTCAAAAAAACAAACAAACAGCGAGGTCGAATTCCGGTTTCTGGCCTTCCAGATGTGTGGTTTCATCCATGGTAACAGTAGGAACCAGATGTTAAATGTGATTCAAGAGGATATTTGTGCATCAAATCGGGTCATCAGTAAAAGCAAAGGTAAACGAAAAAATCTGCTGAAGGGTTCAGATCCAAACAGAGTGAAACAACATAATAAAGACCTATAAGTTATGAGATAGTTGGAGGTCAGATAAAATTCATGTCGATAATTAATCGAGGTCTTCAATGAAGTTAAAAAACGATGACTCAGATTCTTTAAAGGATCTATGGTACTGGCATTAGTTTGCCAAGGATTCAAGTGTAAGGACCCTTTGCACCTAAATTTATGTGTCAAATTATTATAATGTATGCCATATTATTGGCATTACTCCCATCTGTATCCTTCTACACAAATATAATTATGCATACATTATACCAGGTCTATTATTTTTAATTTCTTAAAAAAGATCAAGCACAATGACATAATCACTCTCTCTCTCACACACATACACACACATGAAAAAAAAAAACTGTGCAAAAAGCAAAACGAACAAGAACTTTGTCTTTTAATGAACAAACTACCTTTTATCTGTATATTCTCTGGAACCAAACTCAAATCGCACTCTATTCAAGACTGAAGACTTCCTGTCCTTTTCTTTCTGTCTTTCACTGTATCCCTCGATAAAAAGTCATAAACGTTTCAGTTACCTGGGCAAAAATCTTGTACAGTGGCTCCAGAATGAATTCCACAAAAGAGCGCTGTGAAGAACTTGGCGACGGTTTCTTGCTGAACTTGCGACTGCGACAAAAATCACTACAGCATAAACTCAACAAATGCCTTATCGCCACTTGACGTGGGACATCATCATATCGGGGTGAGATAGGCAAAAAGAGTGATCACCTTTAATGAGTTCATTACTTTGCATCATATTTGAACTACCTCAGATTTCTCCTTTTCCTTGGTGGAGGAACATGATGCTGTCTTTTACAACTTGGTCATTTTTTCCCCCCTCTTGACACTGGTTTAAGCTTGCCTTTGCTCCTGAAGGAGAAGCAGCCTTTTCTTCAGCTTCTCATAGGGGTATTTCTGCCAATACTTCCACAAAATTAGGTTGCCATTTCACTTTGACAGTCAGCTCAGTCGTTGTTTGCCAGCTACATTGAGTCTGCACGTGTCTGCTCTTCAGGCTTCAACTGGTGTCTTCACATCCTCAAGCAACCTGCCGCAGGAGACACTTTAGTTCTGCCTTGTCACTTTCAGTAGAGCCTGTTCTGATCCAACATATGCAGGATACCTCCTACTGAACCTTCTACTGATGATGACAACTGCTCAGTCACAGAGCAAGCGTGACTGCGTGTCCTCCAGCTCAGGACACCACCATATCCATCTGCGACAGTTCCTGTGAACTTACTGACACAAATGACTTTGGCATGAACCCACCACTGCCATGGACATGCATAAGTAGGTATTCCAATGCAGGCCCCTTGCCTGGCGAACTGCGCTGCAGGAGCGAAATTTTCCGTGTTTTCAACTTGTGCAAACCACATAAAAATGGCCGATTTAGACAATAAAAATAACACCAATCAATTAAACAGTCTTTTTTCGTTCGTTTTGGATAGGTTTTATCATTTAAGAGAACATAATAAGTTTATTATCAACCTTGTAAAGAAGTACTTCTCCGCGGTCGGGAGGCATGCCGTCGCGACTTTCAGAACACAAGTTTTTACACCCACCTTCTTCCCCCGACGAGGGGAGCGCGGCGTGCACAAATAGCTCAATGAAACTCATACAGAGTTGTAGAGGAGACTTCAAGCTTCATTTTCGTATGCAGTAAGGGTATAGAAAAAATTTAGTTAAGTTCCTAAAAATTATGTTTTAAAACTTCAAATTACGCTAAAATCCGTAAATATGAACGAAATCTGTTCAAAAATATATCAAAATATAGCTCATATTCCGCACTTTCCAATAAATGGGGTCAAACAAATACGAAACAGTGCGCCGCGCTCCCCCGGCGGTTCCCCGGATACTACTATTCGAAGACTAGAAGCATGTCAACAATGGCGGACGAGTCAGACGTATCTGTGTCATCGCTTACAAATCCAACACTATTTTCACCGAATTTTCAACATCCGGCGCTAGAAACAACACAGAAAGGTAAGTTGATATATTTACTAAATTCTATAAGTTATATTTTGTGTACTTAGAGCGCGATTGTATTAAAAATCTTTTTTTAAAAACGTGACCTGAGACAGCCTTTTTTTGAATCGACACTTCAACTTCACGATCGACTTTATTTATCTTCAGCTACGTGGAAGGATTTTTAACATTGTAATCGAGTAATCGAAAC
This sequence comes from Conus canariensis, assembly GCA_033310375.1. Lineage (NCBI taxonomy): Eukaryota > Metazoa > Mollusca > Gastropoda > Neogastropoda > Conidae > Conus > Conus canariensis. The sequence continues at coordinate 62,763,881 of CM065716.1, read as the reverse complement.
ATCAATTTGAAAAACCTTTGTCATAAAAATATGATTTACATTGTAGTTCTTCAGTATTTCTTATGAAAAGGTCACGTGACCTGGACCAAGTTAGGGTCCTGAACAGAACGTGTCGTCTGCTCGAACACAAGGCCGCGATGATCGCAGCCGCGACGGAGTCACTGAATGCATTGCTTTTACAAACTCTGCAGATTCTCTTGCGCGCGTGCATGCATGTACACACACACACACACACACACACACACACACACACACAAAGAGGTTCATCTCACACTGTAAACATCACAAGAATACAAAGACCTTGCACAACAAAAAAAAGTTTGCTGCTGATTTCAGTTTGTTTACTAAAATAAATTTGCAAACACTAACAGTGATTTATTTTAATGTAGTAAGAATTGCCCAAGCACATGGTTATCTTCTCATTTTTATGTCCCTGACATATTTTCTGCTGTTGTTCATAATATTTAGTAATCTTACCCATTAAAATTGCAACATAATTCATTAATTGTACTTACCTCCTTCTTGTTAGTAAACACAATGGTTACACATGTGTGTATGCATGTGCGTGTGTGTGTGTGGGGGGGGGGGGAGGGGGTACTGTGCACATGCATGCATGCGTGTGCTGTATAGTGTATGTGGTGTGTGTGTGTGTGTGTGCTCTGTGTGTGTGCTGTATCTGGTGTGCGCATGTGTGAGTGTAATGTGTGTGTGTGTGTGTACTTTGTGTGTGTGGTGTGCTGTGTGTGTGTGTATGTGTGTGTGTGTGTGTGTGTGTGTGTGTGTGTGTTGCAGAGGACAACCAGTACAAAGAACTGAAGTGCTGCTTCTTGGTGTTTGGTAAAGGAAGAAGACCCAACCCCCCCCCCCCCCCAACCCCCCCCCCCCCCCCCCCAACATATCCAGCTGCACAAACAGACTGTTACTGCAGCTTGACAGACTTCGAATTGAAGATGGGAAGTCTGTAACTTTTGACACTGTGGCAGAATGGTTTCTTCAGCTTTTCCCTGACACCAGCTTCCCAATTAACAGGTTGAAAGGGGTGATCCAGCGCTGTACACTCAAGGCTGAGAAGTTGCCAGCTAAAGAACTTTCAGCAATGCTAAATGAAGATGTTGATTTGGATAATATTGATGATGTTCTGACTTCAGTTGGCATCAATTGGAAAACTCGGAAAAAGCCTGAGCTTTTGAAGATTCCATGTGACACCAAAGTGACAAATGCTGTTGTCGCTTTAGAAACTTTGAGGAACAAAGAGGGGTGGAGTTCAAGCTTTGTTGTTGACTGGCTGCAAAGACTGAACAAGACAGCAATTGGACAGAAAGACAGTCACAAAAATTATATCTGACTACAAAACTATCTGTCGGAAAAAATCAAAAGATCCAGAGAAGTTCAGCTGCTTCATGGAAACCATACATTATTATATACTTTTAATGACTGTGAACTATATTATTGTGACTGAAAACTGTTAAAATATATTTTTGATGGCCGAAAAGCTGTTAAATGTATACTTTCTCTTCTTTATAAGACCATATGTTATTGTTGCATAATTAAAATTATGTATGAAATATCTTGCAAAATGTGTTATATATGTGTTTTATAAGCTTTTTAAAATCATTTTGGTATAAAAACAACATTGTACAACATACAGATACAAATTAATGAACATGTAAAGACAAGCGTAATTTACGTAAAAAGTGACCCTTTTGCGCAAATTGCATATTTAACCAACTTCAGCATTACAGTGTTGACTATTTATTTGGAGAAGACAGAAGGAAAAAATTGGGCATTATATATAAGTGCATGAGAGTAGCCAGGAACAATTTGGGCTCATTTGATAACATAGAAATGGATTTATGGTACCTCGAAGTTGGGGTCTGAAGCAAATTGCCACTTTCGCAAAATTTTCTAAGTCCAAAATTTCTTTAAAAAATCATAACTTCGTCAAATATTATCAGAAGAACATAAGTTTTATATCAGTGTGTTCAGAAAATTGAGCTCTTTTAAATGAAACTACTTTTAAACAACTCTAGGCTGTTTCAAAAATCACCTTGGAATACCTAGCATAAGAAATCATGATGAAATCACTGCAAGAGCACAGCATGAAGGGCCACAAAATCTGAACATTCTTCCACATTTTTGTTCTTTTTACTTTACATCAGCAATGATCTATACAAGGATGATGATGGTTTGGGTTCCATCACAGGGTTGTACTCTACACTTCCTCTTAAAATATCCTGGTCATCAGCCAGGCCTGAGAGATACAGACAGCTCTGGTCAGGAAATGAGAGCAGCAGGTGCTTCCATTAAGGGGCACTGTCTTCACATTTCAGACCATGGCACACTGAACTCTGGATACAAGCTGGGTGCAGCTAATTAATCCCACAAATAAATGTCTCTGATGGGAATTGAACACACAACCTCCTAACCAACAACCCTATGATGATAACAAGTGCTCCATGGTGGCTGGATCCGTATAACTATTTAACTGATGAATTAAAGTTACTATCAACCCAGCCATGCTTCTAAATCTTTAGTTCTTTTTTATGTTCTGTTTTGTTTCGCCCCTTGCTTCCCTGATCCAAAACATGTTACATCAGCATACCCCATGATGCACAATTTCCCTGCACCTGAACCCAGACAAGCATTAGAACTCTGTGAAGGCAAAGCTTTGGTTTAAAATCACAGAAGTCGAGTCCGTTTTCTACTCATCTGATTCTGAGTGTGAAAATCCATGTAAATGTGTGTGTACTTGCATGTGTGATACATGCTTTTGTGTATGCTTCTGTGTGTGTGCGTGCGTGTGTGTGTGTGTGTGTGTGTGTGTATGTGTGTGTGTGTGTGTGTGTGTGTGTGTGTGTGTGTGTGTGTGTGTGTGTGTGTGTGTGTGAATGAGGCAGCATAATGATCAGGAAAAAAATACAAAGTATGAATGGTGTAGTTGGCAAACTGAAAATTGATTAATTAAGTTTATGAGCTAGCAATACCCTTTTCTCTTGTGAACACACTGAACTAACAAAGAACTGCAGAAGAAAACAAAAAGAGATGGTAACAGTAACTTCTTTGACTGCTGAGCTGAAAACTATTGGAATAATTGCTGCTGAAGATTCTTCTTTACTAATTAAGAAAAAAAACCCAAACAATAAAGAAAACAAACAAACAAACAAGACAACTCACGTTTTGTTGTTGAAATATACATCTCCCCACAGCCTCTGAGCAAACTTCTTCTCATCAACATCTTCTGCAAATTTAACACACACACTTTTATATGAATGGCCTAGGGCAGTAACTGACCATAAGAAAACACTGACCAGGCTGTTGATGGGCAATAAGCATTAATGCCTGCAATGTTGTTGTTGGCAACTTTTTCTACATAACAAGACATAAAAAAAATGACCTTTCTTGACATTCTTACCTGTTCTCAATCAACGGCAAGACCAGGCCCGGTTACTCTAATTTTGCTATTGGTGCACTTTTTCACGAAACGAGTGTGTTTTAAAAAAAGAATACGTTCAAATGTTCCAAATTTTTGTAAAAAGCTGGGATGGGGGAGGGAGAGGGCAGGTTCATCTGCCACTATGCAGTGTAGGGTGCAGAAATACCTGAACTTGTAGCAAATGAAATAAAAGTAGGTTCTTTGAAGACAAATTCCTTTCAAACCAGATTCCTCAGTATTCTTTGGCACAAATTCATACCCCCTCACCGTTTTTTTTTTTTTTTCCATTCCAGGGTCTGCAGTTGCCGCAATTTCTCCTATGTATTGGCATGTTGTTGAAGAAGCGGGTACAGCCATACACCATTTTCCACTGAAGAGTTAGTCAGAGTTACCGCTCTCTGGTCAAAGCACATTACCACCACCACAGTTAAAACTCTGCAAGTGCAATTACTACTGAAGACCTTCGTTGCTAGACTTCTTTTGTTGCCGACTTTTTTTTCTTATAGTTTGTTGTACTTTTCATTTTTCATCAAACGTATACAGAATACGACAAAAATTTTATGGGTAAACAGTTCTGCATGACATACAATCAACTTAATATTTACTTTCTTGAACTATGAACTCTGTATTTATCTCAGCTAAAAAAAAAAAATAAATAAATAAAAAAAAAGGGCAGCAGCAATGATCCTTAGTGAACTGCTGACAGAAATAAAAAGCAAAAGCACTGACCACAAGGAACTCACCGTATGTGTCAGCATAGATGTGTGCGAATGAACGCAGGGTGAAGCAGAAGCGGTAGTAGGAGCTGGCAAAGCAGACGTTCCCCAGAACTGGTGACAGCAGAGAGGATGATTCATCCTCTGCATACATGCTGAAATGCACACAAACACAAGACAACAGTGACAATGTCTCATCCTCTGCGTGCATACTGAAATGCACAGCAACGCAAGACAACAGTGAAAATGTCTCATCCTCTGCGTGCATTCTGAAATGCACACAAACACAAGACAACAGTGAAAATGTCTCATCCTCTGCGTGCATTCTGAAATGCACACAAACACAAGACAACAGTGAAAATGTCTCATCCTCTGCGTGCATTCTGAAATGCACAGCAACACAAGACAACAGTGAAAATGTCTCACCCTCTGCGTGCATGCTGAAATGCACACAAACACAAGACAACAGTGAAGATGTCTCACCCTCTACATACATGCTGAAATGCACAGCAACAGAAGACAACAGTGAAGTTGTCTCATCCTCTGCATACATGCTGAAATACACAGTTACACAGTGACGACAGTGAGGAGGTTTATCCTCTACACATGTCTTGAAATACAAAGTGACAACAATAAGGATGTTTCATGTCCTCCATATATACTGAAACTGTTACACCAGTGAGGATGTTTCACCCTCTCCATACACGCTGAAATTGCACAGTGACACCAGTGAGGATGTTTCACCCTCTCCATACATGCTGAAATGCACACCAACACCAGTGAGGATGTTTCACCCTCTCCATACATGCTGAAATGCACACCAACACCAGTGTGGATGTTTCACCCTCTCCATACACACTGAAACTGCACAGTGACACCAGTGAGGATGTTTCACCCTCTCCATACATGCTGAAATGCACACCAACACCAGTGAGGATGTTTCACCCTCTCCATACATGCTGAAATGCACAGCGACACCAGTGAGGATGTTTCACCCTCTCCATACATGTTGAAATGCACAGCGACACCAGTGAGGATGTTTCACCCTCTCCATACATGTTGAAATGCACAGCAACACCAGTGAGGATGTTTCACCCTCTCCATACATGTTGAAATGCACAGCAACACCAGTGAGGATGTTTCACCCTCTCCATACATGTTGAAATGCACAGCAACACCAGTGAGGATGTTTCATCCTCTCCATACATGCTGAAATGCACAGTGAAACCAGTGAGGATGTTTCACCCTCTCCATACATGTTGAAATGCACAGCGACACCAGTGAGGATGTTTCACCCTCTCCATACATGTTGAAATGCACAGCGACACCAGTGAGGTTTCACCCTCTGCATCATGCTAGAATGTCTTCACTAGTTAGGATGTTTCATCCTCTCTACACATGCTGAAACACACAGCTACACAGGTGAAGATGTTTCATTCTCTCCATGTACATGCTGAAATGCATGCTGAAATGCACGCTAACGTAGTGACAATAGCAGAGGCGTTTCACACTCTGTATACATGCTGAAACACATGCTAACACAGTAATGAAAGCAGGATGTTTCATCCTCTTCATGCATGCTAAAACACATACTAGCATTGTGACAAAGGTCAGGATGTTTCACTCTCTGTACACAGGCTGAAACATATTCTATCATGGTTCTAAAATTGAGGATGTCTCATCCTCTCTATGTATGCTGAAACACATACTAGCACAGAGAGAAAAGTGAGAACGCTTTATTCTTTGCGTATGCACTGAAATACTTACTAAAATAGAGACAGAAGAAAGACATTTCAGACTTGTTTACCCCAAATGCATGTACCTTTAATATCTCCGATAAAAACATGTAATGTGAAAAAACAACAACCAAAAACGTAATCTTCATAATCACAATACATTTTTAAAGATTTGGAAGAGCCAGCCATTGGCGCTTAAGACCACTTCGTCGCCATCTTTGACAAGGTAAAAGCCGCAAGGCTTGCTGGGAAACGTCTTCTTACTGCTTTTGACTGAAACGGTAGCAGACGAAACCTTGCATTTAACAATTTTCTTTCTTTGATTTTTTTCCTGTAATTTTTTTTTTTTTGGGGGGGGGGAGGGGGGGGGGGGGGGGGGGGGGCGGTAATTCCCAAAATTTCAATTTTTCCGTAAAAATTACGGCAAAATCATAAGGGTAAACAGGTCTGACATTTCATTCTCTGCATGATACTGAGATACTGAAATATGTGCCAACACAGGGACAAAAGTAAGGATTTCTCATTCCCTGTACACATACTCGAACACAAACTAACAAAGTGACAAAAGTGAAAATGTTTTATCCTCTGTTTAAATACAGAAACACATACAGTGACACTATTTAATCCTCTTCATCGTACGCTGAATGGTTTCATCCATGTTGGAACGAATTGCGCTCCATACAGAAACCCAACAGTTACACAGTTTCAAAAACGAATAGAAGAAACCCACCTGACGATGGCATTCACTTCATCAACAATGTGTCTCAGCTTGAAGTAGGCATCAGCAGGGGGCAGTTTGAGCTCCAGGATCAGACGATCCACTTTGTTGATGCACAGGGTGATGGCGAGGCCTTCTTGCAGAGCATGTTTGATCAGTCGCTCAGTGTTCAACATCACCTGCACACATCACTTGCTCCACTCATCTCATGAAGGGACACAATAAATACAGCTGAACAGAAGTATGTAATGATTAGTAATAATCAGCATAATAATAATGTGGATTAACCAGTCAAAGCAGAACTTTATTATACTATATGTATCTATGACATATGTCAGATTTTTTGTTGTTGTTGTTGTTGATTTATTAGGAATAAACAAACCAGTCCTGTCAGCATCGACAAACATTTTCAGTTCTATATGAAGTAAATTACACACTAGCATCCCTTAACACATCTCTGTGAGTGTTACTGGAGAAAAGCTGAACACATGACATCATGGCCTGTTTCATGCCAGGACTTAGTATGACAGGTAATGTTGACTATAACCCTGTGTTCTCAGACCAAAAACAGAACTCCACAGCATCATCTTCACCATCTCTTTATACAGTATTCAGAAAATATTGACCTCAGTTTCTATCTTCTTCTCCACACTCATGGCCGCGGGGAATTTGTACCAAAGTCTCCAGTGTTGATGACAAGTTTGTATCAAAGTCTTCAGCGTTGATGGTGAGTTTGTGTCAGTCTTTAGTGTTGATGGTGAGTTTGTGTCAAAATTTTCAATGTTGATGGTGAGTTTGTGTCAAAATCTTCAGTGTTCATGGCGAGTTTGTGGCAGTCTTCAGTGTTGGTGGGGAATTTGTATCAAAGTCTTCAAGGTTGTTGGTGAGTTTGTATCAAAGTCTTCAGTGTTGATGGTGAGTTTGCGTCAGTCTTCAGTGCTGATAGTGAGTTTGTGTCAAAATGTTCAGTGTTGATGGTGAGGTTGTATCATTCTTCAGTGTTGATGGTGAGGTTGTATCAGTCTTCAGTGTTGATGATGAGTTTGTGTCAAAATCTTCAGTGTTGATGGTGAGGTTGTATCAGTCTTCAGTGTTGATGGTGAGGTTGTATCAGTCTTCAGTGTTGATGGTGTGGTTGTATCAGTCTTCAGTGTTGATGGTGAGTTTGTGTAAAAAATCTTCAGTGTTGATGGTGAGGTTGTGTCAGTCTTCAGTGTTGATGGTGAGTTTGTGTCAAAATCTTTAGTGTTGATGGCGAGTTTGTGTCAAAAATCTTCAGTGTTGATGCTGAGGTTGTGTCAGTCTTCAGTGTTGATCGTGAGTTTGTGTAAAAAATCTTCAGTGTTGATGTTGAAGTTGTGTCAGTCTTCAGTGTTGATGGTGAGTTTGTGTCAAAAATCTTCAGTGTTGATGGTGAGGTTGTGTCAGTCTTCAGTGTTGATGGTGAGTTTGTGTCAAAAATCTTCAGTGTTGATGGTGAGTTTGTGTCAAAAATCTTCAGTGTTGATGGTGAGGTTGTGTCAAAAATCTTCAGTGTTGATGGTGAGTTTGTGTCAAAAATCTTCAGTGTTGATGGTGAGTTTGTGTCAAAAATCTTCAGTGTTGATGGTGAGTTTGTGTCAAAAATCTTCAGTGTTGATGGTGAGTTTGTGTCAAAAATCTTCAGTGTTGATGGTGAGTTTGTGTCAAAAATCTTCAGTGTTGATGGTGAGTTTGTGTCAAAAATCTTCAGTGTTGATGGTGAGGTTGTGTCAAAAATCTTCAGTATTGATGGTGAGGTTGTATCAGTCTTCAGTGCGGAGGAATTCATGGAGACTGTCAAGGGATGGAAAAGATAATGTCCTCTGTCAGGGAATGCTCACTAATGCTGGCTCTGCAGCAAAGTTATCATTGTTGTGAACAGAGGGTTCTGTATACATGGTGTCCTGTTTAGACTGGATCAAACAACTGGATTCCACAGAAATCCTTTAGCAGAGGTGCACTGTCTTTTTTGGTGGGGTGCTTCATGACAACTGACACTGACTGCTCCCTGTAGAATGCTGGAGGTACAGTTGCACTGAGGCAAGCCAGGGTGTGACAGTATATAAAATCAGAATAAAGAGCTTGCCAGTACCACCACTGAGAGTTATGGAAGTTCAGATAGGATGTAAAACAAAAACAAAAAACTTAAAAACAATGTGGTTTGTTCTTAAACATCAGGAAAACGAAACAACAAAAAAAAAAGAACATTTCCAGTCCACCGATAAACAGAATCTTGAAAGACATGCTCATTTTCTCTTTTTGTAAGCTTTCTTCAAAGCTGTCACAGAAAGACAATTCAAGACATTTTATCTCATTGTCAGATAATTTGCTGAGGCCAGCTTTAACGCTGATAAAAAAAAAAAGCTGATATGCAGATTTTAATATAAAAATGCATAACTAGGCAGTACTCCATTCTCCCTTTCATAACATTATTTGTTAAGCATGCTAGTAAGATCCAGAAATTTGTAAAATGTCAGAAAAAAAAGAGAACTTACTCCTTCAGCCGCATCAACAAATATGACAGCACCATCAGAAATTCTGAAAGCTGCCGTTACTTCATCAGAGAAGTTCACATGACCTGAAAATAACAGAAGATTTTAATATACTTGCCATGATAACTTTTACTGGTTCTCGACACACACATACAAAATGTATACAAACATGTGAACATGTGCAAACAAGCATATACACGCACACACGCACACACACTCACTGACTCACACACACACACACACACACACACACACGCACGCACATGCACACACACACACACACACACACACACACACACACACACACACACACACACACACCATTTCTTTCTACATCTAACTGACAAAGGCCCCACCTGGTGTATCAAAGACGTTGATGAGGTAGGATTTGTTGCGAGTGTCTGGCAGCACTAGAGTCACCGGAGTGGACTTGGTACTCACTCCTCTCTGCAAAATTACCCATGAACTTATCACATTACATGCTTTGGCTTCATACATTTAAATAAACATTAAAACCATCATACATAACAAGTACAAATTACATACTAAAACTGATATTACCCTTATCATTTTTGAACAAGCCAGCACCTCACTGTTCATTATATTTATGAAAATTCAAACATCTTTATTAAACTAACATCAGCATTTTGCTTACCCATGAATCATTGCTGTGGAATGCTTTAAAACAATTTCAATATGACAATTACCATTCAAAACAGAAATATAGATAATCATTTTAATTAAACAACCCCCCCCCCCCCCCCCCCCCCCCCCCTTCTCAGCAGACTGCAGTTTCAGTACAGGTATGCTGTTCGTCACCGAGTACCAACAGCCCTGAAAAGACCCTGTGAGGTTGGCTGGGCTTATGCAATAAAGAATAAAGCCTTATGCACCTGATATTTTTCAACTCCTCAACGTTGTTTCAAACAGATGACTTTAAAAAAAGCACCCTATAACAAAAAACAATTTTTCAACCACAAAAATTTGAGAAAAAGTAACCTATAAACAATTTTTCAACAAAAAGACTGTTTGCAGCAAAGAATGGAAAAATAAACCTAAAGAAACACTATGTACCAAAGAAAGACAGATAATGATTTTATTTAGTCAGACATTCAAGTAAATAAGTCCGGCAAAAATTAAGCCACTGGTATCAGTGCTTGCGTTTTACTTGCCTCTTGCTCTGTGAAGAGTATGTCTGTGTACCGCATCTGAAAAAAAGAGAGCAAAGTTTTAAAAAATGTAGCCATCTCTCTCCAGCGACAAATACACCACAAAAGCTAATTTTCTTAGAGGAGAGATTACAAAAGGCAAAACAGCTAATTTTTCAATCTATGTAAAAAATCAAAGCACTCACATCTGTGTCATAGCCGCCCTCTATTTCAGGATGGGTCTGTTCCATGAGACAGTCCACAAAAGATGTCTGAAACAAGGGAAATAACTCCAGTTTGAAATCACACTAAAATCATATTATTCTCTTGTATGCCTCTTAATTAACAAATACATTATCATGAGGCACACATGGACAATAGAATCATAAATAGAAAAGAAATCAAGGTGAACATAGGAAAGAAAACCTGAAAACGTATCCCCACTTTGTGTGGAACACCACCATAATTATTATCTTCATACCCCAAAAATACTAGAAGAACAGGAAGCTAAAATTCACCTCAATCCCTAGATAGATCAGCAAGAGTGACCCCCTTACAGTGAATTCACAACACTGTGCCATATACTAAGTAAGTCATTTTTCACACCTTTTCCCGAATAAGTTGGAAGGTGGGAAGGGGTCATAGAGTTTGGATAGGTAAGTACATTCTAAACCTACTTTTCGGAGTAAAATTCCTTACTCTCATACTTACCGTTCAAACAATCGCCTGAACATTGAAAAGGACGGTAGGAGCATGCTCACCTGAGAAGACTCCTGTTCTTTCTTCTTTAACCACAAATGAATGTTACTGTACAGTTCTCCGACCAAAATATCCATGTCGAAGGCTAAAAAGGCCTTTTAAAATGGTCTCCATTAAGACTCTGGAGGTGAAATGCATGGTCCTCACTCTCCCTCAAAGGCACAAAAGGTAAGAAGTAAACAATAATCAAATACAAGATAAATCGCAAGCAGGATCTGGAAAAGGAGGCCCATAAAGTGAGTAATGATGGTGCCGTTTGATAAAATATGAAGCACCCCAAAACGTGAAAGAAAAAGCTTTCCCAAACTAATCAAACAATAACCACAGGTAACTTTACCAAAGTGCCAGGACAAAAACACACAGGTGCAAACACTGGCAGGGTAGGCAGAAGAACTAGTGACCAGACAGGGTTAGGTCTGCCGACAGTAGTCTGTGAATGTTGGAGACCGCATTGTTTCACCAGATGGCGCCACTGACGGAGAAAGCCCAGACTTCATGTGGCCTTATGTCCACTCTGGAGGGAAGGGTTTTCTGGCCATAGACATAAGCTTGGCAAATACCCTAAGCCAGGAGCTTATTGTCCGAGGCACCCAACTGGCTACACCATAGAAGAGAGCTCTTTACTTCTGTACTTTGAAGGTACTTCTTCAGTGCTCTGACTGGACAGTTAACCTGTTCCACCTTCAATTGTCTGGGTTTGGGATTGGATAATGAAGGGGCCAGTGGAGGCAAGGTTAAGGGCCGCTCTTCAGACTTTGTAGTCTAGGCTAGGAATGAAGGGCAGGTCAAAAATGTAACTGGGCCATCACTGTACCATTTCAAGGATTGTTGGTCCCCAGAGGAGCCATAAACCTCACTCTCTTGACAGGCAGAAGCCAAGATGGCAAAACAAGAAGACTTCAGGATGAGGTTCCTTACAGAGCAATTGGCCAGTGGCTCGACGTCACTGGAGGCTGATACTCCAAAACCAGTGGTAGGCTCCACTTGCAGCACTGACTGGATCTTACATTCCTAATGAGCAGTATGCAATAAGCTCTGAAGGTTTTGGCAATGGCTGACCTGAATCCGTCAGGGTACTTACCTTTCTTCCTTTGCTGTGAATTCCTTTAAGGTAATCACTGTCACCGGGGTTTCAAGGAATTGATGCAAAGTTAGGTTCCTGCTCTCCAAATATTGTTTTGGGAAGGACACCACTGGGGGATAAGGCGCTTGTTTGGACAGATATTTATGCAAAAAAAAAAAAAATCTTTTAATGTCCAAGTCTTTATAAAGGGATCTCCCAACACCTCTGCAACATATAAATTGCGCACAGCAAGCTGGGGGTAATGCGTATGTCAAAGAATGTAAATGAAGTAAGCTAAGTAAATGTGATATACCTTGCCATGATGCAGATGTCCACACAGAGTGATATTGCGAATCAGCCCTGGGCTGTCCATGAGGTCAGCCAGAAACCTGCAATACCACAGACACGCACATCCATAGGCAAAGTGGCCAAGGCCTCAAAAGTGCAAAGGGTAGCATTTTGACATTTTAAGTTTAGCATTTCAGATCTGAGCAAAGCTCTTGCAAGAGATATCCTCAATACCATGTGACTGTGGACTAGGAAGATAGAAATCTTGGTAGGTTTTGACTTGATTTAAATAAAATTTTTAAAAAAGATCAGCAACAAAACCAGTCCATAATGTGGCAATATTGTGATCACTTTTAGGATTTTTTTCTGACTTTTCTTCTACTCTTTACTGAACTTGGTAATTTTATGATGGAATAAATATACAATTTAAAGAACTACATTGCACTGATTCTGTTTAAGTCACTGCAAAGTCTGTGATGCAGTTTTTCTCTATCCTTGTTTTTTTTTTTTTCATTTTTCTTTTCTGGCAAAACATTTTCTCACAAAGTGTAGTAGAGCAGCAATGTCAACCAAATCGTAGCATGCTATGCCACCACAATGTGGAGCAATGAAGCACTGTCAACAAGGTACTTGCCTGCTATGCCATCACAAAATGTTAAGCAGCTTCACAATGTTAACGAAATCATAGCATGCTACACAATCAGTGAGCACTTGGCAGCTCTGAATAGGCTCTATCAGTATCAATCCAACACCACCACAGGGTTCCTACAGACTCCGAAGAACAAAATTCAAGGAGTTTTCAAGGAGTGTTGACTTCATTTCAAGGCAAGAGGTGGCATGAAAATTAAACCATTGTCCTTTTAAAACTTTTTTTTTTTTTTTAATTGTTTATGTTAAAAAAAAAAAAAACATGGAAAAAACATATTTGGGCGATTTCAAAGCTCTTGTGATTTGGGGACCACAAATGGGGGCAAAGTGATGAAAAATGAAAAAAAAAAAGGTTCATGACAAGAACTGTATTTGTATCATAGCAGGCATGTTAGGCACTTGAAACATGACTTCTCTTGTTGTGCTGAGCTATAGTAATGCAATTACAAAAGGATTTTTATATATTGTCTTGCTGAGCTATAGTAATGCAATTACAAAAGGATTTTTATATATCTAAACTGCTTTTTTTAAAATAATTTTTTTCCATATGGTGGCCATCAGGTTTCACATTTCATTGCTTTCGAATTATTCCAATAGAAATAGCAAATGATACATGCTGTTTTGGCTTATGAATAAAATATAATTGCATGCAGAAATCATTTCTCATCACAAGAAAAAAAATTAGCAAGCTAGCTAGTCTGGATCCAGAGATATTGTACTCCTTGCACATCAACCGTTGTTCAAAAAAGTGATTTTGAGAAAACAGCATTTGAAAATAAAGATGTTAAGCAATTTTCACACACACCTCCTTAAAAAAAAAAGTCATTTTTTTAAATAAGAAAAATGTTAAAATAGACAAAATGAACACCGCAGATGGTTTCAACAGACTTTCTTGAGCACAAAAACACATAAAACCCAAAACAAAATTTTTGAAAGAAAATGGTCAAGTTTTCATGCCACCTCTCCCCTTAAGGTTACACTACTTGCGTAAACATTGAAAAAAGAAATGGCAGTTTGATTTTTCTGTGTTCAGGTTGATGAAAAAAATCATTTTAAAACAAATTTTTACAAACATCATCGCGATCCTGGATCGTTGTCGGCGATTTGACCAAGGGAGATAATTTGCAACGTCATCAATTTTGATGAAGTTACAAATTATATCCCTTGGTAAAATCGCACACGATCCAGAATCGCGACGATGTTTGTAAAAATTTGTTTTAAAATAGTTTTTCATTAACCTGAACCCAGAAAAATCAAACTGCCATTTCTTTTTGCCACATTAAAGATTAGATTTTTGGAGCTGATGGCTTGATTTTCAAAGGTTTTCAAGGAGGTATGGTCAACAGAACCACACTTTATTGATTTTCAAGGTCTTGAAATTCCCTGTCAGAATTCAAGGAGTTTCAAGGAGCATACGAACCCTGCACCACCAAGCCAGGCATGAAAATTAACATACTTCATCGATCCGTGACAAAAGCAGTTCATACAGATTGTAAGAACCTGAGGATCAAACATGAAAACTGAATATAATATAAATGTGATTTCAAATATGCTGAATGATTTCCCCACCAGTCCTGCCTCACCAGTGAGCTGTTTGCATAGCTGTGGTGAGTCAGCTTGGATGTCTTTAGGACTACTGTTCTTATACCATTAACCCTTTCACCGCCATATGCGCCTTTTGGAGACGACAGGGCAGAGCGCCAAAGTCGCCATTTGGCGACAAAGTAGGGTGACATAACTCCCGATACTTTCACGATCCAAGTTCATGAGATAAAAAGCCAGCAATAAACGTCATAGTTGGGGGATGGTCTGGCCGTGCTCACAGCCATTTGCTTTGTCAGAACACTATTCAGTTCAGTGTTTTATCGACTTTATTCTGATTGTTTTTCCATTCATTATGACGTCACCACCAAGCACTTTACGTACTCGGCCTTGCCGTACATTTACCACAGATCAAGTGCTGGGAATACTGAACAGTCAGTCAGTTGTTCCTAATACAGATGAAGAAGACCCAGATAGTTACATGGAAACAATGACAGTGAGGGCTTGACCGAATTATTGCAACGTGAAGTGTTGGACCGTGGCCAAACAGTTGGGAGAGGAGGCGTGCTGACGAGAGATAAGACTAGACGCCCACTTACTACCGCTGTGCCCCAGTGTTTTTGCGTTGAGCCAGCCAGCACTGACTGACTCTTCACTGACTGACTGATGGTTATGCGAGGGGGCGAGCTAAGACTTTAGGCAGTGAACTTCACACACGCTGTGGGCCGACACTTGCTGGTCGAGGTTGAAGGGGGTGTGGCCGACCGACACGTGAGAGGCGAGCCACAGAGATGTGTTGGGTGGGTTTTATGAATAGCTGAAGGGCTCTCAAAGGTTCAGAGACCAACAGGCACATGAATGACTTTGTGTTCATAAAAAATATTACTGTTGAGAGTGAAAGGGACGTGTGTGTGTGTGTGTGTGTGTGTGTGTGTGTGTGTGTGTGTGTGTGTGTTCCCTTTTTTTCTTACATGTGTACCAGTTAGGCATAAGCATGTGTGTGTGTGTGTGTGTGTGTGTGTGTGTGTGTGTGTGTGTGTGTGTGTGTGTGTGTGTGTTCCCTGCTATTGGAGTAGTTGTATCTGTGGCTGTTTCTACCACTTTTCTGTTGGAAATACCATACTTTCTGGTCTTCAATTGTGAGTGGAGTATTTTTCCTCCCTTGTTGAGAGTTTGTTGGCATTCTTTCTTCATTTTTTACGTTTAGAAGGAACATAACATTCTTTTTTTTATTTTGCATTTTTTTTGCACTTGAAAGTACTAAAAATTTGAAATTGTTGTTTACTTACCATTACTAACATGTTATGATATAATAAAAGTACAGTGTATCTCCTCCATTTTACAAAAAAATAGCATGAGAATTGGTTGTTTAGTTCCAGAGATATCCGCGTTTCACATATGCTGGTATAAAATAAGAGCTTTTTTTGAAAAATGGCTGGCGATGGGGATTTATGCAAAATAGAATGTCTGGCGGTGAAAGGGTTAACCTTTGGGATATGAAATTTCTCCCTAAACTTTCTTCCCCCTTTTTTAGCTTTCAAAGCTGTTCATTTAGATCCTGAAATCTGAAAACAATTCATGCAAATTTATCTCTGGCTGAAGTATTTCACATTTCTACTATCATCAACTTTCAAAATTTCACCGCCTGTGGAGAAGAGTACGTCTTCACCAGTACAAATTATTTTCCACTATCAAATTTGTCCTGCCAATTATTTTTCAACCATTCTGTAGTTTACTTACTCCATGTCATATGAAGTTGTTGGCAAATCCTGTTCTGCCATTGTGAACTTTTTCTTCTTGATCGGTGCAATGATGGGCTCTGGTTTAAAACAGCAACAGATGGCAATCAACACATGCTTGTATAGAAAACAAACATAAGCACAGATGAAGGCAATCGGACACACATAAAGAGAGATATTCACTCTTTCATGATACATCCAATCAGAAACTGTTCTCTGCAGTGTTGCTACGATTCAAAGAAAACTCCTTGTAACAGCAGTGACATCTTTATCATAGTTTTGTTTTTAGAAATCACTTACACTGCTTCATGAATCCAAGATTCTTTAGCATATACAATGCATTCAACCAAACGTTTACACACTTTTACTCTGAAGTCAACTTGAACATACACATCTTTTTGGCTGAAAAACATTTCACTTTAGATCCATTGACAAACTGAAAATTAAGAAGTTACCAAAGCAATTAAAGCAAAGACAAATGTTCAAGAGTGAATGTGTATCAGAGACAGGCAAAGAGAGCAAGAGTGGGCACACTGATGTCAGTGAAAATGTAATGCACAAGAGTGTGAGCATGATGTGTTTATGTAATCTGTGTGTGTGTGTGTGTGTGTGTTTATGTATGTTTGAGAGAGAGAGAGAGAGAGAGAGAGAGAGAGGGAGAGAGTGCGTGTGCATGTGTGTGTGTGTGTGTATGTGTCTGCCCGCGCGCATGTGCGTGTGTGTGTGTGTGTGTTGTGTGTGTGCATGTGCGTGTGTGCGCACGCGCGTATGTGTGTATGCATGCACCCATGCAAGTACGGCTATACTCTTTCCATCTTAAAACTTGTTAAAACAAGATTCACAGATTTCAAATGACACAAGTCCAATTTTAACTGACATCTGAACAAATCAGTTTTATACTTTTACATTCAGATCAACACAGCTGTGTTCAGCTCCGCATCAGCAAAATACCAAACAATTTCGATTATAAACAGGGGGAAGCAAAGAAAGCAGCTAAAAACTACAAAATAGAATGCAAACATATAAACAACAACAGCACAGATCAGATAAAAAGATGTATCTAATCAATCATCCATACCAACACAAATGACTCACCAGTAAGAGGCTGTGTATCCTCTTCTTGGACAATAGTCTGTAACAGATACCATAATATGCCATCAGGAGTCCTGTTTCTGGACTACAGGATGCTACACAGATAAAAATAAGTGCACTGAACAGTATTATCATGCATCCTATTCCCGGACAACTTTCACAATACCAGACTAAATACAATGAACAGCAGATTACAAATCGGGTGTCCTGAACAACAGCCACAGAGACCAGAATATAACTTAAAAAGCATGGAATGGTACTATCCTATTCTTAGACCATAATAGGGTAGGGTAAAGACCAAGAACAAAGGCATCGTTTGGAAGAGCTTTCTGTGGATATAGTCTGACACACAGACCTGACACACTTATTAAATCATACTACCATGAGTGACACTGTCATTCAGATTTTCTACACATAAATACTAAAATATGAAGTTTTTGTGCTATCTAAGAGTGTGTTGCAGACTCACTACTAGCACTACATGCATTACTTGCATGGATTTAAAAACTACGTTTTACAGTGGCTTGCTTACAATATAAAACTCTAGACATGGTCACCCTGCAGTATATAAAGAAAACATTTTCAATATTTAGCAAATAAAATCAATACCATAACTCACTCATTCACCAAAATCAATACTATTACTTGCTCATTCACCACCACCTTTTTTTCCATACATGATAAATATCAGTACCATTCAATGAGGTCAAAATTCAAAAGCATTCATATACAATATATTCAAAACCTTTACAGATCCATAACATTGTTCTTACATCAATCAGTCATTTTCATAAAAGACACTAAGTGTTCAACATAGTATCAGTCACTGTTAAAACGAAGATATACAACTTTCTGTAAGAAAGGCATTCTATATGTTTTGTCGGTGTTACAAAACATGGGAAATCTTCATAGTACTATGTAACTTTATTTGTACTTACACATAATTGCATACAAACACCCACACACACCACGCTGTATATATACATTTCAAAATAAAAGTTGTACTGATATGAATTTTATGCTCTGTTTCAATCTGTTAATCTCCTGATGCCGCCCTTGCAGGAGCATCTGCAGCAGTCCACAGATCACACCTGTGACCTTAGATCATAGTTGTTTTAACCTGTGTTTTTATCCCTCATTTTCATCATTTGCATTTGCACGACTTTGTTATCATTTATCTGTTTTTGTTGAAGCAGTTAAGCATACATAGCATAAATTTTGTATGACTTACAAAATGACTGAAGCCTGAATGAGAAATGTAATGTCATACCTGCAAATCATAACACCAGATCTTTTTTTTTTCCTTTAATCAGCTAAGGTGAAATGAAGTCTTGACAAGAATATATATTACAATCATACAAATCTTCACAATTCCCAACCACCTTCTTCCACAAATGAGTCAGTGTCATTTGAACCAACTGGGACAGAATACGGCAGAAATGTTTAGAATAAATGGAGTAAAGAAATGAAGACACACTACTACATTTGAAAACGTTCAACAAAACAGGTTACCGTGTCAGCCATTTTGCTGCCACTCTGAATCTAATGAAGTGTTCACACGCGCACACATATAATAAAAATAAAACAAACCTCAACATCTGGACCAAAGACTTCCTCAGCGGTGGGATAATACTTTTTGTCTTCATGAAGAACCACCTGCATTTCTGGCTGTTCATCCATGTCATCCTGATCCATGTCCACTTCCTCATCCTGGGGACACATCACACAACATAACAGCATCAAAGATGATAACGCTACAAACTTCATGAAACTATCCATCACTGTTTTCAGTCAGCACAATTAGAATTCCACAACTAAAACAAAGTAGTTTTACTATAACTCACCTATCCGTACAAAAGCCTTATCCTTCTTTGGCATGGGACATTGCCATGGCATCTGGATCACCAATAAACAAAATTGGGAGAGCAGGGAGCTAATCTCACCTCTTACCCAGGAATGTTGAAAGAGTGATTGCCCTTAGTGAGTTCACTTCACCGCGCCATACTCAAACATAGCTACGTTTTTGCAACTTTCCCTGGTCAGGTGGAGAGGTGGGAGAGCACCCTAATGTTTGGACATGTATGTATATGGCAGAATTACTTGTAGGAGTACAATTCCTTTTCTCACACTTTCCTGTCCAAACAAACGCCAAAATATTGAAATGGATGGTGGGAAGCATGCTCACCTGAACAGGGAGACAATGATCCCAAACAAGAATGTTTCTGCAAGCACCCAAAACCTTGAAGTTGGCGACTGCGGCCACTAACAGTCTTCCGCATCAAGTAGCTGTTTGCTTGGAAGTTAAATGTAAGAAAACTTCAGATGTCGTGTCAACAATTATATTTCATTTCAGTAATGATTTCATCTGTGCATTAATTATCTTTCACCAAGTCATCTTGCATCAATGCTACTGTCAGTAACACCAAAAAAAAGTTCAGTTGTATGGCTGTTTCTTTGCAGAACATCTGAAAAACACTAACATAATGGCAAGATCACCAGCACATGTTGCAAATGCGTAGGCACACATACATACTTAAAACAAAGAAACAAAAACAAACAAAAAATGCACATACACACATGAAAATACCAGTGCAAGCTGTTTTATTCTTAAAATCGTTTTTCTTCAAAAGCAGTCTTTCATATATGCATACACTACAATTAAAACTTGTTTTTGGTTCCATTCTATATGATGCTCATCCCCTCCCACCTCCTTATCTTTCTTAAAAGAATAATGTAATAAACTTTACAGTCAGAAAACACCAAATTAACACTTAGCTTTCTTTCATGCCATAGATTTACTGACACTCATACCCTCCAACCTCACTGTTTTCGAAGCACTGATTTACAAACTTCCATAAATAATGCAGGAAATACTATGCACTTAAAACACCAATAACTTAAGAGTACATACATCTCTTTCCACGTAATCCTCGTCATCTGGGTTGTCATCATCGTCTACATCTTCATCATCACTGTCCAGATCTGGTCCAATGTAGTTACCAAACTCATCATACAGATCTTGATCCATTTTGACTTGATAAGCTGCAGATCTTCTCTTTGTTTTAAGCGAAGGGACACTGTGAAGGAAAAAAAAACCTGTAAGACATCCCATAGATATACAAAGTGCATTCACTTTGTCAATGAACACAATTATTCACTTATGCATAAAAAATGAAACTACATGTAAATAAAATAGCTGCCTTTTTCATCTGTTTTATTTCTAAACGTCATATATGTTAAAACATTAAAAATATCTTGACACACATTAAACAAAAAAGTGAAAAATGTTCCTCTTGTCGTCAATTGTGCATCTTAGATGAACTTGAAAAAAAATTGTTAATTAAAGTGCTATACCCATGAAGATATGAAAACAATATCAGATTCAGGAAACATTTATTGTATGTACCAAATGCCTTCTCCCCTCACATATAGCCTAGAATCTTAAACCTTTGACCATTTGGCTTATAGCCTACCAGTACTTTAGGCCAGTACAAGTATTTTGAGGCCTTTACCTGAAACATCTCTCTCAACTAATCAGCAGTCAGGTGACTGAAATTCACACAAAATACACAGTTAATGCCTTATCAGTCAAATTAGTTCTAGTTCTGCTCCACACAGATGTCGAACTCTGTTGTCATATCAAACAATCATGTTTGTCTGGTTTCCAAACCTTCTCCCAAAAACGACAAAAAATCAGTTTGGCAGGAGTCTGGGCTTCACAAGTTTCTGGTGAATTTTCTAACTCCTGGCTGTGAGCACAATAGGTTTATCAAAAAGCAAATGTGGCTGGGAATTTGGCAGGGGAAGCCACTCACTTAACACAATATTTACCACTTGGCCTTCAATTGCGTGATCCCAAAAGTTACAAGCAGAACCCTGTTAGCCTGGTGCTCATCTTTGCTCATACAGAGTCATAAACTTACAGTGACACTTATGTATGATGTGATTTACTGTCCTTTTTGTTGTTTGCAGTGCTGTTCTCTATTCACGTTTCCATTTGTACATTTCTTTAGAAGTAAATAAAAGTGTTTGCCCTTGGGGGAAAAAATGTCTGTGACAAGACCAATTCCGAGAACAACAACAAAAACTTCTCACAGTGACAAAGGCTGTGTCAATTTGTCTTGTAAAACCTTCAATCCACAGGCCAACATATTTGAAAATATTGTTAGCAATTCATCGTTAAAGGCTGATGTTGAAAAAAAAAAACCCCACCCATATCCTATAGTGGGAAGAACAGCCTAAACACACATGCGCACCTTTTTTTTTTTTAGGTGTTCAGATTAAAAGAATAATGATAATAAAAAAAAAAACAATTTAGTACTGCTCAACCAATACAACCAGTACTACACCCCTTCCCCCCCTTCCCCCCCCCCAAGTAGTGTAGGTCAATGAAGACTATCAAAAGCAATCAGGGGATTCCACAGATATAGTAGCTGATTGCCTCAGCCACTAAATGCCAGATGCTTAAAAAAAAATTTTTTTTGAAACATAATTGTACTTTTTTTAAGACGTTGTTATTTTTCAAACTAACAGGTAATTTTTCATCAAACTCAAACAAATTAGTAATTTTTAATCAAACTACTGGTAACATAAAGACAAAGGTGATCCCAATGTTTATTCATGAACTTAGCAATCCCCTTTTTGTTCACAGAGAAAGACAGATCACTGTATTGCAATGTCTAATATCCAAATCATTAGCTTGTGTGCTGTTTGAGTGATCTATCTTTCTATGACTATGCTATACCTAACAAGACACCGTACACGGTTGCTCGAATGAGTCACGTCGGAATGCTTTGAAATTGATTTCACTTTCAAGAATCTGTTCAGTCCACAGCATTTGTTTTATTAGAAGTGAAGAATAGGAGTGGGAAGTGGAGCCTGAAGGGATGTTGGGGGGGGGGGGGGGGGGGGGGGGGGGGAGGAGGAAGGATCTTATTGCAAATTTATGCAATATTCACTTTTGAATAAAGAGTACAAATTACTGTCAACCAACTACAAATTGATTTACTCACAGGAAAGTTTGTCCACTAGTCACTTTTGAATAAAGAGTACAAATTACTGTCAACCAACTACAAATTGATTTACTCACAGGAACGTTTCTCAACTTGCCACAATATATATCTACATTGTCTATGTTGATACCGTATTTTTATTCTTGAATGTGATCAACACCAGAAGAGGGAGATTTATGCAAAAAAAGTACTAATACTTATTACTATGGTTTTGCCAGTTGAGCAACTAATCGAAGGAACAGAATACAAATGTCAGTGATCTAGTAACGCCTGGTTTCAACCCTCTTAGGAAGTAGGTGTCATTGCATGATCCTGGACGACTACATGCTCATCAGCTGTTGATATAGTAGAGTATAATAACATCAGTAATAATACCCACGGAACCGAACCTCCTGCTCCCTCTGTTCACTGCGTGCGTGCTTCCTGTACCGGAAATGTCGTTCAACATACGAAAAATGAAACTAGTTCGCTAGATCACCGGCATTAGGATTTTTATGAAAAGTGATTATTTAGGCCTATCCTTGAGAAATCTGATTTTTAAAAAAAATCAAAGCTAAACTTTTTTCCTTATTGTGATGGCTTTCTTTTGTATTTTACAATTCTTATATGAAAAATAAAAATATTTCATTTCACTTATCACTTTGTTTCGACAATCAAATATGTCTGCCCCCATACGCCAAGCTGTGGCGTAGTGCTGACTTTTAACCGGTAAGTCATTGTCTGCACTTTTTCTTTGCATTTTTCATCTCTCTCTCTCTCTCTCTGTCGCTGCGCGCGCGCGCGTGTTGCGTGTGTTGTGTCTCATTCTATGGCAGAAAGGTGACTCAAATAGTCAAAAACAAACGCGCATGTCCGCGCACAGGCGTGCATATGTACACATTCACACACACACACACACACACACACCATGTGCAGACATACACACACATAGCAGGTTTATTTATTTTAATTTCTTTTTAAGAATTCTACTGAGTGAATAAACTGGTGTTGTGACACTGTCTGCTGATTTTACGATTCAAAGTCTGTTAAGTGTTCTTCTTCCTAAAAGGCTGGTTCACTCAAAAACGAGTAGGTCACCAGCGCGCGTCTTATGCGACATGGCCTCTTAAGGCTTCTTACACATGGGTAATACAGCTCACAAATTAAGAACTGATAAAAAAAAAAAATAAAATGGTAGGCCTAATCATAGACAGCCAAGAAGTTACAAGTATCATTAAAAAGTAAGACCTTTTCTGGAAAACTAGGGAGTAATTTGACCAGTAACAGCAAGAATTTTCAGGGTTATGGATTAAATTGAATGTTTGTGAAAAAAAAAAAAAGGGGGGGGGGGGGGGGGGAGTGGGTGGAGGCCTTCTACCATATGAGAATACAGCATTCTGTTCACCATTCCATCCAACAACACGGATGTGCTGAAAGTTTCTCTTGTGTCACCATCATAGTACTTTCATTATCAGTTGAGGTGGAAACTTTCAAAGAGATTGTAGTCTTTTGATACTATTCCTAGTGCAAATTGTTTTCAACAAGTTTATATATATATATGTTACTGACTCCGTTACTCAGTAACTGTCAGTTTTTTTGGCTTTCTGGTATAAAACTATCAAAATACACACATGCACACACACACACACACACACACACACACACACACACACACACACACACACAACACAGGGTTCAGATTTTGTGAGTCTGATGGAGTTGATATTTTGTTTGAAAAACCTCAGCAGATGAGCAGTATGTTATGAGATCTCTGCAAAATAATTTGAAATGTGTTCATATCCTTGTTAGCATTTTTTCCCTATACTTGTTTCTTTGTTTAGCATCAGAAGGTTCCATTACTCCCACTTTTATGTGATCTACAATGCTATTGAAGTATTTATCATACTTTGACATAAGTTACTAGCTTTGAACAGTATATGTACTTTGTTACACATGTCTAAGGAAAGGGGGCTGTGGAGAATCCAGACTGTTCAAGAAGCTTTTATGATATCCATTCTGCCTACAGTCACAAGATTTTAATAATAATAGTACAGTGATAGTGCTACTGCTAGGAGTTTTGCAAACTGGACCCAACACTGGCTACCTTGCTTTGCCACTCATAGTCCAGTATCACAACTGATCCCAGAGAAATGAAAACCAGTGACTACCTGTGATATAGGTGCTTTTCTCAGTTGATGCCAGAATGATCAACATATTGATCGTGTGCCCATAAGAGAAGAAGATTTAAGAAGACACCGAAATAGGGTTCTAGGATTAATCTACATTTTATCTGTGCAGTGAATAAAGTGCGGGCTTTTTTTTTTTTAAATCGGTGTCAGAACCAAAACAGTATGAGGTGGACTTGACGTGAGTTAATGTACTCATTAAGAACTACCATTTGCACAAAGCAGTGCATTTGAAATGATTTGATCATGATGCATACACTACTTGAAAAAGTTTTTCATTCAGATGCAGCCACTGCCTTAATTTAGCTGCCGGTCCCAGCAAAAGAAACCAGTCTCTGGGAGTCATGGCTACAAAATTATAAACATTTGGTATTCTGTTTTTCCAAATGCTGTTTAATCGACAGTTACTGGTTAACGTAATCACTGATATAATCTAAAGTTTCATGCAAGTATTGGTTGTATCATGGAAGTATTGGTTGTATCCTCCAAGCATCTGAATTGAAGAAAAAAAACAACAACAACCAAAAAGCAAAAAACCCAAAGCATTAAGCTGTAGAGGAACAAAAGGAAAGGAAGAAGGAAAGTAACAAGTATAGTTGACAATTTGTGTAAAAATGGACTTATAATTCTTTTTTTGTACTGTGCTAATCATTTAACAAGAGGCAAGATTAGCACATGGGACGGTTTTGATTTCTCTTTGTTCAGCTATGCTGTAATGCACAGAAATGTGTGCTGCTAAAGGAGGACCACGAGCTGTGCGACTCAAGGAACTTGAGAGCTGGCTTCAAGAGGTGGACGTGTTTGAGAAGCCAAAGGTGAAACTGGAACAATACCCAACAACACCCCACATAGCAGGTGACCTGAATTTAGGGGTGGAATTGTTTTCATTTCCTTTAACTGGTAGACTTGTAATACTCAAATGAATAAATCATAGCCTTTCATTACTTTAGTAATAAATCCATAAAAGATTGTTATTAAATAAGGATCACATGCAGTCATTGATGAAATACATTGTGATGTTGAAAAAGAAAATAGTAATAACTCAAGACTCTCAGCGTCTTGTTTTATTCTTATCTCAGTCTTCTATTAATTGACATCAATGAATGGAATCCAAATTTTTCTTTCTGAAAATGTACACATTTCATTTCTGTGTTGTAAGCCAAGTCTCAGGGATGTAAATTTGTTTTCATTGCTGTATCCACTAAAGTCCTGCTCTATGCATTTTAGTTATATTTTGACTTGTTCCTTTTTTGGGGGGGGACTGAATTCAGTTATATTAAAAAAACAAACAACTGAATTCAATTGAAACAATGCCTACATCGGCAAGCTTTTGTATTCTTTGACATCAAATACTGTACAAAGGCACAGGTTGCTTATATGCTTCTGAATGGCCTGGAACTGAACCTAGTTAGGCTGTCTCTGTGTATGTGTGTGTGTGTGTGTGTGTGAGTGTGTGTGTGTATGTGTGTGTGTGGTGTGTGTGTGTGTGTGTGTGTGTGCATGTGTGTGTGTGTGTGCAGTGAAATCTAGATCTGTATCAGTGTGTGTGTGTGTGTGTGTGTCGTCGGTTTAATGTCCTTCCACTATAGTGATTCAGACAGTTTATGTGTGGGTGAATGAAGTATGCAAGTGTATGAAGTTTATTATTGCATTAACAATAGAATATGACATCCCCTCCTCCCCCCCCCCCCCCCCCCTCCCATCTCCCATCCCTCTTCCACCTTGACAACTTTAAGTGAGAAGTGATAAAATCTACAAATAAGGGCCAATCGAACTATTTAACAAACACTTACAAACTGAGTCAAGAACAGAGTAATTGTGTGTGTGTGTGTGTGTGTGTGTGTGTGTGTGTGTGTGTGTGTGTGTGTGTGTGTTGCATGTGACATTTGTCATTGTGTGTGTGTGTGTTCGTTCTTCTGTTTAATGTCTGTTCACTTTGAGTGATATTAGACGTGTGTGTGTGTGGTGTGTGTGTGTGTGTGTGTGTGTGTGTGTGTGGTGTGTGGTGTGGCTGCCAGTGAAATCTAGATCTGTATCAGTGTGTGTGTGTGTGTGTGTGTGTGTGTGTGTGTGTGTGTGTGTGTGTGTGTGCTCTCTTGATATGACAAGATTGTTTTAGCCACCCAATATGTTATTTTTACATATATATATATATATATATATATAATAGTGAACACTTGATTCAGTTTCATAGCTGCAAAACTAACCAGTCATTGTGAAAGTACTGTCAGAGAACTTTACATGCTTTTGTGCTTTACCCATCTGTCCTCATCTCCATATCACATACACACACACACACACAGTGACACACACACTCAGTGACACACACACACACACACACACACACACACACACACACACACACACACACACACACACACACACATGCATACACGCACACACACACTCAGAGTGGTTGATGAATGCAGGTACCTGCGCCACACCGACCCTTCCCAATAAAGTTAGCTGTTACTGAAACGGTGAAAGATGTAACCTGTTTGAAAGCGGCAAATGTATGCACCTGAGAGGTAGTGATTCAAATGAACTAAGCCAGTTTGTCTGTCACACCACAGTTGAGATCAGTAAAATGCTGGCAGTTCCATTTGTGAGATGGCAATAAAGCTAATAGCGTTGTTGGATGAAAAGGTGAAAAAGACTTCATTTTGACCGTGCTGCGTCAACATTTCAGGAAGTATTCATCCTTAGAATTATAAGCAGTTGTGTGTATTTTCTACTGCAATGTATTGATTGTTATTTTGAAATCAAAGTAAGGATTCCACTTAGTTAATACATGGCCTGTGCGTTTGAAAATGTATTATAAGCAGTTGTGTGTATTTTCTACTGCAATGTATTGATTGTTATTTTGAAATCAAAGTAAGGATTCTGCTTAGTTAATACATGGCCTGTGCGTTTAAAAACAAATTTATCTTCTATACTACAGCTTGCATGTTGCATACAATGCACACACGGTATGATGACGTAGACGGAAGATGGTGGCAGATCTGGGCGTGGGCTGTGGTGTCCTTGGCATTGGCTGCAGTATGCTTGGGGCCAGGTACTGTTATTTTTCCTTAGGCTTGTCTGATTTACTAAACTGTTCGAAAAGTGGTGCTGTGGATCGTGCCAGCAGATGTGGCAGTTCACCTCATAATGTTGTACTTCCACAATAGACCGTTCTTTTGAAAAATGGATACCAAAATAAACAATGCTTTTAAACTGTTAGGTTAATCACATTACTGGTCATGGTTGTATATAATAAAACTGAAATTTATTGTAAATGGTCAAACTGGTGAAAAAAGTAACATGGTTTCTGTTAAAATGTTAAATAAACAAGGCTCTGAAGTCCTCTATTATGAAATACAGCCATCAAATTAAACTTGAGCATTTATGTCATGATGAAAGCGCAGTAAATATGTTGCATTATATTCATCCAGTGATAACTTATTGCATTTTCATTTTGATAATATGTAAAATAACATGTAAAGACTGCACCTGTTTCAACAGCTTAAACTTCTGCCCAGGTCAAAGTAATGTGCTTAATACAAACAGTAATATGAACGTGTTGTGTTGTTCACCCTTGGGCATCATTTTCAATTGAAATATTTATTGGTTCTTTTCATTGTTGATGTATGAGAATCACTGCATTATCATGCTTTAAACTTTTACTTCAGTTGAATCGTAGCAGTGATACTGAAAACCGTGTGACTGTTTTTCATGAGAAATAGTGAAAAGTTTGTGCAGGTTACATTTGAAATATTTGTAAGCACAACAGTGTTCACCTGAACCAGAAAGTTTGCATGTAAAATACCAAATGCAAAAGTAGAATATGGAAATCTTTTTGTCTGCCAGTTCCAGGCACCAGATTTATTTTGCAAGGACTGTCCGCAGCAAAACTAGTGCAGAGTGTGCATCTGGATGAAAAATACAGACATAAATTTTCAAGTGGCATGTGCATCATGGTCAAATCGAATTCTAAATCCATGGCATTGCGTGTAATGGCAGTTTTAAAATCCATTCCTGAGGTCACATAAAGCCTACATCATATTTTTTTTTTTATCTGACTCATGTTCAAAGATGAATGCTCTTTATTCTTTGTAAAGGCTGCACTGCATTTAGCCATTGTTGGATCACTTATGGTCATAGATCTGAGCCTGGTACCATTGAGAAAACCCTACAGAAATCAATATTCCCTCATTAATAAACAAGCAAAATCAGAGTCTGACTGTGTGAAAAATGTACAAGGTTTGTTTTTTTCCTTTGACTTTAAAACAGATCTAGAAGAAATATAAGTGCGTCCCGACATCTTGTTTCATGTATGTTAATGATGTCTCTGGTTTTCATTTTTCTGGGACCAGTTCTGGTACTGGTTACTGAGTGACAGTGGGGGTAGTCAGTGTTGAGACTATTTGCAAAATTTGTATTGCAATCACTGTGCAATGATACCACCAGATTAAGACCTCCTAACTACAGGCAGCTTTCCTTTAACTCTCTCATCACGAACAGACGCTATAGCGTTTTCCAAAGATGCAACGCTTCAGTACAAACAAACGCTATCAAGGTTTCGGCCTTCAACGATTTTTCATGCGGTGGTAGGTGATCAGTACACGGCAACAAGATATAGATAGTACCGTCAGCATTCCTTCCTTCGCCTGCACAGCAGTTTCGCAGCACACCATGACCCACTTTGGCTCAGTGGCTGATTGACCAGACCACTCACCTGACTTACTAATCTGCATAGAAACATGGCGTCTCAAACAAGTTTTTCTGCAAATGTGTTGGAGCAAAATTGAGCCCGTCGGCAACGTTTTAGCATTACTGAAGTTATTGAAATGCTGACAAACGGAAGGTTCAGACATTGAAGAAGAGGATGACGAAGCTGATGAAAGTGATTCCAGTGAAGAATTTCGAGGAGAAGAGGAAATTGACACTGACTCGCTTGTGGAGCTCAGTGATGATGAAGGTGAGGGTGGGCCACTTCGCCACGCGAGCAGAGCATTTGCGTGCCGTGAAAGACTGGGGATTTGAGTGAGCAAGAGTTCATTGGCTTTCCTTTACGCGACTGGTGTGAAGATTCAAGTTTTTTCCAACAGTGCCTCCTTTTTCTGGTACTTCTGGCCTTCGTGTGTCAGCAGAGTGCCACGCCCCCATTTTTGCATTATTCCAAGTTAGCTTGTGCACAGTAGGCATGTGATTTATCTATCTTATTTAGTTTCCTGGAGTGTATCTACCTTTTTTTCAACTCATTTAGTGTATTTACTGACTTTCTCTGCTGAATGTGAAGCCATGGACCCACTGACTCTGTGCAAGAGTGTTGTGATGCACCTGAAAAAAACTGGACATTTTTTCAGCCTCAAGCATAAGAAATCGTATGAAAGTGGGAAGTTCATTCTTTTGTATTCTACTAACACAGTTTATGAATAACACTTCCTGAAACTTTCATTGAGTTATCTCTTGTTTTGTATTTTTGGTGATTTTGTTTTACTAACCATAACAAATGGCCCGTCCACAAGGGAAAAACAAGGGACAGAACTGTCCGTCCTAAGTGAGTTATGGATTTTTTTTTCCTGGAACTTTTTTTGTCTTCGTCTGTTCCTGCAGATTTGGTTCCCAGTAAAGCCCCTATCCCCTCCATCCCCACACCAAACCTTTGAAGACTTTTTTTAAAGAATAGTTCTGTATTGTTAAGACCAGATTTACTTCCCAGTAAAGACTTCTTTCTTCTCTTCTGGAAAATTTTTGTCTCTTTTTTTCTTTAGTGATTTCCATCTCAATAAAGACATCTCGATAAAGGCTCCTTCCCAGTAACAAAATGTGTGTGTGTGTGTGTGTGTGTGTGTGTGGGAGGGGGGGGGGGGGGGGGGATGAAAAGGGGGATATTTTTGTCTTTGTGTTTACCAGATTTGTTAATAAGGATTCCCTCCCTTTTATTGTTGTTTTTGTTGTTGTTATTTTCATGTTACCAAATTTCCTTCTCAATAAAGATTCCTTCTATTCTGAAAACACATAGTTTTTTTTAAAGTTTATTATTGACAGGTTTCACTTGTGGTAATTAATTTGATTTTCATAATTGTAGCTGAATCTTGAAGGACTGTAATCTTGTTTGGATAACTGCACTTGAATGACAGTTTGACATTTCTGTGAGATATGGGTCTACTGTATCAATGTGAATATTTTTTTGAGTATGATATGCTCACAAAAATCTCAGGGGTTGAGTTTGATACTCAAACAGTTTTAATTTTGTTATTCTGATAAAAAGATACATTAGGTTTTTGACAGTAATTTTCTTTTTCTTTTTTTTTTCTCTAGTATTTTACATTATATTTGAATGAATAACTGTCCATATGTGTTAAAAAAAATGAAAATTGTCAAGAAAGCTAAAGCAAGAAAAATACTAATAGTGCTCGTTCCTTTTTTTTTATTCTCACAGTTATATTCTGGGTTTGGACATTGACGAAGACGCACTGGAAGTCTGCTCTGGCAATCTGTCAGAACTGGATATAAGCAATATGGACCTTCTTCAGAGTGACATTCACACCGTGTTGAAAAGTTCTGGTCGCCTGCATCAAGCCTTTGACACTGTCGTCATGAATCCTCCCTTTGGTACAAAGCACAATAAAGGTGAGTGAAGCGCAGAATATTCCAGCATTAATAGGGGAGAATGAAATAAAGAGAGCATTGATATTCAGTGCAGTGATCTTCACCCAATTGATTACAGTCAGTTGAATAATTAAAGCAATGGGTAAAAGCTGTTCTTTAATGAAGTACACACCATAGTTTTCTGCGTTCAAAACACAGCACTACGCAATGCGTTTTTCCAGATTTAAGACACAAATTGTCAACTACTAGGGAAAAAAAAAGGCAAAACCATTGTTTTGGACACAAAATCACAGTTATCAGCAGTGTTTAAGGCCTCTGGTCCTGTAGGCCTGTCAATGACACTGTTCGGCAGGTAAGTTCTGTTGTTGGCTCAGTGGCGCTAAAAATAGATTTTTGAAAACTGATTAATTGATGTTAGTTACTCCAGTTTGGAGAGTTTTCAGGGTTGGAAAATTCAAGACTTATCTAAGTTGGGTAACGAAGTTGGCTTAATGGCGCTAAAAATAGATTTTTGAAAATTGATTAATTTATATTAGTTACTCCAGTTTGGAGAGTTTTCAGGGTTGGAAAATTCAAGACTGATCTAAGTTGGGTAACGAAGTTCACAGCTTCTCAGTTGCGGAAAGATGTATGTATTCTTGTCAGCGTACTGTTGCGCCCAATTTTCTGGTAGAATCTATACCAAGGTGGTTGGCATTCATATACATATTAAAATACTAGCTCATTACATGCACGCAGGCACCACACACACACACACAGACACACACACACACAAACACACGCATGCACGCACGCACGCACACTCAGACACACAGCACACACACACACACACGCTGTCCCGCCAGCCTCTCAGCAGTCTCTGTTTTACCTGTCACAGAAACCTGTTATGATGTTAAAATTACGCAGTGCAGTATAGTACAATACATAATCATCACCAAGTCGTCGCTGTTGTTGTTGTTGTTGTTGTCGTACCCTGGCTAAAAGACTCCAGGGATCGTCCAAACAGCCAAAGTACTTGAACACTATTTTACAAATGCATCAGCTGGGGATGAGAACATTACGTATGTGACCATTTTTGATTAGCCCGCCACATAGGCAGCCACACTCTGACTTCGGGGGATTTTGGAGACTGTTAATGTTATGCTCGAGCTTGTCACAACTGAAGACAATCCCTGCATAACTATGCAGAGCATAACAACATTTTGATGTAGCCTTGGTGTTCTAGCCTATGTCAATTGGCCTGACACAGCCTTAAGCCAAGGCAAAAGTCGTCACTGAGTACTTGATAAAATGTAAGTTGTATGTAAGACAATAGAGGAAAAGAGGTGGGAAGAAAGGTAAAAAAAAAAAAAAGGCTGTATTTGCTGAAATACCATATGATTGTGACCTTTGGGTCAAGAAGGTTATGTTTTCACCCATGTCTGTTGTTTGATATTGTTGCATGTCCGTCAGCAAAACCCCTTTGTAGTTGGCTGGGCTATAAGCAACATTACCTTACCTTAGCTTACCTTACTGTCAACAAAACTTGAAAAGAAAAAAAGAAAGAAAAACAACTACCAAGCCAGTTTTAATGAAACTTGTTGGAAAGATGGAATGGGGTCCAAGGATGAAGCCAACCAGTTTTGATGCAGATCCATGGTGTGGATCTGGATCTAGGGGTGGATCCGGATGTAGGGGTGGATCTGCATCTAGGGGTGGATCTGGATGTAGGGGTGGATCTGGATCTAAGGGCGTGTCTCCAGTACCATGGAGCAAGATCATACCAAAAAAACATCCGAACCAATTTTGACTGAACTTGGTGGAAACTTGGAGTATGGTCCGAGGACGAACCCATCACATTTTGGTGGTGATTGTGGTGCTGATCTGAATCAAAGCGCAGATCCAGGATCAGTTCAACCGTGGCGAAGGTCTGCACTCTCCAGAGCACCTGTTCAGTTTTGAATGGTGAGACAGTCAACTTTCAGTCATTTTCATTTGTGTGTAATGAGTGGGAGGTGGGTTATATGTTCTGTGTATGTGCATGTACTTCCAGAATTTGACCTCTGTGACAGTCACAGCTTCCAGTCCATGTTCGCAAGCAGAAACATGCGTTACTTACAGTTTTTTGTCATTTTGTAAATCAGTTTGTTTTGCAGGAATTGACATGGTGTTTCTCCAGGCTGCTCTTTCCCTGGCAAGCACAGCTGTCTACTCCCTTCACAAAACTTCCACTCGACAGGTATTGCTGATACTGTGTAGTTTTATCCACCTCCGTTCTCTACCTCCCCCCCCCCCCAAAAAAAAAAAAGTGTTAGGATAGAAAGAAGCAGACTAACAGATAAAACAGTAAATGAACAAATGATAATAAGGAAACAAAAAAAAATTTAATAACCAACTCAGTGAATCAATCTTTAAATCAGTGCATCAGTCATCCAATGAATTAGATCAGTTAATTGCTCAGAATGATATAAAAGTGAACAGAAGCTTAATGCGAAAGTCCTGCTTGACTGATGATTAAACAGCCAAAATTTCTGTGGGGGTCACAGTAGGACAGTGCAGGTCCTTAAAACTTTGTGGTGTCGCCTTGCAGCACATTCTGAAGAAGGCCAAAGACTGGGGCGTGGAAGCGGAGGTGATTGCGGAGCTACGCTATGACTTGTCCAACACTCTCAAGTTTCACAAAGAAAAGGCTGTCGATATTGAAGTGGATTTCTACAGGTTCTCACATCGAGCTTGCATGGTTAAAACATGACACACTATGTGTGTGTGTGTGTGTGTGTGTGTGTGTGTGTGTGTGTGTGTGTGTGGTGTGTGTGTGGTGGTAATGGTGTGTGCGTGCATGCATGCTGCGTGTGTGTGTGTGTTGTGTGTGTGTGTGTGTGCATGCATGCATGCGTGTGCGTCTGTGCATGTGTGTGCTCACATGTGCCCGCATGCAAGAGGTTGGATGGGCTGGTGCATTTGTGCAAACGAATGTGTGTTTGTAGTGTGTATGTGCATGTGTGTATGTCCCATGCGTGTGTGTGTGTGTGTGTGTGTATGTGTGTGTGTGTGTGCGTGTGTGTGTGTGTTGTGTGTGTATGTATGAGAGAGAGAGACACACACACACAGAGACAGAGAGAGAGAAAGCATTTTCATATGTATTTCATTTGGTAGAAATAAACTGGTGAACTTAAATCTGTTTTTTGTGTTTGTAAGAACAGGACTTGGTGGTTGTATTACTTGTTTTGTTGATTTAAACGAAGTGTCAGCAAGATGT
This sequence comes from Conus canariensis, assembly GCA_033310375.1. Taxonomy (NCBI): domain Eukaryota; kingdom Metazoa; phylum Mollusca; class Gastropoda; order Neogastropoda; family Conidae; genus Conus; species Conus canariensis. The sequence continues at coordinate 62,729,474 of CM065716.1, read as the reverse complement.
TTCTCAGATGTACACTGAGTAAGTGCTAGTGTATTAAAACATTGGTTTTACCCAAATATTAAAAGCCCACTTCATGTCCTCAAGTCTGATTGTAATGAATACTGTCTATGTTAATCATACTGATTTCATGACTCTCCCTCACTGTATCTGAAGGACTGGACATGTGCTTGCAGATACATGCACACAACACTCACACTTCCACATACTTACATACATCACACAAGCACGTATTGTCACACTATGGACAATGCACACACAGATATACATGTATGCACACATACTCATAATCACACAATATCTAACACATAAGACACACACCTTGTATTTATGCTCATACACATAGACACGCACATGTATGTACGCACCCGTGCATGCATGCACTGCGTGCGCACATACACACACACATGTGTGCACGCGCACACACACACACAGAGGCACATACATATACACACATACCCCATACTGTGTTTCTTGAATTTTCAAGTGCATTTTTGTGAACATAATACAGACAGAATGCAAAGTTTAGATTTGCCATCGTGACCCTAAAACCCTTCACTTGAGCTCTTTGACAACGTTTTGGATTTTTTTTTTCAACTTCCTAGAAATTCAGTTTTTCATAGATTTAAAAGTGAAATCTTGATCTTTATTTTGTAAAGCAACTATTCGGAATATTTACATATTAAGAAAAATGTTTCTTACAATTAAAGAAGTCATGTTGGATTTATGAAAGGATAACCTGGGTTTATAATAACAAGAAAAAAAACTTTCGCATTTCATCAGTTGGTGATTCAATTTAAAGATTAGCTCAACGCGCACACACGTGCCAGCGCACGCGCACACAGCCTGCAACTGTGGGCACACACACGCTGACAAAATACAATTTGCAGAAGTAACTTTAACCCCATGGTATTTTCCGCCTGCCCCCACTCGATCCTATTTCCCATTCTTCTGATGTAATGCATACCAGTTAGAGGGGAAAAAAACTTAAAGAAGCAGGTTCATGTTAGCAACGGTATAAAGGTGTCGCGATGGCCGATAAATTTACCAAGAAAGAAAGAGAATTCTCAATGTAACATGGGGTTTGTTCTTGTTATGTTTGTTTTGGTTGCTTCCCCTGATCTTAAAGCCAATCAGTTGCATGAGATGATGAACCGAAGTCGAGATCCCATAGCAAAGATGGAGTTGTCCCAGGCAACATTTTGTGGGAAAAATCCACATGATAGATAAACATGATCATTTATAGACATACTTTTTTTTCTTTTGATGTGAACTGAAAGAAAACGGCACACAACAGTGGCACTCTTGGCTGGGACAGTAGCACGTATTTCACACAGAAAAATATGTTGAGAAGATAACGCTATGCAATACAGTGCACTCTTCTTCTTTTTCTCCTTCTCCCTTAACTCCGTGAGAAGTCACTGGGGTACTGCAGTGAAAAACAGTTTGCCAGGTTCCCCCAATGGTCGGCTGTGTGCTAAGGCTTAGGTCTCTGCATATACTTTCCATGTCCTTTCTGCAATATTGTCAGTCTGACTCCGATCTTCCCTTCTTGCAACAGTTCAATGATGGACTGATTTAGCCAGACCATTGACATTTGTATCACGGCCATACAAATGAACTTTGCTTTCCCTAACTGATGTCAGTAGATCTTTATATGGTCTGATGTGCTGCTAGATGGTTTTACCGACTTGTTCATTGGTGATATGATCAGTTTATCAGTTGTTCAGTGTCTTGCATTAACATATCATTTCTATGGCTTGGATTCTTCTTTCCAGATCCGCATGCGCACAGGAAGATGGAACACACCAGTGCAGGCATGAACCTGTTTCACAGAGATTTTAGTGCCCTTCTATACAGGTGTAAGTCTAGATAGTGCTGCTATTTTCTTTGCTGCCAGTGACAGGATTTCTGGTTTGGATCTCTCACAGTGAGTGATAGATCCCAGGTAAGTGAACTGTTATGTTCTGTCCATGGACAGTGATATCAGTACTGATCCTCAACTTGGTATTCCCAGCCCTGACGTCCATGTCATATTTTGGTGGTGTTTCATCCAATCTTTGAACAAGCTTGGAGAGTTCATATTCTCTGCCTGCCTGGCCATGGATGTCATCTGGAAAGTGAAGGTTCATAATGGCTCTTCCTCCAATCCTGACTGTGTAGTCATGATCCTCAAGTGCATCAGTCGTGATGCTTTCCAGAATATGTTAAAAAGTGTGGGTCATAGAAGGCAGCCTTATTAATGAACTCAGCCTGTATGAATAGTGCATCAGTCGCTTTGGAGTGCAGTTGCTGGAGGGCTGTGATAAGTTCTTACCTCATGTTCAAATTTCTTCATTATGGCCCGTAACACCTCTATCGAACCCCATGAAGTCTATGAAGGGGTGGCAGAATTACCTCTAATGTTGGAGCTAGTTTCCGCATCATTGACATAATGATTTCCATCAACCCACCCCTAAAACCTCTATGCTGCTGTTTCAGTCATCACTCTGTTGAAACTGTTTTTTTTCCTGCCTTTTTTCTTTTTTGTTGTTGCTGTTTTTGTTTCAGTGCTTTGAGCTCCTCTTCCAGCTTTTGTATCCAGTAGGCAAATGAATTCCCACGTCTCTAACAAGAGGTCAGTCTGAAATGTGGTCCAGGAGGCGCTCTTCAGTACGAACTTCCGTTCTTATTTTTAACAGACTGCCGTGGATTCTGCATTTGAAATGCACAAAATAAGGTAGCCCCCAACAGCCCTCCTCCTGCAACTCTCCTCACCACCCTCACTTCATTCCTTTCGTCGCCACAGCAGTCTCACGTTCTCGGCAAAGTGATATTCCACCGTGACTCCACACATCACCAAGGCTGAACACCTTGTGGTTACTTATCATTCATGCAGTGGGCGACGGGCTGATGTGGGTGATAGGCTTTGTCAGACAGTGGAGTAGGGTTGCCTGCCATTAGCGTAGTGCTGGCTGCCAGATTCATTTCACAAGACCCGTTGTGCTTCTTCTTGACTGGTTCAGCCAGTTTTACTTATTAGCCATGTCAGTATTCGCGCGGACTACAAAACAGTTTACGCTGTTTTATTGTAAGAAGTACAGTCTGTTGGTAAGATTAACGTCATATTAGCCAGAATTCCTCAAAGGTTAACGGTACGTTAACCTTGTCAACACACCGTAGGCTTTTTACAATAAAACGGCAAAGAAACTTTCTTTTGTATTGTATTTCGCGCGATTGCACCTTTTTTTCATGACATCTTCGGGGAAACCTCGATCTTAAAAGCAGCACAGTTTGAAGAAGAAAATTTCAGTCTGTACTCTCTGCTCGAACTGAACAAGCGCGCCAGGTGCAGACGAGCATCCTGGGATGGGAGAGAGGGGATGTAAGGAGGGCGGAGGGGCAGACAAAAACTTGAAGAGTCCAATCTTCTCACCTCTATCCGAAAAGTACAAAATCTCAAAGCACCAACCAGGTTTTCTGGCCGGGACACACACACACACACACACACACACACACACATGTGCGCGCGTGCACACACACACACACACACACACACACACACACACACACACACACACACACGACAGGCACTTGGGAGAGCGCAGACCCCTGCCAAATGTTTGCTCACAAAAGAACACAGACACACAGACCACGACAAAGAACACTATTTTGAAAATGACGTAAACCATTTGATATAATTGCTTACGTCATATCTGTAGACACTTTTTCATATTTGGCTTGTGAAGCAGGTCGATGATACAAACTATCAAAGGACGATCTAGGACCCGCCGTGTGGTCCGAATCCGCTGCAGTATTTAACCGATTCATCCTTGACCCACACTCTAACTTTTGACGAAGTTTGGTGGAACAAGGTTCAGTCGTCCAAGCTTTTGCGTAATCCTCCTCGCACAGAAAAAGACGCGAGCGAAACGTGACCTCTTGTGGAGGAAACAACAACAAACGTCACAGAAAGTTTGCAGCAACATGTCATAGGGAGGGGAATGGAGGGTGTGCGGTGTGTGTGGAGGGGATCGACATATAAGGCACCTATCCCACCACCCCACTCCCACTCCCCATCGCAGGCGTTCAACAGGGTTTTTGTTTTGTTTGTTTTTTCGTTTTAACAGGTTTTTGTCATCTTTTATTTTTGGTAAATCCTCAACTGCCCAACAAGTGCATGACGACTGTAAATGGGAACAACTTTTGTTCACTTAGCCCCCCCCCCCCCCCCCCCCCCCCCATGATTCCCTCTCCCTCGCCCCCCACCCCCACCCCCAAACACACACACACACACACACACACACACACACACACACACACACACACACACACACACACAAACCGTCCCTCACCCGTCTCTGCTCAGTATCTTTATGTCGAGTTTAAGCCTACTTCATTCGGTAAACGCAGCAAGCACGAGTCACTGAAGACCTCTGCCAAGACAGCGGATCTCCACATTCCGCCCGAACAAAATGATTCGCGCTCTCTCTTCCTCCCTCCCTCCCCCGCTCTCTCCCTGTGTGTGTGTGTGTGTGTGTGTGTGTGTGTGTGTGTGTGTGTGTGTGCGTGCGTGCGTGCGTTGTGTGTGTGTGTGTGTGTGTGTGTGTTGTGTGCGTGCGTGCGTGCGTTGTGTGTGTGTGTGTGTGTGTGTGTGTGTGCGTGTGTGTGTGTGTGTGTGTGCGTGCGTGCGTGCGTTGTGTGTGTGTGTGTGTGTGCGTGCGTGCGTGCGTGCGTGTGTGTGTGTGTGTGTGTGTGCGTGTGCGATGAGCGCGAGCACGCGTCTACGTGTGTGTTTGTGTGAGAGTATGTTGTCTTTCTTTCTGATTGACGAACACCACCACCAACAAAGCAGCATTTTTGTTGTTACTTTGAAAATTTTTCTGAACTACTTTGCCACTGAAAGAATGATAATGATCTGGATTATGAAAGCACACATCATGTAATGCACTTTTTTATTATTATTATTATTATTTTTTTTTTTTTTTTAAATGATTTTCCAACATTAATAACAAAAGGGATAATCAACATAACATACAATAAACATGATACAAATGGGTACACTAAATCAAGGGAGGGAATAGGGGTAAAAAGGAAAAAAGGTATAAACACACGAAAATCAAATCAAATAGTCCATTCAATAATCAATGAAGAATAAAAGAAAAGAAAAAAGGTATAAACACACGAAAAACGAATCAAATAGTCCATTCAATAATCAATGAAGAATAAAGAAAAGAAAAAAGGTATAAACACACGAAAAACGAATCAAATAGTCCATTCAATAATCAATGAAGAATAAAAGAAAAGAAAAAAGGTCACAAACGTACAACCTTAACTCTTTCTCGTTCATGAGGCACCCGAGGAATGAATACGTCCAGTATGCCTGTCCAAATAGGGTAAAGTGGTTAGTCAGAATGCACTTAAAATGATATAACAATCGATTCCTCATTTTTTTTTTTTTATGTGGCTGTGTTCTTCCTCGTGTGAGTTGGATTTCGCATTGCTTCGGTCTATCTATTTCGTTTTGGGAATTTGTGTATGTGATACCGATAACTGAGCGATTTAGCCTGAAAGGTGGGAAAGGAGGAGGCGGGAGGGGAGTGGGAGGAAGGTGGGGTCTACAACCAATTTCCAATTCATGTTTGAACGGATGGGTCGACGAATTACAGTTCCGGTAGAGAATCCTGAGTTCGGTCTTACCTGACATGCATCCTCTTGAGGGTTCCTAGCACTTTTGACCCCGCGTCAACAGGCGTAGATGACCTTTCGATCGTTCTAATCTTATATCATTGTCCTGTACTTTGTCTGTCTATGTTCTTGGCTGCAAGTAACCCCCTCTCTTTCTAAATTTTGCTTATGTCCTGCTTCATTCGTCTGAAAGTCCTTAATCGTCACGGAATTATCGCCCCTTTCTGCTGGTCGTACTCGATATCCGGTATCTCGGAAGTTCACGATCTCTTTTGACTCCTTTCAGGGTTAGACACTCTTTCCGTCACCCTCTCCATCCCCAGCCGCGACAAGACCGGTGATGGTAAGTAGATGAGATGGGATTTACTTTCTGGCTTGGCTTTGGGCCTGGCTGTCTGTAATGCCCGTTCATCTTTCTCTCGCTGGGGCTGTTATGTGTAGTTTACCTCTCTGTCTGCCTTTCTGTCTGTAGGTCCTATGTCTGTCTCTCAAAGCCGGGTCCTGCCAAAGCTTTTGGTTCACGACTGGTTGACTCTCTCTTCTCTCTCTCTCTCTCTCTCTCTCTCTCTCTCTCTCTCTCTCTCCCCCTATATAGTTTTATATATGGTTTACGAGAATGCTGCAGACCAGTTCTGTAATTCATCAGTGGATGATGATGGAGGGTGTGTGTGTGTGTGTGTGTGTGTGTGTGTGTGTGTGTGTGTGTGTGTGTTGTGTGTCCGCTTGCGCTCGTGTGTGT